>JAWWEN010000038.1:17417403-17444623 GCA_035582955.1 Sycophila texana | reverse complement strand
AGGGACACCTAAGGAACCGGGAAAAACTTGTCCCGTAGGTGTGCTTTCAAATTTTTTTTTTTATTTTTAATACCCCACTTGTTTGTCTATTTCTGTAGAATCCCACATATACATACTACTGCGCATAGCAATTGATTAATAATTAAATCATGTGTACCCGATGTAGCAATTTCAATCATTTAATAAAAATCTGAAATAAGATTAATTATTTAAAAAACAGACTAGCAAAGTAGCTTTATATTCAAAATCGTCCTGCGATCAGCACAAAATGCATACAAAGCCTCGCGGACAAGTGCCTAGAAGAAGACGTACTCAGTAGAAGGCCTCTGATAGATAGAGAGAGATCGCTTCCCGCGTCGTCGGGTTAAACATAGTAGTGCGACCGATCGCAATAACTCAGCCGCGTAAGTAAAGGGAAGCGGGCCAGCAGCGCGGTCGTCTCGGCCCGCCTAGAGGAGAGAGCTTAGAGACAGAGAGCAGTGCGCCGGTGGCGAGTAAAGACGTACGAGGCGGAGGCGACGTGGCGACGGCGGCCGAATAAACAATGAAAGCCGCCGGGGACAGGCCGGGGAGCGACAATGCCGCGCGACAATAGGAGTCCACTTGCGGCGCTCGCGGCTGTCAGCGCGCGTCCGCGGGGACACGACGCCGCGAGGACGCGCGGCTCTCCTCCGCGGCGGGGCCGGCCCCTCGCCCGGAGGCACCATTACGCCGCGCGCCGCGAGACTCGCCCCAGGAAGATAATTTATCGGCGACTGAGGCACACGCGCGCACCCGAGACCGCCCCGATGAGTTGTTACCGTAAATGGGAGGCGACGGGACGCTACGTCGCGCCGTTAAGGAATGTACCGATTTCTGGTAGTCGCTTCTTGGCGACGTCTCGCATGTATATACGTACGGAGGCTAAGATAAGTAGGCTTGCATCGGCTTCTTCGGATGCTTGCGCTCATTGGCCAATCGATATATGTGCGAGTGAGGCAGAGCCGATCGTTATATGCGATTGCCCGCGACATTGATCGGAAAATAATTTTCCTTGGTTTGATTGTTAAAGTGCTGCATATAATATTAAATTAACGTAGTGCGATATACGAGTAATTAATGAGAAATTTAACTCTTTTAAATTTTAATATTTTGATGTTGTATACGTTGTGAAAAAAAATTATTATTATTCGATGCAAAACTAACGGGACTTTTGATAAATTTTTTTGGTACTCCGATGATCAAAAAACTCGCTCGAAACATAATACTTTGTTGTTTAATTTTCATTATTTATTAAATTTCACTTTATCTGTAATAATCCTTTTATCAGGTAATATACAAAATGTATATCTTCATCTAATTAGTTGAATATTGCGTCAATTTCGAATAATTCAACGCAGGATCTCCAGATCAATAAGCGCAATGGGCCTTTTTGTAGACCTACGCGCGAGCTGACACGTCCCCGTGCAGGGGCCGTCAGTGCGTCTCCAAATTTGACCGACTATCGACTATTTGACTATCTCCAGATCAAAATTTTACATTTATTCAATCAATTTTGAGGCAGCCTTTTTTTATTTAAATATAAAAAAAATGTAGACTGCAAAATATAAAGGTTGTAAACATCAGCAAGACGATCAACCGAGACGTGAAACAAAAAAAAAAGAAAGGTGTACAGCCATCATATCTCCCCTCGAGAATCTAAGCCCGCGTAAAATACGCAAGTCGGATGCTTTAAAAACAACGCCGACGCTTGAGGATCGCAAAAAAAAATGTCGGAAAACGTAAAGAAGAGCGTGGCTCAAAAGCCGCGGGGGCCGCGCGACCGCACCGCCCGATAAAGGGCAGAGGAATCACCTGGAAACACATGCAACGGGCGGGCACTTGGGTCGCTGGTGCATATCGATCACGCGGCGGCGGCGCCGGCCGGGACCGAGTCACGCTCGCGCTGGGTGGAGTTTCGCGCGGCGCGGAAGCGAAAAGTGCCTCTCTTTCGGGCAGCGTCGCATTATCGCGTGCAACTTTCACCCCTCGGCCGCGAATCGCCGCTGCGGATCGCGCGCGAGAGCTTAAAGACCGCGCCGCGCTCGCGTAATCGCACGCGGCCCGTGGGGGAGGGGTCGTTGACCCCTGGACTCGGCGAGTCCGTCCGGAGGGAGGGAAAAAAGAAAGGGAGAAGGGGGCGAGAAGGGGTACTACGGCCGGCGAAGAATTTGCATGGATTAATGAGGAATGTAATTTAATTTTATGTTGATGCCTCGATTGCTGGTTTATGCGCGCGCTTTAATCGCCGGTAAAGGATTACTTTCGAGGCTAATTATTGTAAGCGCGGTCCTGAGGTCGCGGACCAAGCGCGTCCCCCGAGATGAGCTGGACTTTAATGAATGGGTCTTTAGGTCTCGGCCGGGACCCGAGAATTTTTCGTTCTTACTTGTTTTAGCTTCTCGAGCGGGACTTGGCTGCGGAGGTCATTTGTCGGTTTTTTTCAGCTCCTAAGTACCTGCGGATGGGAAATGATGATTAATTGCACCTTTTTTTCCATACTGATTTAATCAGTTGACATCACAGATAATGCCGGCCATTACTGCTTGGGACAATCTTGTTTTCTACGTGACGTTATATTTTGAGGAAAAGTATTAGCAAGAGCATTCTGTTATGTTTTTTTTTTTTTTAAGTAAAATTATATGTATAAAATTTTATCGCGTTTGATTTCTACTTTAATGCGATTTCTTAGATAAATCCCTATTTCACATGAGATATTAGGTATATAAAGCTAATTGTAAGTGATTTATGTTGAAGGTGGAATTTTTAAAGGATATGTAATAAGACGCGTAAACTAAATGATAACACTTCTTTCATCAAGAACAATTCCATTCTAGTCTTATCCTGGTACAGTTCATAAGTCACAAGCCACTGTTTAACATCTGAATGTACATACATAATTCATAATGAATTATTACGAGCAAAGCTTCAGCGCATTTGTTGCGCGATAACTTCGAGGCTCCTAATTATTTTTCTTTATCTATAATTAATTTTTACAATTCAGCGGCATTAATTAAAAAAAGAGTAATAAACGAAATAAAGAAAGAAAACAGCTCGGCTCGCGCATATACATTTAAAAATTAACACCACGAACAGCGTGCCATTTAAACCGGGCGCGTGAATATATTTTGATCGAAAGAAACGCTCGGTTCGCGAGCACCGAGTTTCCGTCGGCAGCGCGCAATTTCTCACGTAAAAGGCGTATATATATAAAGCCGCGCAGCGAAATCGAATCCGCGGGCCCCTGCTCCGGACTTCCCTTCCCCCCCTTCTGGTCCGGAAGGAGTAAAAACACAAGGATGCTAAAAGCGGAGGAGGCGCACAAAGGGGGCAGCGGGGGAGGAGGGAAAGGGGGGTAGAGTAGAGACGGGGGAGGAACTTTTGTTCTCTTCGAAAACGCGCGTTCGCCCCGGCGCACGAGTGTAAGTAACGAGTTCAGAATTTCATTAGCCGCCGGGGCGGCGAGATTATTTTAAAGAGATACGGAATTACCTGATTAGGAGGGAAAAAGTCATTAACTCAGGCGAAACTAATTAACGCGCGCTCGCCGAGCGAGCGAACCGACGGGGAGGAGGGCGAGAGGGTGGGAGGAGGGAGTCGCGAGGGGTACGAGCCCTTCCTCCTCGGCACGTCGCGGGCGCTTTTAGCCGCTCGTGTACGCGCCGGTTCCTCGTCTTTTCAAGCGGCCCGAGGAAGCGTCCAACAAGCCGGAAAGCTCGCGGAACAATAAGATTCGGGCCGAGGCGTTGGGAGTCGGCTGATGATCTTGTTGCGGTTATAAATAGCGAGACTCGCGAAGAGGCCTGGATGAATGGACCCAGCGGTTTTTCAATTTTACGCTAGCCCAGGGGGAGGTGTATCAATTTTTTTTATTGAAATTGCGCCGCTGATGCGGCGCAGGAGATAAGAAAACTCGAGGACTCGCACGCGATTTTGTAGCGAGTTTAATTGCTTGTTGTTCTCTCTTTTTCTTTTTATATATATGTATAATATATACACATTCTTGGGGCTTTGGAGAGAATTTTTTTTTTGCACTTTTAACGAAACGTTTAATTATAAAGTGTAATTAATTTTTTAATGAATGTAATAAAAGACAATAAAGTGCCAAGATCAATCAAAGTTGATTGCAAAGCTTCATAAATCAACGTAATGCTGAAGCTTCTATAAAACCTTAATAATCTCGCGTTTAATGTCCTCAATTCTCGATAGATACATACGATTATTATTATTTACTCATGCAAATATACCGTAAAATCGTGCATAATATTTAAAAGGAATCAAGCAACAATTACAATGCAAAAGTACAAGCCAGACTCGTCAAATAAAAGTTAAAGTTAAGCTTATATCCCGACGTTCGAGCAACTTTTACTGCACCGCCGTCTTCTTCTCGATGCTTGAAAATCCTTCGCGACGCTCGGCCATTAAGAAATTTCAAGTAGGCGACGCATCTACCCATTACATCGCTCGCGCCACTTTATTACAGCGGCGCGCAGAAAATCTCCATTCGGAACGGCGAGGAGAAACGCGAGAAAGGCTCGCGGCGCGCCGCGTCAGGTAAGCGAGTTTAAATCGATCGGCCCGGAGGAGCGCGCACCTCGGCGCGCCACGTAAAATCCCGCACCGACGGCTGGGAATAAGACGCGTGCTCATAATGGCTCCTGGCCGCGCGCAGGAATATTCAGGCCCTCGCGGCGTGTAATTGCGCGAGAGCGACTCGCGTCGTACCCTCCAGTTTTATGTGGGAGAGGACTTTAAATTTTGCAATTTTAACCGCGGTGATTGCAAATTTTCGACATTACGACCTTGTTGCGCGTCGCTTCTGCGAGGGAAGATTGTTAAAATAGTTTCCCCATTATCGCTGCGATTCCCTTTGAAATTCAGAGAAAACTTCGTGCACGAGGCATCGGATCTACGTTTTCTTCATTTTTTTTTTTTTTTTGTTTAGGTATACACTCGGTAACACCGGTGATTCTGAATTTCCAAGATTATTTTTATAGATGTCAATTTATGTAGTGACATCGAAAAAGGTACGAGACAACCATGTATGAGAGAACGGAAATGGTAGGAATCGTCTTACACCATTCGGTGCCTGCATAGGCGCAGCCATTTGTGCGCGCACTACAACGCCGCGGATAAAACGGCGTTTTCTCCCGAAGATCACCGCGGCAATGAGTCGTAAACGCGTGCGAATACGCGCGCATTCTTTTTTCCCCCTTTTTTTTTCGTCTTAAATTATGAAAAAGCGCCGTAAAAATTCTTTCTTGACAAGGTACATAACGAAACGGTCGCGCAACCGCGGGATAATAAAAGTTGATAGATCGACACTGGCGAAACTATCCGACGCCGGCTGCGGGATCCAGCCGGATAAAAAGAGACGGAGACCCAGACAATATCCATATCCCCCGTCGGGCTCGTAGCAGGAACGCGCGAAACTATTTCGGGAAGGATGGAGAGGCGGCCCCCGGTGAAATTCGAAGAGTGAGCGCGCGAGAGCGCGGAATGTAATCACGGGATTCCCGGGCCATCCTTCGGGAGCTGGCGTTCCGCCGTTCCGGATTCTTAAGCGTGTCGCGCCTGCACCGGCCTCTCGCATTCGCCGCTGCCTCCTCGTTCGTTACGTTGCGAAGCCTGACAGTGACAACTTGGCCCAGGCCGAGGATTTTCGGGACTCCGTTCTCACACCCGCGCGCAGGCGTGTGTGCGAGTAGGGGTTTCCGGAGGTGGATGCTCCGCCGAGGGGACGCCGTTTGCGGCTAAACGCCACGGACCCAGAGGCTTTTGCCTGTCGACTTACGCGAGATCATCATTTACATCGATGCCTCGGCGAATCGTTCCGCTCGTGTCCTCTGTATATAGTCTCCCAGAAGATTCTTATGTGCGGCTTGCGGCTGGAAGAGTAAATAAGGAGTGTACCGTAAAGATATTTTAAAAGCAATCAGCATTGCTTGTAGTTGGTGGAACAATTGCAATATGAGAATATTTTTTAAATGCTTAAAGAAAAAAATGTAATAAAATTTTTTACTTTGTAAAAAAAAATTCAATTAAATCTATTCTCTTTTTCTAAGTTCTTGTATATAAAAAATGTATACAGCACAATGAATACACAATGTTTTTTTCTAGGGATCTAGATAATACGAAAGTGTATATCTTAAAGTGTTTATAAATAATTTTTCCAAGCTATTTATTTAATTGCTATTGAAAATCGCAATAAAAAAAATTCTTTTTTTTTTTAATTCAACGTCGACAGGAAATTATTATGCTAAAGTTTCTTCAAGATCGCCTAATGAATTTGGAGCTCGCAGCAGCGTGAAATTCCCGAGATTCCACCTTCCGTCCTCCCTCCGTCTGCCGAGCGATTACAATACAACAAACGCGCGCAGTTCGCTCGCGCCTTGACGAGAGACACGACTCCGGCTCCGACATAATTCCCCGCATAGCTCGCTACGTAATCTAGAAAATTCGCGTCCCATCCCTCCCCGCATTTTTTCCCTCGCCACCTCCTGGAGAAACTGCCGCGCTCCTCGCGTCTTCTTTTTGTTTACATCCGCGAGCCCTCGGCGGAGATTAAATTCGACTTTACGAGCGAGCTTTTACGAAGGGCTCTAGCGCGCGGGGGGATATAGGTTCATCATCATCAAGTCGACGAAGTCGAAGGGAAAAGGCGAGCCCGGGAGGAGGCGGGACGCCGGCTGGACGCTGCAACCGCGTAAAACAAATTTATGCCCCTTCACCGGGGCGACTCGTTAAGGTCACGCGGCAGTCGCGCCTCCGTATCTGCGACTCGCGGCGCTCGTTTCTCAGGGGCTGAGACAATGCGCGGATCCCCGGCTGGCCTCGTCGCCGCCGCCGCGCAGTTTTCCGATGAGCTGAAGCGCGAGTCGACGTTAAATTGTTCGTGACGGACCGCCGCTAGAAAGATTACCGTCGGCCATCGCTCGTCCGCTCTTTCCTCGTTTCGGCGGTGCAGGCGATTTAAGGGACTCGTGCGAGCTGACGCGAACGCTTCTCGGCGTAAGACACGCTTATTTTCTTAATGAGATGTGTAACGCGTGACCGTGAAGCTTTTCGTCACAGCGACGAGCGAACTTCCTCGCTCATCGCCACGGTTTGGCGATGAATTCGCTTTTAAAAGAGCGACGGGCTTATTATGTGACGTCAAAATGACCAAAATTGCAACATTCATTAGAACGTATATACTTTTTTTTATGTTTTAATGTACTTCTTTATTACATTAAATTTGCGTACACTTTTAGACCAGTTTTTAAATCAGTATTGTTGTTTTTTATTTTAAGTCAATCCTTATACCTGTTGCGCATTTTAGTCTTGTTCAACAGTCGTACTGATTTCTATTATTCATCCAACGAATTTTTTTTGACGCTATAATTAATCGTTAAGTTTTATTTCCAGATAAGTAACTTAAACAGAGAAAATCAGTGTAAGAAAATGTACTATAGATTCTTTAAGCAGACTTAAAACGTGAAAAATATTGTCATGAATTTTGAAAAAAAAAAAATACAAATTTTATTGTAAAATTTACCACAACTACAGCAAATGATACCACAAAATTTGTAAATTTTTCAATAATTACAGTAACATTTCTCGCGTCTCCATTATATCCCCCTTCTCCAACAATTTATAATAAATATTCCAATATATTTTGCTCAGTGTATCCAGCAGTAAATTAGACGCTCGTACATCGTGGAAGATCTAAGGGGTCAATTCATTATCCACTTACACTCGAGGATCTCGATCGAGCCGTCGGCAGCCGCTCAGTAACGTTCGTGGACGTATCGTCACTACAGCACCGAGAAGGCCGACGTCGGGGTCCTTCCGCGTGCCCGTCGCCGGCGACGCAACGCCGTTATAAACACAGTAATCCCTGAGCATGCACACCCGGGCTTTCCTCGGCGCGTTGTTTATGGTAATGCGGCAGCCGGCAGTAAATAATACAGCAAATACAAAAATTACACGTTTTCCTCGCGCGGGGCCCGCGCCGGCCAGTCAATGGCCGCCGATCACGCCAAGCTCGAATTATAGTCGGCGCGCGCGATATCGCGATGTTCCACGCCGGGGACGAAAAATTGCGCGGGCAATCACGGCGGGTAATAAGGGGGTGGAGAAAAATTCAGATTGGCCGGGCTAGTACGTGCCCGGGTTCGCCGATCGACGACGCCGTCCCGCGATGGAGACGAACGAGCCGTTTAATCGTCTCGCTGAACGATTTTAAGAGGTGTTTGCGACCCTTTCCCCCTTTTTTTTTATTCGTCGGCGAACGATTATTTATCACGGTGTAGTTTGAACCGAGCGAGAGGCGTCGTGGAGTGCGTTTTGAACTAGCCTGTTGTTTATATGCGCGATAGATGGATATTTCAATTTAATTTAAGCGACAATTAAATTTCGAAATGATTTCTGACGAAATACGCTGTAAGTTTAAATTTTTTAGATTTCCGCGCGTATTAAAACTGAGTGTTTATCGTGGAATATTTGCATACTCGCTTTTAAATGCCGTATACCAGTGGAAGGAAGCTATTGCTGCAGCAAGTGATTTCCAGTGTTTTTATGCATACGTATAAAGCGCAGTCAACGGATTACCTATGTACTTATCTTAGGGAATTGCTCATTAAGGAAATTATATATAAATATTTTTTTTTAAACCGAATAAAGATGTTTTAACGACATGTTAATGTTTTGAAAACTATACTATTCAAGAAGTACATAAATTGTAGGCAGAATTAAATGAAGCTACAATTAATTACGATGACATCTTCAAAGTAATATAGAAATGTATTGAGAATAGGTCGGATTGACAATGCACTTTTGGCTTCTAAGTTTAGACCATTGGCACGATGATTAAAGATCTTTTCATGTTCAACAAAATTGAGATCTCTGATTAGTCATTTCAACTAATTGAACCACTTAAATAAATTTTTACATTTTACAGCTATATGTACGTATAATATAAAAGTCCCATGGACTATCTATCTGTACACCGAGAAAAAAATTTAGTTGGATCAACGATCGCGTTGTTAAATACTTCCAACAGAAAAATATTGTTATTTTAACAGCGTCCACATTGATTGAACAGAAGTATCGTTAAGATAACAAGAGACTCTGTCAAAATAAGATTTATTCTGTTAAATTAACAGTGGCGCTATTAGATTAACAGTGGAATTGTTGAATTAACAGATTTTTTTTGGTTGGAAGTATTTAACAGCGCGATCGTTGATCCAACTAAATTTTTTTCTCGGTGTACATACAATATTTTTATGGTCCAAATTTCACCATATCCAACTACTGATCGCGCTCAGTTTTGAAACTCTCCCCATTGCAATTTCGCTCGCGGTAGCGATAATTCGCAAGCTTGCCGATCGTCGGGACGAAAATCGATCTGCACGGGAGCCCTCGCAGGTAACGAAGAGGCGCATCCGCGGCGCGCAGCCCGTAAAAAGTGAGAAAATGGAAGAAGAAGTGGCGGCCGATGGTGGAAGGGCGAGGAGGAGGAGAAAGGGGGAGAGGCCGGAGTAGAGGAGAGAGAGAGAAAGAGGGCCGGCGAGAGTGTAATTATGAACGGCGAGATCCGGGGAGGTAGATAAGGGCGCGCGTTCGGGGCCGCGTGATGGATACTTTCAACGTCTACTTCGCGTCTGCTCCATATTACCGGGGTAAGGCCCGGAGCTCTCGGCTAGACGCGGCCGAAGGTGCACGCGCGCGCGACGACGCTCTTTACTTTCTTTCCGTCTGCAATAGGGCCCCCGTTCGCTCGGCGCGCGGCCATTCTATGTAAATCGTGCCTCGTAAAGTCCTGACACTCGTGAGGTCGAGCTGAGCGGAGGCATCGTCTTGCGCTAAAAAGACCTCGCTTTTATACCGAGTATCTTTAATGATCTTTGACGTACGCGATCGATAAGCAACGGCGCGCTCTAACAAGTTCACCGCTCTCCCTCTGTCTTTTTCTCTCTTTATCTCTCTTTCTCTCTCTTCGGCGGCGATCTTTTATTTCTGCCTTTTTTTTACGCCGCTCGCTCGCGTTTTACGTTTTTCTTTTGTGCTTTCGACGAGGCCTCTGTCTCTGGCCAGTCGCCTCTCCACCCCCTTCCCCCCCTACTTCTGCTTTTTTTTTGCCTCTCTTTGGCTTTACGACGTTGCATTTTTTGCTCGACATTGTGCCGAGAGAGCGCGGATGTATACGCGCGCGGCGACCCTTAGAAATCTTTGGAAAATCTCCGAGTCTAATTAATGTCAACGCGCGCAGACCTAAGCGACGGCACACCGACGTTACGCTGCGTAAGCCCCGAGCAAGATGATAAAGTTCGTCAGACCGTGCACCGTGCGGAATTGCGCGTTCCTTTGAAAATCGTGGATATTTACGAGCAAATCTCTTTCGATATACTGCATTTACAACATTTCTCACTTTATTCTCGTTGAGGCAACGGATTGTTGTATTCAGCGAATTGTTTAATGAACAATCTTTTTGGTATCGATTTATTTTGATCGTGAATGTATTTTATGGAAAAAATTAAAAACGAATAAGTGAACCTAATAAGTACAATTGCAGAAAAGCACTCAAGCTCAAGAACAGAAATTATTTACAAGTTCATATGAATAATTTTTGACATAGTGAATGCAAATGATTTAACAGTCTGCAAACTGAATATTACGAAATAATCGATATATCTGTTTATTGAAAGATTATTTTTAGCAGCGAGGAAACGTAGAAAGTTCCACTGCGTAGATTCTAATTTTAGGCAAAGATAAGAATATCACGATTGTCAGCTTTTGAGAGGCTTATCTTAAAAATGTATAAATTATTATAAATATTGACAAAAATTTGATGAAAATTATCTGAACACCTGCATTAAGTCTCTATCATCTATAATTTAACGTCACAATTTTTGCCTTACTATGATTATCGTTGTATTCCAATCAGACAATTTACTTCATAAATTGAATACAAGATTTAATATCGCAGAATTTAAGCAGTCCGCCGTGAAATTTACGATCGCACGAAAGATCCTCAAGTCCTCACAAGACGGAATATTCATTCGAATCGATAGACTTACTCGGAGCAGTTTATAAAGAGCCAGCGGTCAAAACCGGCCGCGCAATAAAACCATAAAAAAAAAATAAATAATCAATTAACGAGCGGCCAGCTTAAGAGAGACCCTAAATCATGTGCATTTCCACGCTAACGACGCGGCAGGACCGACGTCAGAAAAACGACGATCGCGCAAAGCTACCGCGCAACGAAACGCGCAGGAGCCCCAGTTCCCCGTCTCGAGCAGTTCATTAAAGCGAACTTGATTTCAATAAATTTTCCCCGACGAAAATTGAATCGTTGAAATACAACTGGCCAGAGTCGCGCACGCGTCCCCCATCCGTTTTTTCCGCGCGCACAGATTTCTTTTTTTTTACAAGCTTCTCGTCCGGGCGATCCTCTCGCCGACGGCGGCCGAAAGAGCGAGCCGGGCACATAGTAGACAGTCGGCGGCGGCGGTAACGGCGGACAACCCCCTTCCGCGGCGAAAACCGGCCCAGCGCGCGCGTACGTGCGGGCCCAGCGTGTGCGCGCGCTCGCGGTCCCGCCCAGGCGCGCCGGCCAATATTAGTCATTAGCTGGGCCCATTAAAGTTCCTCGCTGCGCGCGAGTGCACGCACGCGGCCGACCGGCCGGCGGCGAGTCTCGCCGGCGTAAAAATCGGGAAGAGCGTGGAAATACTCGAGGAGGGGAGGGGAGGTTATCTCCGGCGGGGCCCGAGCGCGCGCACCGAGTATAAGAGAGAAGAGCGGCGCGTTTTGGCAGCTGAGAAGAAGAGACCCCCGCTCGGTTTGTCTTTCCAATTAACTCGCAGGCCTCCTCGAGAGCGAGACCTCTTATTCTTTTCGGCCTCTCGCGCTGCGTTCTTTATGCTTCCTTCTCTCTGTCTTTCTCTCTCTTTCTCGCTCCTTTTCTTCTCGGGGTAGCGTGCGGCTTCTCCTTGGGCCGAGGCGCTATGGAATTCTGTTCGCGGCGAGAGATCGAACCGAGTTATGGAGTGAAGCGGTGCACCGGTGAATCGAGCGCGCGCGCGCGCAAGTCGAGCAAGTTAATTATCGGGAAGGAGAGTAGTTGTTTACGATTTTGATGCGCGTTCCTTCTTTTTAAAGGCTCATTTTGTTGGGAGTCGGTTCGCTTGGATTTCCTTTTTTTCTTTCCTGCAGATAACGAGTACGGGTGCGTTTAATCGGCGTAAGGTATGCCGAATGTTTCAATTAACGGAATTGTTATTTATAAATTTTGCAAATTAAATTCCTCGGTTGCGATTCTTCGAATGTATCGTAAAAAACTAGTTTTTCTACATTGGCGTTGGAAGAGACTCGCTGCGAGTGAAATAATCAAAGATGCAATTCAGAGACCTTAGAAATTGCACTGTCACGAAATGCGCATTTATAGGTGCTATCAAAATTGAAATCAACTTATACTATAAATGATAAAAATCGTACATTGAATTTATTATCAAAAATTAAGCTTACAAACAAATCGAACGTTGTATATATTCTAAAATAATATTCAGTCGCGTAAAGTTTTTTCTTTTTTTTAAAAAAACAGTTTCAGCTTAATCGGTCAACTCACTTGTATTAGATAAAAGTAAAAGAACCCTTCAAACGAAAAAAAAAAAAATTCCACTGTACACGATTAAGAATTCGGTCATACCCCACCTCGCCTCGGCAATCGTCGCGACTTTACGTAACGCCCAAAGTGCTCGCGTACACGAACAAGTGAGCAATAAGCGCGCGATACTCGCTCGCTCCATCGCGAGCGAGACGGAACCCGAGAGAGAGGGTAAAGAAAGAGAAACGCAAGAGTGACGTGGCCAGGCTTGGTAGCGCACCTAAGTGACGGTTCCGCACAGCCGGCGTGCGAAGGGGGGAGAGAGAGAGAGCAGGGGCTGAGGGAAGGGAGGCCGTACAGGAGGGCGCAGGGGCGGACCCTGGAGGCGGCTCTTCAACGCCGCCTTCCGCGCGCACGCGATAGCGCGTGCACACACAATCAAACGGAGCGCACTCGTCGCCGTCGCCGGGGCCCCGCGCGCCGTCGTCTAATCTAAGCGCTGCGTGTGTACGCGCGCGACGCGAGCGGCTCATACGCGCGCCGGTAATAACTTGCGGGATCGTTCGCCGAGCGCCGGGCGGCGGCGGCGGCGACTCAAAGAAAATCCGCCGCCTTTTCCATTCGCGGCCTTTCAATATCTTTCGCTCTTAATGACCCGCGAGGAGAGCCGCGCGCGGCGATCGCTCGCCGGGACGAGAGCCCCGGCAATTTATCGTTCGACGGCCGGCCGCCACTTTAATGAGACTATTTTTGCGGCCCGCGCGGGAACGATTGTGCGACGCCGCGAAATGAGCCGCGAACTTTTTATTGATTTTTGAGGGATGCGCTTAAAAAGTCTTTTTTATCTTTCTTTTGAGAAGGAGCGTAGGAGTACGCGCGCGTCGCGTTTCAGGTTATAAATGCGTTGGTTATGCGTTTGGTGTATGAAAACGAGGGTAAAATGATCTAAACGTGGAATTTTAATTGTCTCACCGGAGCGGGTAACGATCTACTTTACTGCACGGTTATGCTTAATGCCCTCTTTAATTGCGCTCGCGCGCTCAAAAAAAAAGGAAGGCAGCCGACTAACTAGATCGTGACACTGAAATTTATTGCACTTGTTAAATTAACAATTATTTGTCTCTCCGAGGGCATGTTGGTTTTTTTTACACTCCGACACGAGGCACCGCGAGTAGATTAATCTCGAATCAGTTTTTTTTTTGTGGTTGTTGCCATCTTACACATGTTCCCCTTGCACTTTTACGAGGCTCACATTTCATATTGCACACGAGGTGCAAAATTCTCCGCGGGAACTTCCATGATTTATCAGATCGTGGCCGGCTTAATTCACGCCCGCACTCCTGAGAAATACCACAAATCGTCACTGGCGGCGGCCGAGGCTGCGAAAAATCCCAACACTCCGTCGCATCTCCTCCCGGATCAATCGTGAATACTGCCATCCTCGTAGATCGTCTGAGCTCTACCTTTTTCGCGTTTTCGCGGCCGATCGCCGCGCACGAATCCAAAGAATCCCGAGAGGACGAACAAAATAACGAAGAAAAAAAAGAGTCGAACACGAAACGAAAGGAAAAAAAGGAGGGAATCCAACGCGCGGAGCGAGGAAACGCGAGGGTCACATCGCTTCCTGGCATCGGCCGAGCGACAACTGCGGCGACGAGTCCAGGATGCCCGGCCGGCTCCCGAGAAAAAGGCCGGACGGACGGACGGATTTCACCTGGCGCGCGGCTCCCGCTGCGACTCGCCGATTATATGTTTGTGTCCATTAATATGCGCCAGAGTGAGAACAAGTGAGAGAGGAATAGAGAGAGAAAGAGAGAGAGAGGAGATTGGGCCCGGGGCCGTGCGTCACTGGGTCGATCCGGGACGCTTCTCTATCTCGCTCTCGCTCTGGGTCTGCAGGGCCTGCAGCCGCCCGGGCCGCGCTATCATTTATCACGCGTCGGACCACGCAACGCCCGAAGTCAGCTGCGGCGCAACGACCCCGAGCCCACCAGCTTTCGGCTCTTCTCTAGCCCAAGGGACGTATGCGGGCTTCGCGGCCTCGCAAAAATATTATATCGCTGCCCCTGATGATGCTCATTTTGGAGGTATAATTTTGGTATACGTGAATATTTCGCTGGATGTTTATTAATATTTACATCTGTTTAATTGTACACGTGTATGTTATTTTTGAGTCACTGACGGAGAGCAATTTATACGGAGGGACGTAAATTTGTCATTTTAGTGTTACAAAGCGTTTAAATAGTACAGGAATCCAGTCACACTTTAGTCGAAACTCGAATGTCTTTTACTACTTAATAGTAGTCATTTGCTAAAATGGAATTATATACTTCTGCCGGTAGGAAGCATCCACTAATATACCGTAAACTCACATAAAAGCGGCAATTTAGATTTTACGAGTACCTCGAATGTGTATAAAATCTTTCAGAAAAAATTTGAATGTATAAAACAGCTATATAAATACTTTTAAAAATCCTATCTTAATTGTCAACCATTATGATGACGAAATTTGTTTTACTTCTGAAAAACGAACATTTAATAACCATGGATATAAAAAGAAAAAAACAGTCTTTGTATCTTAATACAATTTCATATTATTACGTACAACATTAATATTTTTTTCCAAAGATCTTAAATTACCCGCATCTACCTTTGTACAAATGTTGAAAAAAAAAACTATAATTTCACTGTTAATTTAAATACTAGCTGGAGTGTATCTGCCATATAAACGCGTTAATTTACAAGCGCCACTTATCCTTACGAGACAATTTTTTTCGATCGTATCTTCGGATCTTATACTTAAGCCCGCCGATGAATCGGCGAAAAGATCACAAAACGCCCGGGAGGAGAAACAAAAAAAGTTTGCGCTCCCAGCCTCCGAAAACGCCTCTTCATCCCGTACACCCGACTATATGCTCCACTGTTAATTCGAAAGATCTCACCCGCTCCTCTTTCTCTCTCCCGGCGGGTACTTTACGAGCGGCCGATGAAATCGAATCGAGTCCCGGCGCGTTACACCGGAGGTGGCGATTTGGTCGAAATATTTTGCTAACAAAACGGCACGGGGCCCGCTCGTAAAGCCTCTCGCGTCAACGTCGGAGACAAAGCAATTAAGTTCGGTGGCGGGCCGCGAGCACCGCGTAAGTTATTGCGCACGACCGATTAAATCGTCGGCTGCCTGGTGTATGCGCAAGCTATGAATCGTCGCTCGTGCAAACACGCGCGTTTCCGCGGCGGGGAAGGGGCGAGTGCCGGCGAGCGATTATGCGTCTCATTGAACGTCTTACTTGCGTGTCGTTATGCCGAGAATCCGCAATTTGCTCGGGCCTCGATGGGAATATCGGACAAATTGACGCGCATCTTTTTTTTTCAAAGTATGCAGATATCCCGGGTATTTATTTTATTATTTATGGACGTTATGTGTTACTGCGAAGTTTTCGTAGCGTACCGTGAGGTCGATAAATTTCTGATGCAAAAAGTAGTTAAGTAATTACGCATACACTCCGGAGATACGAAGGGAATTTTTTTCGTAACAATTGCGCGGAAAATTTTGTAATCGCGGGGCTGTATATGAGCACAGTGAACATTTTTGCGCGAGATCCCGTAAAATTTATGGTGATTCACCGTAAAAATTACGGTGATTTCTCGTATATGAGTTTTGCCGAGTGACAAATGGTCACTTGATTACGAAATTTTTTTGTTATTGCCGGAGGGAAATACTGGAAAATATCATGGTTTTCTCTGTTTATCTATTAGATTATGCACGTGCATAGCTTTATTCGTTGTAAAAATTTAATTCAGCTCGTTATTTCTACAGAAATTTCATTTAAAATTATAGGATCTATTGTCTACTTCAGAAGTTTACTTCTTCTAACTAAGTTTCGTTTTCTACATCCTATAATAAAATAAAGCAATACGAAATATACGTATTCTAAATGCATTATTGAAGCATTCAAAGACGGTTCTGTATCCTCATAGTTCTACAGTAACGTATCAATAAATAAATAAAATACATTCTCAACATCCTTCCAAAGCCAGCTCCGTAAAAAACTTCATTTCCGTCGCAATAAAACGCAGCAATTTGATGTTGAAGAAAGCGAAAGCCCCGGTCCAATTAAGATAACTCATAAGAAATCGTTAAAATTATCATTGCGATACGTTTGGCGCGGCAGGAGCCAATAAATTCGTGCGCCTTTAAAAAAAAAAAAGAAAAAAATACGCCGTTTAAATTGCGCGCGCCCTTTGATTTACACTATCAACGTCGGGCCCTATAACGATCGCGCACCCGTCGTCTCTCGTAATAACTGAAACGAATAAGTCGCTCTAAGCGCGCGGCGCTGTCTAATGAGCCGCGTCGCCGCACGTCGAGTAAGTCGCGCGGACTTCGAGCTCTCGGCCGCTATAAGGGCACATAATACCCCTTAGCAAACTGCGAGGGCGCGCATTAATTTCTGGCTCTCGGGGGAAGCTCGCGAGTGATTTACTAACTCGTTTCTTTATTTTTCTTATTCGTGCCGGCCTCGCGGAGTCGAGGTCCGTGGGGCACCGTATATAGGGCGCGTCAATATGTTAATCCCGTGGAGCATAATCAGCCGAGGTCCGAGAGACGCTGGTATATATATGAACATATATATACATGTGGAGAAAGCGCGGGGGGAGGTTGGCGGAGACGAGGTTATTAGGGCCGAATATTCGACTGCGCGCGGGAGAGGCGCGTCGTGCACGCTCGACGTCGCGTCGTAAATATGAAACATCGAAGAGCCGGCAGTGCGCGAGCGCCGGTGAATATCGGCGCGCCGGCCGACGGGCCTCCTCGCTCGCTATACATCGGTATTCGCGACGATCGCTCGACCGGGTCCCAGCGTTGATTTCGCCTCCTTTTCATTTCGGTTTTATAGTTTTTTTTCTTTTTTCGTTTTTTTTTTTTGTCTTCTCTTGGCGCACGTATACGTCAATTAGCCGACTTGGATTTTTTAGCGATTTTTACGACGCTGCCGCGCCTTCGGCGCCGAGCTTGAGCTTCGACGGGGCGACCGTTTAATCTTTTTCGATGACTCGCTTCGTAAGTTTTTCGCGGGATTAGTTAAGGGCGTCTCACGCTTTTATGTCGAATTCCGCATTTTTTTTTTTTTAATTTTTAATCGAACGAACTTATTCATTTCTAAATGAAGAAATTACGAAATTTAACTTTAATAAACTGCATATTTTTTATTTTTTGCTATACAATTATAAATGCACATGCACAGTTACTCTAAAACGAAAAGTGCATGCTGCTTTACCATATTTTACTGATCAATTGAAATGCAAATATTGCTATGGCACGTAAAATATAAAGACAAAGTAACATAGTAAATATAAAGCTGAACCTACATTAAACTTATTTTTAAGTTATACAATCATGTGAGACCAGTAGTATACTTCCAACTCGTAAAAGACGCCTCTATTTCCAAGATACGGATAAAAAAAAGAGAGAATAACAATAACTTATGAGTCGCGATTCCCCGAAGTGTAACACGAATCGATTTGGAAAAGAAAGAGGAACGTTGAACCGAATCGCCACCAGCAGCTCCTGCACTCTCGGCCGTCGCAGCCCAACAAAAAGCGAATGGCAAAAAAAGCCCCCCCTCCCAAAAAAACAGGAGGAACAAAACGAAGCTGAAAAATTAGAAGATATGCCGGTAAACGAGCAAAAGCGAGAAAGATAGAGCCTCGCGCGGGGTGTATATAGCGCGCGCGTAATAAAATAAAAGACATAAGTCTCGCTCTCTCACTCGCTCTCCTCCTTGGCGTCCGGGCGGAGAACTTTTCGAAAAGGAAATTATAAAAGTCGGACTGGAAATGAGAGGCTCGGCAATAAAGAGGGATGTTTACGAGACATCGGCTCCCGGTGCGCGGTGCCGTGGCCGCGGCAGCCTCGAAAGCCGTGACATCCCCCTCTCGGTTGTTTATCGAGTCCAACGGGAATCCGGGAGATAATATCGTGCGGCGTGAGCGAGCGACTATATACATGTGAGTATACGCGAGTATGTGTGCGTGTGTGCGCGCGCGAAACGAGGAGCCGCCGCCGCCGCTCCTTCGCCTCCTCGTTATACGCGCCGAACCTACGCGCGCTCTTGGCGCGGACTTTGTCCCTATTCCGCGGGCGCAATATAACGTTCGCACGACAAATAAGAGTCTCCCTCGCGCGCGCCAGCGGATTCGGCCGCGACGGCTGGCCTGAAGTTTATGCGACGTGGCCTTCGTTGCCTCCTTTTTTTGTTGTTGTTATATCTTCGCTCGGTCTCCCGGCAAAAGCTTACATTGAATCTCGCGCGAATCGAAAGCTTGGCCGCTTATTCATAAAGTATCGCGAGTTTACGCGCTTTTTAATCAAGTTTATGCCGCGACTTCTTGATTATGCGGCTTGTTTATGCGTGGGTAGTAATTTTGCGCACTTCTGCGAAATAAATGCGATAAGTTTCGCCGCGGGACCACCTGTAGCTCGCATTTTTCAAACGCGCCATTTTTTTTTTTGTTGGTTTGCGGCCGGGAGAATTTTTGCAAGGTGCCGGGAAGTTCGTAAAAATCGTTGAAATCGTTTTCTTTTCTTCGTCTGCGGCGCGACACTGCAGCGGAGTGCAGTTTCGCACTTTATGCGCGCAATTAAATCGGTAAATGCGCGAGGTAAGCAGCGAACAAGAAAAAAAAAAAAGAAAAAATAGCGAAACAAGAATAATTTAACGATTTTCCACTGATTATTTCCTTGTTCGATCAATCCGCGCGAGTACACTGCACAGTGACTTGGTATAGCGTTATAATCGTGCGGTTGCCGCGAATTTCGCGACTAATTTTAGAACTTGTAAATTCTTAGCGAATGTTGTTTATAAATACTGTTAATGTTGGCATAAACGCTGCGAACTATAAGTAAAGAGGAAATTACGCTGCCATTAAGATGTGTCTTAATTAACGTTGATATTTGAAAAGATGTAACGCCAGAAAGTGTGCATAAACACGTATTTATAAAAATACGTTTTACGCCTTCTAATAAAGATACCCGGATCACTTCGATTAAGTGCAATGAAATTTTTATTTTATACGAAAATACCATCTTAATATTTGTAACGTTGATTAAGTAACTAATTGTACATGTTCATTGTTGCGTTTATATTCGTTGTAACCTGTCAACGTTTTAACGATTTTAAAAGATAAATGGGCAATTAAAAATGTACGTTTTTATAGATTTTCAATTTTTGTTACAAAAATGTGCGGTAGAATGGTATCGCAATTAAATGTCTTTAATTCTTAAAGTCTGTTAATTATAATGTTAAAAAGATACAATGTTTCTTCAGATATTTTATCAGAATATCTGAAATTTTTGAAAGTAATTAATTAATTAATAATTATACATCTCGTAGTTCGTTATATACATTTAAAAAAATGACAAACATTGTAGTGAAGATTATTTCTTTAAAAAATTTCTTATTACAATAATGGCCGTATCTACCGATCGATTAAATTTTTAGCGTTTGCAAAGACAAATAATTAATATTTATTACTTATTTTCGCCCTCATGCATTTATAAACCCGTTTATTACATGCAAGTGATTAAGCAGGTGACTTTCTGGCGCCAATAAATTACAAATTTATGTCTCGTCATGCTGACGATCTTCCGAGCCCCGCATCGAGTAGCTCGCTCCTCGTCTTCTTCTTATTTGCATCCGCTTATCTGTATCGAAAGCGTAAGACTAGTATCATCTCTGAATCAATAATGACTGCCGCGCGCACCCGTGATACTTGTAACAAGCATTGGCCGCCATCCGCGTGTCTGACTCCTCCTCGTCGTTCGCCCCGCAACCAATTTATTTTCCTCGGCGCGGCACTGCGGCACTTGTTACCAATGATATTTACTTCTCGTGCAGCCGATAGCGAACCGATGTACAGCCTACATATACTCGGCGAAATTCGCCGCCGCGCTGGTGAAATTAAAAGCTCACTCAAGCTCCTGACAGCCGATCGAGCCGCCGCGGAATTCCGTGATTTAGGGGATCGCTCGCGAGGGCAATAATTTTGCCGCATTTCGCTACCAAACGAAGCCACAAGTCATTTCTACACCTAGCTATTAGAAGGCCGGCGGAGGTAGCGCCAAGACGGATGGAGCGCGCGCACGGACGACTCGAGAGGAGTGATCGACGGCAGGAGCGACGAAAAAAAAAGATTAAGAACCTGGTGCTAGGAAGATGGGCAAACAAGGGCGGGGGGAGGCGCGAGGACGGCCCCGGAGAGGAGGAATCTAAAGCGAGGAGAGTCTCCGTCGCAGCTTGCACGAGAGTGCAGCTGCTTCAGGCCGAAATTACTGGTGTCCGGCCGTACCGCGTTATAATATCGTTAATAACAATGTCGCGACGTGAAATTTCGCGCTGCATCGGCGCAATCGGCTAACAAGCTCCGCCGAATTTTTCGCGCTGACGATAATTGCTTGGGTGTTCGTTGAATAATACACTCGTGTGGATTAGAGCTTTTATGCACCTGTTACAAATATTTAAATAATAAATTATATAAATAGTATTTTACTAGGATATGAAACATATTGAAACATTGATTGAGGATTTTTAATCAATTAAATGATTCTTTCAAATACTGAACTACATGGAGAAAAAATGTTTGCATTAGAACTTACTAAAGTATTTACTAAAGCAAAAATGTTGTCCTTGCCTTAGTAAAAACTATATTACAAAAATTTTTAATGTAATATTTTGCTCACTGTACTTGAGTTTAAGGAAGAATATTTTACCAGGTTAAGACAGTCGAATTATTATCAAGTGGAATATAGTTTATTGAGTCCACGTGATAGTAATAAATTATTCTATATATGTGCACAGTTAAATGCATACATTTAATTTACATTTGTCATTAAAGTACTTTTACGTTACGTAAAAGAAGTGATCATTTCCTTTGAACAATAATTATTTTTTTCATTTGGAAGGACCATCATTAAACTAAAATTATAATCCACTAGTATTTTTTCAATCAGGAAGGTGCGAATATAGCCTCCAGAGTTTAGGTCAATAATTGAGAAAAACCGTAAAAAAAAAGAAGGGGCCGAGGAGAAGATTTCCTCTCTCGTCGATAATTATCCGGTGCAGGTAGGGACGGCCGAACAAAAGAGAGAAGCGCGAGAAATGAGCTCGCGCGAGCAAACGGAGAAAATAATCGACGGCTCGCGCGTCGCAATGGGAAACAGAAACGGGAATGAGAATGACGGCTTGATGGACGGGAGGCGTTCTCGAGGGCGTTTCCTACTAACCTTGCTTTCTCTCTCTCTCTCCGTCTTGCTCTCTCTCTCGTTCTCCTGCCTGTATCTCGCCTACCGCATGTTACCACTCTCGGGCCGAGTCAGCGAGCCTCGGCCTCAGCTCCTTTTGTATTATTCGTAGAATTGTTTCCACAAATTGTCTACTGTGTTGCTCCGAACGCGACCCACCGACCAAGTCCATTTGCCTTCATTTGATTGCTTCGCTTCGCGCTCTAAAGGTGCCTTCCCTTTTAAATAAATTTTTTTGCTCCCATTAGCGAATTCAGCTGTTAGTCTATCCACATTCATTGGCTTTTCATTTCTAAAATTAAATGTAAAAACGTAAATTCCGACCAAACAAGCTAAATTTTTAATAAATTTACAACGCACAAATACTTTTTAATCCAAATTAACCAACTTTCGTAACACGTAATCATCTAAGAAAAACACGTTATCATCTAAGAAGATAAATTTAAAGCTGAATTGATAAAAAAATTGTGTCGCGATGGGAGCAAGGGAGTGATTTCTATTACCGATGGGAGACAGTTATCGATAAAGTCCGAAGAAGTTCAACAAGTTCGAATCTTCGCGATCGATCATCGGCCGAGTGTTCAGCAAGGCTGCGATCGATGCGGCCGGCGTGAGAAAAACGTAACAGAAAGGCTTGTAACACAAAACGGATGACGTGACGTTTCATTTGTAGCCGGGAGGATGAGAGATGGCGCGTTCGCCGTTGGAAATCGCGCATGACAAATTATCAATAACTTTTCTGTGACTTCCAGCCGAGAAGAAGACTGATCGCGTATTCAACGAGCTCGAATTTATCGGTTTGTCTACATAGTCAGCGAAACAAAATAATTTCTTATTATCTGCATATACATACGATTTTATATATATATATATATATATATATATATATATATTTTTTGTTCTAAAATGCGTGCGCAATTGTTTAAAAGTGCTTTTTATTAGCTATCGATTTGTTTGAACGTTTAATACTATTTAACCACAATTTAGCCGGTGAAGGTATTCTTGCTGTGCAGTTCTTTCGCTAACCTTCGGGCCACGCTAAAGAAGCAATCAAAATATATCACTTTGAATATTTATAATTGCCGCAAGAAAACGAGGCTAATGATAAATTTTATAATTTACCGTTAGAAAGTATATATACGCTTAACTGTATTTACAGCCTGCGTGAATGTACACTCGTTCGCATCTCACGGCCGAGCTAAGCTAAAATATAATTAAAAATTAAGCGATTTAATTTATATTGGGCCTGCGATCGAAGAATCAGTCAGACTTCTCCTTCGTAAAAGTTTATCTTTAAAATCTCGCCTCTCGGCTTTAAAAAAGTGCACGATTAAATAAATTCCATCCAAACACACTTTACAAATTGTTTTCTCCGGCCAAGTTGTATGTCAATTATAAGCGAAATTTATTAAATTAATTAAACTCGAGTTCGTTATCTCCGCGCAACATCCGATACGTTCATCTACCGTTGCGCTCGCGCAATTGCGTCAGTGGCCCCGCGAATCTCGTAAACAAGGAGCGCCAGCGCCCGCCCCCCCCCTCTCCTCCACCCTCGGCGATCCCACCCGATCCCGCGTGTACTTTTTTAATTTTAACGCGGCGATAAATTTTCCGCGCGAGCGAGAAGCAAAAGCGAAGTAAAAAAAAAAACAGAAAAAAAAGAATGAAGTCCGCGCAAGAGTTTGCGCGTCGCTCAAGCTTCACCCTCCGATTGTCCAGCGCGAGCGAGTATCAAAAGGCGCGGAACGGCTCCCCGCTGTCCGGGAGGGAGGAATATCTTCTCTCTCGAGGGCCTCTCCTCCGCGGCACGGGGTCCGAAATAATTTATAGGCCGTGCATCTGCATCGTAATTGATATTATCCAGCGGTGCGAGCCGGTCGCTGCGGCGCTTTCGGCGCAAAAAAAAAGGGAGAGAGAGAGAAAAGAGCGCCAGCCAGAAGGTTTCCGGCGTCGACTTTTCGTCCCTTGAAAATTACGCTCCCCGCGAATTAATTGGTTTCTTCTTCGGTTACTGGAGGTGGGAGAGGGGAACGGGAGACAGAGAGACGAGGGACAAGGGAGATTCAAGAGGAGCAGATTTTTCGGAGACTTAGGAGAAGGTTTGGCTTATCGCGTGGGAGCGAGATGCGCATTTTCGTGTTACATTCATATAGGTCGCCGAGGTATCTTATCTCGGCGCATCGAGTCGCCTACTTCGGGATTAATTTGGATTGGCCGAGCGAATGAAGCGTGCATTTAAGTTCCTAACGATTGTATTAAAAGCGAGCAAAGTGCAAGAAATTCTTAGTTTTAATGGCCTTGCACAGTATAAAGAGAATTGCACGGAGGATGGAGAGATAAGAAAACGCGCGCTAAAAATTTTGCCGCACCCAATTTGCAACATTGATAGAACAGAATGTAATTTAAAGGCTTATTCCTCCTTTTCCTCGAATTAAAATGGAGTTAAGAGGAAGAAAAAAAATCGGCGAATTCAGTCTCTCGCGTGTAATTATTTTTTTATTTTATTTTTTATTAAAAAGAGCCGCTGCAAGGCGGCATAAAGTAACATTTTATCCGACGCGCTTTTTCCTTTTCGGGTACGCTTGTTGCATTTATCGAATGACACAGTCGAGAACGGCTGGAGCCGGTGGTGATGGTGGTGCGGCCTCGTGCGCGCATATCCTCTCAACGGGCGAAAAATTTCAAAAGCTCCTCGAATAATCGCGAGGAGGCAGGCGGCCGGCCGGGGCGAGCGAAGAAAAAGAAGGGCGCACCTCATAAACACAATTATCTGCAGAAATGCAAGCCGCGCGCCGCCGTCGCGGCTCCTCGGCGTTACTTTATACATCTCATGTAAATGAGGCTCGCATAAGGGCTCGTTCGCAGTTAATAAGAGCGAAGAAAATCGTATACATCCGTGCATAATCCGAAAGCAGGCACATTCGCCGGGCCGGAATCGATTTAACGGACGGTAGAATTATCGTGTCAATTATTAATCCCCGGGCCCCGGGAACCCGGCGACGAGGGGGGAGAAGAGCGAAAGAAGGCAGAAAGCGTTCGTTTCTACGGCGGACGACGATCAGCCACATATCTTGGATTTTACGCGTCTCGCGGTGGTCGAGGGCAAAAGAGACAAGAAAGAGAAAGATACGCGAAGCGGATCCATGGCGAACAATATAATGGTCGCGGACGAGGCGAGAGAAGCCGGAGGAGAGCGAGAGGGACACACAGAGCTGAAAGGAGCCTGTGGTACGTTCCTCGTCTCTCTTTCTCTCTTTCTCTCTCTCTCTCTTCTCGCTTTTTCATCTTTATTTTTCTCTCTATCACTTTTTTCCCGCCCCCTTTGTCGCCCTTTTTTCGAGGGCAGCCGTACGTTCGCGTTTCTTCGCTTTTTCAGCGCGAAACTGCCTCTGCGGTGAAGACGAGCAAGAGCTAGAGGGAAAGAGAGAGAAAAAGAGAGAAAGAGAAGAGGGATAAAAAAAAGAGGGAATAAGGAAGGGAGGGGAGACTCTTCCTCTCTATGGCCTGCAGTATAATTAAAATACAGCTAAGCCTCCAGCCGCGCAACCGTATGCTGCTGTGCTTCTCTCCGGTTTCATCCTTGCGCTTTTCCTTTTTTCTGCGACTCGCCTCGTTCCTTTTTCTTGCTCTCGTATCCTTTCTCCCGCCGGAGTCATTTTCGTTCTCTCCTTTTCTAATAATTAGTATCGAGGGAGAAAGAGAGAGCCACGGAATTCACCACTTGATTGTACACTTTGCCTTAGAAATTTATTGTACTAATCGCAGAGGTCCGTGCCACTCTTCGGATCGATTTTGTCTGCTTCGTTTACCGCAGATGTTTACGAGCCATGTATGCGTTAAAAAAAATATTTACGAAAATATTTAGCAGCAGTATTGGATCGGACAAATTTCATTGTACGCGAATACAGAGTCAAATTGCAACATTTTATTTACCAACGTACATTCGATTATGCAATTCGAGAGTTTTATTTGCATTCGTTATTCTATCAAAATTATTTTTAAAGCTCGTTATAGATGTAAACTTAACAATTTTTGTCTTGATTAAAACATTAAATTTTTTTCAATTAAATAATTTTGACTAAACTTCAAAATGAACGATGCAAAATTTTACTGGATATAAATGAAAAACGATCTGAAATTAAAACAAATAAAGAAAAAATATTTGATAAAAATAGTTGCGTACACTCTGGATATAGGATACGCGAGTTAATACTTGCAACTAGCGAGTTCCAAATGATTAATGCCCATGTAATGAGATCGTTATCGTCGCTGCGCTTTACGATACTCAACAGTTTATCGCTGAAGATGAAAAAAAAAGGTGGCGATCATTTCTCATTTGGAACTTGAGGCTCTCTCGTGCGCGCCAAGATGAAATTTCAAAGTTTAATGTTTTCGATCCCGTAAATATAGTTTCTCACGATAAAAAGTGCCTGGCAAAAAAGTAACGCAAACGGAATATTGCCTCGTTCAACGCAAATATTTTCCACAATTTTTTATTTGTTTCTTTTTTTATTAATTTTTTTTTTTGTCCGACGCGGTCACGCTTATTTTGACGTATTCGCAAGTGACTAACTCTTGGCGTCCCTCCCCGGCCCGCGCACCCGCAGAAGACGATGCTTCATTACAGTCATATTCGCACCGACGGATTGCAAATTACTGCATGCACGGCGGGGCGGCGTGGAGCAGCGCGTTTTCGTTACGTCGTCGTCGTCGGCAAATAATTAATATTCATTACGTATTAACGAACCCATCGTATAAATTACGGGGAGACAGCGGCAACTGCGAGAGAGAGAGAGAGAGAGAGAGAGAGAGAGAGAGAGAGAGAGAGAGAGAGAGAGAGGCAGACAGAGACGGAGAAAGACGGAGCCTCGACGGAGCAAAACTCGCGGGTTGGTAAATGTGAGAAATGAGCTCACGATTCCAGCTCGAGGTTCGCTCAGTTCCCGTGAGATGTAGCAGCCTGTACGTCCCTGAGCTCGCTTCTTTTTATTTTATACCTCTACTTGATGTTAAAACCATTATGAAAAAATTTGTTTTTAACTTTTAAAAAATTGTTCGCGCGGAACTCTGCAACTAATGGTGTAAGTAAAAATCAATTTTTTTATTTAAAATTTACGTATAGTTTGATAAGTAATGTTTAAAGGAAAACAATGATAATAATTACATTGTTTTTAAAACAGTTGCGGACAAAAATTTGGGACTGCATAATGATGAATTAATTATTAATTTGTACATCGAAAAAAATAAAAAGTAGTTCTTACTGTTTGCACAGTAGATTTAACTGTAAAATTGGAAGTAAATTTAACTTTCCG
>JAWWEN010000038.1:17390693-17417303 GCA_035582955.1 Sycophila texana | reverse complement strand
CAAAGCAGTATCTACTTTTTCTAGTCTAGCAGATATTACTGTTGCGAAACAGTAAGAATTACTTTTTTTTCGGTGTGTAGTTGAAAATGCAATAAAAATTAAAAGAACTACGACATTTATATAAAATCGAAAAAAATGTGTGTAATTACAATAAATTTCTTGCAGATCTTGCAGATGCGGTTACAAATTTTACGAATTCAATTTTGCATAATAGGAAAATAGAATATATATGTGTAACTGTTAGTGATACAAAAAAAATTACTTAAATTTTAATTTATTTTTAACTACCTTATCCCAGCATAATATTTGCATGCAAATGAATTTGCAACATCCCTCATTATTTTTTCTGTTTAAATTCTCATCAGGCTTTTGAACAATTTCTAATCAAAAGTCATATTAAAATTTCTGGAAAAAAGCCATTCTCGCGATTAATTATCAGTCCCGGAAATTGCGATCGTTTTATCGCTCGCAATATCACTTCCCTTCGATTCAATCTAAAACTTTTTATCATCTCATCTCGGCGAGTCAGTCGCTCACGGACTACCCAAGCCACCGTACACGGTAAATCGAGCATAATAAAACGTCTCGAGTAGTAGCCCCTCGGTCGGCATATGCCGCGCGTCTTCCCAGCGCCTTTTTCCCGCCAAGACGCGACTATTTCATTTTTGATGCCATAAAGAGCGGTTTTATCGCCGCGTTTAAGGGTTATTGTACAATAAAAGTGGCATTATTATCAGTTAGAGCCAGTCGCGGGGAGAGACGGCGGGCAAAGAGAGCGAGGGCAAAAGGAACGGCGCGGAGGTTGGTACGCGCGCGCGAAAAGGAGGCCGAGGTCGTGAGAAGCACGACTGCACGGACTTTATGACTCGTAAAAGCTTGAGACACCTCGCGGGAGCGCGCGCCTCTTTGAGAGCACGTGACAACGCGCATCCAAAGTCTCTCCTGAAGTCCGGACTCCCGCCCCTCCTCTACACCCACCCTGCTCTCTCCCCTTTTCTCCTATAACTCGCTGTAATAATATCTAATTCATTTTTTTTTATTCACGGATAAAGAACTAAAAATGATGAATTTCGCATCATGGAAATCTTTATTTTTTATCAATGAATTGTAAGAAAAGTCTAAACTTCTTTCTGGATAAAACTCACACTTAACAATTTATCATGTACAAATGAAATTTTTTGTGAAATATTATTTCTATAAATATTTGTAATTACAATAGACAAGTAATCTATTCTAATCTATATAAGTAATTATCAATTCTGTAAAAATTTTATTTTAATCGATCGCACTCATAGCTAAATGGTTGATCATAATGAGCTTGCAAGCTCTTTATACAAACTGTATTAAGATTTTAATGTCAATTCAAGCTGTGAAGGTATAAAATATTTTAACAATATTAAATAAATCTTCTATGTACTTTCGTACTTCTATGTACATTAAATATATTACTGCAATATACCTGAAAATAGTACCGATTGCCACCATCTTACACAATAGTCAAATTTATATTTTCGGCTAGCAACGATCAGAAATAGAAAACACAAGGCTGCGCCTATTCTCGTATCTTCTAATCAAAAACTGAGGGCAGCCCCTGGCACACCTGACGTTCTTAGCCAAAAAAGGAGAGCGCAAACAGAAGGGCGTCAGGTGCACGGCGTCTTTCGCAAGCTGCATCGCGTGTGAGGCCCGGACGTCAGCGAAAGTCGCGACTGGTGCTCTCATTGGCGCCAAGGCTTGTTTAAGATTCGAATGCACGATACCCCCCCCCCCCTGTGATAAGGCTTAAGTACGCGGGCGCGTGCGCGCGAACAAACTTCCTTCCAGATCGCGGCGGAAGTCCGTTGTAAATCTCGCCGGCCAGGAGGCGCGATAACGCGACGAGAGATTCCGCGCTCAAATATTTAGATTGGCCCGTGATTTTCTCACGGGCGCCTCCGCGAGACTCCACGGTTAACGAGATCCTCCGACGTCTGCTCGGATAATCGCGCCCACGAAAATCCACCTTTCCCAGGAGGGGGAGGGAGGCGCCTTTGTCATTGCACTTTGGAGGATTTATATACTTCTGTGATTCTGTGGACGCTTTAATGGGTTCAAGTTTTGGTCGTGAAAAGAAATATTTGAAACGATAGAACGAAACTTGCATAATTCGTAGGAATAATTGTTATCCTGTTGTTTAATCTTAGGGAAGATCGAAGAACAATAAGCTAAGGTAAACGTTTCAGTGAGAAAAAAAATGTGAGTTGTATTACGTGAAAAACAAATTAAATTTTCTACGTGAGAATGTTTATCATATAAAATTTATGATTTAATAAACATTTTAAATAAATTAAAGTCGATAAAATACTGCATTAAAATTGAATTGTCATATGAAATTGAATTTTCGAAAACAAATTGATTCTCAAACGCCCCTTTTGCTATAATTGTCTCTCTACTAATTACAATAGCACTGTCATATCCAAAACTAAAAGGATTATTCCATAGTCTCTCTTTTCGGGTAACACCTCCTGTTATTACTTGAAAAGCAGGGAAAAATTGCATTTACACGGACGATAAATCTCGGCAAACTTTTCATTGCCGGTCGACAGTTAGACGCGTTCGCGCAACACGAGCATCGTGCAGCAGCCGTCAGTTGCATCTCGTCCGGGGCCACCCTGGGCCGAACCAATCACGACAAAGCCGTTCCCGTGCCGGAAACCGGAAGCGAAGAAATCTCGTTCGGTGGATCGCCTCTTTTCCTCGTTTTTTCGACGTTACTCTCCCCCTCTCCGCCCTCGCGCGCTCCTGTATTTGTTCGCTTAGGTATACCGACGCCGCCCATGTTGGGGCACCAGGCGAGCAGACAGAGAGAGGCCAGGGAGAGAGGGAGAAGCGAGGGAGGATATTGAGAGCGAGTCGAGCGTCGCGCTGGACATAATTTCCGCCCGACGAGATCGGAATTGCTAATGACGTCACTACCGCCTTCGTATCATTCGCGTCGAGTCCTAGCGGTCGGGGCCATTCAGCGAGCCGATGAAAAAAATGCCTCGAGTGTCGCGCCTCTCCGTCTCCTCGGCGGAGAATTTGTTTTAATTAAAATGTATCGCTCGCAATTTTCCTTCTCGATTTAAAGCGGTCTTAAATTTTCCCTTGAGGGTGCATGAAAACACATTAAAAGGAGCTCCCTTTTAAACTAAAATTTATAATTTTATCAATTCCTAATAGTTCCTTAAAATTAGAAATTATTATTTACATAGGAAACTTACTTTTAAAATCGTAGGAATTTATAAAATAGATTTTTTCAAGCACTAGTTATGTTTGTTAATATTCCAATTATTTCAGAGACTACTTCGACACAAGAGTTGTTAGAGAACTACCTTAAGGCGAGACTTGTTATTTTGAAAAATATTGCATTATCGAATAGTGTAAAATATTATTTTTTTCTTGAAAGTATAAGAAAAGCTTAGCATACATAGATTGCTATTATTACTTGAAGCGATAAAACGTACATAAAAGAGAACTTACGTAAAAAAAGATAACTTCAATGTTTACTGACACGAATAAACATTTGTGCAATTAAAACTTATCCACTTGCATAACGAACGACCGTAATTTAAAAAGGAACCAAAAACGGCTAATATATAATTCAAAACTTATATTCAGCGCCATTAATTTCCTAAAAAAATATAGAAAAACAATAATTTTCTTTCCGATATTATTAAAAGAATCTACGCGGTCAAACTTCGCACTCAAGCAGCGAATCTGTGACAAATTCCCCGCGTCTCGTTTCGCTCCTAAAACGCGCGAAATTCCTTTCCGAATTTCAATCGGAGCGACAGGCCGCTTCTCATCCCTTTGCCTTTCGATCGTCCACAACTACACGCGAGGCGCTCCCACGTATACACTAGGGTCGGGTCGATGAGGTTTTTCATTAGCTTTGCTCTCTCTTTCCCGCTCGCAGAGGCGCTCGCCTCGTCGGACGGCTCGCGGACATTTTTATTAAAATTACCGAGCGAAGGCCGGCCGGCGTGTATCAGCTGCCAAATACTTCCGGGCGTGTCATCGAATTCTCCGGTGGTGATTCGCGCCGCGTCGCCCTCCCCCGCTGTACAGATATACCACGGCGTCCGGGACTCTTTCGATCAATGCCTTTTTTTTTGCGCTCATGTCCACCGACGCGGCGCTCGCGATTCCTGTCTGCCCGCGAGAATCGAATATCGCGGGGGTACCCGATGAAACGGCAGCACCGCTGCTTTTTGTTTTCTTTCGGAAATAACGAGCTATCGAGCGGCTGCACGTCGGATACTTTTTTTCTTCTTTACTAGCGCAGTTCAAATTTCGCCGACGATTTTTGCACTTGATTTTCCGAGACATTTTTAATCGTGGCTGCGAGACTTGTAAGACTGGGGAGTGGATATAGAGTGGCGAAAGTTCAGCTGGTCTGCAGAGGCGACGCTCTCGCGGGCTAAGGGAAGGGCTCCAACTCTGAGAGAAGGAAAATACTTAAAAAGCGATAAAAAAAATGCGGGCGAGAGCGCAAACATCCTAAATTTCGGTCGAAGAGAAAGCCCGGGTCTGCGCAGTTGCCGTCCTAATGGCCGAGGGGAGGGTTTGCACTCAGACGATGCGGTTTCGTGGCCGGTGGCTCGGTCCGTGCGGGACTTTTCAGAAGGGGAAGAGAGAGAGAGAGAGAGAGAGAGAGAGAGGGAGTAAGGAAGGGCGTCACGCCGAGTGAAGACGGACGTCGCGACGCTGCCATAAATCCCGAGCTTAGCCCGGGCCCCGGCGACGAAGAAGAGTCCGCGCGCTGCAGGCACGGCGCGGTCTAACTGTGCCCGGCTAACTTTCGCCGGCGACAACTTTGATTACAACGAGCGAGAGCTCGCGGCTGCGCTTTGTCCGTCTCGGAACCTTGGGGTCCCTTTAAAAAGAGCGAGTCGCTGCACCGCAGGAGTGCGTCATACACGCGCGACTGACGATATTTTCGCGCTTTTAGTGCGCACTTTACACGCGGAAGTTATTATGTACTTGACAAAAAATTAAAAGGGTATAAGTACAGTGTACAAGAATAAAAGTCCTTGATTGACACCTTTATAAGGAATAGTCGAGTAAGGGATAGCGAGTGGGCGGATAATACAATGGCTATTTACACATATTATATATATTTTTATAATTGTAATAAATAAATATTTTTTATTAATGTATATAATTAATGATTATAGTATGTTTAAAATTACGACAACAGATTATCTTTACTTCAAAGTGAGTTTTAATGCCCCTTAAGTAGTAACAGACCTGTTATCACAGACGAACCTCCAGAACTCTTATCGCGCCGATTTTGCGCAATAACCGAAAATCACCCTCCTTCATTTTAAGCAGTTAAGCATCTCGAATAATTAATCAATCTCAATATCCATGTAAAATTCAATCGATCGCCGCCGATCGGCTTAATCCCCGGCTGAGCTCGGGCCAGCTTTTCGTCTCCCCGCTTCCCGTACGTACACGTTCTTAGAGAAAATGAGCTTTCCTCCATTCCCCCGACCCCCGCTCGACGTTATCATCGGCGCTGGGCGAGGTAGGGCTGGGGGGAGGGAGGGTTTAATGGGCCGAGAGATTCCCGCGTATTTCAGGCCCTTACCTTTCGCTCGCTCGCAAAGGTGGCCTGGCCGAGCGCAGCGCCTTCTCCCGCGCGCTTATCCTAAGGTATATGCGTCGCCTCTCTCTCTCTCCTTCTCTCTCCGCCTCCCTCCTCCAAGTATCCGCGGACTTATGACGGAAACAATTTAGGGGCTTTAGCCGTGAGCCGAGCACACGTGCGCCACTGCCGCCGCCGACCGACACCGAGGCGTCGAGTGCGAGAAAAGGTGGAGACGGGAGGAGGCGCGCAGGAGGGGTGAGGCAGACTAAGCCGCAATAAGTCGAGGGATGAGCGCGAGATGTGGCCGAATCGTAGCTCGCATACTGATACCGTGGCCCTCTCTCGCAGAGGCGCGCTCGCTCTTTCTCTCGGCCCGGCTTTTCTATAGCTTATACTCTTTCTCGGGAGCGTCCGGCGCCATATTGGTGGGGCGCGGAGGGAGGTAACAGCGAGCTAGGATATTTATTGTCGCCGAAAAAATATTATTCCGCTTGCCTTTGCGCGGGACGTCGCGATACTTATACTGCTTTCAATGAACGCAATCGCATTTGCGGCGGAAGGCGGTGATAACACTGTCGACTGTATTTTTCTTGTTTTATACTATTTTTCTTTATATAGAAAAATCCATTACTGAATTTTCTTTTTTGTTTACCTTCATCGTTGTAGTTTGTGCACCGAAAAAAATTTTACGAATTTTTACAAGAGTTCGACTGTAAAAATTGCAGAGAATAGCCGTTCTAAAAATTCCTGTATAGTTTTTTTCGTAATAAAGTTACGACGACTTTTCGTAAACCTTTTTAGCCTAATAAACCATCGAGTGTTATTACATTTTTTTCCTAAAAGTCGCATGGAAATATTCACTCTGACTATTTTTATTGCAATTTCAAAAAAATTACTTAATGTCAACGAAAAACGTTTATTTTCATTACAACAATCGAGCAGTCACATTTACTCCCCCAATTCAAGGTATTTTATTTCAAGCTTCTTTTAACTTCAAAATAAATGCAGTTGTGCAGTAGTAAACGCACATTTAAAAAGCTTGTACTAGGAGTATTTCATTAAAAAAAAAGAAGAAGAAGAAGAACACTAAAGGAAGAGCAGAAACAGGAGCAAACAGTAGCTCAAGCTGGAGGACTGATTACGTATTTACGAGGAGACAAGGATAAGAACGGAAGAGAAAATTTCGTTCGCCGGTTCCGCAGCCGGCTCTACGCTCGTAGAGTTAGAGGCGGTAGCGTCACCGGCGCTCATGCGACTGTTTGAATTATGCATGGACACGGCTTGCCTACAACGTGTATTGTTTGCCGTATGTACACGCCGGGGTAGAGCCTGATTTTCGAGATCTCTCGGTGTGTGCGGAACTCACGGTAGATCCCACGTTTCTGGGAGCCGGCGCGCGACTGCTCGCGAAAACGCGATGACGAAGGTCCCGAGCTGAAACTGGGAATTCAAGAAATTCCACTTGCATTTTCTCGTTTAAATTACTAAGGCTCGCTGCCTTTTTTTATTAAAATAAAAATTAATTTGCCCGGGAAATCGATGTACGTATACGTTCAATCAAAGTATATTTATTAAGGTACGTACAAAGTATCAAAAAAGTAAAGCTTTGCGCAAAAATAAAAAATAAGACACAGCGAGTGTGCAACAAAGTTGAACAAAAGAAAGATGAGTGTGTATGGAATGAAGAAGCGGAAAATATGAGTCAACGAAAGAGACAAAAAGAAAAGAGGGCGAGGGAGAAGAGAGAAAGAGAGAGAGTTGCTGACTGCAGGGATACCACCCTAATTACCTCGGGGCTCGATAAAAAAGGAGCCGGCGAAAAAAAAACGAATTAAAGAAAAGAATGAGGTGGGCCTGGGGTGAGCTGCTCGTGACAGCTAGCTAATCGGGGTGTTTAAGAGTCTACACTGATCGTCGCTGCCTCGTTAAAACGAGGGCGGTTCTGCAGTATGAGAGAGAGAGAGAGAGCAAGAGAGAAGGGCGAAGGGGGTCGCCTTATTTTTTCCTGGTGTGATAATGGGCTTGAAAGGATGACGGAAGAAAAAGAGAGCGAAAAAAAGCATGTCAAACGGGCTTGGACGCTTCATGATTTAACGTTCGCTTTCAATTATTATTTATTTAACAACATACCTATACTCGAAGTGCACACGACGCACTTATTATCATTTCAAAAGATGTATATACATTTCTATACCCTCCAGCTTCTTAACACTTAATTACCGTGACAGGCATCTTCGTTTACGTTCGTTATATAATTTTTTTATGGAACCCTTTTATCGCATTATCTCCACATTAAAGTTCTTCAATTTTTATTCGCTCATCTATATTACACTCACACACACACACACACAGTCGCTGCTTATTTTTATCGCCGCGCGGGCCACTATCGAGGGTAGCTGTCTGAGCGTCGCTTTTATAAAATAAAAGCCTTTCCATTTCCGTTCCTTCATTATCTCTTATCCGTCTCCCGGTGGCACCTTCTCAAGATCGCACAGCGACGATCTCGATAATTTATTTATTTGGACGGCCGTCGCTCGTGGAGGCGGGAGCGAGAAAAAAAGTAATCAGGGTCGCGCTAATGGGCAGTAGCCATCGTCTCCCTCTCCTCCCTATGCCCCTCCGCGAAAAGCGGGAATGAAAAGTTTTTTTCCGGCCCTTCCTCCCAGCGTTTTTTTCTCTTACTTTCGCCGCCACCCCGAGCCTTTGTGCTTCTTTTTCCAGCCGCCTTCTATAATTACGCCGCTCGTACAAGCGAGCGCCTCTCGTTTCGGCGCGAGAAAAAAGTAAATAATGCAGATTAAATGTGTCCAGCGTCTGCGGAGGCCGGTAATAATTGCGCGGCTCAAATATTTGGGTGATACGCGCCGGCGCTACAATAACACCGAGAGCTTTCAGATAGATACTGATAAATTGCCGCTTTTGAGTAAATAATAGGGATTATTGCGACGCTGTTTGTTAATGAAGCACTGCAATTTAAATTTTAATTATTGAGCGGCCTGTTTGCCGATACTTTTTACTACTGTTTACTGAATAATAGCTTGCTACAGCATTTAGCATTACACTTTTATAAACGTGCATAAAGATTTATTGTTTAATATCAATGAATGTAATGACTGAGAAATTTTATGTAATTCATTTTTCGAGGGAATATTAACAATGTACTTGGAAAGGAGAAGTTTTAATTTTTTTTTCGCGAAGATTTGTCATTTCAATACGTGTAGAGTGTCTTTGTCGCGCCTTTATATGCCATTGTACTTTTCATTTCATTTTCTTTCCTACTCGAAATGGAGGGGCCATCAGATTGCGTTTCAAGGAAATTGAAACATCCACCGCCTCGAGACAGAGCAAAACCATGATTTAGAGAACCATTTGAATTATGTGTTCTCCTGTATTAAAGTATTTCAAATGCAAAGCTATATCGTATTCTCCACATTCATCGCTACCTTTTATTAGCTTTAACTTTTAAATTCTTGTATTAACATTTTTCATTTTAAATATTCCGAATGATATTAAACTTCGTTCATTATTCAGTAAATCTTCAAATGAGAGTGAACGTTTTTATTCCGTATTGCTAAAAATTACTCTTACACTACTTTTCGTGACTAAATTTTAGTTTATTTCAAGTAATAGATTAAAACTAATGTGTTAGATTCAAAATTAATTTAAGTAATTAATTTTTGAGTACCTTATAAGCTTAATTTTGTCGTTTATTTTAAGTGTACGGTACGTTTACCGTTTAATGTTAAACAATTAAATCAATAAATAAAATTAAAAATACATTTTTTTTAGCCTTGTAAAAACCTGTAAATTTATTTTTACTAAAAACGATTTTACTAGTCCTTTTAATAATACATTTAAATAAAATAGTAGGCAATATTTAATTTTCACACACATTTCCGTAAAGTACTACTTTGAATTCATTCAAAAAGCAAGCAACCGAACGTACAGCATCTAAATTTGGCAAATTAACGTCATCCCTCGCCTTGTCAACTTACTTATCCATGAGTGTGTACACGCACAGGATGCGCCGGGTGGCCGCTCCGCTGCTGCAACTTGGCCAAATCAAATTTGTCCCCGGCAGCCTCGCTCGCGTCGCGGCCCCTTTCATTATTAAAGCGAACCGTGAAAAGCGAATCAAACGACGCGGGGGCAGCCGCAAACGTGATACCCGCCGAGAGGAGAACGCGCGGAAGGCAAGGCGCGCAGGTAGCCGGGCTGATGTAGCATGCATTATGTATAATACATCACGTTATAGGTCCCCTCAGTGATTCCACCCTTGGCAGCCTTATCGTGTGTAGCGAGCACCAGGCCGGGCCTAGTAAAACATAAGCATCGGGAAACGATAAATAAGGGAAACGTGGTCCGCATGCCAGCCTCGCGAGACGCCCTCCGCACCCCTCCTACGCGGCCTCGTCCCTCCCTCCGCTCATCTTCCACCGCCATTATCTTCACTTTCTTTACATCTCTCGCCCGATGTCCGTGCATCCTCCTCGCGTCTCCGGTCTGGCTGGCATTTTAAACGCCGCGGATCGCTTAAAATTTATGCCTAGTTCTCGATCCTTTTGGAATTTGCCGCGCGACGCTACTGCGCGGCTCGCCAATTTCTCGCCGATGGAATATTCTCATCATGCGTGACTACATTCCGTTCCGTCGTTTTTACCCATTTTTTTTGTTATTTAAATATTGATTTTGTGGTTCTACGGAGGTATCGCGGACGATTTATAAATTTCAATGATCGCAGTAGATTCTATTTCTTGTTTCATTTTATTTATTTGCATTTTTTTGAAAGTATGGAGCGCGGCCTGGTATGCCATTTGTAATGAATTGCTGTACGTAGCAGTAGTAACATGTTCTCGGTAAGGAAACAATCCATCTGTTTCGCAATCCAAACGACTTCGTGTAACATCAAAAGATAGCTGTAATGTGGGCAGTATTTTGATGCTTGAAAATCTGACCGCAACAAATCTGAAGACAGCGATTGATTTAAATCGCTCGCTTCGCCCTATATTTGTCACTATTCATCAAATTTATCACTGAAATATTCGTTTACACATAAATAACTCACGTAGTGAATTAACGATTTATGAATTATTGCACCATCCAAAATTAAAGAAAGTCGCATAAATCATTGTCTCTTTAAAATTGTATCTACTTTAATATTAGTAATTTTTTCTAGAGTGAATGTACAAATTTATACAAAATTCAATCGGTGTCTAGCAAAAGAAATTGCAATAAAAAATCTTTTTAAATAAATTTTTTAATTCAACGCAAGTAAGCTTCAAATTAAAAGTACTTTATTATGCAAACTTTTAATGGTTAAAATGTGGTACTTTATGAAAAGCCTTTATTTTGTGAAGAATTTGCCAAGAGGATTACAGGGATTTCAACCGTAAGAGAAAATCTATGTAATCCTATCCCATCACTCAGAGTTTATAAAAACATAAATATAATTTGCAAAATGAGAGCTTATGAATGATCGCATATGCAGCGCAGTCCTTATATAAACCAAAAGCATTGACTCTCTTAATGATCATCCTGGTTTAAACGATAAAATATTTTACGACATCTCTTACGCCTACAACGGACATCCTTGCCAAATACAGAATTTCCATTATCCCTGTACCTACGAAAAAGTCGCCAAGAACAAAACTTCGTTCTTTTTTTTCGCGCATACATCGATAAATAAAGAACTTCTCGAAAATCCGGACAGTGTATATTTCCTCACGGAGCGCCGAAACACCTACGGGGCAATAAAGCAAACAAGAAATAAAACTTCTGGAACTCATCGTAATAACGCGAGGAGGGGCGAGGGTACACATTGAGAGATCGGGTCTCGGGCGCGAAAAGTAATGCGACGAAACATTCATCATGTTATCGGGGCGCCGAGCGCGGGCCGCGTGTTGATACACAATTATGCGTGGCGGCGTTTTCTCTCTCGCTCTCTCTATCTTTCTCCCTCTCGTTCGCTTTGCCGGAACGTGACGCGGTAGCTCTCCCGGCTTTCTATGCCGGTCCGAGGAGGTACCACGTGCCAGCCCTGCGTGATCCATGGCTCCTCCGAGAGAGGCAAGAGTTAGGGAAATAGCTTCGGATAACTTGTTTGCTCTAGCCCTCGCTTCTCGCTCCTCTCTCGTCGTTCTGCGTCGCGAATACGAAATTGCCGCCGAAATTGTAAAGGGGACGTGGATAGGGCAGATGTACTCCGGATATCTCGCAACGGCTACCTCCGGCAGAGCAGACAAGCTACAAGCGAAAAACTGGTTTGTTTATTTTTTTTACGTTGTAAAAATTACGTGAATAAACGTAATCGAGGGACGATTTGCAAGCACTGGAAATTTTTATGGGAAAATCACTGGTACTTTTATTTGAATATTGGACCTTTGACGAAGCTTATAATTAATTTTTAAAAGAAAGGCTCTGTAATTACGCGAATTTTCCCGTAAAAATTTTCAATTTTGCAGTGCGTCCCTCAATAACGTTTTTTCACGTAATTTTTATGAGCAATGTTTCTCTGTATACATATCTTCGCTGATTCTTGACAATTTTATTACAATCGCCTCTTTGTATAAAATAATTAATTCTTAGCACTGCATGAAAAGTGAAAAATCAGTATAACAAAAAGTAATCGGTATTGTTGAACGCAGTAACTATGAAGTTCTCCAAAAATTACTTCACTTTTTAACACAATTGTTTATTAAAATTATGAGACCTAATGAAGTGTATCCACACAGTTTTGCATATCCGCAAAGGACTTTCAAGGGATCAAACCGCCTCAGCGCGTCCCTTCGAAAAAGCCCGGAAAGGAATGAAAGATCGGAAAGCAAGGCAATGTTTATGCCTCCGCGGAGGGAGTTTAACCGTCCGAATAACATCAATTACTTTATTATTCGTCTTGTTCTCCCCGGGTATGTGTCCCCCCGCCTTCGGCCGCGGTCCGTCCCCGTCGTCCGCGGCTCCTTTCTCCCCCGCTATCTGCCGGCATTGTGCTCGGCCGGCCGCGAACGCGCACACGTCCCTTCGATCGACTTGCCCGGCGCGACTTCTCGGCGAGTTAAATCTCCGCTCCGCAGATGCAATAAATTCGTCAGGGCGCGGGCGTGCACGACGGCAGGCGGCTACCGCGCGCGCGCGCGCGGCTCTATACCTCGGCGACGGCGAGGGACGCGAGCGCACCCGTGGAAACGAGAATGCGTCGATGAATGCAGAATGGATGGGGATCGCGACGACGCCGCTGAAAGAAGGGAACCCGTGAGGCAAAGTTGCGTATGTAAATCGCCCGAGACGTTCGCAGGAATATTTGCATGGCCGCGACGACGTCCCACGGTCCTCCTCTCTCTCTTTCCCTCTTTCTCCCGTCCGGCCGAGCGTCCCCCCGCGCGCTGATCGCGCGCGCGCTTGAGAGACGAGATCGAAGTCGAGGACGTGCATTATGCGCGCGTGGAGAGAGGAGCCGAAGGTGAGATGGGAGGGGAGGGAGGTAGCGGAGGCCTCCTTGAGAAAAACAATGTGCGTGTTTGTTCTGAATGCGACGGCGTTTTTCTTATGCGTGCAGATGCTGGAAGGGGGCCTTCGGAAATTGTTAGCATAATGAATTGACTAAGTTATGTCGGCCCGACGCGCTCGGATTGTATGCCGCGGGAAAACGCGATCGTCGGGTTTTTTTATCAATTTTTTTTTTAAGGGAGTTGCTATTGCCAGCGTGTTTTTGATATTTATTCGATCGATTTCACCGAGGATCGATGCAGACTGAGGAATAAAAAGATTTAGTGGATATAACAATAACATTTTGTACTAAATTTTGTAAGGATTCTAGTCTTTCAGAGAAAGTTAGTAGCGATAGAATATTTTTTGTAGAAGAATTTATTTTTTAAAACAGTAATAACTAGAACTCACCGGAAGCTTTCTTTGACTATTTCAGTTCTTTCATAAATAATAATGTGCACACAAACTTTTCTTTGCAATATAGAATGATTATAAAATTTTATTTCTTATTTTGGATTAACGCAAAATTCAAATTCCACAGCAAGACAAATCCTCAATTATAAAATAAGTAAATGCACGATCCACGCTATCTAATAAAAGCAACAAGACGCAAAGAAATGAAGGACTCGAGGACCAGGCGCAAAAAACAGAAAAGAAGGAGCGACAACAAAAGCCGGCAAGAAGCTCGAGCCCGTGCAAGTAGAAAAATGCAGATACGACGAGACGTGAAAACATTTTCTTTACTTATAAAACAAACGGCGCGTGTGCTCGAGCTCTCTCGCGACGCGGCCAGGGAGAAAAAGTGCACCGTCGCTCGTTGCAAATTCATGCGAAGAATACGCGAGCAACGGAAGCTAAAAAAAAAAAAAGAAGCATCTCCGCGTGGAATCAAGCGCGCTGCACGCACACCCACGTAGAATAAGAAAAGAAGTGGGCGCCCGCGCGCGAAAAGGCGAGGAGCGAAGGAGGGTACATAAGGGACGGGGCGTGTAAGGGATGAGGCCGCCGCCGGGGCGGGAGAGGGAAAGAGGCGCGCGGTGACACTCTCATTTTGGGGAGAATTTACGGCGCGGCTCCGGTCCTCGCGTGCCTCGCATAGTCAGACCTGGCCTCCCCCCCCCCCCCGCACCCCCTGCCCCTCGTCGTACGTATATATACGCGGAGGGGGCGAGGCGAGAGGCTAGGCCGCCTCTCTCGACATAGTTAAGTGCGCAACTGGATCTACCTATCTGACTGCTCTCGCGGCTGCCGGCGCTTTCTCAAATTCATAGGCTTCGAGAGGATTGTAGACTCGGGCGAGCGCGCGCCTGTCGCCGCCTTCGCGCCCCGGCGATCGCATTTGCGGCGGACCAGAAGATACGCTGCTCCCGCGGAGAGCTTTCGGTTATTGCTCCGGGCCCGGGGCTCGTTACTTTTCGCGAGAATGCCGAAAAGGAACGGAGGAATTCGTTTGTACCTCGCGGCTGGGCTGCACTTATACCCATCGGGCTCCCGTCGTCTAATTTGTGGATTTAATCTAATATTTTTTTTTTTTTAAATGCACCAGCAGTTTTAATTAATTTTGTTATTTATCAAGGTACAGACGGATAGATTTTAATCGGCTCAAAATAGTTCGTCATTTCATATTCAAATCTAAACATGTGTATAGGATGTTCAAGGATGCGAGTATAAGAAGCGAGTTGAAAAAAAAACACCACAGCACAGCGTCATGATACTTTCGTAATTGAATGTAATAATCCATGACAAGCGTAAAGCGAAGCCGCGAGCGTCACTTTCAAACGAAGTTCGGTGTGAAAAAAAAAACTGACGTAAGAACCTGCCGAGTGATTTCTCCAAGGTGGCGAGCGCGCCTGTGTATACGGCGGCTCGAAGTGCCAAAGGCCTTTTACTTCATTAAAAGCCGGTCCTTGATGCTCCCCTCACAATGGATTTTGATTACACGGCGTATTATACGTAGAAAACAATTATCGAATGAAGTCGGCGTGGCACGAAGCAGTTCACCGTACGCCCCCGCGCAACCCTCCGCAATGGTGCAGGTGTACGGTACCGTGACGTCGAAATCCATTGCGCCTCGCGGCATAATGATTGCGTGCCGCGGGGCATTGCGGTGTTATGTTTTATCTCGTTGTGCAGCGGCGGAGCGACGATTTGCCAGCTATAGGGTGTTGACGCGAGGGTAGCGCGAGCTGGTACCGACAGAATCGAAGTTCGCCTCCATGGAGATTATACACCACGTGATGGTACTTCAAATTTTTTGGTTCTTTTTTTTTATTTGGCTTTGTCTTTTTCTCGTGTCACGTGATTGTACTCCGGATTCTTTCCTTTTCGGTTCGTTCCTGTTATTTTTACTTGCCTTTGTCTTTCCCGCATGGTTCGACATCGTAACAAACTTATTTTTCGATTTGTTGGTATATTGCAGTTTAAGGAAGGATGTACTTCGGTACAGCCTTTACTCAATTGTATAAATTAAACACAAATTTAATTTATAAGTACTAATTTGATTGTCTTGTAAAAAGAGTCAAATTAGACGTTCTTCAACAAAATAAATACAAAAAAAATCTGAAATATTGAAGATTGAACAAATATACAAAAATCTGTCTTCTATCAATCAATCATAGGTTTCTTGGATAAAAAATAGCCAGATATCGGCAACTCAATAATTGCAGAAAATGCAACGACTTCCCAATAAAAGCGTTTCACTCAATTTCGCAAGGTAACCGCGGAACAAGCAGGTAATACCCTCCGAGATCCTAAAAGCCTTTCCAAGAATTTTCCCAAGCTAAATTGGCGGATGCGGTCGGGCCGAAACTTATCAGTAGCTCGTGCTATACAGTGCTCTGGTCGAGAGGAGTTGCGGGAACGGGGGAGGCGTCTTTTCCAGTCCCACAATGCTTGCCAGCAACTCCTCTCCTTCCGCTCGGCGCACGTTGTCCGATGGGGTCTCCCGGCACACAGCGTTGGCGCTATACCGGCGAAAGAGCTCAGGTGTTGCTGCGCCAGCCCCGCGCAGCCGGACCACTTTGCCTCTTGGTAAATCTTGGGCGAAAGCGCGGCGCCTTAGGCTGGCGCGCGCACACACACCCCCAAGAGCGCGAGGGCGGAAGGGGAGGGGGCGGGGGCGGCTGCCGCCGCCGTCGACTATTATATGCACACTGCCGTTGCTGCGGAATTTGATGAGGCTTCCGGGCTGACGGGTGCGGATCGCAAGTTTGCGCAAAGTTTTACTCCTGCCTCCTCGGGAACGCCGAGCGAAAAGAACGGAGGCCCGAGAGCAGGGGAGGCGAAAGCGCCGAGGCGAAGTCTACGTTGCCGGGGAATGAGGTGCTTGGGGAAAATAGAAAATGAAAAATGAAAATGAATTGGCCGCGCGCGCGCGCTGCGAGGATTAAGCTACGGCTCTGGAATTTTTCAGGTGAGCTTGTGCCTGCGATTATTAAAAGTACGGCAATTTTCGCGTCGCCGATCAATAAGGAGTTTTTTGCAAAAATTTTCGTCCCATCGAATTTTTTGAGAAAGTCTGTATAAAATTTGATTGCAGCGGGAATAACATTAAGGTGGGTTAAGCAAATCGAGCTGGAGATTAGAGTCGAGCGCGCGCGGCGCAAATGTATTTTTAATCGGGAATGTAGGAGGAGTGAAATTTGCATTTCGCTGAGTCAGAAGTGCGAATATGAAAATGATGATTTCGGAATATTATATTTACTTGGGAAACAACATCTAAGTGCCGGGAACTTGGTTTTCCTGACTTTACAGTTTCGCGTACTCAAGGCTCAGCGAAAGGGGTACGAAAACGCAATTAAATATTAAGTAATTAAAACCGGCCCTCTTGACAGGGGTTGTTGGGGGGTAAGACTTTGCGCTGGAGTCTTATAATACAGCAGATAGCTGATTAAATTTTGCGACTCCCTGCGCAGTTATTAAATTTTTCCACCTTGATTTATTTAGCATAACTGAGAGCTGGGTACTGCTAAACGTCGCTACTTAGGAACTGTTGAAAGTCAACATTATTGAGCAATTTAAGGGAATTCAAAAAGCTTCAGAGTAAATTCATATTGGAAATGCCATAATGTCATTTTCACCTGGTATATAACGATTTCAGCTGATTTGCATTTGTTCACTACAGGGCAAGGAAATTATATTTAAATATATTTAAATAGAAAGAGACAGTTAATGGATTATTATAGATTGTCGTATTTTTTCTTAATTTGCGGGTCCTGGATTTCGCCCAAACTTTGTAGATGATTCTTTAATCTAAAAAAATGAATACGTGTCTCAGGATTTTATTGAATGGGGCCTGCTAATAAAATTAGAGGGCTTTTTAGGAGAAATGTACGTTAACGCTAATGTCAAATAATGGGAATCTAAAAATCGTACAAACACGTGTAAAAATTAAAAATAAAGTCAATGTAAAAGCTACAATTTGAGACTTATTAGATTTAAATATCTTCATTGTTTCAAAATTTACGTTTTGTCAAAATAAGTGATTTTTTAATGAATTTTCAATTATTTATAACTTTTAAACCAATACAGATATTTTAATCTAATAAGTCTCAAATTGTAGCTTTTACATTGTGCTTTATTTAAAACGTTTACACATGTGTGTATAACTTTTAGATTCCCAGTATTTAACATTATCGTAAACGTATATTTCCCCTATATTTTTTTTTAAAAAGTCCCCTAATTTTGTTACTAGGCTCCATTCAATAAAATCCCGAGACACGTATTCATTTTTTTTTTTGGACGAAAGAATAATTCTACAATATTTGGGCGAAATCCAGGACCCGCAACCCTGGTCATCTCCTTGTAAGAGTATAGCAAGGAATTAAATTTAAACATTTTTTTATCTTATAATTTTTTAAATTCGCGGGTTCGTATAATAATTTCATCGTAATCAAATATTATTAAAATTGTAATTAATTAAACGTTTAGTTCACTAGTATCTTCAAGAGGTCGAACTTTAGGTACCGACAAGTTCATTCGATCCACAATATTTCCGATGCTATTAAAAGAAAGAATTGAATTTACATTTCTTTCCAACAATCTCACCTGAAACACTCACCTGCCGCACATAAATTCCTCGAGTGCGCAACAAAGCCGATCCCTGCGCATCTCTCTTTCCCGGCAAAAATCCGAATCCGACGAAGTTAAAAAGAAATGGAAGAGCGCGGAAAGAAAGAGCAAGAGAGAAAGCAGGAGGCCCTGGGACAGGCGCGTGACGCACGCCAGCGGCGCGAGCCGGGCGGCTTTCGCCGCTCGGAAGCTCGTCAACCTCGTCGGGGACGGGGCGGAAAGAAGATATCTTCATCCGTATCAATTACTCAGCGATTAGATGGACGAAGATACGCGGCGCTCACGGTGACGCGAGGAGTGCGCGCCACCGCGCGACAGTTGGCAATCGACGAGGAGAGTCGTATCTCCGGCTCCCTCGCTCGCCGAGGTGGAGACAGAAGAAGAAAGGGGTAAGAGAGGGAAGCTCCCGAGTGATTGACGGCGACTCCGTCCTCGCAGCCTGATTCTTGAGTGAACGCTGTCACTCGACAGATAAGACCCGCGCCCACTTCTCCGTCTCTCTCTTTCTTTCTCTAACCGTCTGCACATCTCTCGTCTCTCTCTCTCTTTCTCTGCCTGCCTGTCTGTCTCTCTCACTGTATTTTTCTCTCCCTTTCTCGCCCGCGAATATCTTAATGAGAGGCTCTCCTCGCCTTGGGCTCGAGTCGCGAGGCGCGGCCAATGAAAGCTGCCTCGTCGGTGGGCTTTCCGTTTCGCGAGATGTGCCAATTAGATGGAATAATGGAGCGGGCTCGGTGCACCGTTTGTGTTTCTTTTTTGTATATATATACCTTCACCTCGACTTTTATTTTTATTTCTCAACGGATAAAATGAAGACCTTCGGGCGTTTCTTTAATTATCGATTTCTCTTTTCTTCCGCCGTGCACCGCGGAGCTTCATCGTCGAGGAAACTCGATTCGTTTTGCTTTAAAGGGAAGCGAAGCGTCTTAAGAGCATAAACAATTGAAAAACAAGCAATTTCAGGTACTCGAGTAAATTGATTTTTAAGAAAATGAAGCGATAGAAGAGGGGTAATCGCGACAATTAAAAATTTCACGATTACCGAAAAAGTCGGTACGCGTTGACGAGCGGCGAAGTAAAAAGGCCGAGGGGACGGAGGAGCAAAAAGAGAGCCAACGGGCGTTTAATTAAATCTCGTAAAAAAAAAGTCACGAGGCGGGTGCGCGCTTATAGTGTACCCCGAGCGAATCCGCCTACGGATCGAGCAAATCATTAAAATCGGAGAGGCAGCGCCGCGCGTGTAGCGCACGTAGGCCGCGAGCGCGTGCTAAAGCGGCGGGATTGTCCTTCAATAATGTCACCTACGGGCAAAAAGGGCCCGCCGCCACAAGAAGCGCCCGGTACCCCGCCTCGGTGCGCGCACACGGACAGCGGCGAGAATAAGAAAGGAGAAAAGGAGGGTATATATACGAGGCGAAAAGGAGGCCTTTAAGGAGACGCGGGACATGTAAGACGCACCGTAATCTTGTCGATCAAACAATTAACAATGCTGCTCGCTCCTGCGGCGAAGAGCCGGAGGGAGGTGGAGAGAGAGCAAGAGGCGAGATCGCGTCGTTGTCCTCGAGGAGGTAGGGGCGGTCGCGGTGCATTGCAGCAGGAGTAAAAAAAAAAAGGAGAGCGAGTTGCAGGATGAAACGCGGACGCCGCGCGTAGGTGAGCGCGCAACGCTGAGTCAATGGGTGAGGAGGGAGGTCCGACCGGAGGATGTCTCCTTCTCACAGTGTCACTCGTTAATTATCCGTTAATTAGCCCGTTCTTAATCGGCCCCCAAGAATCAAGATGACGACGGAGGAGTCGCCGCGAAGCACCGGTGCAGCGCCGATCCTTTCGTGTACGAATTTCGTCGACTTTGTGCGCCTCTCTTTTGTTGTCTGCCGATCGTAACGATTCGATGCCGCATAGAATTTTTAATGAGCTCGACTATTTAAATATTTAATTGTACATCAATAAAATTCGCGAAATTGCAATTTTTTATTTCTCATAGATTCAGCGTACATTATATACTACAGTAAACGAAAAAATACCCGAAAACATATTTTTTTTTAGCATTATACGTATAAGAAAAATAATTCAATCCCTTCTTCAGCACATATAGCCGCGTAACGGAATAATCTCGGCGTCGAGTGCGCAGAAGGAGCAATCAATCAAAATCGCAATATCGGCCTTGTCCAACAATGCGACAGCGGAATGTTCAACAATGGGGCCTTACAGAGTCCCGCGAAAAGCCGTTGAATCGGCAGAGAGACCGCGACGATAACTCGAGCCGATAAGGAGCAGGCGGCACGACAGATTCGACAGCCGAGCACATCTCCGATTTCCATATACGCGCTGCCGCGTCCCCCGCGCGCCGCGGAGAGCGGTGCAATCACTCGCACATCCTTTACCCGGGAGTATATCGCGACCGGCTATCATCGCGCTCAACGGCATTTTCCCTGCGTCCAGCAGTCGCGAGCGGAGAGTGAAAGACGTCGCGACGGGGGAGCAGTCCCCGCGAGCGGAGGAAAGCGCCGCCGATGCTCGAAGATAGTCGTGCCGCGCGTCGGTAGCGCTTTAAAGGGGAAAGGGAGAGAGAGAGAAGCCTCTCCTAGGTGCCCGCGCGGAGGCTGATATATTTATAAGAAGGGGATGGATTTGCATAGGACGTGCACAGGAGCCTCGCGGTAGCGCGCAGATCGCCGATAGGAAGGGAGGCGGCGCGTCTCGGCTGATTCAAAGAAGGGCTTTGTGCCATTATACGGCCGCGCGCCTCGCCGCGGTGTCCCTTTTCTTCCTCCTCCGTTCTCTCCGTCTCGCTCTTTCTCTCTCCCTTTCCCTTAGCTTCCACTCCTTTTCGTGGAAATAAAAGTTCGTCGCGCGGCGCCCTTCAGCCGGTTCTCGATTCCCATCTATCGGTCCTGCCGCCGCCGCCGCCGCCGCTGCTGCGCCTGACAAGGAAAGGTAGCCCTGGGAGAAGACGCTTCGCCTGATTGGCGTTGACTTATGAAGCGATCGTTTCGTGTTAAGGAGAGGAGAGCCGGCCGCTGCGCGATGAATGACGGCTTGCTGACGAATTTGCCGCGGAGTCTTGTCGGTACAAATCTTTTGTCGTCGCGTTTGTAGCGCCCTTCGAAATCTCATCTTATGTACGTTTCAACGCGGAGATAAGCTGCGAATGCATTTTTAGATTTATTTACGCAGCTTTATTACATAATTAGATTAAATTGCAACCTGCATGTGGATATACCAGTACAAAAGATTTTAAAAAGAGGGGGGACGATAAATCGCGGGACCATCCTGGGAGTATTTTTTTTTTCTTTTGCTGTCAGGTGCGAATTCACGGCTGACTCGTTCGCCGCGGCCGATTCAATGAATGCAGGCGCCAATCAGGCGTTTCGAGAGTCCGATCGACGACTACAATGAGACATGAATCGACGGCTTATCTGCCGGCAACAATCTATCTCCCCGATATCGAAGCGACGGGGACAGCTACTTAAGAAGGCGTGTCGCGACGTTTATACGCGCGGCTGCAAAACGATTTACCGGGCGACGCGCCGAGCCAGGAGTGATGCGCATGCTTATGAGACGCGTGGGAGAATTCGAGCTTGTAAATAATACGCTTCGCTTGTTTATTCCAGGTGGGTGCGCTGTAATGTACCCCTTATACATTATTGTTAATAAAAAATGATTTGTAATTGAATGAAAAATAAATAGTTGTGAAATTTTCAAAATAATTGCGTGAATTTTTAATTTTTAATAAAATTAGTAAGTATAATTCATTAACTAACGATAAAGTATAAGTAAGAAAAAAATCTGACTTTTTAAGATTCATGCACGCGAAGACAATGTCCCTTGAGTTTAAAAGAAAAAAAATTACAATGCTCAAAGGTTGAAGGTGACAGTCGAAGAATTGTGGAGTCAATGTATGCAGATTCCTTTACGTCCGGCGAACTGAGACATCTTCATATTGACATCAATCTCAATAAAAAAAAAATTCACGGTCATGCGACATTGTCGCCGTGAATCAAAAACAAGCAATCGTGATAATTAATCGTAATTTCCGTACGATCGATCGTTTATCATTTTTAATGATTACATAAAAAAAGAAATTCGAAAAAAATTCACTTCGCACCGAAAATGAAATTAATTTTATTACCACCATCGTCCGGTAAAAGTATTGCATTGACGCTAATTAGCCCGCATATGAATTTTTGTGTATCTTTATCATCCTTATTTGCAGTGCGTAAAGTACAGAAAAAGAAGGAACTGACGCGGTTAAAATACATGGATAAAAGTAATTTTATATTACCAATCGGCACACACTTTTGCCGATTGTTTATTGTACGGACGTAGGCGGACCACTCTCACAATGTGCAAGGAACGACCGAGTTACAGTTGCCGAACGACGGCTGATCTACCGGCCATTAGCTGCGGGTAAACAGAGCGATAATTTACCCAGAAGGGAGTCGCTCTTCCACTACTCCTGTACCAATTCTTTATGTATCTTTCTCCTTTTTTCGAACGTTTCTTCGCTTCCAAGAAATTTTCTTATTTGCCGTACAGATCTGGCTGATCCAGAAGAACTGACGTAACTAACTGCTGACGTTCTATCAAGATTAAAATTAAATCCGAAAAAGAGAGAAAGGCATTTTTAACAAGTGCAACGTATGCGTTAAACAAGAATTACTATTCTGTTTATAATTCGCGTACGTGCGTATCTGTATTCCTGAAAGTAGAGAACGATAAATTAAAACTAAAAATGCCACGCTAGTGTAGTGATTACTGTTAAGCCAACTAAGCTCGCGGCGGCGACTCCAATTCGTACTTATTTTCCAGATGCAACTAATCCATTTAATATTTTTCATTACACAAATTGATAATATTAGAAACGATGGCAGGAGGCTAAGGCAGGAGCGCTAGTAGAAGACCCGAATTGTTGGGCGGGATAATCAAAACTTATGGCAGCACACGTGTCGCGAATTTCCTGGGAGGGGGGCGAGAAAAGTCCGAGCTGAGGATTCGGTATACGCGTTAGCGCAAATCCCCTGGTGGGCCAATCAATGCGTACTCAAAGATGCAAGACACGGGAATAAGATGCTCATAATCCAATTTACGAGCTTATATTTTTTTTTTACTGTAGGCCGTGGTAATACCGGATCCATTTGTAACTTACGATAACGGATTCCGGGATTTATTCAATTAGATTTTTTTTATCTCCAATTTTATGTGCTTATGTAGTATTGCATAGACGAGATTTTTTTTTAGTGAACACGAGAAAAAATTTTTATTATGAAAAGTGCAATATTTATTTCGTTAAGTACAAATCTGTTCGAAAAATTGCAATAGTTTCTTTAAAATTTAATAAAACGAAATTAATGTTCACTATTAAAACTGTTCTCCCGTAACAGTCAGTATGGAATTTTATCTTTAAACATTGTTAAATAATTTTTTTTTATTCAATTTTTATTCAACAGTATAATTAATTGCCTTTAAAATAACCTTTGCGTCATGCTCCCGTAATTTCCCACGCGTCGTTCGAGAAAAATGAGAAAAGCCGAGGATCTAATGACTGTTATCGCGATAGTAGCCGAGTCAGCGCCGGAGAGCCTCCCGTTGCGGAATACAAAGTAGCAGAGCCGCGCGAGGAGCGCTCGCGGATCAAAATAGACGGGACGGCGTAGTCGCGCGTCGGTGCGGCGTATCCGCGTGTAAATCATTGACGATTCCCGACGCAGCGCCCGCGACAATTAGCCGCTCCCGCTGCGACTGCGGCTCACCGGGGCGGCTGCCAGGCGCTTTCCGCGAATGGAAAGACGCGCCCAGCATGCCCGGGAGACAGCAAGGTCGAGCCCCTGCTCTCGCCGGGGTGGAGTGACGAGTTCTGGGCTCGTGCTCCAACGTAACGTCCGCTGTCTGTGCCGCTTCCGCTCTCGCCGCGCGCACGCGAGCCGCGACCATCGACGCCCGGCGTGTATCAATGATATAATTCGTCGCGTTGCGCGAATTAGCGAGTGTGACCTTACTACTGATTGCATCGTGGGGATTCGTTTCTTTTTTATTATTGTATTTTTGAGTTTCTTTTATTTTATAACTTTTTTTTTCAGAAAAAAGATGTACGCGGAGAGAAATGAGCTATGGGAGTACCATCGTAATTTCGTCGCAAAAATTTTTTAGAACATTGCTGTAGAGCGTTGTATAATTTTATTAACAGTCTATATGACAAAATTATAATGGCACCTTATATAAGTATGGTAGAAGATTTCTCTCGGACTAAAACTGTCGAGTATACGATTTATTATCTTTTAATTCGCGTTTTCACTATTAGAACTACAGCAGAGAGTAGGACTGCACTTTTGTTGATTTTTGTCATTTTTTAAAAATGATTACGTAAAATCAATTCAATCTTCATTAAGTTAAAAATAAAAAAATCGATTTTCATTAAGAATTCGTTTCTGAATAACATTGTACTGATACACCGTCTGGAAAAAATAAATGTAGCTTGGATTAAGTGCAGATAACTTGCGATTGAAATGTAAACGTCAAAAGCGAAAAGCTGACTCAAGAAGTAATCACATTATCTGTGCATCTCATCGATAATAAAACGAGCTCGTTTAAAATTTAAAAAATATGAATATAATTGTCCTCGAGCAGGCTCAATTTTAATAATACTCAAGATAAAAGCGCGAGCAGAGCAACTTGAAAAAAAAAAAAGAAAATGAAGCCAAGAGATTCTCTTGATTCAGAAAGCTCGCATATCCAATTACCCGAAACCTCGGCGCGGCTATATTTTTTATTTTTCCTTTAATTTCTCATCCCTCTCTCTTCTCTCATCTCTCCCGCGGCAGGACACTCGATGCTTCTTTTTCAGCCTCCCTCCTCCCTCGCTCCCTTCTCTTTCCCTCTCATTTAAAACGAATTTCTCTTCGTCGGTCTCTTTGCCTCCTCTCCACCTCCTCTTTCTCGCTCGCACACTCTCGCAGGGCACACCAACGGAGCTCGCATACCGTCGTCCACTCTAATTTGAATGTAACAACGTTCCGTTCGGCCACAACTCGATAGCATCTCCGACTCCGGAGCCCGACAGAGAGAGAATCGGAGATAGAAAATGCGTCCCCCTCTCGCCACCCTCCCCTCGCACCGGGAGATACTCACGGAGAAGAGAAAGCGAGAGAAAGAGAGAGAGAGGGCGGGAAACGCATGCCATGGGACAAAGGGAATATTATTATTGGCGAGCGACAAAGCCGTGAAGGGCACACGTTGCTGGTCGTGCCTTCGCCCTTTGAAGTGTGGCGCGGCCGATCGGTTTGCCTTCTGTTTCGTCGTCGTCGGCCAGAGAAAAACTCATCGGCGATCGACCATCACGGGTTTTAGTCCTTCGACCAATGGCCTTTTTTTTTAAACCGGGAGACGAAACTTTCGCTCGCGACCTCGCGCCGGAATATTGTCTATTGTTTTGCACGCTATCGACGTATGCCGAAATTCGCGCGAGAGATTATGAGATTAGAGCGGAGACAATAAAAAGGTTTCGCGGACCGTTGCGTCGGAGTTTGATTGTTATTCGATGTGAAGCTTGATTTATTTCGCGCGAAATAGATCGATCGCTTGCAGTGTTGCCTATGCTTATCTTAAGAATCGATATTATCGACACGTAACTTAATTGAATAAACCCATTTCTATTTTTTTATTCATTTAATATTGAATCAATAAAATTTATGACTTAATCAATAATTTTTTACAAAACTTCGAATCACTTTTTATCGTTAGTTAAGTAAAATTCAAGTATTACGTAATTTTTCGTCGAAAAGGCAGTTCCTTTTTTTTTTTGTCGCAGACAATTTGAAGAACAACATCGACTGCACACCTCGTAACCGCAATATTAAATAGACGCGAAGCTCCGGAACCCCCGAACGTCGCATTGTCGCGCGCCTCATTGACCGATCAATCAAGCGGGGATTCCGTCTACTCGCGTCGATGAGGCCGTGCGCGGAAGATTAAGGAGCGCAGCCAGACAGTGTTTACGGAATCTAGGCGCTGCTGCGATGACGGCTGCCTCGCTTGATTGACGCGCGCCGCGATTGAAAATGCGAGACGCGCGACCTTCCCGGTAGCTGCATGACGGGAATCCGCAAGACTCCCTTCTTTCCCAAACTCGTGAGTCCGATTGCGAATGCGCGCGGTTCCGCAAGGACGATCGCTTATCTGTCCCGTGTTCGGGCGCGTGAGCGATTTTCGAGGGAGTCGCGGATCGTTACCGATAGATACTCTAATTGCTACGACGGAGAAGTCGAATTTACCGGGAGGAATCGGCTACTTTGCGATAATTTGACTTGAGGAACTCTACACCGAAAAAAAAAAGTAATTCTTACTGTTTCGCAACAGTAATATCTGCCGAACTAGAAAAAGTAGATACTGCTTTGCAAAATCAGTAAAATTAACATTTTGTACAGTAGAAATAACAGTTTACTTCC
>JAWWEN010000038.1:17354877-17390593 GCA_035582955.1 Sycophila texana | reverse complement strand
TGTAAAGCAGATTCTACTGAAAATTCGGAAAGTTAAATTTACTTCCAATTTTACAGTTAAATCTACTGTGCAAACAGAAAGAACTACTTTTTATTTTTTTCGGTGTATGAAGTATATTTTTTAGGGTTTAGAAAGTGACACTTACTTTTACTGTAAAAAAAATTTAATATAAACTGAATGAAGGGTATAATAGTCTTAGTTTAAACGTTTGCAGTAAATTTGTAGAATCACTAATTTAAACAGTGATTATTCACGATTGCCCACTGATAATTGTTTAAGAAGTGCAGTTTTCAGTATTCAACACTGCATGTATACTTATACCTACTATTTTATATCAAGCAATTTCACTTCGTCTATTTATTTCGTTAATTCTGCAAGATAAAGTATACACGATCCGTTGAACACACGACAGTTCCTTTGATTTTTTTTCGATGTATCAAGGATTGCTTTCACGAGTCTAGATTCACGAGCGGATTTGGTCTATAGACGAAGCAACTGAAGCGTATCCGCATGTCCAGTGCTCGGCAGCCTCATTCAACGATGGACGATACGTAGGATGGAGACGCTTTTTACCATAGACACGGTAGTTTTGTCTGGCGCATAGACACGGTAATTACCACGTCCGTTAGAGCGGATCTTTGCGGTAGACGCCGACGTCAAAGACGTCTAGCGAAATGCATTCGGTGGGGAGGAGGACACATTTCAAATGCGCCACATTCCAGGCAAGTGAGAAGCAGAGCTGAGAGAATAGGAAAAAATTGACTACTCGGCGCGCGGGCGCTTGTCCTGTTACACACACCCCCGGTCGGACGAGCGCGACCACTTTTTGGACGATCGACTTTGTTATATTACGCTCGATTTCGTTGTTTCCCTGTTCTCGTTTATCCCGATGAAGGCGCTGGTTTCACAGACCTTTGATCTGCTCGCGCGCTTTTTCCATTACGCCCGTTATCGCCGTTGATTGACTGGGCCATCATCAATAATCGATACTTATGTCTTTTTTTTGTTTAAAAAATATTTCGAGAATAGCTCCGATGTAGGTAAAAAAAACACTGACTAAAAGATTCTATCGTTCTGGTGAGCATAAATTATATTATTGAAGAACACGAAATATTTTCGTATAATAGCTGGTCGTTGCTCCGAGTCGAGAATCAACGACCTTTCCTGAATTTGACGAAACCCGAATGGATCCGGCAACGGCGTTTCCACTGCTGCGCCGCACCGGCGGTCCGAGTCCACTGGCATTTTGTCAATCTCTCCTTACCTCTCGGCGGGTGTCTATACGCGATGAGTATCTCGCTGCGCTTCTCGGCTCTCCGGCACCGCGCAGTCGTATATTAATCGTCGATACTCATCTCACCTCTCGATGGGGCCTCTTCGCGTGTCTCTATCGCGGAGCGCACCGGCACACCACACCATATCCGTCCAAATGTGAGAATATTATTAAGCCGAGCAGCAGGAACGGAGAATCGGAGAAAGAGAGATAGAGAGAGAGAGAGAGAGAGAGAGAGAGAGCAGCCCTTGACAAATAAGCCTTTCCAAGGAAGGCACGCAACGCGATCGTACTCGCCAACAATCTTGCACGCCCGCAGGATACCGGTTTCACCTGACGATGAGCTTGCAAGACTGATTTGAAGAATATATATATATTTTTTTCTCGGATCTCTTCTTTTGTTCGCTTCCGCGTCGCACGTGTGGGAGTCGAGTGTGACAAAGTCGAGATAGTATCTCGTGGAAGAAAAATCGAGTCGACAAGTTGTAAGCTATTGCGTTCGAACTGCGCGCGAGAGATCCGATCATTTATTAAGTTCGAATCAATCGGAATTGATTGTCGCGTGAAATGGTATTTCATTCGTTTGTTTCATTTTCAATATTATTAACGAAATTATCAATGTTATAACGATAACGATTATTTCATAAATTTATTTATCGTTTATTTATTTTTTTTTCGCGGTTAAAAAGACTATTCAGGAAGTACTGCCGTTTGTTTAAAAACGTATAGAGATACATTTGTTTAGAGGTGGACATCACTTCGGTGGCCATTTTCCGTCACGGGACATTTACCGCGAAGAAGTACCGTCTAGTCATGCGGGGGTCCTTTCGGATCTTTTGCACTTCCGTCGCGCTCAAAAGTTATTCGAGCGCATTGGTTCGACGGAAATAGGCAAATTTGTTTTCCGAACGGTCGTATTTTAAAAATGTGGTTTAAGTGTCTGCAACGCTGTATTTAAGAATATAAGATCGGAAAGTATTTTATAAAAATTACAATATTGATTGTACTTAATAACTGATATTCTGCGTCTTAGGATCTTAATTTTTTTGGTAAACTTTTAATATAAATCTCAGAAAAATATCTCCACAAGAATTAATAACACGTAATTAATGATAGTTATAATCATTTGATTAATATTTCATTATTCTCTTTAAAATCAAATGAATTTCGATAATTTAAGATGAAATATTAAATTCACTTTAAGGCGTTTTGAATGTTGAAGCTATTTAATCAGAAATTCATCCAATAACCAATCAAATTGCTTCTTAACATACCACTTCTTAAATACTTCGAAACATCCAGCGATCACTTTTTTTAAAGGCAGGTAAGCTAATCTTTTCTTAATAAAAGAAAAAGACACAATAACAATAAAAAATGATACAGCCGAGTGTAATAATCGAAGCTATCGCAAGCCGAACGAGGATAAAGGAAATAAAGAGTAAATCCAAGCGCATAAACATCTCTTTTCAATAAAAAGCTCGTAGCCCCGGAGTTACGGTACGATAAAACAAGTCATCTCCGCGGGCTCGTCGCGCGCACTCGGCGACGTGCCGTGGACGCGTTTTTCCTCCGCTCACTCGGAAGAACGGACGGATAGGACGAGATGACGACGGTGCGGCCGAGCTCTCGTAAAACTTGACCATCTGGAGGTCCGCTTAACCCGCGCGCTCGCAGGGGCACCTCGCGAAAAGTCTGCTTTGGGGAGCTCGCAGTCAGTCACCGGACTCGAGCGCGTGCGACGCGAAAGACAGAGATAGAAGAAGAAAGAGCCGCGCGCGCGCGGATGGCCATGCTTTTACGAGCGCATCACGCCAGATTTATACTTACTTAAGAAATCGCTAGTGCACTTTAACCCCGGGTTATGGGCCACGCGCGAAAGCCCGGCCCGCGCGCGATATCATCTACTCGCTTGATGGCCACCCGCCCCGGACCCTTTTCTCGCCTTTACGCGCACACGCGGCTCCTCCGTTTCTTCTCTTCTTTCCTTTTTTTTTCTCGCCCGAGCTTTCTTAACTCGAGGGGACGCGAGGCCTCTCTTCAAACGCGAATGTTGATTCCCGGAGAGTGAGTGATCTTTAGTGCCTCGTTTACGGCGGAAGGCTTAATTCTTCATTGTTTTTCCGCGTCTTTATGATTGAAGCTGATCACTGTCGACCGTGTAAACAGTTATAATAAATGACCACTGTTTATTTTATTTTTATTTTCATGTTCATTGAAGTACCGTGCAGCAGCATTAATGATTGTACGTAATAAATATCAGATTTTTCGCAAAGTCACTTTAAAATGTACGAAACGTAAGTCACTTATTATATCAAAAATAAAAAAAAATAAAAAAAAAAAGAAGAAGAGTCACAAAGAGGCATTAAGAATGATGCATTAAACATTATAAACATTTTGAAATTCCTATTGAAATGCAGCGCGACTCGCGGCGTAGATGGCCGATACGAATAATTTTTCTCCAAAACTCCTGTTTTATTAAGTCAAAAATCAGCGTGCAATCTGATGCGCGTGCAGCTCCGCTTAATGCCTCCATATGAATAATTTATGCGCGCGATGCGCCTTGCGCAAATACACCGGGAGCACGGGAAAACGCACATGTTTTGCTAATTTACGAACGCAGCGCGGATCGCCGCCCGGCAGCCCGCAAAACGAGCACGAAGAAGGAGGAAGACGAAGTTACCGATATATCGCTCGAAAAAGAGGGAGAAGGATGGAGAGATAGAGGGGGGAGGAAGGGAGGAGGTGGGTTTCGTTCCAGATCAGCACGTATGTACAATCGTACGTGTGCAGTTTGCCAGTTATTTAGAAGCTATCGCTTACGGGCAGTACACGCCGGGGCGAGCGAGCCCATTAGCCCCCGATCGCATTACCGGACTGAGTGGCTAATGGGCGAGCTTTTCCCCGGGACACTCACGGACGGCGCGCCTCTTTCCTCGATTTTCCACGATTTTACCCCGTTGCTCTCTTTCCTGCAGATACACTGGCCCCCGGCGCGTGACTCCCGCCCGATAATACTAATTCCGCCGCCGCGGAGCTGAAACGTCGACTTTTCTCCCGCCCTGGAGGCGCGTCTCTGCGCTTAATCGCGATCCTCGTTTCATTTCACTCCGGGGACGTGCAGTTTATCCGTGGAAATCTTTTCTTTTTTCTTTATTGATATTTTTTAATTCGCGAGGTAAAGCGGTTTAATCGTGCACTTGTAAAATTATTCACTGGATCGAGAAAATTAAATAATTGTGCGAAATTAATTCGACCGCATTCGTCTACTTGAATAAATAAATATAGTTTTTATAATGTTTTTCTAAAAAAAATAAGAAAAACGATTGATCATCGTTTCAACGCCGATCGCGATTTTTTTTTGCATTTTTCGTCTACCTTGTTATTTCTTTTTCTTCTCTTTTTTTTTATCAATCCGCATGACGTTTAGCGAAAAAAAAAATCCGAATGGCAACGAGACGAAATGTTGACCGTGACGAAGAGTGGAGCTGCATAAAAAAAGCTTTTCGTTCCAGTTATCAAAATTTTCACGCCGGGTTCGCGTCGCGACAGGTGGAACGGAACGAAACTCACGTACGCCAGCGCGAAGATGAGCATTTGCAGGAGATACTCGCGTCCAGACTGAAAAAAAAGTCCGTTTGCTGATCGACGCAATATTCGCGCGCTCTATTACACGTGTTCACGCGATCATCTGCAGACGTCGTCGATTAATACAGAGTAGCGTAAAAGAACAGTGAATACACGTATAGAAAGTTTATTTTGCAAAATTTTATGTTTAAACTATGTAATCTGATTATTTTTAAATTAATTACTTTTTACCCACCTTTTCTCCCAATGAAACTAAGTAAAAAATTTTAAAAATCAGTACACTTTTGCAAAAAAAAAATCTACTGTAAGCCTGATTGGCTCAATTTTCACTCGAATCGAGATAGCGACTATTTTTTTTTACGCTTTCGCATTACGAGAGTTTATTGCCGTATATAAAAGGAAATAATAAAAGTGAATTGCAACGTACAATAAAGGTTCGCACTTAATTAAAAAACCTGCAATTGAAACTGAAAAAACATTGCGCTAAAGATAAATCTCGTATCATCTGCGATATTAAAAAATTTTACTTTCGAAATTGCAAAAAAACAAATACATTTGAAACTTTTGAGCGCGCCTGCATCGACGTGCCTTGAAATCGGTACAGAACGGTCATTAATTCCCGGCGCGTAAAAATCAATGAACGGCCCATAAACAACGCGCTTTCGCATCTCCACTACCGCCGTCGCTCCCGCGGTTGCACAGACAGCGAGAGGAAGAGACAAAATGAAAGAGAGAGAGAGAGAGACTCGCGGGCGTTGGTGGGCAGCGGCGGCGGTGGCGGTCTCTCGCCCATTTTCCAATTTGCAATTGCGATTCGCGTTTTTAATTATAACGAACACAATGGCGGCGGCACGCCGACCGGGAATGGCATCCGGTCGCTTCCACCTCCCCACCCCCGCATCCCCCTCACGGCCAGCAGCAGCCGCCGGCCGACAGCCGGACTCGGGATATTCCGTTTTCACGATAATTATTGTCGTTCGTTTATCTTTCTCTCTCTGGTGCGCGCGTCCTCGCTGGCCCTCTTGCTCGTTCCCTTTTTTTTTTTTTTTTTTTTGCACCGAAGCGAGTATTTGCGGCCGTTGCATTTCGCTGGGGCGTCGAAAAATGCATTCGACCGGGTACCCGAAACGAACGCCCCTGCGAGCAACCGTACGAAAAGGTAATTAAATTTATTAAGTTATTAATATCTCGGTTATTGATTGGGATACGTGGCGGAATGGGAAAATTTTTTTTGTATTTCCTTTGTGCTGGGCTTGCAAATGTTTTTTCGGAACATTATTGGGAAATGCTTTAACTCAAATAAAGATTTCATTTTAAATGCTTCTAGATTGTTGTTTTATTTAATTGTATTTTAAATGTGTTCTCATTTTAGACGTGTAAAGACTTTCCTCTGTATATAAATGTTTCAATCTGTACGATTAATTATCGAGAAATATCATAGAAATATCAATAGTGGGAAGGAAGGAAATAGTCGATCGTAGTTAAGCACTGCTCGTCACGAACCATATTTGGATGGGTAACTGCACCACAGTAAAAACGCTTTTGCAATAGTGATGATTAAATAGTGCATTCACTACACAGGCTAGAATGACCTGAACAAGTGTTAATAATTTGTAAACATTGTAATAAGTAAATATCTATACGGTAAATTAAAATATGCATCCTATCATCAAGTAGAATCGCTCACAAAACCAGTCGGACTTTATCGGAATTGTAATTCTACATGTGTAAATATGAAGAAGATGAAGATGACGCTGTAGAATGTGTACCTAACAGGCTTTACTTCTTACGTAACGTTGGACGAATCATAGCCAGTCGAATAAGTACATAAATACACCCCAGTTCTATGCGGCTGTTAAGAATTAACGATGTAACGATTATGCTACCATATCGGATAACCGCTACTGTCACCGATATTGATCTTTACAACATGAAATATTCTCGAAACGCATTACGCCACAAGACAATCTGCCATTAAATGATTTAACAACCTCCTCTCGGTAATTAGTTGTAATTTTTTAATTTTGAATAAATTTAAAAAAATTACGTACCTATATTACATCGAACTAAAAACATACAACTGCATAATTATATAATTTTTGGAAAATGCATAAGTACATCGTACTTTAAAAGATGTAAGTAAATTACTTATTAAAATCATACCTGTAGAGAAAGATATAAACTGAAAAAAAATGTTATTTTTTTAAATGGTACATATATAAAACAATAACAATAAGCTTATCTACCTACTGCGCAAAATTGCCGATAACACTATTACATCATCAGTAATTATTGCAGGCTTTCCTCTGCCCCGCCTTCGGAGAAATGGCGTTGCTTTAAAATTTATCACGTCGCAAAAGAAGCACTCACAATATTTCGGATTTCTTACGCGATACCCCGACGATCCCCAGCTTGTTACGGATTTCCCGCGCGATGCTCCGACCTCCTTCTTTTTCTATTTTTCCAGTTTTCCACTTTCGAGCGGAGCGAGAGACTTTTCCCTCCTCTCCCTTTCTTTCCGATGTCCCGGTTATACGTGAAGTATACACAACGAGGTAATCCCGTGGGCTCGCCGACGGCGGGAGTTTCATATAGAGGTTTGCCACAGCGTAGCCTCATATATAAGGATTTATCACGGCTAAGTCTCCCGTATATTGCACTGTACCGATCCCTCCTTCCCTCCCCTCCCGGCCGTTACTTCTTCCTTCGCCTACTTGCGCTCGCTGGTCTTGATGCGGATCTTAAAGCCGCTTCCTTCGTCGTCGTCCTTCTCTTTCGTCGTTTTATAAACCTTCCTTTTTTTCCTTTCGCCGCCGCTTCTTTCGATATTGCGAGGAGAGAGAGAGAGAGAGCTGCGTTCCGGACAAGACAAAAATTTTAATCGACCGAAACTTCTCTCTCGAGGTCCGCGAGAAATTTAAGAATCCGCCAGCTTATGTCGACTTACACTTTTAAAGAGATTAAATCGAGCCGAGTTAACTGATACGCGCGTCGCGCGGACTCCGTTGGCAGCGATAACGTATTAAATTGTGCGGATTGAACTTTTCATTTTTTTTTTTAGAGTTTTTAGTTCTTAACGGAATTAACTAGTCTAGTATAAACTGGTCTAGATTATTGCGAAAGCTTTAATTTGAAATAAAATGAAATTAATTCTTATCAATGATTAAGACTTGATGTGCAACGAAAGATTCTATTAACGATGATTCTGATTTAAAAAAATATAATACTGATAAATCGGTTATATGTTATCGAGGCTAAATAAGTTTTGAATATACGTATATTCTTGAAAAATATTTCGATTTCTTTTTTCGTACTTGTTTATTTTCTTCTCAATTCTTTCTAGGATTCCCACGTTGTTTATTTCGTATCGAATTGAGAATCCACTCGCATGACGACATTTTCATTCCCATGGGATATTCGTGGACTATTCACCTCTTTTCAAGCCTTAGTGCACCACGAAACGCTTTTATTTCCGTGCGTCCCTATACACAAAACGGATCTTGTGTTGTTCAATTTCGTGTTTCTCCCGCAGAAATTCTTGCGAATCTCGTGAGGATTGACTTCTGATATCTAAATTGGTTTTTAGAGGTACATTTAAAATAATATATATAAATTAAGGCATCTTGACTTTATATTAGAAACCGAAAAATAAATAAAAATAGTAAACATGTATTTTTTGTTATTAAAATTATCGTAATATTGTATCTGTCTTTAGACTCTAGTGCAAATATTCTAAATAAAAATTTGTCATGGTACCTTCAGAGTTTAAAGAGATTTCATTTTATTTTCTTTTAGTCAAACACGCTATGCTTTCCAACACAAACTAAAGTTATTGTATTTTAATTTAAAAAAATAACGTGATCTTCATTCATGTTAGATAACGACCCACTAAGAAATTATTTGAATTTTTACTCTAGATGAATTGGTGCGTAATATACGATATAAATAACGATTTTTGTTAGAGGGTAAATTATAGGCACTCCTTCAGTTCAGAAGGGTACGCGTGGGAGGAAGCAGAAGTGCGTACGGGAGTGTACTTAGGAAAAAAGCACGAGGTCGCGACGGCGAAAGCGAAAGGACGACGCGCGAGCGGGCACTTTGTTATTCTGGCAGTGCGCGAGCGAGAGGGAGGGAGTGAGAGAGAGAAAGAGAGAGGGAGGAAGAGAGACGAAGTACATCTGAATGGCGGGCGACTCGGGGTCCATTAATCATGTTTATAGCGGCCTCCGTGTCGCAAGTCACTGTTGCACTTCGTGTAAAAGCACGTGCCCGTGGCGCCCGAGCGCCGATTGCGGCTAATGGGGATATCGTTTCGTCGCAGCCTGCCCCCGAGAATTTTGCAATTGGAACGCCAAAACTGAACTTGAAAGGGAGGACATTTTCAATATTTATAAGAAACACATTTATCTCGAACTGTGTGTTCGTATGCGTGGCTCCAGATTCGAGTAGAACGACCTTCGCTCGATAAAACTTGTTACCCGCTTTCTCGAGCGTATTTATTTCGCGGTATTAATTATTGCAATTTTTAGCACGAAAAAAGAGCGCCAGTACGTTTGTTAAAAAAATATATAATTCTTTTCTCCGAGTCGTCACCGATTAAGGAAATAATTGAAGGGACAAGCAGAATGCGGTTGTTTGTGAAGAAAAATGCAAAGTCGAACAAACCAGAGGGGCGAACAAACAAAACGTTGGCGAAGATGGAAAAATGCAGGGGGTAGGCGAAAGAATGAGGAAAAGGCAACAATAACGGTGTGACATCGTTGATTCAATAAAGCATAATATCTGGCCCGAAACGGAGCGAGGGACCCTCGGGCTCGCCTCGGCGCTGGCGCAGGCACTTTCGTACATAGAGAGGGGAAACGATGACGAGCCGACGAAGTAGGGTCGCGTCGGTACCCGCGCTTCTGATACCGACATAAATCACAATAGGAATTTGTATTACAGTTGCAGAGAATGGCGGATAGGAAATAAGGAATGTAATAAAGAAAATGGTCGAATGGAAAAAGGTCTGGTGGCACAACGCCGGGAGGAAGGCGGCAAAGGGGGAGGGGGCGAGGAAACCCCGGGTTCGCCTCCTTAGTCCGAATCTTTAAATCCAGGGCTCAAGAAGATAAAAAGTAAAGAAAAAAAAAGAAAGAAAGAAGCTCGAACCCGCACCCGCCGGGGGGATCCGGAAAGTCGTTAATAGTGCTTTCGCTTCTCTAAATGCTTTTGCTGATTCCGCTTTCCTCAATGATAGAGCTTTGTTTCCACATAATTTCCTAGTAATTCTTCAGATATTAGGATCGCCATTAACATTTTTACATTGCCCTAAGAATACTTCAAACCAAATGGCGTGTAACTGAAACGAATTGCAGATGCTACGAAATTTTAACATCTTTAGTATTTAAATCAGTAGATAATGTCTAGGAACGGTAAGACCATAGCAACAGACCGAGATTTAAAACAAATAAATATAAAATACACAATTTACTCGATATGTGTATATTATAACTCTATTCAATTATCACTAGCATTTAAATTTAAACTATTTACTGGTTCATACCGTGAGCTCGAAATTTTGTGCAAGTATAAAGAAGAATGCAGCCCCCGAAATCTGGCGAACGACAGAAGCTTTCATGCCCGCCGAAATTAATCCCCCATCAACGTCCCGCCTCGTCAGTGTGCCCATTGCGAGCAGCAAAAACAATCTCGCCGGAATCCAAACGAAAGCGCGCGTAAAGTCGCATTCGCGGAGCGCAAAGGTCGGCAAAGGAGCGGCGGGGGTAAAACAGCGAAAATGCTTTGCATGCGTTGAAGAGCGCAAATGAAACTCGCTTGCCCGCCATTCCTCTCTCTTTCTCTCTTCCCCGCGCGGAGCGAAAGGAGGTTAGGGGGTGGCGCGGCTCTGTGGATCGGTCGGGTGGCGCGGCAGCGGTGGCGCGCGTCGACAGGGGCGAGTTTCGCCATGGGAGCTGCCGGCGCAACGGAGAGCGCGTGCGGGAAGCGCGAGCAAGTGAAGGGGACAGAGGGAGAGAGAGAGAGAGGAGAGAGGAAGGTTTCGGTGCGAGGAATGGGGAATTGTAATGAGCAGCCCGACAGTTACAAATGACAGGACGGAATTCGCGAGAGCGGCGCACGATGCTCCGGCGTGCTGGTGTGGAGGCCGCGCGAGCGCGCGGGGCCCCGCTGCAGCTATACGCGAAAGAGAAAGAGAGAGAGAGAGAGCCAGAGGCGGTAGCGCCACTCGGGGAAAACCCCTTTTCTATCTCGCCCGCGCCCACTCCTCGCTATAACGTTCCATCTCATTTTCACTCTCTTTCTTCTTGTTTTCGAAGCGTTTTTGCGAGATTGTGCGAGAGAACTGCCGCGGCGCTCTTTCTCTCTCTCGCTCGTCCTTACTCTTTCTTTCCCTTTTTTTCTCTTTCCGGCGCTCGAGCAAGTGCCCGAACTTTCGCTTACTCTCGTTGCTCGTTCCGCGACGGCTTAGGCCTTTGACTCGAATTTTTGCACCGCGCCCGCTTATGCAGTGAGCGGCCCGGTGCCGCTTAAAATGAATTTACGTTTTTCTTTGCGTGAATATTTTGCAAATGTTTTAATAAAATTAAATAAATATCGCGACGATGTACAATTTTTACGTATCGATCACGACAATCAATTTTTTTTTCATAAAAAACAAAAAATCGATTTAAGCCGAACGGGAAGCGGCGCGGGAGTCTATGTGGCGTAGAGCTTGCGGAATTTCGTTTCGGAGCACGGTTCGCCTTCCGAATGTTAGCCGAAACGATAAGGTATGCTGCTAACGATGCCGCCTCGAGTTAATGTGCGGCGGCGGACTCGGTGCGCGAGATGCGCGCGCGAGACGACCACCGAGAACTAGCTGGCGGAGCACCTTCGAGGAATTTCTGATTGCGCCAACCCCCCGAGAGAGAGAGAGAGAGAGAGAGAGAGAGAGGAGCAGCTCCGCGCGCTGCTCCGGCGAAATCTTGCATCCACTTCACCGTCTTCCGCTATGCAAATTCCTACTTGACGTCTCGCCTTGCCTTCCCCTTTGTTTAGTCTCTAGAAACTCGTACCCGCGGCGCATTTATCATTCGCCGAGAAAACTTGAAAACGCGTAAAAATTGATCATTTTAAGTGCTTTATGGCCTTTACCCGCGGTATTCCATTACCTCTAATGCTTTATTTATAATTTTTTTAATTTACCCGTAATTTTTCTCCGAAGAATAATAAGAATACGCGAAAATATTTATCTTTCGTCGCTCAACGGTAAATATGTCTTTCAGCAGTTTTCAATTAGAAATAAACAATGTACTGAATTCCCCTTGGTGTCATTGGTGATCTCTCGGCTGCACATTGTTCCATACGTTTACACCTGAAAAATGCACTTGTGCCTCGGATCCAAGAACCAATAAATACATATTTACTTTCCGCAACGGGAATCAGCTGACATCAATGACACTAATACCATTAGCCCATAACGTTACGCTGCCGCACATGAAAATGTATAATATATAGAGTGGCTACGGGCGAGAAAGAGAGAGAGAGGAGGAGAGATATCGCTTCACTTCGTCCGGTGTGCCCGCGCGCGTCTCGTAGTTCGTGATTTCTGTCGAGTCACGTTACAAATAACTCCTCTGACGGAGACCTCCTTCCATTCTCGTTACCGAAGTGACATAATCGTTCGGGTGTAATGCTCTTGTATTCCGACAACGATAGCTAAGCGCGAAAGATCGATATCGCGTGTAATGATCTACCAGAGCTTAATCCCATTTTTAACGCTTCTCTATTTCCCTCTTCGGGTTTTTTTTCTTACTTGTTTTTACGTATCTTGTTTAGATTTTGTATTTTTTTTTATATTCATGCCACTAATAGTACCTTCGGAGGTCAACGAGTGATTGGATTTGATTTAAAAGAACGAGCAATAATTCTTTTTATTTTGTGTTATTTCAAATTTTCAAATTGAGCACTCCAGAATAACCAACCAATTGATCGTACAGTTTGTTTAATCGTTTTTAGTTACTGTCTGTTTTCGTTACGATTTTCAATTTATTTCATTCAATATTTCGATTTTTTTACTGGCATACTTTGCCCGGCAAATATCGCAATAAATCCTCGAATGCTGCGCATATGCGCGAGGGAAACAGACAGGCAGTTTAAGAAAAGGGCGGCGGACGAGAACGGGGAGCGAGGTTGCGGTGCCCGAATTAAAAAATAATCAAAGGTGCAACCGCGCGCTGCAAAATAATCTCGTTGCGCTCGGCGCCCGGCCGGCCCCGTAACACGTCGCTAATCCACGGGGCTGCGGAAATCCCCAACTGCCGGGCTCGCTCGCGTCATAATTTATAGCAGTATAAGAATGCGGAAGGGTCTCGCGTTGTTTACTGTCCTATGTAGGATTACGCCGGCGCTACGGCTGCGCGCCACTCGTCCATTAATTTACGTACGGCCGTGGACTTGCGCTCGTGTAAACATCGGGGGCCTATCTCCCTCCGAATATAAGCAGTACGTATGCGCTCAAGGCGGAGGGAAAGAGAGATATCGGGCGTGAGCGACGCGAAAAAAGGGCAGGGGTGCGGGGGGTAGCGATTCGACCGCGGCCGGCCGTTAAATCTCCCTTTGGCGGGCGCGCAAATCCAAAGGGCAAAAGGACGACTTAAGCTCCGAAGTAATTTTCGCAGCGACGGAAGGACGCGCGTCGCCAAAGTGCGCCGTGCGCTGCAGCGACGGTTTGGCTGCCGCGCGAAATTGTGAATTGTGCGGCCCGCGAGCGCGTTCGTGTGTGTATACGTGGTCCGCTCTCGCGACGGGACCCGCGTCGGGGTAAATACATCCGACGCTAGATTGGGATAAGAGCCGCTGGCGACGCGGGGGAAAAAACGCGCCTTTGTAATTGTCAAAGTTACGAGGCTCGTGTTTTTTTTTTTTTTTTTTTCCTTTTTCTGAGCAGAATTTACCATTGCCGGCGATTAAAAGGTGAGGCGAAAATTTACGCTGCCGTCCCTTTTGTTTTGTGAATCTGCTTTATGGACAGTGGCTTTTTATTGCACTTTACTGTGACATAAATTATAATTATTTTAATGAAGTGCATTAAAGCAAAGCAAATAACATTTTTCGGAGGTAGTTACCAAGCTACGTTACCTGCCTAATTGAGCATATAAAAATATTCTTAATTTTTTTAATTAACATTTTCGGATTTAAAAATTTTTTTTTAAAAATGAATACTTTCCTTTTCTGTTTTAATTGGTATCTTATTGTTCAAAAAATTTATATGCGAACGCTTAACAATTGCTTGTAGATTAATTTTTAATTAATTAAGGTGAACATAAGATGTTTATCTTTTGCGCGCGTTAATTGTTTTAATATACATCTTTTAAATTTTTTATAATAAATGTTAGATGGTAAAATAAATTTTTTATACCGAAATTCAAACTCACAGATTACCGCTGGAGGCTTACTAGCTTATATTTTTTAATTTAAATTGAAATTTATGTCAGAAAAATGATAGCTCATGTTCGTAAAGACCTCAAGAATAAAGGTAGGTGGATTTAAATCCCCTGTCAAGAAAATTTATTTTCCATTTTACTTTTATTAAAAATTAAGAATATTCTTCCGGGAGAAAGAGATCGAAAAGATATGAAAAAGGTAAAAATCTTTTTCTCCTAAGGCTCCTTTAAGACAAACCTTAAAGGATCAATACTATTTGTTTAATATAAGTAGATCTATTTTTAATCACGTATAAATTAAGTAAATCAATGATTCTGAACACACCTTGATTAATCTCAGTTCATTATATTTGTCGCGACGAGTAGCAAAAAAGTCGTAAAAAAAAAGACAAAAGCTCCAATAAAAATTAAGCACGAAGGTTGTAAAATTCGTGGTACACGAGCACATCGCAGCAAAGTGGCGTCGGAAAATCAATAATCGATCAGGACCGGCTCGCTCGCGCCGCGCAATAAATCTCGAGGAATAGGTTGAAAAAAAAAAGAGCGAGAGAGAGAGAGGAGGAGAGTTGTTTTAAATTATTTACCAGAGCCCGACGGCGGAGAGCTTCTCGCCCCGGCGTGTGCACTCGGCTTTAAGGCTCGAAAGGCTTAATGACGGCGCGTACCATCTGCGCCCGATCGCGCGCTGTGCGCTCGCCTCGCTGCGGATATGGCGGCGCTGCCTCCTCGTCATGATTCCCCAGTTTCCAGTTTACGATTGCTCTCGAGGCGCCCGAGACTCGCGCGGCCTCCATTAATCACCCGCGCCTCCCCCGATCTCTCTATACCTTTGCCTCGCTCTTTTACCCGATAAAGGATCTGCGCGCCTCTTTTTCCGATACAATAACCATCGGCCCTCCATCTTTTTCTCTTGGCTCCTATAATGGAGCCACGGCTCGGTGGCGGCCGCCGCTCGCAGTCTGCGGAGCGGCGAAATCTTTGTGCGAAGCACGGAGTTTCTCTCGTGCCGCCAGTATTATCCGACGTCGCTGAGAAATCGAAGCCGCAGCCGTAAACAAAGAAAAATTTTTGCGCTATCCCGGCCGCGTTTGTTCTTAATAATTTACCCGGCGCGCGGGCTTCGTCCGCATTGTTTCAGCGCGTAATACCGCCGAGCTGAAAGCTTTTCAATAAACATAGAGGAGTAATAAAACAATGAAGGAGGCAAGAAGCGCCTCTAATTCATTATACAGGCCGGCCGGGAGGCGCATCAATAATTACGTTTAGCGCGCGGGCTCGCGCGAAACTTCGGTTAACAATAAATTACGGTACGGGCCGGAGGATGTGCCGGCGGGATAAGAAGGGCGGAAAAAGTCCGGGCCGAGCTTTATCCTTCCTTCAGCGGGCGCGCAAGTATTTTCGCCGTTGCCCCGGTGTGCGTTGCGCGCCGGCAGCATAAATTGAAACGGATGCGAGTTGGCGAGAGTTTTTCGCTACTCCCGTCCCAGGAGAGGGGGAGGAGCGGAGAGGGACGCCGAGAGGGAAAGAAGCGCTACTTTCTTCCTCCTCCCTCTTTTTCTTCGTCCTAGGACGACGAGACTCGGGCATGGGCTTAGCAGTATTGCCGCTAAAGGAGAAAAAAAGCAACAGCGAAAAAGTTTCGAGCTTAGTCGAGAGATAGAAATATAGTACAGTCGAGGCGAAGAGAGAACAAAAAAAAAACGCTCCAAGTCTCGGGCGCTATACATAATTAGTTATCTGCGGGGCGAAGATACCGCGGATAGTTTTAATATAGTTTTAATGGATTAAATGACAAAGTTAAATTGATTTCTTCTTTCTATAGAGTAACTTTTTTCTCTCTTCTTTTATTGGCGGAATTACATAAATTTTGCTGTACGTGAGTGAATGAAAAATCTAATTTTATTTTTACCTCTTTTATAGATAAGAAATAATAAGCTGCATGAGCGAATCGGATCGTTGGGGCTTGAAATTACTTTCATCCGGTATGCTTGATGGATCACTAGGAGAGAATTGAATATGTCCCATTGCCGGCAAATGAAAGATTAAAGCTTAATGAGGAGGATAGGTTAGGAAGTGCGGCAAAGGGTGAGTTTACGATCCGCCGTCCCCTCAAGAAAGCACTCATTGATAGCCATGTCGTCGAGAGGCAGAAGAGACCCGCTAACATGCTCGAATGTTCTTCAAGCCGTTGGCTTTATTCTCCTTCAATTAGACCAATTTCATGTGAAGACACGTAATTTTACGCTTCATTTTCATCATCAAAATTTACATCTCCCTTATATTACTCACCCGTATATATACCCACGCAATATTACGCCGTCATCACATTCTCCACGGCCGCAATCATCGATATAAAAAAAGAAAAGGAAGAAAAGGTCAACGTAATACTTAAAAAGGTAAAATCGATCCAGGCGAATAATTCAAGTCAGCCGTCTTGGACTTGCTGCGCGCGCGTGAGAGAGAAGGAGAGAGTACATCCTGCGCCCGGGCACAGAGCGCGCGAAGTTCATTTGCACGTAATGCTGGGCAATTAATTATCGGTCGGCCGATAGCCCCGCGCGCGCGCGCGCGCCTCTCCAAGGAGGGCGTGCACGCAGAGGCCAAGACGAGAGAGAGAGAAAGCGATAAAGAGGGAGAGGGAGAGAAAGACGAGCCGGCAAGGGAGCGAGAGCGCGCCGATGTTGTAGGTCCATTTACGGTGAGCCGCGGTGCCGTGTAAGCGCGAGAATACAAATTTGTTTGCACTTAAATTCTTCGCGCGCGTGAGAGCGAGGATTTATATCGGGGGCCCTGACACGCGCGGGGGGGCCTTATAAGCTGCCCCCGCCGGTGTAACATCCCTTCTCCATTTCAGGCGGCCGTGTCGCGCGAGAGCGCCTCGCGCGCTTCCCGCTCCTTTTTCCCGCCCGCTCAATAGTGCAACCCGCGAGATTTCCCTTTTTTAGTTAAGCTTTACGGCGAACGCGGGATTTGATAGCGAAACACTTGGGCAAGCGGTGAATGGTTTTGAACATCTTGATGGGCCACGGTGGAGACCTCGAATGATTCTAGTTTTAACGCCGTTCAAAAATTATAATTTTTATTAATTTTTGTTCAATTTAAATGATTGCATATCAAAGTGTCTTGGAATATGTTTAAATTATTGTATTTATAATGTAATTTTCGTGATAGACTAAAGGATATTGTAAAAATGTCGAATAAGAAGAAATGGTTTTGGCGTTTCAGTAGAAACAGCCGGAGTGGTCAGACACTCGATGAACGTAATTTTTAGAGATCCGATGAAAATTATCTCTTCGAAGATTGAAAAATAATTTAAATAGATATATTGAGAAATTAATTAATTAGTTAATAAGCAAACAGCACTGCCTTGTTTTTCACTGTAAAAAAAATAATATTATAATTTAAAAAACTTAAAATAAATCTTAATCCGCGGATGTGTTAGTCTGATGCGAAACGCCAATAAATTAAACAGTAAAACGACTCCCAACATGACTAATTATTGAATTACGCATAAATTATATGAAAACAGACTGAAACATGAGCCAAGCGAATACGTAAACGACGCTGAATTTCCGATACGCTCACCGAGCAAAAGAAGGAGCAGACAAAAAAAAAAAAATCGCAGCCGCTCGAACGAACGCTCAGCGGCGGTCAATAATTTATACCCGATGAAGAGATTCGCACGAAAATGAAGCAAAACACTGGGACGCGCGCGCCGGAGTAGTCGCGGGCGCAGAAAATGAGAAGATCGTCGCGGAATTCCTGAGAGGGGGGACCGGCAGGCCGAGCGAGCGAGAGAGACGCGGGGAGGTGGGAAGAGGATAGGGCGCGCTGTAACGCGATACTACCGTAATTCACGTTGGTTTTACGCTTTATGCGACGCGGCGAACATGCGCGGCCCGCGAATTTACGGGGGATCCAGCGGCGACGGGACAAAACATTCGTGACCGAGGCTTGATGGACGCCTGGCTGGCGCTGGATTAAACGGCCCGACGAGCGAGCGAGAGGGCACGATCGAGCGGAGGAAAAAAGGGACGAGCGCGTTGGGTGCAAAAAAAAAAAAAAAAAAAAAATGCGCACCGGACGCACCATACGATGAGTCGCGTGCGTCTGTAAGAGCCTGCAAAAATATTGGCAACAGAGTACTTCTAGCTTTTGATGAACAGCAAGCTCGCCGAGTATTGGTTAGAGTGTAAATATGCGCGTGTTGAATGTATGCTTGTCGCATTAGTGGTTAGATCGATATTTTCAAAATAGATTATTGTGCAAAAACTATATTATTTTAATGTTGAATTTCTAATGACCTTTTTCTTCCTAAGTTTTTTTCGGGTTTAAATAACAATTTATAATGTTAAATCGAAAACTCTATCAAGCAATATTGCACGAATGAGAAGTAGCTGCATCTATTAGAAAATTTACGTCAAAATTGACTTACCGGAAAATATTGGATAAGAAATTCAACTTTATTCTCCAATGCAATGGTTCAATCGATTAATGCCCATGTGTATTCTATTGTAAGCTGTGGTTTGGATTGCACATGCATCTCAAGGGCTTCTCGATATCGGTTTGCCGTTTTTTTTGTTGTTTTTAGCATAAGAAAACCAATTCGTTCAAAAAAATGTTTGTACTCGTCAAAGATAATGAAATCGATACAATTTCCTAGGCTTTCTTCTTAAAGGCGACAAGTCACGGATCGGAAGGGGTTGGATGACGTTAGGCATGAAAATAGCAACCTGCACGTAATAGAATGAAAGTGATAGAATACATAATAAGTACTTTATAGATTTTCATCCTTTCTTATTTCTGCGTATTTAACAGAAAATACAAGTCGGTCAGACGAAGTGACTGTTTCTACTTAAAACACACAAGAACCATTTAAAACAACGTTAATTTAGAAAACAGTTTCTTTTTTCTTCGCAAATTAAAAGAAAAAGAAATCGCATTCAAATAATACAAAGTACTCGGCAAAGCTGAAATAAATTTAAAAGCCAATCGTTCTTTTTTTTTTATCTCAGTAATTTAGTCTTATCAGAAAATAGCCTTTATCGGCTACTTACATCGAGTGCGGCATCGATCGCCCTCGCCATTTCTCGCGCTAAAAGCCATCCGTGCACTCGGAGGGCCAGTGCGCGCACCTACGCGAGATACGGTAGCTCTTTGCTTTCGGCGAGTAGTGTGCACGCACGAGGCGGGCGCGACGGAGACGGCGCAACGCCTAGGGGGAGGGAGAGAAAGGCCAGGAGCGAGATAGAGGTAGCGCGCGGAGGGTGGGCGGGTGAACGTCTGTCTGTTGGCTGCCAGCGAGCCAGTCAATCATTACATGCCGCGCAGGCGCCTGGGACCTCGGTGCCCCCCTCCCTCCCTCCTATCCCGCTCTCCGTCTTTCCCTCTGTTTCGCCGGCGCTCCTCTTTCTTCCGCCCTTTGTGCCCAGCGCGAAGCACCATCCACAGCCCCGACTCTCAGTTCACCCTTTGCCTCGCGCTGCAAACACGCCAGAGCAGAGCTGGCCGGCACCGGCCAGGCCCTGGGCTGTATACCGCAACCGCCGCCGCTCATCCTGCATATTTAAGCGAGCTGTCTTACCGCGCAGTAGTTACACCCCTTACTCGGCCCTCCGTCTCGCTCTGCCTCGACACTCTACTCCGGCTACTGACGTGCGCGCTGCCGGGAGACTCTCGAGAGTCCGCTTGCGCAAATGCTATTCTCTTTCTTTCTCTCTTTCTCCTTTTCTGTCTCTTTCTGCGAACTTTTAAATCTTCCCCGAAAACTTGGAAACTTTAAGTTCGTTTTATTCGATAAAATTTTATTGTTTCTTTTAAGAGATTTAAAGAGTCGAATCCTTTCTTCTCCTTCTTTTTCTTTTTTTGAATGTAATTATTGATATTTTCGGTGAGGGGTTGATAAATTTGTAGCTGTAAATTAAAGAGAGAAATATGTAAAATAAAATATTTATTGGACATATTAAGTTTAATTGTACGTAATTATGTTCTACGTATAGTCTATCTATAATTTAACGACTGAATATAAAACCAATTCGTTGGTAGCTACAAGCTTTAATTGATTCTGCCATTAAAACGCTCTTTTTTAACCGTGTAATTGAATTCTAATAGTCTAATTAGATGACTTTTGAAAATGAACATGAAATAATTAAGTGAATAGCGGAATACATAGCGATCCTACAATGACAAATCAAACTTCTTGACATTGATCTGTGATTTGAGCGTGATTATAATGATACCCAGTCGGACGTCATTGTGCGTCAAGTTAGTTGAGAAAAGTTAAGTCATTCTATTAAATCACATTATTTTTTTTCAGACTAATTAAAGAATTTACCTGTCTAATTGATGTGAAATGATTTAATTACCAGAGGTATAATAAGGATAAGATTTCACGAATCAATTAGAATTACTTGAATTGCCAGTACTTAAGAAAATTGACGAACACGTAATTCAAAGTATAATTAATTAAAAATAATCACAATAAAGATAGTACCCTAGGTCCATTATAAACTAAAAATAAAAATGTTTCATTAACGATCAAATCATTTCTTAAAAGAAGAGCGACTCGGAAGCATAAATACTTTATTAAACAACAACGAAAGAAAAAAATTATCCAAAAAGCCACATTTTACGTAGCACAAGAGTGCAGAAAAAAAAAGAATTCAAGAGCGGCACGTTCATAGGCGCCCCCCGTCAGCCTGACGTGGGTTTCGTGAAACTCGCGCGGGCCACGGGAGCGTCGCCGTCGGCGCACGCACACGCACGTACACGTGAAAATCCGCGCCTGCGCTGGACAATTCCAATGGTAGCGGCGACGGTGGTGGGGGGCCGGGTTAGCGCCGTCGGGGCTCGCCCGCACGACGACTGCGCTCCGGGGGTGGGAGTGACGAGCGAGCGAGACGGAAAGAGCCGGGGCTCGTCGGCGCTACCCCGGCCGAGAGAGAGAAGGCGAGAGGGTAGCCTTCCCTTCTCTTTCAGTTCGGCTCACCTAGGATCGCCGGCAAAGCGCAAAGCCAGAGAGAGATAGGCGCACGCCGGGGGTGTTACCATGACTACGGCGCTCGCGCCTTGACATTGACAAATGGCCAGGCAGAGGGGTGAGCCCGAACGAATACAGCGCCGCTTTTACATATGCAGGGACACCCATTTGTCCGTGGCTGGCTGGCGGAAAGAGGGTAGAGAGAAAGAGAGAGAGAGAGAGAAACTGTCGGTGGGAGAAAATTTGAAAATTTTCGTCGAACAGAGAAAGAGAGAGAGGGTAAAAAGGGATAAGTTAAATACTTGAGGGGGTGAGCGGGCCGGGGGGTGGAAGGTGAGAGAAACGAGGCTTACGAGCGGAACGAAAAGCGGGAGGGAAGGAATCGAATGTTGAGAGAATGGCTGGGTAATGGAGAAAAGGAGATGATGAGACGAATGGCAGAGAGGGAGAGACGAATGACGAAAATGGACTTTTAGTGGACTTTTTATGAGCAGCTGAATTGAAGCTTTATGAAACTCGAATTTTTAAGGATCACCTCGTAAAAGGGGGCCGATGGACATATTCGTTTAATTGATGCGCAAACGTAATTCTCGCATGAAAAAAAAAAGCTCGTTGATAGCCCAACGATCATTTTGCAGGCATCCCCTTCAATCTCCCGAAAAATTAATGTTTCCCCGCTATATTCCAACGAGAGAATATTAATCTAGCCGGCTCGATGGAATTCACGCGGTGCGGGCTACCTTTCTCCTCAATTAGCTCGTATCGCGAAGGAAAAAGGAGGAAAAGCCCCCGCCGTCAAGATAAACCGAGGCGTCGCTAATTAAACGAGCGAGCCGCTCGCTTTCCGTCCGCTCGAACTTGCCGGGCGAGCCGCGAGACAGACGAAGCAAAAGGCCGGGCCGTTTCTATCACTGACTCGACGGTTCTGGGCCACTTGCAGTGGCACCTACGACTCGCACGGCGAAGCGGCTATGGTTAATGCGGCGCGCGCCCCGCGCCACCGTCGCGCTCCGCCGGGCCGCTTACAAATGAGAGATGGCCCTCCGTGCGCGTCTAGCCGTGCACGCGCCGTGGCGGCCCGTGGAAAAGGACGGATTGTGGCCACTGGGATGCTTAATCGGCGCGCTGAAAAATTTATGGCCGCGGCGTACGGCACACACGGCGGACGCGCCCGCACACCGGCCGTCAAGGATTCGCACCTGAAATTGACGTTCATTGTTATGCGCTTTAATTTATTGATTTGACTTTGAAAAATCGGCTCGATTACGGAATATCGAATGGGAATAAAAAAACCAATAATCAATAATAATGAATATTTTAAAACGTCGAGTGGACGACCCCGCTCGATTAATAAAAAAGACTCTGGCGCTTTTAACGATGCGGCGCAATGATATCATAAACATTTCACATTTCATATTTAGTGACATACAAAAAGGAAGATGCGTACGTTGTTTGCTTAAAATTTTCAAATAGGTGTAATAGAATTCAACGGTTTATTAGAAGTCAATAGCTTGGCTAGACCCATCAATAAAACTGCGTGGAAATAAAATCAACGGACTGCTGACAAAATAATATATCCCGCTCCGGAATCAGTTCGAATCTCCAGTTTGTCCACACAGCGATTTATAACGGGATCACGCTCGACAAAGGGTACATAAAAAACAGTTTAGCGGAGCGACTGAAAAGCACGGAGAGACCCTCGCGCTCCTCCTTGTCGACCCACCCGAGAATTCGGCGTCGAGTGAAAAAAAGAAGAGAGAAAACGAAGCGTCGCATACATCGACCGGATTAGCGTTGACTTCTGGCGCGCATCCCGATCACGGAGCGCTCGCCGCGAAAAGTGAATAAACAAACGCGCGCAATCGAAAGGGCCGGGAGTCGCTCTCTCCCTCTCTTTCTCACCAGCTCCGGCACATTATAGAGAGAGCGAGCGAGAGAAAGCTCCGACGGTAATCGCGTCCCAGGAGGGTAAGCGATAGCACCCTTAGCGGTGTATTCCGTAACGCCCTCCCTCGCACGCGCGCCATATTACGGCTCCCTCGTGCGGGCGCACGCACACAGACACACGCACACAGACACACGCACACACGCACACACATACATAGACGCCGCTGCTTTGGCCGGCCACTCCCTTGAGCGGCGACTCTAATATCTCATTACCGCGCCACCAGTCAGCCGTTCTGCCATTACGAGATTGTTTGCTCGAAGGCTTCCTGCCGGCGATGCTTTATGGCCCCCGTCGACGCGGAGGACGACGTCGTTGCCGACGTAGTCTTTCTCCTGCGGAAAGGGAAAAAAACCGGCCGTGCCTCCGTGTGTCCATTCGTTCGACGATTCTTTTTTTTTCTTGTTCTTTTTTTTTATATAGCCTCGGGATTGGGTTTAGTGTACGTTTCTTGCGACGGCGAGCAGAAAAATAGGCTTTTGGTTGGGATGTTTCTGAATTTTTTTTTTGGCCTTTTAGGACCGATGTCGCGTGAATCACGGGGAAATTGAAGAGGTGTCTGGATGAAGTCGGCTATTATCCATTGGGGAATTGTATCGTTGCTTCCGTTAATTTTTTTTTTTCTTTTATAAAATGTTTAACATTTTTGTTGAAAAAATTTATCGAATATTGCCACTTGTTATCCGACGAGGAATAGTAACAATTAATTTGATTGAAAGTTTGTCTGTGGTGAAGAAAAAGCGACAAAAAGTAATGTATAAATAAAGAAGTGGCTAACCGAAGATAATTGGCGTCATTCTCTGGGTTCTCACGGGCGAGAGCGAGAGAAAGCGCATAATAAGGTCCATTTCCATGGAATAGCCATCAGCGGTAATTGGCACGGTAGACTTTCTCTCCCGCGTACACCCCCTATCATATTTCACAAATGGCCAGGGGATGCTGCGTTCGACTCGCAAATGCCGGTTTTATGTATACAATGAGAGAACGGCGCCACCCCTTTTTTGCACGCGGCCGCTCACGGACATAACGAAGCCGAATCATTGACGGCTCGCTAACTAACCATCACGCCCACACTTTATCGGAGCTGCCGAGGCTAAAGAAGATAAGAAGCTTTCGCTACTGAACTATTGCCGATGGTTCTCATTAGCGAATCGATCGAAGGCTGTAACTCAAACGCTTTTTCTTACATTTTTTAAAAGGCTTCAGTCATTTTCTTTTTTTTTTATCGGTAAGCAATTAACCGCTTATCTGCGATTTTCGCGAAATGCAATAATTGAGTATTTAAATGAAAGCTGCGATAATAAATTGCTCGTATCAATTGTCATGTTGTATATAGAACTTTAAAATAAAAAAGAAAGAAAGTTTATTGTTGATAATTATCAGTGTACTTTCTAAGTTTTATAAATTATAAGCACATACTTACTTGATAGTAGCCATAAATTTTGTTCGCTGCAAACGTGAAGAGATGTTTGTTGAGATCTTTTTTTGGACTTATTAAAAACATTCGTATTATTCTAAAAAAGGTTTTGATGAAAAGAAAAATATATTCATATGAAAAATATGAATCGTTCAAATATCAATTAAATTAAATGCAGGCGAAAATTCATCAATATATAATCGTTTAAAAAATAGAAATAAGTAAAACGAATAATGAATATAATAAAAAACAATGAAGAATAATACAATGAAACAAAAAATAAGTGGATTAATGCAAACTAAACAAAAAGGAAAAAAACAAGATGGACTGAAGGATGGGAGAGAATTAAATAATTGCAAAACAGCGTATGTACACAAGATGTAGCATTTAATGCTCACGTTTCAAAAAACACTATACAATGGACACTCTTCTAAAATAGACCACCATGACATCGCCATCCTTTTACCTTCTCCTTCATTTTTGCCGCTGTTAGAGTATGTGTAAATGTGCGATGAGACGCGTGACGCCGCGAACGAGTGCCGTACACACTACTCAGTCCGTTCAACTCGCGAATGAGTGTGAAAATTTTCACTTCGATTCTCCCACCGTGCTATAAAAACAGTTACATCGACGCGCCGTTCACCGCACCACGCGATTCATGCGCGCGTCCTTCGATCCGTCTCCACTACCTCGCACATCAGCTGTCCTTTCGGCGTGACATTTTCATCGAATTGTCCAATACCGCAATATCGACAATACCGTCGTACGCGAGGCTGATATTTATAATTAAAAAAAAAACAATAAACAAACGTTCGCGATTTCTTTTCTCTTCTTCGTTATAACGATCTTATGAATTCGCGATCCATATCTTGTACACTTTTCTGGTCGATTTTCACGCGGCTGTGTACTCGATTATCGACGAAGCACGATTTCGGCGCGAAGAAGGTGCGATTTTCTTGCGGTTCGAACGATCGCAATTTTAAGTCGCGGGTAAAATCGTACGAGGGACTTTGACGACGAAAAACACGGAAAAGCTCATACTACGAATTTATACGTGAGAGGCGCTCGTCACAGTCGCGATTCAATGACTTAATTAATTCACGAGTGTCACGAGTCCTCTGAGAAATGTTTGGCTTGTCTGCGTTATGCACGGATTTACTTTATCATTGCGATCAGTCGCGGTCGGGTGAAGTTGAGAAAAGGTTTTGTGATGCGATGCGCAAATAAAATAATAACCAGTGAAAAAGTCAGATTTCATACCGATATAATGAATGTTATCTTATTTATACATCATCTTTTATCATTATCGTTTACAATAGTGATCGCAACAATTTTTTCGTTACCACGACCTTCGGCACGGTCTCAATCGTCGACCGGGCGAAAATCGGCAATCGGTAAATTCATAATTATACACAATATAATAATTATACAGTGTGTTTTTTTTGTCCCTCTTTCACAAAATTCTTTTTCTTTTCACAATCTCGTACGCTCTTACGCTCGCTTAAATTTCACGCGCACAAGCAGGTTTTTATTTAATTCTTGTATTATCTCGCTCGCACACTCCGACACGCACACGATGATTCACGCAAAATTTCTTTTTTTTCTTTTTTTCTTTTTATTTACTCTTTATTTCCGCACACTTTTCTCACGCTCGTGACGCTGATGCTGCTGATGCTGATAAAAACTCTGTACTCTTTTTTTAATATCCTCTAACGTGTATATTACTTAGATAGCTTAACTGTTACTTCGTATACATTTTAAGGCGATGATTCAATCGAATGAACTCATTTTCAAACGAACAGCCAAACTGTCGGATCGCATCGTATCTCGTTTGTTTTATTTATTTATTTTTTATTTTTATTTTTTTAAATCGAATTTCACATCGTATATCGCTTATTGGAGCAACAGTGTTTTATTACTGGTAAATCGTATACGCGCTTGAAAATTGGAAATCCGGCGAAGTTGCCGTCGAAAGCAGAGTTATATGCGAAATATGTGATCGTATGTGAATCTGACCGATTTTCATAATAATGGCATCTGTTATTCTATACTTGAACCCTGTAACAAAAGGCAGCGATTGGGCCTTCGACAATTCGGTTCGCCGGATTCCCGTGAGTTTTTTTTTTTTTTGCTTATCCTCGATCGTTCGGCTCGATACTTTAGACAAATCGTTGCTCGTTAAAAGTTTTCAAATGTTTAAAAGCCGCGCTCGGGCTGTCGAGCGGATCGGTCGAGTACAGCCAAGTAAATACTTTATTTAAGCCAATTTCGCCTGATACTTTTACATTGATTGAATGTACCTATATAATTAAAATCCGAAACTCCTGGCGTTCCGGGGGGAATACTGCTGACGTCACGCTGAATCACGACGCGGCCATTCAACGAAATTAAAGAATCTAGAACGTTAACGAATATAATGGTCAAAGAGACAAAAAAACGTCATGAGACGAGGAAAAAACGAGGTCCGCGTCGTGAAATCCTTGGCGCGAGGCCAGCAGCTTGAGAGAAAATTTGTTAAAATTCGCGTTCGTCTGATATGCGCGCCTAGCGCTTGATTGTCTGTTTCGATCATTGAATTGAAAGTGATTGCTTCTCGTTAAGAGCCTCATCGATTTTTCGGCGCGTGCACGCAAAATTTTTTTGTTTTTAGAAGGAAACGAGGTATACGCCCGTTTCGTGTTGTCGTCAGGAGCTTCGGCAACCGTAAAAGGCATTTTTTTCACTTCGATTAAATACGTACTGATACGTAGATTTTTTTCGCGATACAATTAAACAACGATTAAAAGATCTCGTCGGAGTAGTTTCTTCTCCGACTGATCGAGCACAATAAAAGGTTTTTAGCCACCTGAGACTTTTGGTATACATGAGTTGCAATTTTTTGTTCTTTTAGTATACTATAACGTCGATCCGCGCAGCACAAAAAGTCAAACGATTGCGTCGAACAATTTGTTTAAAAGATTTTTTTTTTTCAATTTAATGATTAATAAAAGTAGCTATCGGCCAGACTACCATGAATACTGGCAATACACCGTGTCAAGATTATAAAAATTGAATTCGTTGCGGGACATAGAAACAAAAATATACGAGCAACGTTAATTTTTTGGCTGCGACTTCGTTTGACTTAAAAGTTAGGCAAAAATTTACAAAGATTTCTCAATAATCTCGGGGTGTATAAGATGAGTGTATTTAAAATATGAATAATTTCGATTTATATCGCGCGTGACATCTGTTATCCATTTAAATAGATTTCCACTTGTAAAACCATTACTCGCCGAGTGTTGCTTTTTAAAAGTTTTTAAAAAGATACTAAAAAACATTGTCATCACCAGGAGCCTCATCAAAATAAACTTTGCCTTGTGTGTCCATTAACGCTTACTCTGTGAAAATTCACTTGTCTCCACGCATTCTTACGTATATCAAGAACATTTATTATCTAGGGATAAAGAATGGACTTCCACCAGATCCTCTCGGTCGCTTTCTCGCGCTCGTGCATACTCGCATTCGCACAATTGAAAATGGCCGTTTGAAAGTTCCGACGTTCTTTTTTTTTCTTCCTTTATTTTTTATCTTACCCCCCTTTTCCTCTTCCAGCAGAGTCCAGGAGTGAAAAAACAAAATCCCGTGCGTCTTGACGTGCTGCCGCGAATAAATTACCAGGCAAGAAAAACACACCAGCCTTGAACGTACATAACGCCAATCAAAGAGTAAGCGCAAATTAAACGAAAGAAGGATGGAACTAAGCGTGGATCTTCGACTTCCTCTTTTTTATTTTCTATTTTGCCTCGGTATCTGCGGTATCGGTGCGACCAGTGAAAGGGAAGATTATTACTGATGCGCGTGTCCTACTCCTTCGATCTTTCTCTCTCTCTCTCTCTCTCTCTCTCTCTCTCTCTCTCTCTCTCTCTATCTTCTGTTCCTCCTCGAAGGGACGACAGAGCGACATTAAACGAAAAGAGAAAAGAAAATAAAAATGCAGACGAACCGAATGTGGTTTTTCGTGTTGCATACTTTCGGGCCCTAGAAATCTGCTACACGCGTACTTGTATATATAATATGTATACTTTATAATACATCGCTTGTTCTCACGCACTCCGCGCCGGCCTCAGCGCGCCTCCGCTCGGTGAAAGGGAAATTTTCGAGTCGAGCGCTTCATCCTTCCTCGACGGTGGACGCGCTTCCGCCGGTGTCACGCGCTATTCTCTCTCTCTTTCTCTCTCTCTCTCTCTCTCTCTCTCTCTCTCTCTCTCTCACACACGCAGCTCTCCTCCATAGCCGCACTCTCTCGCTCTTTCTCTCGCTCAACCAATTGAATTAACTATTTATACACAATATATTATAGTAAATCGTAATCGTTAACTCTCTAATTAATTCCTAAGTTTTTTCGAGCGGTTCGTCGTCGCTTCGGCTTCTCCACTGCGGCTCTTCGGTCGTCCGCGAACCCCATTCAGTGCCAAGTACCCCCTGCTTCCTCGTCGTTCTTGCGCTAGTCCAGATCCTACTTCCGCAACGTTCCCATCCAGTAGTAGGCTTGTCGCGACTAGTATATTACATTGCTTGGAGGGGTACAGTGCTGGTACTCTTTCTTTCTTTCTTTCTATTTCTCGAGCTGTTCCTTCATTTGCTTTCCACTTTTTTTTTATATTGATTTATTTATTTATATATTTATATAGTTTATTTCTGTTTAATTAGTAAATTTATTTATAATTAAGAACTGTACAGATTCAATGTTCCTATTGCGTGTCGAGATAATCCGTCGACGCTTCGGCGAGTGACCACACACTTTTTTTTTTTTTTTTTAATTCACCGTCCTCTCTTTCTCTTCGATCGTCCGTCGCTACGCGAGGGAGATGATACGCGCAACGCGCTCGAAGCCTCGAGTTTCCGCGGACGATTACTTCGTCCTTTGTCTTTTTTTTGTTTCTTCAACTCCTCGACTCGGAGCCGCACTCGTTGATGGGCTCCGAGGCTGGGGTCAGAAATGAGCACCTCTCGGGTCCGAGCTTCTTCGTTCGTGTATCGGGCGAGCCCGGCATTTTTATGCCCCAGACTCCTCCTCTCGGACACCTCGTATACGTGTGGATATTGACTCGCAGCGCGAGGATCCCATTGTAATGTACATGCCCGCTAAAAATTGCCTATATCACTATGTTCATTACATATATAGTCTCTCAATTGCGATCGTATTAAAATTTAACATTTAATATCTTCAATCACTACAATATTACACCGCAAATATTTTGTACAAAGAACAATCACATGAATTTTCATCTCGCGACCCACCACCGTCGTGTGTATTTTTTTCAGTTTTCACGATTTTTTATTTCCTTTAAATCCTCGCTTTAACGTCCGTCGTTACTCGTGTCGCTCTCTCTTATCTATCCCACGGTGATCCGCTGGTCTCCGTCAGCGCATCACCTCGACCCTCACGTGCCGCGCCGTACCCTCGCCCCGGGCCTCGGCCGTCCTCGCGACTGGCCCTCCGCTGCTGAGGGAGGGCCGCGCCTCCCAGCGCCGCTGGGACCTGGTCGAAGCTCCGGGATGGGTTTCTCGCTTTCTCGCCCGCTTCGACGCTCACCGGGAGTCGTCGTTCTCGGCGGCGTCGGCGATCGGGGCAAAGCTCGCGCGCACCACGTGTCTCCAGCGAGATGAGCTTTACGTGGGGGCAAGAATCGTCGGCCGTCTGACTTTCGCTTTTTTTTTGTCATCCTTGTGTTGTCGTCGCCTTTGCTTCTCGTCGTTCTTTTCCATCGGTTCTCGCAACTCGACGCATCACGGTGGCTCTTGCAGTGGCCGCGCGCGCGCCCGGCGACACCACGCGGTGCCGGGGCGGCGCACTAGGACAGTCATGCTTCATCCTTCGCTACGACGCACGATCATCGTCTGTCGTTCGCCTATGCGTGCATCCAGCTGCAACAGAGAAACAAAGGTTTTCTTATGATTTCACGGGGTTAGGTTGCGTTAATCGGGCAAGGAAACGAATAACAAAAAGGTACAAAAATAAAGAGATTCCTTTACTTTGTGATTTAAGGGGGAACGATGTTGATGAAACTGTGGTAGAAGAAAAAATAAATTAAAATTAAAAAAAAAAATTTAATAAATGTTTAATTTTAAGAATATGTAATGGGTGGATGAAATTTCGTATGCATTAATTACCTTTATAAGTGATGCCCGTAATATTCCGGTGGGTAGTGGTACTGATTGTGGAAGGTCGGGTCGCCCGGCGGCCGATGCATCATGCTGGCCGCCTGTCCGTCCATCATGTAGCCCATCGTCGCGTCCGGACTGTAAGCACCGCTTGGACCTGCGGACAATGTCGGAAACACTACACGTTACTACGGTTAGAACTCTGTTCCACCTTCGGCGAAGCCGTGATGGTCATGCCCGTCACTCCTTTAACTTTACAATTTTTTTTTTGTAATACTTTTTTTATTTTTTCAGAAATGACGGGCTCTGTGTAAGTGTGCATCGAGTGTGTATCGAGTATCTAATTTTATTAAGTTTCTTACAATAAGTCTTTGCTTTGAATTGCCGAACGAAAAATTCCCCTTCGTTTTCATTTTGGCCAAACAAATCAGAGAGTCGAGAGGGAGTAGAAGAATTTAGCATGAGAAAGGCTTAAGGACGATGTACATTAGGGACACTCGGGATTTCGTCGATCCGTCGATCTTGTGGACGCTGTGCTCGTGGAAGTCTCATCGCGTCTCCGAGAGCGCACTGGGGGACGAGAAGAGATGGGGTGGCGCAATCAGTGTCCTTGATTTATCGAGGCAATATACATTAAGATACCGACGTTAAAACTAGGGGAGTCGATCTCCGCCGTCGCTCATATCCTAGACTGAAATGGACCTTCCATTACCAGTGGCAACGACACTGCTCCCGGCGAAAGGCAGAAAAATTGCTACACCCGACTTTATTAAAACGTTAACCCAAAACCCATACCGATCTAACATCTTTATTGTTTTTCCCAAATTCGCCGGACGATAATTCACGTCGAAATACTAAACGTTAAATGCACAACCGCGAAATTAAAAGAAAAACGAATTTTTCTTTAAAAAAGAAAAAAGGAGGAAAAATAATAATAAAGCGCAACAAGAAATCGCACATTCCTTTCTTCGAGCACACCCGAACCGTAAATCACAATCATTACGAAGGCCGTGCTCGCTCTCGTCGCCCTTTGTACAGTGTTTTTCTACTCTCACGCTGCACTTTTTCCGTCTCTCTCTTTCATTAGCTACTCCTTCCCGGCGCGTTGCCGAAGCTTTAAGACGCGGCGCGGTTGCAGTATCACCGGTGCAACAACTCGCGCAACATTATTACGGGTCCCGACAGCAGCAACTGCACTCACGCCGTATGTAGCCGCGGCGTATAGGTAGCCGCGCCGCTGAGAAAAGAGCCCCCCTCCTGCCAAGGGTATACACCTCGCGGGCCGTGGAATGTAGCCTCTCCTCGCATTATGGCCGGCGCGGCGAGCGAGCGAGCCCCGATATCCCACTAACGAGGGATGCGCTTGTAGTGTGATTAAACCGCGCTATAACGCAGCGGGGCGCCCGGCCACAATATGGAAAATTAAGGAGTCGCCTCGGCTCCGCCAAGATGAGAGCCCGGCGCGCTCTCGTCGCCGTCTCGTCGCGCGCGGTTCATAACCGCTGGGGGATAAACCCGAGTCCCGCTCGCGGACGATGCCTTTTGACATCCGATATTTATGTATTCGGTAATAATTAGAAGCGCCTTTGTGCCCCGGCGCATATTTATAGTTCGCCGAGCTCCGAGCTTTTCTCCTTTTTTTTTCGCTGGGGTGCCGCGCACTTTCAGCGGGTTAGTTATAATGCGCGGCGCGCCGTATCTCGGCGCGGAGTCTTCGAGGACGACAAATTTACGCGGACGTCGGAGAAAACCGAGATTAGAGATGAAGAAGGGTCCGGGCGCCGCTGGTAGCAGTATCTCGCGACTGCGAGTTTTAATCGCGGGTAGCGTATGCATAAAGGAGGTGTGTACGGTGCTGTGGGCAGCTGGACGTCGAGCGGGAGAAAAGTTTCCCCGATATGAAATGTCTCTCGTTACCCGCGGGGCCGCGCTTATACAAATCACATCGCCACGTGGACTTTTAGATTCTTCGCCAGATTATCACATCGCGCGAGTCTGCTACTCAACGATTAACATTAGTTACGTGGGAAGAACTTCTCGCGCGCGGATATACGCGAATGAATCTAGCGATTTTAAAGATTTATTAGCTTACCCTGATCCATTGCAGTTTTGATAAATATCATTTTGGCAATTGAATCGATCGAGCGTGTCAACAATCGAAAATGCAAGTTGCGTGTACAAACGAAGCGAATAGCGTTCGAGATAATCGTACTTTAAGCGGCAGGCCACTTGACGGCGAGAAAGCAAACGAAAAGCGACGCGGTACACGTAACGCTCGAGCAAAGAGGATCGCGGCAAGCGAGATCGACTCGGGCGGAGTGCGTGCGGTCGAGTCCGGGGGTCGCTGGCGCGCGCGCGAGCTCGCCTAGACCGAGGGAAAAAGGCGCCGCGCGCGCCTCCCGAGCTCCCGGGGTAATGCAATAAAGCACCGGTGTGCCCGGAGCCGCGTAAATCCTGCTCGCCGCGGGACACCCCCGCTCCCTAGGCCTTCCGATCTTTCCCTCTCGCTCGCGCGCGTAATTTATTTAGACGGAGGGGCCGCCGTTAATTGCCGCGCGCGGCGTTCTCTCTCTCTATCTCTCGCCCGCTAAGCTGCGAGAAAGTATTCCGTTGATACGGAACGAAGCTTTCACGGCAGTTTAGCCCCGGACCCGCGCCCTCCCGGCGCAGACGACGGAACTATCGCCTCCCCGAGACCTTCCCTTAATTACGGTTTTCTTCCTTCGGTAAACGGCGCATCAGTCATTCTTTATTAAAATGCGCATGACGAACGAATGCGTCTTATTCGCAGGCTCTATTTTCTCGGACGACGACGAGAGAGTACTGCTCTCGGCTGATGTATTGCGCGATTGGCTCGGGACTTTCATTAGTCGCGTGACAGCGGCCCGCCGGTGGCTTCTTTAACTGGCAATCTTTAAACGGATTACCGCTGATGCTCCGAGGCACCCTCATAGTTATTAAACGCACTGAACTTAAGTGCTCTATACAACGCTGAAATTTTCGGCTCGACCGAATGTTTATCGATGTATCATATTATTTTTTGACAATTTATTTGACGAAAAAGAAAAATAAGTGAATGTACAAAAGCTTCGTTCCTCCATTCACGGTGTCGAATTTTTGTAACGACGCGGCTTATCGCAACGATCGTCTCGTCCGACGGCATTTAATAACTACGCCTCATTTGCAAGACCGAGGAAATACACACGCCTCGGCGGCCGCGTATAGAAAAAATTCGGTGCGAGAAGTACTTAAGGAACGGCCGGCACAAATCCTTAAAGGCTCGGTTAGCGTAATTAGATTTTTGCGCGTGGGTGTGCGCGCGCTCGTATTCAGCTGCACACATCCCGGTGTATAAGATCGAGAACTGGAAATCCCGCGGTCTCGCGGTGACTCGGTCGCCTCGTATCCCGTTCGCGTTACACGAGAACGACATTAGTCGAGTAACTTATGGCTGCGGCCTGGCTGGATGCCGGCGCTGGCTCGCGGAGGAGCTTGAGGTCGCGGGAGCGGTAGGCGGGACGCGGAGCTACCCGCGCGGAGGAAGGCGCGCTCGACTCCTCCGCGGGCATATCCCGTATATCTATGTAGGTGGGCCGAGCGTAGGAGGAGCCGAACTTAGTTGGCGGCGACACGCCGAGTGTGTTCTCACCGTCGAGGAGTTTCCGGGGGCCAAGTTACGCGCCGCTGGCTTTTGCCCCTCGCACCTTGGGAGCGAGCCGAACGAGCTCCGTCAGCATCGACGACGGACCGAGTTTCCGCGGGACTTCCAGGGCGCCGCGGTCGCCGGAGCTTTGTGCACACACACACGCTTCGTCGGTTCAAAACAAAGAGTCGAGTTGAATTGTATTATTAAAATAAAATAAAATAAAATAAAATAAGAGTAAATAAACATTTGAGTGGGTATTTTCAAGAGTTCTCGAGAAACAAGTTTGAATCTAGAGTAGATAATGCGGAAAATAGGCTTAATTAAGACGAGCGTACGAAGAAAATTACAAACGAATGAGCGAGAGATAAGGTAAACGATATTGTAGTCGCGCAGTCCGACGGCGACAAAGGAAGAACTTTGGAGAACGGCGCAATAATGCCGTAGCGCGAGCGAACTAGACTCGAGCGGAGGAGGGCAGATCGCGATAGCGCCTGCCTAAAAGGACCGCGACCATAATATCGGGCCACTATCCAAGCTCCTGCGATCTCCTCGCAAGTGAAACAGAGACGGCGGCGGGCTAAATTTCAGATGGCACGCGCCCGTGGGATGGGGAATTTCGGGAGATTCGCCCCGCGCGGAAGTCGGAAATGTGCTCCGGAAGCTTCAACAATCCCTCGATGAAACTATTGGTCATCCGCGACGCGGCGCGCCGGATACGCCGGATCTAATAACTCATCCGCCCGCCTGTACCGTGTCTCGCCTGTCATGTCTGCGCGCTCGTAGCCTCCTTTTTTCCTCCTCTCCCCGAAGCGCGACTTTTTGTTACTGCCGCCTCTCTTTTGTGCGTTTCATTGACTGCGCGCAATTATTCTGCGCGACTTCCAGGGACGACTGCGGAGGAGAGGCGACCGAAATGATTCAGGGCGGTTATCAATAAGCCTGGCGTCGTCCGCTGCTTCCATCCTATTCTCAATTTTCACATTATGCAATGCTAACAATTACATCAATTGTATATACGCTTTTCCGCGGTATAATACAAAACCATCACGCAACAATTCGATCGTGGAATTAAAAAAAACGCTGCCAACTCCACTGGCACCATGCTTTCTGATAGAGATGTCTGCATCTCTAAATAAATTGAGAATTATCCATCGTTTCGTTCAGAAGGTATGAAAATTCCAAAATTTTCCAAATTCAAAAAATATAGAAACAGCTCTTAAATCGAAACTAATTTATAGAATTACTTAAAATTTTCAGGTGATCTTATAAGAATCAAATGAAATTTGTGTGCAAAACTTGGGA
>JAWWEN010000038.1:17259214-17354777 GCA_035582955.1 Sycophila texana | reverse complement strand
ATCAACAAAAATACTTGAAATTTTCAAGCGGGCTCAATACAAATGACTGTAAAATGTGTGCAAAATTTGGGAATAATTCATCGCGTCGTTTAGAAGTTAAAAAGGGGGAACGACATACGTACATACATACAGACATTTTTTTAAAAGTACTTTTATGCAACTCTGTGCGTAAAGTTCTACTTTACGCACACTTGCGTGTGCTAAATCAGCACTTTACGACGTTGCTGCATAAAATATCGTTCGGTGCACGTGCGTAAATTGATTCTCGCTCATGGGTGATTATCACCCTCACTTCGCTCGGACGATAAACTCACCCACTTGCGATAATCAACTTTTACGCACTTGTATCGAAAAATACTATTTTGGTCTTTCTGAACCTATATAAGTACTTTTATGTCAAAATCTGAAGATCGAAAAAATGTTGGCGACACAAGGCTTTCTCTATGAGAAAGCAAAAATGCAGGACTTTAATTTCGATAATTATAATAGGAGTCAAGTAGCTCGACAAGCTCTTATCTGGTGATACTTTTAGATTCATCAGCTTCCTGTTCCGTTTTTCGCACTATCTACTCTTTTCATTCTTAACGCTCGCATCCACCTATATCGCTCTCTTTCTCCAACTACTCCTTTTGCAGCGTGACCCCGCTGTCCCGTGTTTTCTTTTGCTTTTCATCTCCGCCGACCCCCGCAGCACGGGCCACCCTCCCTTTTACTCTTTCCACCTTTTCCTCCCTCTTTCGCACACACGTGCGCTTAAATGCATCCGCGGAGTGGGCGCAAGAGAGCGAGAAGACGCGCGTGTACACACGGGTTTTCTCGATCCCTCGCGGGGCGAGAAAGAGGGAAGAGAGAGTGGAGAGAGAGAAAGAGAGGGAAAGAGTCCGCCGCCAGCAGAATCCGCCCATTGCAAGCGCGTGATATATAGCCCCTTGGAGGTCGATGACTTCCGCTATTTTTCTTCCGCTGTCTCCAGCAAGCAACTACCCTTCCGAGCGTCCGAGCTCCCGCCCCTCGTACCCAGCGCCGCTTTTCACCTCCTCTCGCTTCGGCTGCGAAAATCCCGCGGAAGCCAATTCTTCCGCTGTACTTTCAGCGGCCGATGTTTTCCCTTGGCCTTCTCGCGGTAACGAATGCCGAGATGCAAAAAATAAAACCTCCCTGTTAATGGAAAAAGTTGTACGTGTACGCTTGAAAGCCACTGTGAAAAATCCATTTCGGCGAATAACGAATAGAAATAACGAAGTGGTTCCCTCTTCTTTTTTTTCACTAACTCTTTGTTGAAGAACAGTTGATTATAGCTAGTACAAACAAGAGAAGCGCTATCCATCAATTACATACTTTTCGAAATGTAGGTACATCGTTTTTTTCTTTCGAAAAATTTGAAATTTCAATCGGCGTAGTATTTATTAATTCTCACGAGGAAAAACGTTCCCGGAGGGGCGCAAATTAGCCGATCACATAATTGACCGATCTTGCGCGCATAATATAAACTCGCCGCGTCCTCTAATTCAGCAGCGCTTAGCGCCCCTCGCGCAGACGCGGGCGCGCTCAGTTACGCCCGTCAAAACAAGCCGATTAATTCTAAGCGCGGATCTCGCGAACGTTCGGCCGGGCAACATTCCAAAATTCGATAGTCCGAGCCCGGCGTTTCACTTAGCGGGTGCGCACCGCCGCGGCAATAAGAAGCCCCCGCGCGCATTTATGGATGCGATCTTGCTGACAAGTGGAAAATTAATTTCCCTCCGGAGCCTCGCCAGCGAGCGAGACGCCCCGCGGCATATATTTTAACCCACTTCTTAGAGTATCGCATAAATTCTCCGCGCGGAGGGAGCGAGAGAACAAGAGGGACGAAGATAGTCCGCTGGCAGAGCGAGCAGATCCGAACGAAAGGTGTGCACCGAGCCGCCAATGACCGACGCAGTGGCCCGCGCTTTGGCTACCGCCGGCCGTCATCGGCAAGAAATTGCGCACGGGTATATAAGTTTTGCAGAAACGCCCGGGATAATTAATAACCCCGGGCGCGTGGATTCCGCGCTGCATGCCGAATAAACGGAGCGCGTTATTCTGGCATGTGTTGCGACTGAAATTTAACAATGTGATTCATCGGCCGACGCGCGAAATTATTCCGCCAGCGAATTTCGAAATTATCGCGCCACAGCGTGCTTAGTCTCTCGCCTCTTAACTTGGGACTCTGCAAGATTCACGAGCCTCGTGTAATTCGAATTAAACGAAATCTAAACAAACACGGCTCTCGGTCGTTTTTAATCAATCAGTGCATCAACGGGAAAGATAGAGGGAGAAGAAGAAAAAAAAAAGCGGTGCAGGATTAATTCCGCACGACCATCCATCAAATAATCTTAACTCGGCGAAGCGGAGCAATCGGAATAAAAGCGTCCAGAAGGAAGAAGCGGAGTACAAGTGGGCGGAGGATCCTCTAGCTGACGCGATAAATAATTAATGACGCGCGGCAGCTCGCGGTCCATAAGCCACTCAATATTTATAAGGCGCGCCGAGGGTGGACAGTGGGACGCGGCGCGTACACACGGATGCGCCTTTTATGCCGCTGGCGCGCGCTCGCTCGCTCGCTCTCGTATTTAGATATTTTAATTAACCGATCGGCCATAAATTATTATAATTAACGGATAAGAGAGAAGGATAGAGAGAGAAAGAGAGAGAGAGAGAGGAGGCCGCCGCCGCCACCGCGATATGCGTCATCGAGCGCCGCGAGGTTTTGCTCGTTCGCAGAGGCGGCTTTCGCGGCTCGTTAGACCGGCGGTTCCGTGGCCCCGACTGCGAGTGATGATAATTTATTTGCGAGCTAGCGGTAGCACACACACGCCAGTGCGCATTGCTGCTTGCCTTTTTCTCGCCCCGATCGCGACTCCCCCTCCCCCCCCCCCCACCCTTCGCTCGCGTTACGGTGAGCGCGTGCATTGACGTTTCTCCACCGATTAATTGATTTTTCATTGGGACTCGGCTTTTTCGAGTTAACTGACGCGCTGAAATATACGATCGCGCGACGCTCCGTTGCACGTTAATGGCGCCGATGTCGGCTTCTCTTTAACAGGGGACAACGCGGGATAGAGAAAGAGAGAGAGAGAGTGAGAGTCAATTATAAATTATTCCCGACGTTTGTTGCGCAAGCGCCGATTTTTGCGAGATTTCTTTTTGAGCGGGTGCCTCTCGCATTTTTTTTTTTTTTTATCGCAATTAATATTAGCTTTCGATTGACTCGTTGGAGAAATATTTACTTCGTCGTAAATGTCGGATAACGATTCGGTAAGCGATCAATGAGCGAGCTGAAAGGGAAACAGTGGCAGGGCTGCGTGTCGCTGAGCTGACCGTTAATAAAATCGCAGAACGTATCGAGGCAACTTTATTATTATAAGACAATCAGAAAGTGAGCCGCGTGCAATTTCGTCGCATGCGAGTAAAGCGCCGCTAGTAAAATTAATCAGACTTTTCAAATTCATTTTTATTTTCCCCCTATAACGGCGAGGCCAGCAGGGTAATAGTTGAGCGCGCGTATCTAGATTCGAAAAATTTACAAAGTCTCGATAAATATCGAGTAGTCCAAGGAAAAATCGAAAGCGAGCTTCGGCGAAAACAAAAATATTTTTCCTCCCGAGAATTTGAGCAGCGAAGTTCCCTCTTGCAGTTGCACCCTCCACGCCCGTGCCGTTTTCCCGGCGCTTATACCGTAGGGGCGGCCGAGAGCGTCGGCATTTGTTTATCTCCGAGGCGATCTCCTCCTGGAACGACTAAAAACATCGCGAAAGCACGTCGGAGGGAGATGTAGAGCCACGGGTACTTATAGCGAGCTCTCTCGGGCTATCGGGCTCGCGTGGGGGTGGCCGTGGCGACGCTCGACGACGGTCAAGCCACCGAGAGATGAGATAGAACAGGCCATTATGCCCGGCCCCGCGATAAGATAGGTCCGGCCGCGCGGGGGCCACCCTCCTTGGACTTGGGCGCCTCGCTCCTTGATACACACCGGACGCGATCCCGAGACGTGAAAAATCTAGTCGGGTAATGCAAAGCCTCCACTCCGGAGGGAAGATACCGAGGGGTGGGAGGATAAGGGGCGGCAGTCGCCGAGCGCGTCCACCCTTATCTTTTCATAGCGATCCAGCGAGAAACTCCATTTCCGCGCGCAGAGCTGCGAGAATCGGAGGCGCGCTATATCCAATTTATACGCTCCTAACGAGATGGTTTGACCGCCCGTTTACATGAATGGCCAAAATCGAATGGCATGTTTTCGACCGAGATCTTGGCGCAAGAAGACGGGAAAGAGGGAAATGACGGAGTGCATCCTAAACGATAATTAACGCGGCTAAGACCTGAACTAAAGATTGCATTATACCTTGAAATTAAAAAGAAATCAGTATTGACCAACGGTAGAAACGGAGACAAAGTGGGGACAGGAAAAAAAATCGTAAATCATCTCTGCGAAAGCTCGATTTTCCTTTCAGCCCACGCGTCCGTCGAAGAGGACTTCCAATTTATATGGAGTTAAAGGAGGAAATTCAAAAGGTAAAATTATCGCGCACTTCCAGCGGCGTGGGCCAACAAATTGCGGCGCTGCGAATAAAAAAGTCAGAGGGGCGGAAAAAATCCCGGGGAAAAAAGGAAAAAAAAGGAAGGCGAACGACGGCGGAAGAGAAAAAAAAATGTTAATGCGACGTCAGGGGCAATTTCCCGGCGCTAAGCCTCGCTTACACACGCGCTCACGGTCCACGCGGCAAATAATAACGTTTCTATAAGTCGGTCGTTTGTATTCGACGACTGGCGCGCGGCAGCCCCATTTCAATTAACGTATGATCTATGTCGAATAAGGAGCGGAGGACCCGATCCCCCGACCTCCCCCGACGGCACCTTTCAAACGTCGCGAGCCAGCCATAGGATCGTAGGGGTATATATAGTTCCTAAGTAACTCTATATCACGTCTACGTGACGCGAGTTCGTCCGTCCCTCACGCGGGGAGGTGAACGACGTTCGGCAGGAGAGAGAAAAAAGAGAAGTCGCAGAGATTTTTTACTCTTTCCTCTTCGATGCACTAATGAGAATTTAATAAACGTAATTCGTTAAACATTTACCCGCTGGTCAGGACGGCGATCGACTCGAAGAAAAGGCTCTCGCAAAATACAGGCGACTCGTTGAAGAAACGTTACATAACTAACGAGGAGCGAGGGCCGAGCACTCATGTATTTCCGATAAGTCTGCGCTTGTGACCTAATTGAATTTTCACATGCATAAAAGAACGAATTTCGCGCATATAAAGCGTGACGAAACCGAAGAGGCGAGGAAGAAAAAAAAAAGCGCAGCGGTGACTCGTCCCCAAGAGAGGCGAGAGCAGCCAGGCGGTCTCCACGGGGAAGTTCCGAGGATCAATCTCGCGGAGAAGTTAGATACAGGAGCGGGCGAAGGGGCAGGGAGGAGAGGTGTCGTTGGTGGGTGTGTATAGACGACTTTCGCCTTCTTCTCGTCGCCGAAATAACTCGCAGCAAGACTGTCGCAATTCCTTCCAATTTCTGACCCCGGGACATCCATTTTATTTAGTCAGCGCGCCGCAAAGGAGAGAGAGGAGCACACCGGGGGATATATCCCATCGGAGACCGAGCGAGATCGCTGCGCCCGGCGGCGCCGAGTCAAAGAGTAAAAGGAGAAAAACGACGAGGTAAAAAGGGAGAGGAGGAAAATGAGAGTGAAAAGGACGTATGTGCAGTGGGGGAGATGTCCGCGGCTCCGAGGGAGAAACTAAAAGAACGGCTGGAAAAATAGCGGGCGGAAAGATAAAACAAGAAAAGGAGAGCGATCTCGGCCGGGCCTCTAATGTGGGAGAAGCGGAGGGCTGCCGGAGGGAGAGAGAGAGAGAAAGAGAGGGGGAGTGATAGAGTCTGGGGCCTCGGCTCGAGATGGACACAGAGAATCGCCATTACAAATTGACAAGCTTGATTGATGGCGCGCGCTTGCGGAAGGGATGGCCGGCGTGGGTCGAAAATAAGGGTACCCGAGGAAGGGAGGGAGCAAAAGTCCACTCGGTCCGAGCGAGCGCGAGCGAGAGAGACGGCGAAGGGAAGAAAAGAGGGGCGCCGGGAAGGCAGATAGCGTTCTATCCGCAAAAGCCGCCGGCGTATCTGCGAGAGCCGAGCTCAGCGAGCGCCGCGCGCGGGATGAAGGGAGAGAACGCCGGCGTTATCGAGGTGAACCTCTCAGCGAGCGCGTGACGAATGGTCCGCGTCTAGATTCGATGGGGTCCGACTTGCCGGAGACCACTTGGAATATTCGATGGAAACGACCCTTTTTTCGAATTCGTCAGGGTGGCGCGGGGGCGAAAGAGAGGGAGCGAGAGAGAGAAAAAGAGAGAAGTGACCCGGGTGCAATCTTTTTGGGAAATGAGGAGGGAGAGCTTTATTCGCTCCTTCGCGCACGAGCTCCGCGTCTCTATGTGTATGTGCGCGCACGGCTATATATACGCCCGGGCGAACGTAATCCGTTTTTTCTCTCTCTTCGGCTCGTGCGCTTCCGACTTTTGGTATGCGCGCACGCTGATAAAGAGAGTTAAAAATGACTTTGGAGATTAGAATTGCAAATTAGGCGGTGAGAGCCGATGCTCGCGTGATAATCTCGCGCGTGGAGTTCCTGTGCCTGAGAAATACATCTTTTACCAGTACGTGAGGATTTCGTTCGCCTTGCACATTGCTGACAGTTGAATTAAAAAAAAAAAGACTAGTTGCAATTATCATTTTACGCTGCAAATTTACGTTTACACAGAAGCGAGACTTTTTTGCTCACAAAAAAAAGCGGCGCGACAATGGAAACCACCAGCAAGACCACCAAAAAGCCACTTAAGCAAAGTAATTCTTATTTTTCCATAAAAATAATCTTTAAATCAACCATAAATAAACTAAAGCCCATACATGCCCGGCGTATTAAGCAAAAAATATCGGGGGGAACGGAACATCAGAGCGGCAAAAAAGGAGGAGGACAAAACTCATGAGAGGCAAGAGGGCTCGACAGCGGCTTCGGTAATAAACTATTTTTCTCTCTCCTCTTTGCCTGCAACCGACAAAAGGCATCCCGAAGCTCTCCGCGAAAGGCAAAAAAGGAAAGGGGAGAGAGAGAGAGAGAGAAAAAAAAACGGAAAGAGCCGCGAAAGCGAAAAAAGTCGCCGTCGTCCGAGGAAATGAACTGCGGGTCGTAAACGACAATCAGACGTCGGTGCGCTTGAACCCCGCGGCAAGTGACGTACGACTGACCCCGGCACAGCTACCGTGTGTGGAATGCCTTGGCATAATAAGCGAAAGCCCGGCAATTATGACATCCAGCGCGCGGGCCCCGAGATTGACGCGCGGGCCGCCTTAACGAAGGACGCGCGCGGACGACTGAAACTGACAAAAGGGCGGAGGTGAGCGCGCGCCCGAGGATGAGCGATGATTATTGAGATTATAGCCTGAGTTTGTGTGCACGCATAAGGAGATTTGCGGGAAGTCGTTTATTGCTAGCGCGCAACGCCGGGCTTCAAAGTCCTGCGCCGCGCAACCTGCGTACTCGGAAGAGTAATTGCGTCCTGCCGCAATGCATTATTGGCCGGCCGGACAGAATGAAAGAACTTTTCTTTAGATTCTTGAAAGTTTTGCGCGGGGTTCGTAGGTCGCGCGATCAATCGAAGTTTTGAAAGCCGTGGGAATGCACGTATAAGCTTGTATTCGATATTTTCTTTTTTTACGTCAATTTTTTTATTTGAAAAGAAAAAAGAAAATTCCGTTTATAGGCGGGTATTATACATTATTACGGGTGACGGGAGCTTGTAAAGCGCCGGTATCGTAAATATAAAATGTTTGAATTTCCGAAATTGCTCTCGACGCTGTTAATAATTGTTGGAACAATGTACATAAACACCTGGGAAATTACGCGAAACAGGAGTGTAATGTTTTAAGACGTCATAAAAGGGTAGTTTACTGGGTCAAAAGTTTAGGTTAAGTAAGAATTCTACGGCCGTTGTAGATTCTATCGAATAGCCCCGGCTCTCCCGAGGAAGCGTTTCGTCTCCTCGTCCGTACTTAAAGGCAGTTCTTTTATCGTCGGCAGCGTCGCAAAATGCACCTTACGGTCGCAGCTTTACGGTACTTCAGGGCGACGTAACATTTTTACAACCTCGTCCGCGACTACCGCCAGCCGGAAATATATGTGGACTGATTCAACCGGTGTTTCACGATGGACATACCTGAAAATGTCTGATATACCTTTCAAAAGAATCTCTCCCTTCTTCTTTAGTACGCAACAATGATGTTTATCTTTTTTTTTCTCGTCTTATATATTGAAAAGCATTTGAATTCTTCATTTTTCAGATATGATTTAGTCTATACTATAATTAACTTATATCAAGAAATACTTTATGAAGTTCTATTTACTTCTTTGTCTGCATGTACCTATACCTCATTTTCTCATGAATAATTCTAATAAATCTATGCAACTTCAATATCAATTAAAAAATTATTAAAAAACTTTTTAATAAAATAGAATAACGAGTGCCTTCATATTTAAGATTATCCCGAGGATATTTTAATTCTCATACAGGAATGATAGCAAACGACCGTCGATTCGCAAACTCCGAGATGAGTCTTGTAAGCCGCAGGCGCGTCGCGAGGAGCCGCATATAAATATAACCTATATAAACCTAATAGAATCTCACGGGCGACTGTGGCAGCTTGTACATCGTAAAATGATGCACTGCGGCTTTATAGTTTATAGTTGAACTGGCGGGCGCGAGCGATCAAGGCGCGCCGGGATTTAAAAGGGATCGCGCGCCCGCGAGCAGCGCGCGTTTTATGAGCGGTATTAGGAACGGCCGCGTTAAATCCGCGCGAGCGTTTACTGCCGACGACGCTCGTTCGTGCCGGGCGGCTCGTCGAGGAGGGGAGTGAGTCGAAGGCACGGGCGAAACCGTTCCCTCGGCTAATTTTACGCTAATTTTCCGAATACGACACTTGCCGGGGCGCGCGATAAACCGCGAGGAAGTTCCGGTGCTCGATGGGTGGTCGACGCCAGGCTCCGGCGGTGTCATGCTTTTTCGGGGGATAGCGCTTATTTCTTTGATAGTCCTTTTTATCGCCCCTCCCCCGTGCCATTCGCCCGAGTATATCGCTGGACATTTAAAATTAAAATTTTACGAGATATAAAAAAAAGAAAAAAAAATTTCATTTGTTTTCACTCGTCCGTTAAATTTTTAGTGCACGCCTTTAACAACGTCATTATTATTTTTTAACGACATCATTATTAATGAAAAATAATTTTTTACGTAACAGAAAAAGAAGAAAGGTACTTATCGGTGTATAATAATTCAGTTCCAGGTGCGTAATCTTTTTATTGCAACGATAAAAAAGCAAGAGACAAACAGCGACTCGATTCGTCCGGGCAAAAAACGATTATCAGATTTACGATAGTTTCACGAGGCGAACAATCAGCGAGAGCCAAGTCGTTGATTACCCGCAGCGCGCGACGCTCGCTTGATATCGGCTCGTCGAAGTTCGGTGCCGCAGGGAGGGGGAGGTCGCGACACGGTAACGGCGTCGCCTGTACCAAGTGCGTCGACGTCGAGGCTCGTAGTTGGGTCGACACGCGTCGGACGAAGGAGCATTGTCCGGGCAATCTACCGATGACGACGAGGCGCGCGGACAATATGCGTTACCTGGTAATAACAATGTCCCGCGGGCACCGGCGCAAGTCAATGCGGACCGGCCAATCCTCGTAATGAAAGTATGATTGATGGTGCAAGCGCGAGGAGACCGGGGATAATCATTAACCCTCTCTATGTCGGTGTCCCTGTCTTTCTCGCGCGCATTGCGCGCAGCGAGCGCATTATTATCCGGTGCGAGCGCGCGGTGCAATTTGCCCGGGAGTAAGGTGAGGTAAGGCGAGGATTGTTCATCGACAAACGGCGAGACGGAAACGATAATTTAATCGGCGAACATCAGCGGCGAAATTGAAAATTTCTTAATGCATCGAGGGCGATTACGAGCGGGTAATATATAAGACAAGTGCTACAGTTCGATATGCGATATCGCGTTAAAGAATTATGCTGATCGTTGTTTAAGCGTACATAAAGTAAATAAAGTGCATGAGAAAAACGAATTAATTATTCAGTGTAATTAACTTAAATTAATCAGGAATTTTATAAACATTTCTGCGAATTCTGGATAATTCATTTGGAGTGACTGAGCAAGTGCATAATCCAGAAGCAGCGTCATGAAATTTTTATCGCAATCCGAAAAGTGCAGGTTAAATGTACAGTCGGGATCTCGCAGTTTTGTAGCGAAAAGCTTGAGATGTCCATTGAGAAGATAAAGCGCGGGTTAAGTGGTCGAAGCTTGCATCCCCCGGGGAGCCTCGGGGACAGCGAAAAGCACATTTATCATTTATGGTTTCCGGCAGACAACAAAATCTGCCCTAGGGGCGATATTTCGGTTATTAAGGTATCGCAAAACTGTATCGAATGGAGTTGACGTGTCGGACGAGGGTTTTATTTCGAGCTCCAAATAAGAGGGAGGAGGAAGAAAACCGAAATAACGAACTAAAAAAAATCATCGCATGTTGGTTCCGTGGCATAACGACTATTGGAGGAAAAAAAATATATATAAATGACCTATTCCATGCGTTTTTATCGATTTTTCTCAACTATACGATAGTACGTTGTGAATCTACTTTAATTCCGTCAAAATTCATCAAAATGTAAATGCTAAATTTACTGTTTCAATTTCAACTGCTCTATATAATTTAACCTTTCTTTTTATCCTTTTTATAATTAATTTCGGGTAATGTGATATTACACTTTTAGGCTGTGCTACTCATCAATTTCCATGCAATATCACTTATCGAGACGGTCGATGGCATAAGTGCTCGGTGGACCGGAGATAGAAAAAAAGGGGTAAAAGAACGAAGGAAAGATATGGCAGTCGGCGGAGCAAAGCCGTGGGGTGGGAGGAGGCGAAATGGCCGTGATGAGGATTGACTTCGGGATGATAATCTGACGAACACGAGTTTCCACTCTCGGCTGCTCTTGAGATCGTGCGGGCGGGGTTCTTTGGCTCGTTCATACTGGTAATAGTGGTCCTTTCTTGAACGTGCTCGCTCCCATCGCCAAACGACTACTTTTTTTTATTTTCTACGTTCCGCCGGTAGATATGTCAATTACCTCGGCTACCGTTTTTTTTTTGCATGAATCTCGATTTAATTATATCTTTTCAAATCATTCGTACGATACTTGAAAATATTTCATTCGTCCATCGACATTAAAATGAAAAATAATAAACGTGTCCTTATTTTACTATAGAAGAATCAATATCGAGATTAAATAAACATAAAAGTAATCCTCCTTTCATAAGGTAATAAACTTTTTTCCCTCTCGCTCCGTCGCATTATCGATCTCCCGACTCGTCGGCGACGAGTGTAATTTCGCGCGCCAGATTTCGGTCGTAAAATAAAGGAATCCATCAGCGCTCCTCCGTATGGCGAGGCACAAAGGAAGACATCGAGAAAAAGTGCGCGAGCAGCGCGGATGTATAAGTCGTCGGCGGCTCTCTAAAACGCCCCTAAAGCCCAGTTTCGGTAAGGCAAACAACCCGTAACTCAGTGAGTGTTTATGAGATCGAGAAGAGCGCGTGGGGTGGTTCGGAAGGCAGCAGTCGTAAAAGTACCCGAATCGCCCTGTGTCTCGGCTGCTACTTCGAGGGTCCAGCAACAGCGGTAGCGCGTCGCTCTCGACTTTCTCCTAAGAGCGGTACTTTCTCGCCGTCTGCGTTCCGAGGAGGCAAAAAAAAGGGACGCACGAGGAGGAGAAGGTATATACACGCGGCTGAGAGAGAAGAGGAGCACGCGAGGGAAGAAATCTCTGTTAAGAAAGCGCGCACGCGCTGCCGGAGAAGAGGGACGAGTGAATTACGCTGGAGATCCCTGCGAAGGGAGGTAAAAGAGGCGAAACAACGAGCCGCCAATGGCGCTAGTGCCGCATGTTGCCGGATCGTAAAATTCGCTCTGATCACCGCCGGCAATTATCCCGCCGTTATCCGTCGCGTTATCCCCTCCCGCTAAATCCGCCCCTACCCTTTGTATCCGAACTACTTTTGCCCTCTTTTTTGCTAAAAAGGAGGGGGCTCGCTACGACTTTTTACTGCAAACGAAGTGATTCCAGCGTCGTAAAGACGCCGTTCTTGAGGATTACACACGCATCAAACGAGACGACGACGGTCCTTTCGGATTCCGACTTTGTTGTCTTCGCTGTTTCGTGAATATTTTAAGTGATATTGAAAGAATTATTCGAAACAGTGTAAACATTGATTTTTAACGAACGATTTAACTGCGCTGTTATTCAGTCTGTAATATAGATGTGTGTGAAAGAAGGAGATATGTGTGAAAGAAGGTTACTGTTACTTCTGATAAAGTTAAATTTGCTAAACTTTAGTAAAAAGGTGCATTAAAATCCTCTACGCCACTGTTCAGTTAAATATTTAGGAGTTTCAGTAGTACAAGTCAATAATACGTCAGACAAGATGTTTTGAAAATCTGATATCACGCTTGCATTAATTAATGAATTTCAAGGAAGCACTTCATACAAACTTAAAATTAGATACTGATACTGTGTGATGTTTGTGTCGTGTGTAAAATTTATCGCTTCAATATTATTTAAACATACCGGCTCGATTGCTCTGGTCGATCATTGGCTGAACGATTCTACGCCTCGCATTGATGAACCTGAAAAAATAAAGTCAATTAGTTACTTCTCCAACATATTCAAGGAAAAAAAGAAAACAACTTAAACTATTATCGTTGTCTCGAAGCACGCGATAAAAAGTATATTTTTGCTAAGAAAAGAAACGGCCCTCAACGCAAGAAGTCATCCTCATTAAGTTGTCCGCAAACTCGGAAGTATAGTGACCTCTCGATCGTTAGATTCGCAATTTCCAGCTATACAATAACGGTCCTTAATAAAGAACCTCCTTCCGCGATACATCATTAGGTCTCGGAGGCAGACACAAAGCGAGCACAATGGGGGGGCCGTGCAGTTGCGTTTCGTCGCGGCCCGTCGACTTCCCGGGGCGAACTCGCGCCGGCGAAAAAAAGAAGCAGAAGAAGAAGAAGAAGAAGAGGCTATATCGCAAGGCTCGGAAGGTCTGCACGTCAGCCGACGTCAGCGTCGCGGCGCCCTAATGGGCGCAGACGCCGGAAGTGATTGGGTTTCCGCTCGACTGACTCGCTGGGAAGAGAGAGAAGGAGAGCTAGAGTCGTCCCGGAGATTGCGCGAGGGTAAGAGAGGCGCTCTCTTGTTTTGCGGTGGCGGATTCGCTTCTTTTTGCGCCGATTCTCTCACGCCTGGGCGACTCTCAGCGGCCCCTGCGAGCGCAGAAATGCTCGCTCTTTCGGCTGGATGGAGGATCCACCGCGGTGTAAGTGTGGGAGGGAAGGGGGGTCGGGGGGTTATGAATAATAATGATTGAATTCCCGTTTATGGAGCCGGCTGCGCGTACCGACGTCTTCTATTATCACGTTAATGCGGAACGCGCCGGCCTGTCCGAAGCGGAGCCGCAGCGCGGGGGATTCCGCGAGCAACACTGCCTTCGCACAATAGACGCGCGGCGCTGGAAAATCGAGCACACCTTGCGCTCTTCCCATTTTTTTTCACTCCTCCCACCTTCGAATCCTCAAAATAGTCATGTTCCTTCCTTCGGAGAAATTTTCCCACTGCACCGCCGAAGAGAAAAGTATGAATTTGATGTTTATGAAAAAAAAAAAAAAGAGAAACGAGCTTTAAAGAGTATCCAATATATTTCGCTGATAAGATTTCGCGCGAACCTCAAAGGAGATATCGCTCGACGGCTTACATCGCCTCTCTCATCCCAGGGCGCGCTCGACCTTCCTTTTTTCCAATTTCGCTCGCTCCGCCGTCTCATCTCGGCTGGCCTCCCGGTATGCCGTGCGGAGGCTTTCCCCTTTGGGCGCGCGAGCGTAGGCGGCACGTCATAGCCAGCTGACTGCCTTGCCCCCGCCCGGCTGAAATATCGCCCGAACAATGGCGCCCACCAGTGGGCAACAGCGCGCCGGCGAAAATATCGGGCTCCGTGTTCCCGAAGCCGGAAAACTCTTAGCGGCGATAAAATTTTACAGTCGAAATAACTCGATGTACGCGTCGTGTACCCGGCTAGCTCGCGCCGGATCGACTCTCCAGCGACTTGCTCTCACCCCCGACTGCTTCGCTCTTCTTAAGTTTCTTTTCGCGCGGCTTTCAGCTCGAATTGTTATTATCACAGCTGAGTTAAAGGAAGCTAAATTTTGAGAGATTACGCACTTTTCGAAATTAAGGATCACGATGTACAATATATCATCAAACGACAGATAATTTTGAAAAAGCAATGAAAAATCTTCTTCAATTGCGCCAATTGGAAGAAGAAGCGATCGATATCGCGACAACGACATCGTAGCGACATAAAAATCAAAGTGCGAAGCATTTCCAACTTTTATGATCGGTTAATGAATACATATTTCACTGGCGCCGGCCAATAAAAAAAAGTGCGTGCAGCCGAAACCAAGCTGCAGGAGACTCGAGCGGGTGCGAAGTTTATAGCGGAGCGATATGTTTTTTTTTTTTTTTTGTACGATCTGAGGATCCGGCGATAACGCGTATCTCGCGCGCACCGGTTATCGACGAGTAATGGAGGGTATATTCCGCGAGTGGCGCGCGATGGATGCGAAACGAGGCGAGAGAACATATTGCCGTGCTTCGAACGGGATGACAAAACACTTTTCGTCTTTCCGCAGTGTTTTTCTTTCATTGAAGCTTGTTCCTCGCTTATTAATGACTTTTTAATCTGCGGTTCGTTGTACTGCAGGTCATTGAACTCCTATCGGCCTCGTTCGATCGATAATGACGTTTGAAGCATTATTCAATTTTGAAAGTACGAAGAGAACAAAAAAAGATGTATATTTTTCGATGAGAGTTCAAGTAAGGCATGCATACGATTATTCTTCGAAAAAGACTATAAAACGATCGTCACGGTGTAGTTTATATATGCGAAGTAAGGGGACATCACGCCCCCAGCTTCCCGTACCGTGACTAAATTTAGTGCACTGTATTATGTGAATAAAACGAGCGCACACTTTTCCATATCCGATGACCCGAGACCGGCTGCATATGGGATGGTCAAATCCTGCCGATACACGACTACACGATACCCATCAGATGCACAAGTCCTCTTATTTTTCTTGTCATTCCTTAGTGACTCGAATAAAAAAAAAGCCTTTTATTTTTGTCACGTCCAATCAGCGATCGCTAGAGTGGATGATGATTACGCAAGCCGAGCGGCGAGAAACCATTCGCAATTATCGGGGAGCCTCCATTAGTCGAGCGTGCGCGCGCTCTCCCTCGCATCAAAACATCATTATCGCGCGGGAATAGAGCTTGCAAGCGTGAGTGCAGGAAAGTGCGAGCTCCAAGGTGAAAGGGTGGAGAGTAGCGCGGTCGAAGTACTATTAGTTATCAATTGCACCGACGCGCGCTTGTATTTGCTATATGGTGCAGTCGCTAATGTTGCGATGGAGCGGCAGAGGGGGAGCAATCATCTGAAGAAACTTGGCAGTCCGCGGCTGCTTAATGCCTTTTCTAATTTCGTTTTACTGGCTTGCTCGAGAAACATTTTCCCAGGCGATCGCACGTACGGACGAGAATCACAAAATTTCGGTTAATGCGCGCGCCTGCGTGTATTTTACCGTTGATTTTCGTAACAAATCGGACGATTGCGCGCAACGACGGATATAGGAAAATTATCTCGTGCGAAAGTAATGATCGCCCGGGACGATGGAAACGGTGTTTTGCGCGCGCAGGCCGCAGTGACTCTCTCTCTCTCTCTCGGCGCGATTATTTCATTTATTCATCGGGAAAGTTTCGGAACGGCGGCAAAAACTATCCGGCTGCGATTCGAATGCAAATGCCGTCGTATTCGAATGGAAATTAGCCGCGGGTTCCCGCGGTTAAATTATACACGCGCGGATAAATTAATATTTTCAAAACCCCGCGACGATTTGCAATTCAATCGGCAGAAGTGGCGGAGAGCGCGAACTTAGTTTAGAATCGACGCCCGGCCAAAGTGGCTCCGGTAGATTTCCGATAGAGTCGGTCGCCGCTGCTGACCTCGGCCATAAAGCAAAGCGAGCGCGTCGCAATATTCCGAATGGCGCGTCTTGGACCAGCGCCGAGCGACGCTCCGCCATGACGAGCGATGCGGACGATTGCGCGAATCGGATACGCGAGGACAGCCCCGTTGACGCGCGCCCCGCGTCGTCGATATCTTTGTGTAACCAATACCCCGCTCGCAGGCTCCCTTTTCAATCGCCAGCGGGGGATGAGCGACTTTCGTTACGGCCCGTCGCGAAATTGATGGCTCCCGGTTTGCTCAGGCTCGGAGACAATGCGCGACTCGGCAAGAGTTTTCATTTCTCTTATGCATCTTTTTTTTCGTTTACACACTGTTGGAGCTGGAGTTTACGGAGAAAATTGCGTTTTAAATATCAATATTTAATTAAAAGTTTTATTCGTTCTTTATGCTGGATGCTGACTGTCCAGTCGATATAAAAGTTGGCGAAGCTCGTGTCGAGCCATTGAAAAATATGTAATTTGATTAAAAAACTTTCGCGGAGGCATAACGAACAACCCATAACGTTTGAACTCTACATTGTATGTAAACTTTTATTGTGATTCATCGTTAAAGCTCGTGTAACAGTTGTTACTTTTTCCGCTGCCCTTTTTTGTTTCAAGGCAAAAATCTGTTTTCACTCAATAAATGATTTCAATGCTCGTTTAATTCAACATTCAATATTTAACTTTTATGACAGGGACGTAGCAAAGTTTTTTCCAGTGAATATCGAAATTAATTCTTTGCACGAAGTCGAAATTACAGTTTTCAACGTGTCATAGGTAGTTTAACAAAAAAAAAAAAAAAAAAAAAACAATTTTATCTTAATATAAATAGATTAGTTATTATTATTATTAATTATTTCTAAATTTTGCGTGAAATTGAAGCTTATAGATATTAAGAAGAATTCAAGAAAATTTAAATTTTGCATATTTTCTTAATATATTACGTGAAATTATTTAATCCCCTCTAAAATAAAGTATATATTTAAAAGAAACAACTATCGGATTAAAAAACGTAATTAAATGAAAAGTTATAGAAACCACAGTGCCAAAGCAGTTGACAGCGTTTTTGTTTTAGCTGCACAGCAGATGCTATATAGAGTTCCCCCCCCCCCCCCCGTTTTCCACCCTCGACTCCCTTGCCGCCAATTTTTCCGTTCCTTTCATAAATTCCGGTGCCAGGCGGAGCTCTTTCTCCACTTCCCTCCATTTTGGCCGATGTCGCGCGCGCGCCGGGAATTTTCCCAGCCAAACGCGGCCACGCCAACTCGGTGACTCTGCATTTAATCTATGGCCGGGCGAACGCTTTTTCGGAAAATTCGCTCGGCGGAATTTATATAATTGTTTTGCCTGGGTCGCCAGTAAATTTCCCCGCGCGGAACACCCCGCCGTTCGCCGACGGCGCGAGGCGATAGCGAACGAGCGCGCTGATGTTGATGGGCGCACTTCGTCGAATACGCCAATAAAATGCGAGCTGGGCCCAGCTGAAACAAAAATCCCCGATCGATACCGCCCAATTGCGTCTCGCCTCGGCGATTTCACCTGCCTCTTGCCAAGCAGCGAACCGCCTCGATAATGCTCCGCCTGCTAATAAAAAAAATTCCGGATACGCATAACGACCGCGAAGTTACGCAGTAAAATGAGTAAATATCCGCGTACATCCGTATAAAAGAAAGAAGCGAAAGTTGCAGGTAAGTTAAACGAAGGGGGCGAAAATTTGAAAGAGACGCACGGTTAAAAAAGCTGGACGCGCAGCAGTTGCGCGTGGGCGCCCCTAATCACAATTAACGTCGACTTTGCGAAGCGCTCGTGTACGCGTTTGCTCACCCCTTCTCTCTCTATCTCTATCTCTTTCTAACGGCGGCCGAGCTTGGCGTTGTAATATACAAGCTGCGGAATGGTTCGTTTTCGTCACAGGCGCGGCCGCTGTGTGTTGCGCGCCACGGGCTTGCTGGTTAATCAGTGCAATTACGGTAACACGTGCATAACCAGGCAGCGGAGCACATGTCACGTGATGAATGGCCACCCCGGCGAAATTGTGATCGGTGGACGCGCGCTGCCGCCAGCGTCGCCGGCGAATGTATACTTCATACATTGCATCTGCGCGTATCGACCCTGCCTCCGGCGCCCCTCCTTCCTTTCGCTGCCTGCATTTCGCCCTCCTCTCGCCCCAAAACCGATCGTATAAACGCAATCCGTGAAGTCATAACATCGCTCCAGCGGTGCCGCCGCCGGGAGATGAGTGAGGGACGCTTGTGCCTCGCTGTAATGGTGAATTATGGAGGTGGAGCTAATTTTCGAGCTGCGGCTTCGATAAAATCTTTCTTATCAGGCCTCGTTCAGTTAACGGCAGCTTAAATTGCAACTCTTCTTTAGAAATTTAAAAAACACGAATATTCTACTTTCTATAAAGTTTTTATTTTTATTTCGATATAAAATGTTTGAGGATAAAACAAAAAATGATCCTGCATTGTTATTTATCAACAGCGGCGCTCATTACTCAATCCGAAGCCTAATTCATTAATTACTGTTATCACGTGGACAATTAAGTCCGAAATGATTGATCGACTCGGTATTCTCGTGCGACGACTCTGCATGCGTTCCGTGACCCCGATACGTCTCCTCCACTCGTCCCCTGCGAATCTAATAAAGTAAACTATTATATCCGCAGGCGAAGTTGCCTCCGCAGGCGGGCACCGTAACAGTCGCCCAAGTGGCTCGTTGTAGATATCCGTAGCTGCAGTTATGCCGTCGTAGCCGTCGGACAGGTCAACGCAGGCACCGCTCGCGCCTGCGATACACCTAAAGGACCCACACCCCGGCGAGTTTTCCGCCGGCCTCCCCCTTTCGCCGTCCCGGAGCCAAGTTATTGGTCTCGCAGCTGTCGCCGAACACTCTCTCTCTCTCGGCTAAGTCGATTGTCAGGGCGTTTCTCGCTCGTCGGGTCGGGGCTCATCTCGACGCGCCTATATAGAGCCGGGGCGCCGATAGCGGCCCCGGCGTCAGCTTGTAACAGTCTCTTAAACTTCAGGGGCCTCGAGAGCGGACTCTATATACGCGGCAACTGCTGACGCAGTTATAAACTGCCAGCCGAGCCGGTGCGCGGCTTATAGCGCGCGTCTCCGACGCTCGACCCTATACGCCGTCACGCTCGCCCTTTCGCAGGATCTCGGGGGCTGGTGCGAACGCTGCGTGCGGTATGGGGAGCCAAGCCGGCGCGTTCCGAGTTCAACGCGTTGACACCGTGTCATCGCGAGCTGCGAGCGCCGTGCAGCGTTGGCGAACTGTTGCCGAGGCAGATGAGGACGTCAGGCGCCGAGTGTTCCGACGATGATTACCGGCCGCGCGTTAAACGTTTTACGATTTAACAGCCCGACCTCTATCGCTTCTTCGTTCCAAATCAATTGTTGATTTCGATTTGTTTGTACACTGTTTAAATCAATCTTTAAATAAATGTTACCTACTTTATATACGATTGTTTTATAAAATTTACTGTTAGCGATCTGTTTAAATACTAAATTTTTAATTTTTGTAAATTTCAATATTGTTGCTCTACTTATTTACGAGCTTGCAGGAGATACTTTCTCTGGAGGAGGTGAGAGTTTCTTTGGTGCGATTTCGTGTGCGATGCTGGAATGAGTCTCAAAGTGCCCATTTCACGTGGGCACACTCGAGAAACAATCCAGCGGCGACTGCAGCGGTGCACGGCCCTTTTTCCATTTTCGGAAACAGCCCCCTTATGCACGAGATGATTGCGGCAATCGGCACTTTTGAGAATCGAGTCGCCGGGCCGTTCCGTGCCGTAATGGCCATTACGCTCGACTTTAATCCCATTCTGACGATTTCATCTTTTCTGGTTGCGCACCCCTCCCCCGCCTTTCGCGTGCGCGTCATTCGTCAAGCCAAGGCTCCTGGCGATACTTTGTTCTTATTTAGATTAGGAGCGTAAAAGCGCATTAGAGGAACATAAAGACGTCTCGAGGAGATAAGGCTCGTTTAGATTGACCGCACCGCTATGGAGGCTGGATGGTCCTAAAGGGCCCCGTTTACCATTTGCCCCGAATCTTTCCGCTGCATCTCGAGAGGCTACTTGACTTTCTGCCTCTTCATGCGCAAGTCGCCTTACTGAACAATCCGACCTCCTCTCCTCTGATTTTTTTTGGGAGATCGCCCGGCAGCAGATTTACTGCGCAAATCTTATTTGATACGGACATTACCAGGCCTTTTCTAAAATTTTCAGGGGCTGCGAACCAGGATTTTTGGAGATTATGATAATTTCCTACATTATTATGCATATATTCACATACTATCATCCAGATAAAGCACTTGATCGTGATGGTAATTGAGGTAAATAGTACGTCTCCATTTTTTATTGTTATTACAGCCACAGATTGAATGAAGTTACAATTGAAGCAATTTATTTTATACAATAGCTGCTAAATAGGTGTTACTTTCATTTCCCCCTCGATGAAGTACAGCTAATTTTGAAAAATCGCGCATTAGGTAATACGAGGAGGTAAGCGTCACCGTTCAGCGTAAGATTTTCATTGAAAGTGTTTCTCGAACGAACAATTCCTCCAAGGCGAAGAAAGCAAAGAGAAGCGAGAAATTCCCCGAAGCACGGAGCTCCTGAAACTCCCCGTGAAAGCGTTGTCTTTTCATTTCCATCACACGCGCGCGCGCGCTTCCTCCACCTTTTTTTTCTATCGCTATATCTTGCGCGCTCTCGCAATAAAACTGCGAAAAAGCGCGCGCGACAGCCTTTTCCTTTTGCAGGCGGCTCGGACGCGCGGCGGAAGATTTAAAGTCCTCGGCGATAAAAAAAATCGAGATTTTCATGTGCGCGCGCTCGCGAAATAGAATACACGCTGGTTTATGAGCTAGCGCGAGTAGTCGTCGCCGGTTATAACGGGCTTCTCTCTTTTTCCCCGTATATACATTTTTGCGCTAAGTCCCGGAGCGCGCGCGCGCTCCTTTTGTTCCGACCTCGCCGCCTTCCTCCTCTCCTTTTTTTCTTTTTTTTGTTGTGTCCCCCCCCCCTTGCGGGACGAGCGGGTTTGTTTGCCTCGTTTTCACGCGCACGCCGCCCGTGCGCGGAATTTGAATCCGCCGACAATAAAACGCCGACTTTATGCGACGGCTCCGCTGAGCGGAAGAGCGCGAGCCTCGGCGAGCTCGCGGAACGCGCCGTTGTCGCCGCGCGCCGTATCCCGAAAGGAAGTACAATCGCAAGAAGAATGCGGGGATTCACCCGTGAGGTCGAGGTGCCCGTACACACGTTACCTCGCGCCTTCGTTTTATCTCCTACCCATGGGAACCGCCGATTTTTTTTTTTTTTTTTTGTTCATTTTTTTTTGTCGTCGTTGTTCCTCGTGCACCTCGTCGCGCGCTCCGAGGGCCTTTGAATGTCCCTTCAATTAATTGCAGATCCTTATCCGATGCCTATTTCCTCGCCGCGTCGTGTAATAAAGGATTTTACTTTATTGTTAAACAACTACCGTAAAATTCTCGATTAAAGCGCAGGGAGGCGGATGATTTCAGGCAGTTTAGTAGATAAATTAATTCATCCGATTCGCGCGAGTGTAAGCGCGCCGCTATAAACGCCGCCGTAATTGCGCCGCGCTACGGGCGAGAAAATTAAGTCATAAGTCGTTCGCGCGATAAATATTGAGCAGTAAAATCCGGATGACGCTGACACGCCGGGTAGGCACCGGTTCTCTCGGGCCTTCTCTCGCTCTCGGCGATCCCCAATCAAGAAATTCTAATCGGCCGACACGGCGCATTCGAGATGAGCCGCTGAAAATGAGCCTCGGCGACACCCGCTGCCGGCAGGGGTAACTTCTCTAATTACCCGACTGGCTGCGGTTCGAACGTTGATAGCGAAGTCGAAGTAAATCCGATTACGCGGATATCATCTACGTAATGTATGTACTCACTCGCGCGAGCGCGCGGGGGGGGGGGGCAGATTCCACGCGGAGGGGGAGGCCCAGGCCTGAGAGAGAGATAAAGGGTGCAGGCGGGGGAGCCGTAGGGGTTGTACACCATGCACGACATGTTTTTCTAGACAATTTGTTCGGCAACATTAATCACCGCTCGCTCGCAGTGGGGACGCGCGCGCGCCACGCTTCACTCCACCCCCACCCCTCCCGCCGCCCCAACCCCCGGCTTTCTTTGCACTGGCCATTTTTTAAATTTATTCCCGACTGACGACTGAGACGGAGAGCAGCGGCGACCGAGGAGTGCGAGAGAGGCCTCAATAATTGAGATTTTCTTCAGGGGGGCTCGATGCGCGGGAAATTACGTGTATAGCTCTCCCAATTGTAGCGATCCGTGAGTTTGAATTATGGATTGTCTTCGTGCGAGCGGCGTACGCGGATAAAGTTAATGTATAATTGAATTTTGAGTGAGCCATAAAATTGCAAAATGAGCGCAGCAGATAATTCGCGGAGTTTAAAACCGTTCGTAAATCGCTGCACGAAGTAAGAAGAAAACAGGTAAGTTATACGTCGGGTATCCGCTGCCGCTAAAGGTTATATTCAGAATTTATAAGAGGAGCTTCGGCTGGAATAAGAGTTCAATACCGCTATCGAGATTATTTAGTTATTGGATCGTGGCAGCCGGAGAGAGCGGCAGAAATTTTCGAAGCCACGGAAGGATCCTCCTGCTGGTAGTGCTCACGCGGGGTAAGGGAGGGAGCGAGGCGGCGTCGCATTGAGAGGCTCGTCCATCATCGGCGCGGAGAGAGCGAAAATTACCTTCCTTATCAAGGAGTGCCTCGCAGCTCTCCGGATTAATCTGCGCTCATACATACTTTAAAGCCCGGCCTCGCTCTCATGCAAATAGTGCGCGTGCGATTCTCTCCGCCGCCGCGTCCCCTTCTCGGAAGAGAGAGAAAGAGAGACGGAGGGAGCAGCGCGCCCAATGAGGTAGAACAACACAATACCGTGAGATGATTATCTGGAAAACTAATTTCGCGAGAGCTCGCTGGCGCCACGCTGCTGCCGCCGCCGCTGCTTCTGCTCCTGTTATGTTGTTGCTGTTGCTATAGCCGTGGCTCTTGCCGGAGGCTTTAAATAGGGGAAATGAAAGAGCATTGTGTCGACCACCGCTGCCGTCGCCGCTGTCGCCGATTCCCCCCCTTCCACCCCACCCCCTCCCCCCTTTCCACCGTGCATCGAACGGTAGGATGCACGGATAGATAGCAGTGTAGCAGAAAGAGACGAAGCACGCGATAAAAGTACAGCAGATTTAGCCGGGTGCAGAATTGTGTATTGGATTTCGATGTTCTTATTTTAAGTACGTTTAATTAAAAAGCAATGCTTTGTTGTTCTTACTTCGTGGAAAATTGAAAATATTTTTTTTTGTTTTTAATGAAAATATTCGCCTGCACCGAAGTAAATTAAAGTATTATGCGAGGATAAATGTAAGTAAAAATAAGTATGCAGAAAGTTTATCAAACTAATTAAAAAATCAAAGATACAAATTGGCAATTCTAAGCTGAAGTAATTGTAAATAATATCGTAATGGAAATTCTAGTCACATCACTGTGAGACGCATTAGGTACTATGAGCGATAAGTCGAAAACTTCACAGAATTCCTTTTATTAGCAAACAATTTCATTCTAACGTCGTATTGAGGATCGACGAACAATCCTCCCAATCGGCACCGAAGTAAATTACTCTGATGAGAAAAAAAAGAAGCAATAGCCACGTTCGGCTATTTGTAATTTTCATTATCTCGAAGTTAATAGAGACATTTAACTGACGCTGCACGTAGAGAGTTAGTGGGGTGCTGGGCGATACCGCGCCGTCGCCGAAAGTCAAGGGAAGCCACTTCTCCGTGCCATTTTCAGGGAGGGTCAATCTTCGCTTCAGGTAGCATCCAAATGGCCGTATGAGCATTTGTAGCGTGATATTGCGGGAAGGGCCAATTCGCCCAATATAAGCCCATTTCGGCAGTTACTGCCTCTAGTCTTGCATGACAATGCGGCACCACGCCGACGGGCAAAGATGGGGCGGATCGAGGATTTTTGTACGGCCGAAAGCTGCGCAGTAGACGAGTAATTAGCCTTAGCCCAGATGCAAATTGAGAAAGCACGTCGTTAGCGTTTTGTCGAAGGAATATTTATACGCGTTTTATGCTAAAACGATGAGATTGGCCGGAGCGGGTCGTGAAAAACTATGCGTCGGGGAAGAAAATGAAATCAAATAAATACCGGACAAAAGTCAGGGAGCTTGCCAATTTCAGCCAGGGGCTCGGCGGCGTGTCCTTTCTCATAAGCAAACATCCATAACGGGCATTTCCCGAAATCTGACGAAATTGGTCGGCCTTTCCAGGACAGGTCCCTTGCGCTCGCGCAAGCGCCTCTTAACGGCGTTTATTGGCTACTTTAGGGCAGTTTCTATGCGCGACACATTGTCGCCTAAATAACGTCAGGTTTCGGCTGCCAGTGGGGGGTCAGCCAGCCGACCCGAGAGAAATGGTGTAGGCGCGAGCCGATAGAGCATAACCGTGCACGCTTACACACGCGAGCGCGAGTATTTATAGGTTAAGAGCCCTCCCGAGGAAAATGGACGGGAACGCGAACCTTTGAGAGCCGACTCTTGGCGGTCCCCCTTTAGATTTACGATCGTTTCTTTCTCTCTCTCTCTCTCCCTCCCTTGTATTTCTTCCTCTCTTTCTCTCCTCTGCACCAGTAGCAGTGATAATTACAATGGTAATGTCCTAGAGTAAAGCAGTAAAAGTAGCCGCGGGTTTATCCTGGATAAAACGGCAGAAAATTTGTTGCAGAGAAGGGAAACTGCGATAGAGAAGCCCTGATCTCGTTTGCCATACGAGCAACTCTTCACATACTTTACGAAAGTAAAATTACAAGAAAAACCATTGGTAAATCGTAGTAATTCACTAAGATAAACAGCTTACAATTTTATGGAGAAATTTCACTATTTATTTGCTTCCAAACGAGTAGACACAATACGAAAGAATTCCCTTGTCGTTTACACAAGGATTTTGTGAAACGTGATAAAAACGAAGGCGAATCGCAAGAAAACAATAGCACATTAGCAGGAGAATAGGCTGCCATCGCGTTCGGTTCAACGCGCCTGCATCCACGTGTCGACGCGACGCCCGGCCAGTCACGATGACAAACAAGAAAGTCGACAAATTAATACACCGACGCAGAATATTTCTATTGTACGAAAACGATCGTTTAAGAACACGTGACGCGCGTCTCTCTCTCTCGAAAGCCGCCGTCGGTGCGGTCCCCCCCTGAAACTGGGGGTAGATCACGAAAGGGTTAGGCCTCGCCCTCCGGAGAGTTGAACGCGAAAGAGAGCGAGGTCCGAGGGGGGAGGGTAATACTCATTCGGGTGTAATCGCGCTCGCAAAACTCCATCACACTTTGCTAATAGAGCCGGCGTTCGCGGGGGGGTCGTGCGAGTGCCGGATGGACTCGCCGAGAGAACGCGAGCCGCGCGGCTTTATGCGGTATAAACGCTGTTGCGCCCCGACGCTTAGGGTCGGCTAACGGCCGAATCGTTGCAATAATATACGAATGACGCGCCACGGCCTGCGCTCTCGCTCTCTTCTTTCGCGGCCGGCGCGCTCCCTGGGCTCGGACAATTTGTCAGGCCTGAGTAACGCGCGTGCGGGATTGCCTCGTTGCTTTTCCCTCCGCAATATCGTGCTCTGTCCGCGCGGCTTTTAATCCTTATCTCGGCTTCAAAATGGACCCTCCAATCGAGCGGCAATATTAGCCTTTTATTTTTTTGCTTTTACGCCGAAGTTATTCTTTTCTCATTCGCCGCGTCGTCCTCCCGCGATATCTGCTCCTCGCATCGAGCCAAAAACAAAATTGCCTTTTGGATTTATATAAGAGTATCTTTTCTGCCCGGTTATTTTGCTCTTGAACGTTACGTGAAAAAAAAAAAAAAAAATTGTTTGCCGCAAGCGCAAACACGCGCAAAAAAAAAAAGAAGGAAGCATTAAAGAAGAGGGAGGGTGGAGGAGGCGGAGGAGCGTCTGTGAAATATTGATTGTAATTTAGGCGGCACATGTGAGAGCCTTACACCCAGCGCCGACACATTTCTCCTCGTTGCCGCTGAAAGCGAGTGACGCAGGTGGAGCGACCGATCGGGAGATTATTGTGGAAGAAGCAAACCGGAAACCAGTGTGGGACCCGCCACGCGCTATACCCAAAGTTCCTTCATCACTCGGCGGCGGGATACGCGCGTGCCCGACCACGCAAGCTCCTACACCCTATACGCAGCCAAATTTTTCATTTTCGTTCCTATCTTACGGATCTTGCTAAAATTCTTTCTCACGTGTCGTGAATAAGGAAAGCTCTCCACTGAGCACGAAACAAGATCTCCACTTTTGCTTGCTTCGTATTAGAAAATGTTACATCCGCGTCATTGTGCCTTCCACCTTAATGTCGTTGACAATTTCACGTAACTCTATATATATAAGTCGCAATGCATTTATCTCGAAAGCTTTTACCAATCGCAAAAAGCCGCGCCTTTTCCGCGCCATTTTCACGGATCTCCCGTATCTAGCGGCCATTACTTTCCGCTTTGTTTTTCTTTCTGCGTTAGCGGCAAGGACACTGGAGGCGGCGCCGCCGATACAACGAGAGGGCGAAAGCACTTTTCTAGCGACGACGTCGCGCGAGCTCAGCCCGTGAGCCTGTGGCCGTGCGGCCAATCCCCGGGTAGCGAAGGAGCGAGAGAAAGAGAGGCAGAGGAGGGCAACGAGGCGCTCTCGCTACCGGGGTGAGATAATCCCAGTTAATGATTGCCCGGACAATTACAGCGCGGCCCCGGAGATGGGAAGCCGGCGATACATTCTGCCGTCGACGCCCTTTATTGGCATAGACGCTACCGAGCGGCTCGCTCTCGGCCTTCTCTCCGAGCGTCCGAGCCTTCCGCGCAATCAGACTCACCCTTATTTATTTATAATTAATTTATTTAGCTTGGATTTCAGCCGGAGATTTAATCTTCCCGGGCTGAACTGTTAGCTTGATTAATCAACGGGGCCGTACCAATTTTCCTGCAGTTTCTCCGCCAAAAATTTATACAAAGCGTGCTCGTCCTTCCCTTTACCTTATGAATTTTCCTCGCGCTTTCATTAAACTAAAGGCCGAGGAGAGGCAAGTCGACACGGCGAAGGAAGTTTGTAAGGACGGCCCCGAAATTAAGTTTAAGAGTCATCGCGGGACCGTAAAAAACACAAGGTATTCCCGGGCCAGGGCGTTCGGAGATTAGCCGAAACTGCTGCGCGGGGGATCCTCTGCCGGGAGTCGCGGCGTTGATCCTAAAATCCCGGAAGTGCGGAGCTCGCGGCAGTCGCGTCGTCGTCGTCGCGTCTGCGTAAACGAGACAGCGCCGCCTCGGGTAAATAGGCTAGTTCGGTCTTCGCTCGGGCGCGCGGATGGCTTAGTTGCCGCGGGATGGCACACCTGTGGAGCAAATTTACGAAATGTTTACGATCGTCGTCGCCGCCGTCGTCTGCAGGGGCACTTGCGCGCTCGATGTCTCCCCGAAGCGCTTTTCCGCCAACCCTCCTCCCGCGCGCCAAGTTATTACGACGGTAAAGCTGTTGTGCCACCTACGGTGGAGGCGCGCAAGGTCGCCGTTGTAACGTTGACGATTGTTTTCGCAAATTTCCTTTGTTTGTACAAGTCTTCTTTTTGTATCCTCAAATCTTCAGATAAAGTTTTGCATGTTTTGCATACTATAAGTATAACAAATTGAGACATCCTGCCATCGTTTCTTTTTGAGAGGATTTATTTATTTGAAGCGTGACTCACTGTTTACGGAATTAAACATAAGGAGCGTTCGAGTATAGTAAAAAAAACGGCCAGAGCATTTAATCTGGCAAAAATATTCGCATTACATCGGGCTTGATTAAACTTTCCTAAGGATATCCCGGAGCCAGACGGGGGACCTCGCCCGGTCGGTCCGTCGGCATCAGCGGAAAAACTTGCCCGGGCAAAACGAGAAAAAGTCTCTCTCCTCGCGAAAAGTTCAGCGCGAACCCACCGCCTACTTTCTCTCTCTCTTTTTCTCTCTCTTTCTCTCTCGGCCTCAACTCTCGCGCTCGCTCGAGTTATGAATGTGCCCAATTACATCTTAAAAGCCGTGCTCCATTAATTTTCACAGCTGCTGCCGCTTAATTGGGAGCCTGGTCCTGATAATAAACCCCCCCGGCAGCTCGTACACTCTCGTCTCGCGCGCGCACAGCCGGAGAGCGAGCGAGAGGGAAGCGTAACGCGCGCCGGCATTTACGAGCTCGCGGAGTTTAGGTCGGCTCCATTGACGCCCCTGCCCCCCTCCCCTCACCCACCCGCACCTCATAGTATCATCGATCCACGAGTAAAAGAGAGAGAAGAGACGTCGCGGACCGATCACTCGCCCATTCTAGCTCGCTCTATATCTTCCAGACTTTTACGACTCTGACCTTGATCTAGTACACGGTTCGGCGACGGTTTTAGAGCGATTCTCCGTGATTGAGGCTGATCACTGTTAGGCTTCGAATAGTTTCGGATTTCCGTTACGAGCTTTCAACTTGTTCCTGCTTGATCTAATTGGCAATTAGAAATATCGACCTTTTCAGAATAATTATACAGGTAAAAAATGCGCCGAAAAAAAAGCTCTGTTTGTAAATTAATTTTTCAATCTTCAACAATAATTTTGTATATTTTGCTCTTAAAATATACTATTTTAGTATCAATGCAGTCTTCAGAATTTTTGAAAATTAAGCTAAAGCTTTCAGTAGCAAAAGTTAATGATTCTTAAAAAAAGAAAGCGGATGAAAATAAAAGCTGTACGCGAAGGCCTAAGCTTCGAGCATTTTCCCCCCGAGCGCTGCTTACGACGGCGAAAAGTGATGCATGGGTTTGTCGTGCGTCGAGTCATGTGTCATTGGCTCGCTCTCAATCCGGAGTGTTCGTAGGGCGCGCGGCCGTCTCTCTCTCCCTCGCGCGCCTGACGTAGCACGCGGCTCGACTACTGGAAGTAGACCACCGCGGCGGCGAGGGAACGCAAGGATCCCCGAGAAAGAGAGAAAGAGGGTGAGGCAATGGCCCGTGAACCACCGCCACGGCGTAATGACGCGGCTCTCCTTTCAAAGATTGCATCGCCCAGGAAAAGCTCCGTGGAAGCCCGCTATAGTGCGCGACATCCCCTCTCTCTCCCCCTCGGAGAAAGAAACGCACACACGTGGAACCGCCGAGCCCACGCGGAGGTCGAAATCGATAGAGCAGCCTCGGGAATTCGATTGAACTTGGAGGTAGTGACAGTTTCATGTCGAGGAAACGAGAAAATATAATGATTTGGATAATGTTTGTAAGTATAGTTCCCTTACTATAATTCGAATGTATAAAAATAAATAGTGATGGTCTTCTCGTCGATGCATTTCACTTAGTGAATCATTCTTAAAGTAATGATTACAATAGTGAGTGTGATGAGATAATGCACTGCTGTATACATCTTGAATTAATCACCTAAAAAATAATGACCACTAGAAGCTTATAAGAAGGAAAATGTGATTCTACGTTAACAATAAAGAGATTCAGAGATGAAGAATTTCAGATTTCGGTTGTTATACCCAATAGAAACTACAATAAAGTAGTCCCTGGATCCAATAAAAATGAAAAATGACTTTCCTCCCCCCAGATCTGGAATTAAGTAAGAAAAGAAATAGTCTTGGTCCACACTCGCATACCTTGGGGGACGAGTTCTAAACGGCCGGGCGATCGAAACGGCTACGAATTTAAGCGCCGGAAGACAAAAAGGGTCGTCGGAAAGCGAAAAGGTAGAGGAAAAAAATTTGAACTTGAAAAAAAAGAAAAGCAGACAATTGGTCTCCCGAAGAATTCTCGCCAGATGTATCTAGGCCGGGAGTATGGACGACGGACGATGAGGGAACGCTGAAAACTTTTCAAGACTTGCGGAGATTTAGTTTTCCAAAAAAGTAACCGAGCGACTGAGAAACGAAGCTTTTAATCTAACGGAATAAATGAGATAGAGGGCCGCGCGCTTCGGGAAACGAGTTCGAGATAAAAGATAATAAGAATCCACGCGAAGAATAAATGAAAGAAGCAGGCGAGTAGCGACAGATAAACAAAGAAATTAAGTAAGAGCGAGCGAGGCGGGAAAGTGTGAGGGGGACGACGGGGCACGCGTTTAAAGTTATAAGAACCAATTTAAAAAATCGCAGACACCCTCGTCGCGAGAGTAAACTCTTACCGGTGGGTGTACACCGAAATAAAGAAAGAAACGGAATAGAAGAAAAGGGGGGCTCGTCCAGAGCATTAAATCCTGGAATTTCAGTTTAAAGAAGCAATTATAGAGTAGTAGTCCACGTGAACAGAGAAAGGTACGAGACTAACGATAAGGAAAACTGATCACCTCCCAGCGTTGCCTTACTTCTTGCCTAGACACTTTTTAAATACGAAGTTCTATGTAGGTAAACGCCTCGAAGAGGGGAAAAAGACACAATAATTAAGAAGTTGTCGATTTAATTAAATGAATTTTATGAATGCGGAATAAAAATAAAAAGGACGAAAGAAACTAATGAAAAGCTCATAATATCATGTGATCAATAGCTCGCTATGAAAATTTGATTGCAAAACGCCACGAGATTGATTAACTACTTTTAAAGTATAAAAAATAGGTATAAAATAATTCTTAAATCAGAGGGCTTTTTCTGTTTCGTTCGATAATACTGCCAAGCACATTTTTAAGAATTCTCGAAGGCCGACTCGTCTAGTCTATTCTCAATGAGAATTTTGCGGCTGTTTACTACGAAAGTTAGCGGCTAGTCAGGTATGACGTTCACTTAGCAATGAGAGATATATTTATTAGTGCTGTGCATCAAAGCGGAGGTAACAAGGCTGTCGGGTGCCGCGATAACTTCGTAAAAGTTGTCAAGAAAAGCTGGCGGTTGGAAGGAGATAAAAATAACAAACGAACGCCTTTCGTTTATCGTCAATCTTGCGCGAGCTACGCGAGGCTTTTTAACGAGCCCGAGCGATTGATTCTGAGATTTATTAGCGGATCGAATTTCACGTAATACCCAACTTCAGAGAAGCCGAACTAAGGTAACGGATTCCGTCGGAACTTTTTGAGAAACACTTTGGCCGCGTTTTATTAACAGTACATCGAGAAATTAATAGCGCATCGCAGTAAATAGACTCATAATTTAATTTAGAATACGCTGATGTAGACAAAAAATTGACTTGAATTAGAAAAGGAAAAAATTACCTAAGGCTTTCGTAGAGCAAATAAAAACTAGTCGCGCCGCCGCTCGTTTGGCGACCAATGACTGTCTCGTCGTTTCATGGCAAGCTCACATCGCTGGAAAAATTTACATCGACAAGAGTTAGGATGACTCGGCGGCACGAAGGCTCGCCGTAAGATTTCCCAAACGTGATATCGGCCGCGCGAGCTGGTGAAAATTCCCCGGGAACAATTATCGGCGCGTGTATAATGCGGACTTCGCCGGCGACCCCCGGCCAATCGCCGTTATTGCAGATTCGGCCTAGCCTCGCTTGATGGATGTACGGGCTCCTTCTCGATTGCTTTCCCCTACCCTGCCCCACGCGTGGGGGCTGATCCTCTGTTTCTCTCTCACTCTCCCCTGAAACTTCGGATCTCCCGGAAAATAGGAGCTATAACGCGCTTCGCTCTATGAGGGATTACACAGGCCCCGTCGTCATTGCCACCCCGTCGATGGAGCGATCCGTTTTTTTTAGGGCTCGGCCCAAAGACGACGATACGGTTATTGGAAATGCCATCGAGCGCTAATAAAAAGAGAGCTGGCGAGCCCGGGCACGTGTAAATTCACGCGTGAACATCGAGGCGCAAACATTAGGCGGCGGCGGTAATGAATTTTTATGCAGCCTACTCTCGTTTCTCTTTCTCTTTTTTTTTGTCGGAGGAAAGCTAATGGCAAACAGTGATCAGGGAAAACCAAGGGGAGGGGGAGCGAATGGAGATGAGCAATGGTGGATTCGTACAAATTGCGAGAATAATGAATTTCGGGGAGATGAGGAGAAACGTCGAGGAGAGGAGCCCGTTGCGAGGTGAAGGTCGCTGATAAATCAGTCGATTTTTCTCGCTTAGCCTGATGTGCTCGTATTTTCCACGAGGAAATTAAGAAGAATGAGAGGAGCTGTGATATTGAAAACGAGTGCATTAATGTTTATCCGCACGAATGGACACACCCTGTTCGTCATTTCCATTCCCATCCAGTTGGATTCTTATCGCGCTTCTAAAAGTCACTTTTGAACAAAGTCTCGCGTCAAAATTAAACAAAACAAATAAAACAAGGATAAACACCTAAATAAAAAAAGAAAGGATGTACAAAAAAGCGAAAATCTGCAGTAACCCCCATAGCACGAGAAAAAGGAAAGCTCGTCTCGCTCCGAGCTAGAGGAGATTCCTTCGTTGCGCAAAGAGGGTGGTGGCAGGCGGGGGAGAGAAGCCTCGCTCTCTCGGGCTTGCCCCCGAGTGATGCGCGCGCGAAGAGCGAGCGCCTCTAGCGGGGGCTGTATGGAAATGTTGGTCAAATATATCATTCCGGCTTGACAGTGCAATTCTCTTATCTGCCTCGCGCCGCCTGCCTCCCAAACCCCATCCGCCCGCGCACACGGGCCGAATGGGAATGGGGTGCTGGTGGCGGCGGCGGCGGATCGGGTGGAAGGAAAACCGGGAGGGGGGGAGGCCAAGGGGGGGAGGGGGAGAGAGGCCCGATAGAGGATCTGCAAACACGCTGTGCCGCTACCGTCACACTCCGTCCGCGCCTCGCCTCTCGCTCGCGCGCTCTGTATCAACAGTGGAGCCAGCCACCAGCTTTCTCGTCCTATGCTTCGCCTCATCCTCTCTTCATCCTCTATTTTACCGAGCTCTGTGCGCGCACACTTGGCCCTCTCGCCGTGTGTGCGGGCACATAGTCGCGAACCGTCCAACTGGATGACGAACTGCTCTGCAAAATAGAGCGGAATACCAGAGTCTGAAAATACGAGGTTCGAAGCGTCCGCTGCTCTCGCGAGCGTGGTAGCGCGAGCTTTTCTCCTCCCTTTTTTTTTCGGCTTTCCACGTTTTTTGTTTTGTTTGCCCAGACTGTTATCGGGCGCAACTGTGTTTACAATTTTTATCTACAATTTTTTGAAAAACGTATCTTATTTTCGTACACCGAGCAGGTGGTTACGATCATTTTATCATAGCGCAATTATTTTGCCCGAGCTTTTTAAAGAGGCAACTTATTAAGCGTCGTGCAGCCTGTCTAGAGTGACTTCGTTGTTTTCGTCTCGCATTGCGAAATCAGTGCGGGAAGCGTTGACACGTGCTCAGACACGTCCACCTTGCAATAAGCTTCATTTGCTCAACTTACTTTTTTCTGTCTTCCTTCTCCTCGTCTTTTAGCGCAATTCACCCTGGATAGGGTGAGAAGAACGAACTGAAATAACGTTTGGGGTCAGCGAGCTTATTGACAGCTTTATACACGGTCGATGTTATTGCAAATTCTTCTCATTCCCCACCGGGCCTTTCGTCGTCGCTGCGCTATATCCGTTCGAGCTCCTCCTCGCCTCTTCCATTCCGTTTTTTTTTTTCTTTTTCTTCCACTGGTCTTTTTTCGCAGCTCTCCACGTACATCGAACGAAAACGCGCCGGAATAGAATCGAGGAGGCGAGAGAAATTGCGCGCGATCGCGAGAGACATGAAACGTGAAATAAGCGAAAATCGAACGATAAAGTTGAGACTCGAGTGAGTGAGAGAGCGAGATAGAGACAGAGAGCAAAGAGAATCTCTTGAAAATGAAAGGAGAGGAAGCGCCGGGAGTACAATTTAAGGATACACCGAGAGCGGAAAGAAAAAGAGAACGACGGGAAAGCAGACGCAAAGAAAACAGATAAGCGAGCGCGACCGAGGCCGTTGCAAAATGAAAAGGAAGGGAAAAGCAAGAAAAAGATAATAAAAAAGAGGGAAGGGGGGGAGCGAAAGAGAGATGAGATTCGAAGCTAAGATAGCGCGCGAAGTCTGGTTATACTCTCCTTCGCGCGCGCGACGGACTCTGCGCGCCTCCTCCCGCGGGTGTATACACGCCGTGCACGACGCAGTCGCGCTATCGTCGCAGCTAGTTGTGCCTCGCAGTTACGAGGCCGCATGAAACAATACAATTTAGATAATTAAACAGATACCGTCTCGCGGCGCACGCGCCTCGCTGGATTGCTAATGCGAAACCGAGATTCCCCTTTTACTCTATCGCCTGCGTCTGGACTTATTCCCCTCTCATGCTCTCCTTCGCGTTGCACTACGGAGAAGCAGAGCGCACCGAACACCTCGTGTTATGCACTTTTAATCGGATCCCCAATGAAATCCTCGTCAGGCATTTAAGTAGCACAGAAAAATACTTAAAATTATACGATTACTTCGGGAGTGATGTACCGTCACCCTGACGCCTACAGTATACTATGCTTCGTACGAGTATGAAGCTTGATTCTAGTGAGCAATGCAAAGTCACGCGTCGGGTATAAAATCGCAGCGTTCGTTAAGCAATCTGAGAAACTCGGCCGCGAGCCCTTGCGAATGTCTCTGGATATACTATAGCTCGTCTCTCTCGCAGTCTGATAACTCGATCACGCGCGCCTTGCAGTGGGAGGCGGCCCTTCGCAATATCAATTTGTCCATCTCGGCGAGCCCTGCAGGCCATTGCTCAAGGTCGCACGCGAACGGGATGTGCACCAGACGAGCCAAGTCACTTTTCGTTTTCGTTGCTTCGGACGCGCGCACAGCGCTGTTTTGAATCTTGCTGCACACGTGTCCCTGTCAAAAGTGATCGCTCTATATTTTATTGCGCCGCTGATCTCAATGCTGAGGCGCGCGATATTCAGCGAGCTTTGCCAGTTCCGAAGGCTGGTTGTTTTTCTTCGTTTTATGCGAAGCCTGCTGAAATTAGTACTGTTCGTTAAGCTTTTTATACGATTGAGCTTTTGATTAGTTCGCTGTTGTGGAAGATACATTAAACCTTGTACTCATAATATATATTTTTACGATTACTTGTATATATTGTTTGAAATTCGCTCTATACTTTCTTTTACAAGCGAAAATGAACAATTTATTATCGCGAACAAAATTTCAGATATTGTGAATGCAATAAAATGCTTTCGAATAATTTACTGGGCAGATAAATAAAGCAGCCGGATTATATTGATCGTTTGTCCAATCGAAGTATTCACCAACGTTGGTACGGAAGTTCTCGAAAATTACTTGTTCGTTTAAAATCGCTTGCGCATTAAACCTTATCACTGTAATTGAAAAAAAAGGTACAGTGTACGTACATCAATAACAAGTGGAATCTTTGCTAAATCAGGCAAAGCGACTGTGTGCCACAAAGTTACACAAATTTAAAAGGCTGTCAATTTGTATCGGACGCTTTTATGGTGAAAAAAAACTCATCGATTTCCATTATACCGTAGAAAGCGTATGAACGCGCATAGAATGAAGAAAAGAGGATGAAGAGCAGCGAGGCAAAGCAGAGAGGCGAAGTATGGCGAGAGAAAAAAAGGGGTTGGAAGGTATACAGAAGAAACGCGAGAAAAAATATAATGACACGCTCGAAAAAGAGAGAGAAAAAAAAGAAAAGAAAAGTAAAAAATATACGGGCGATATTGTCTCCGCGTGTGCACGCGCATTCGTATATTTCACGAGCTAGTGTGCGAGTGCGCACACGCGAAGGCAGCCAAGGGAGCCTTGCGCCCCCCCGTTGGGCGCTGCGTGTGTTAATTTGAATCGGGAGAGATTACGCGGGGACTCCCTGTCGCGAGCAGCCATTTTGTATCAAAATGTCGATAAACGCAGCTCTGTGCCTACGCAGCCTCGCTCTTTGCCGAGTGCGATTGCTCATCCGCTCGTCGTTCCGCGTCGCTTCGCGTTGATGCGCGAACGTCCCCTCCACCGACGTGGGGCTAGAAGATGCCGCTAATGGCCGACTGCGGAGTAGAGAGTCGATGCTCATTGCGCGGCGCGGGGCATTGAATTTACGAGCCGGTCGTACGGCGCGATTTTTATAATTTCATCGGGCAATTATGGTTTCCTCTGTGGGATATTTGTACACGTGGGCAAACTGTAAATTACGAGGATTCGCGGACGGAGACGCGAGATAGCTGCGATTTTAACAGTAGTAAAATGTATCACAATTCCTGAAGTGTGTACATAAACAGATACACAAGCGTAATTTGATTTATCGCGGCGACACGGACGTACACAAATTTTTATCACAGTGCCGTGTAATTATTTTTCGACATCATTTTTCATTTCCGCTTTTATTTGTATTTATGGGCGCGGATGTGGAAAAACAAGTATATAGACAAAAAAAAGAGAGAAAGAGAGAGGAGGGGGAGGAAATACAACGCGTTATATCAGCACCGACATCGTGTAATTCTACTCGACTTCGCTGGCGCTGTGACTCTCTGCACCCCATAAATATCTCTGAATCATCGTACGCGTACGGCTGTTCCCCGCGTGCCCACAGCATTCTTCCATGTAACTTATCGGTAAACTCAGCGAGTCTTCGTTTGAGGAATCTGCCGATTCGAATCGTCGCGATATTAATGCCGCGCTTATAACTCGCTTTGGAGTATCTTTTTGTTAAGCCGAAGCTCGTCCATCCATCAAAAATTGACAAGCTTAAAATAAAGGAGTGTACGACCTCGTCGAGTCGACTCGATCGCGCGAAAAAAAAAAATTCAATCTGCGTCCGGCGGCGCACATCAGATATTTCCAATTCAAACCCAGTAGAAATTGACCAGTCTTCGGTAACAAAAGCGAAATTCCTATTAGAATCGAGTGCCCGGCGTCGGTCCATTCCGCCGGTCGAATGGCCGCATTCAGAGGAACAAGACAGAGAGGCGAGCGGAGAAAAGGCGTGTACGCGAGAGAGAAGGGTGAGCCTGCGCTGGGGCATTGCGAAAACGTCACTCATAATAGCACGGACAATCAAATGCTCATCGAGCCGTGTCCCGCTATTTGTCTCTGCGGAAGACGAGCGGACGTTGGTCGCGGGCGCCGATATTTGGTTGCGCGCTCGTTGCGATTGTTTGATGCACGACCGATTAAACGATCGCTCCGCGTGCGCGATTCCGAGAGAGAGATAGACACGCGAGATGCGAATTCCTATGCGCGCGCTCTATCACGTGTATACCTGCGCGCTTGCCCCGTCGCGATTTCCAAAGAGATAGGAGCGCTCCATAAAATTGAATAAAAGTCTGGGGATTTAAAATCGTTCTTGCAGAAAAAAAAAGATAATTCACTTTTAAATGTTGATATACTGGTCTGATTCGTAGCGAAGTGCGTAAAATCTTTAGTCATTGTGAATGTAATCATCGGATGCGATATCGTTATAATTTACCAGGCTCTTTATTTTTTAAATCGACGCCTGCAGGAGTAAAAAAGAAACGATTGTCACGTTCACATGTATCTATGATATCGATCTGGAATTTTGTAATGCAATTCCACGTAATGAATGGCGAATGAATCGAAGAAAAAAAAAGTATCCCAAGCTCGGCTTGTGATTACGGAGCATTTCATTTTCGGAAGGAAGGAACAGCAGTGCGCAGAATCGTTACGAAACTCTCCCCAGCGTGACGAAATGGAGCAGGGGGGAGGCTCGCCGGCGCTCGTCGACGATGCTCGCTTCCGACGGAAAACCGCCCCCGATTGAACAAGAATACCGAAAGCCCCCTGCATTTTCATTGTGCTCATATCTATTCACATGTTTGCCCGAAAGTGTCTATAGCTGTGATACTCCCGCTGGATGATCTTACACGTGTTATTATATTTTTCCCGCTGTCTTATATAAGCAAACTGAGAAAACTTTTACTATTATTTTTACAATATTTTAAGCAAAATGAAAATTGTGGTTACTAAGCATCACTTCACGATCTTGCTGTAAATGTGAGTTACTGAAAAAACAGAACGAACTCACCCATTTCTCTCTGGTTTATAAAAAAATATGCGCTCGATCTCGTTACTCACCTGCAAGCAAAAAAGAAAAAAAGTACGTTAATAAAACATGTAAAATAAATACAAAAACAAAATTAAAAAAAATTAATTGTCATTAAAATTCTTTCAGCCGCAGACCTTCGTTACGTTAGAATCGGCTGGGTAATCTATCCGCGACTCTTTTTATCCCGCACCGTACCCCCGCACACGAGTTTGCACTGCTGCTGCTGTTTCGCGCCATCGCAGCATGGCTCTCGTGTATCTTTCGCGTATTTCGTTGCAAATTTATCGCGGCACGCGAAAAATATGAAAACTGGTTTGCCGTCCGAGTGGTCGGACTCATATGCGAGAGATGAAATCTTTCGCGAGCTCTCCCTTCAGCTCTGCTGTATATAAGTGCGCGATCAAATAAGAATGCGATACTAATCCGCATTAAATTTTTTCGAGGCTGTAAAAAGCATGACAATATTAAATGAACAACGGATTTTAAGGCATTGTTTTATAATAATATGCTGTAATGATGCACGCAATCGCATAGATAATGTTCAATAAACACGTTTTATGCACTGACATTAATGGCACAAAACTGATCGCATTTTCACAACCAGTTATTGCAAACTAAATTAATTTTCCCGTGATATTAATAAGAGAAAAGCCGCGTAATTAAATCAGATATTGTAATTTATATGTTTCGTGGATTAAATAAAATAAACTTGTATGATAAATGTATAGCAAGTGCTTGTCCTTATCTCATGATATGAATGCGGCTTATAATCAGCTGATCTTGCTGAGAATGCATAAACAAGTTCGAGATGTCGGCGAACCAAGGACGAAAATCCTTGTATGACTTCAAAACCAAAACTTTGTGTGGGAAATGTAACTAATTACTGTAAGGTGTCACGTGCTACTAAATTTACTTTTTTTTTTCAAATAAAGCTAGAACTTGCGTAATTTTAAATTAAACTGTGACGTATTCAAATTAACGTTTTTGCTCCCATCCCCTAACTCGCTTCTCGTTTCCTCGCTCTTCGACTTGCATACCTTTTCTTTCGTCGAATAGAGATAGCGAGAGGCCGAGAAAGAGAAGGAGGAGGAGAAAGAACAAGAGAGAACTTGTGATATTGCCAACGGCGAGGCTTTTTCGTCGGCGCTTAATTTAGGTAGCGGGAAATTGGTTTTCTCCACAATGAAATAGAAGAATGCAGCGTAGCGATGGGATCCACGAGTTAGCCTGACGTCAACGCGAGGAATTAAAAAGGAGCTGGATTCGAACCTCGCACGGCTTATTCTACGATCCCGATATCATCAAGTGGCGCCAAACCCGAAGAATCGGTAATAAAAGGACTGTGGTGGAATGTGACTGTGGAATTAATTTCTCACGTGGTATAGTGGCAAAAAGGGGCGTATTGTTCGCCCATCAGTCGGGAGTCAAAACGTCCCGTAAGTTACTTGGTGAAAATTACTGAAAGAGGAATCTGCACATTTGTAGAAAAGAAATTGGTGTGATAAAGAGGAATCTTTTTCATTTGGCTCATTGACTACTTATCTTTGAATATTTGCAAAAATCATAATTAAAAATTTAATCGGATCTAAGAACTAAGCAATAAAAATACAAAAATTATCTCGATTGATCATTAAAACTAATTTCATATCGCACAATGAAATTCCCATGTAACTCCAGGCCAGTTTTCTCTCTGCAATTGCTAAATAAATGTTTTCTTGCGCGAAAAACAAACTCTTGATACGAAAAAAAAAAATCTCCTCTGAAACCTATTAACTCTGATAAATAATTAGCCGAAGCCGTCGAATAGGAAGAGAGACCCTGAAAAAAATGAGAAGAAGCACACGGGCAGTCTCGCGAATTGAAATAAGATTGCGGAAGTCGAGTCAGTTACGCACCGATGCGCACGCGCGATCCTATTTTTTCCCTCTCTCCTTCTCTGTCTATCTCCCTCTTTTGCCCGTCATCCTCCCGACTTCGGCATCCGAGAGTGTATAACGAAGGCAATTCGAGGGTAATTATCCATTACGATCGAATTATCCGGCAAACCGTAGGTGTGTATCTGTGTGTGTGCGCAACATCCTGCACGGTTTTGTTGCGCTCGCACTTTGATACGCGTGTGCGCGCGAAATGCCGCCGAGGAAAAGAGAGAGAGAACACGGGAAGGGTAAAAGGGGGAGGCGAGGGGGAGAAGGGAGGTGGAGGCTAGGTTCGGTAATTGCTCGGTCGTCGGATCTGAATAAAATACGAAGCTACCGGAGTCTCGGCTCGTCTCGTCTGCCTGTCCGTCCGTCAGGCCGCGTGCCTCGGGCTGTCTGTCACTCTGACGTGGGAAGACCGAAAGCTAGTTACGATTGTTCGGAAACTCGCCAAGTCATGCGAGCGCGCCCCGAGAAAATGCGCGCGCTTACGTGCGCCCGCCGGGCGAGGTGCAATTTCGCAGACATGCAATCATAATCAGCGCCAGGAGCCGGAGCGCTACGTGTATGCACTGCCGCGGCGGCAGCACGTATACGTGCACGGCTCCGCGCGGTCGCTTGCCGAAAGCGAGCCAGGCGCGTGCGATGCAGGCCTATTGAGGTAACGCGCCGATTCCCTTCGAAGCAACCCCTTCGGCGCGATTTCTGCCTGCATTATTTACGCGGCTACGTGTACGATGTATCAGCGAAGTTTCCCTTTCTTCTACTAAGTCCTACGTTTTTTTTTTCTCTTTTTTATAGCTAATTGATGATACTGAATAATAAAGGTTTGCGCTGCGACTGCTAATTTTACATTACATCATTATATTGCATGTGAAAAGAACTTTTTTTTTTAAAGGTTGAAAGAGATATTTTGCAAATTAACTACGACCTTGTGCACTTGCAGTTTGGAAGGAAGAAAAAAAAAAGAGGCAAGATCAAAATCGAATCGAGAGAATAATTAGGGAATCGCTGGGGCCAGGGTTTGAGGTCAATTAGTCACGCGGCGGGGTGCGCCAACACCACGGGCCCAGTGAACGGGGCCCTATTTCTCTTGGGTCGCCGTTTCCACGAAACCACGCGCGAATTCGTCGAGGCGCGCTTCCTCCTCGGTAATTTACCGGCGGCATTATCGAGATATCGCGTGCCCCGGGCCTAGTGCTGCACGCGAAATTGCGCGATTTTCGACGGAAACGCGTACTTTGTGGTTTTGCCGTAGCGGGACGCTTACGTGAACTTAGCCTTTTCTCCCTCGGACAGTACGCGCCTTCTTCAATTTCAAAGTCAAACATCTGTGGTTTGTCGAAATTTCAAATCTTATACTTTATTTTGTAGGGCACTTGTTTAGTAATTGAGTATTATCTTTCAAATTTTTTAAATTCACTTAAAAAAAAAAAGGAGTTTCGGGTCATGCGAGGTGACGTGTCAACACGGCTATGGTCACTCGCAGCAGTGACGCAAGTCGGGTTGGTTTTAAATGACCGAAAAAGAGACAAGAGTAGCTGGTACTTGTACTGAAAAACGATACCATGTTCAGATGTCAGAAATGTCAAGAAGTATATCCTCGGAGACCATCTTTGGCTTACAATTTTTGGACAGTCGAGTGTTTCTACCACGATTTTTCACCGCACATCCGAAGTTTTTTTAAAAAATCTCAATGTTGCAATTCTTTTTCCTTTATACGATTCTAAGAACTGAAACACCCTGGTGACACGAACGCTAATACGTTATTTATCAAACAATTAAGTATAGTGTTCATTCGTTTATTTATTATAATCTTAAGTAATTGCATTGGCATAATGCTGGGCTCGTAACGCAGGAATTAAGGACAATCATTTTTTTGGATTTACTCAAGTAAGGCGATTGTAAGCTCGGACGCTTTGTGCTGAAAAATATTTAACTGCAACATTGTACTGCCACACCATTGTGAAATCTGTAAACACTTTATTTACTGCAATTTGCAATAACCGTTGTGTCAATTCCGTCGATAAATTCCATTAAAATATTCCTTTCGATAAAAAAGAAGAAGAAACATCGAAAGGGTAAAAATTTGCACATCCACAAAGAAGGCGATTGAACACTGGCAATCCCAGTTTGTCCTGGTGCCACAGTTATTCCCGTGAAATATATGAGGCCCGGCTGCACCTTCGCGCTCGCCTTGCCTAGGTCAAGACTTTCGGCTTCTCTTCGAGAAGAGCGATCGCGGCAATAATTTATAGGATTCCCCATTCATCGGCCTTGCTCTCTCACTCGCTTTCGCATACACGTATATATATATACCACTGCATATACTCGGAGTCGCTTCTTCTTCTCTTCTCGCGCTCCCTTGGTGCGGTGATATCAATATCTCTCCAGTCGGGAGAGAAAGAGAATCACCGGACGGATGATTTCCGAGGCCGCTAATGCATGTAATTGATCTATTGTGCGATGCATTAGCCCTTGGGTATCGTGTATCTTCCTCTCTCTCTCTCTTTTTCTCTCACTCTGTTCACCTCTCCGCTCGGCGACGGCTCGAGCGATCCTCCAGAATAATAATACTCGAGACCGGAATCGAGAGCAAGCGTCACGAAACACATAAAGACGCAACAATTTTTCACGCTCGACATGCCTGAATGCACTTGATGTATCGTCGCTCGCACGTTTGTTCGATTCGCGCTGATCTTTTTATTTCACGTCAATTTGTTATGCTGAGATGATTAAATTATAGTCCCTTTAGTCACTGAAATCGCTATACCTGTACAGTGATTTTGAACGAATATATTAATTTATTTCGATTTAATGAAATTTGTTTATGTTTCTTAATCTTAAAAACAAAAATGTATACTTCGTGTACTCTCCCGAAAATTTGCAAACGAAAACACTTCAGAAAAGAAGATTCAGTGGAACGCGCTACATCTTCAGAGCGCAAAGGAGATACGGAAAACAAAAACAAACGTAAAATAAAGGAGAGGAAAGAAAGAGAGAGCAAAAGTTAAGACGTAAGCCGGGGAATCTACAATCGCTCGCAAGTCGCCCGACAAGGAAATTCATAAGATCCGAACTTTATTCGCGTGCGCGCGTGCGCCGGAATTTATGCTCTCGCGTTCAGGAAATTTCGAGCCCTCTCCTCTGAAAACTGACCGACGGCCGTAGATAAGACGAGAGAGTAAGAGAGAGAGAGAGAAAGAGAGAGAGAGAGGGCGAGCGAGGCCGCCGCGGGTCACTCTCCTCGCGCGCGCGCGACTCTTTATGGTGCGGGGCGCGAGCATACAGAGACGCGCGCAGATATATCCGCTTTGGAATGGAACTCGCGCGCGCGAGACGTGGACGTCTCAAGTAAGCCGAGGGGCCCAGATAGAGCAAGAAAGGCGAAAGCACGAGCGAACATGCGAAGCAATCGTAAGTTAGGGAGCGAAAGCGAGAGGGTTTTAGCCGTGCGAACATAAAGTTCCAGACTTACGACGCGAGATCCTCGATAGCTCCTCGCGGTGGGCATGAAAGCATCGAGGAGAAGAGGGGGAGGGGAGAGAGGCTAAAAAGAAAAAAAGAAAACGTCCAAGAGAGCAAAAATAAAAATGCGCGAGAGCGCTGGAAAAAAGGAGGCTACTCCTTTCCCCCCGTCTCGTCGCGACGGCGGCAGCGGAACGCTAAGTTAGAGGTTACGCCGAGGATTTTTGCATTGGTAGTTCGGTACCCCGCTGGGCGATGCTGCCCGCCGGAGCGGACATTTTTCTCTCTTCGCGCTCTTGACCCTTTTCCCCCGGGCGAGGTGTTTTTATCCCGAGCGAGTTCCTTCTTTGTGCGTTTCCAGAGCCGAAATACGGCCGCTTACTCACGCGCCTGCAGCCTTAATATTGGAATCAAGGACGCGCGCTTCCTGGCCGCAGCTTTCGCGCGATATTTTCGCCGCGACGTTACTTATTGCCCGGCGGAGAATATCATTCTTTTTCTCTTTTGGTACCGACTCTTGCGGTTCCCCACGAGTTACCGATGTACTGCTACGCGTCCTTGCAGGGGTAGAGTGTTATTGCCAGTTTCCACGTGACACACTTTGAGGAGAATTAATGTAAAACGTCAGGATAATTAAATTGTTTAACGAACTTTGAGAAGTAATTATTCGGTGACTTAAGTTGTTTATACTCAGTTTATCAGCGTTAACTGTCATTTTACGATCTACCTTAAAAAAGAAAGAAAGATCAGTACCGAAAGTGTTTTACTTTTAATGCACGCTATCAAATCCAACTTTGTTTCAAAATTATACTCGCCTCAGCAGATCTCAAAAGTATATCAAAGCGCAATTCGCCCAAAAAGCAATAAAGTATAATGGAGTGCGATACACGACTATAAAATACCAGTACCATAAACTTCACGTTACGTCACGCACCCGAAATCCGAATCCTCCGCCAAAGGGACAGAGCAGAGTGTAACGAAAAGAGCAAAATCAAAGAGAAATTCCAGCCGCAGACTCGGTGTCCGTGCAGTTTTCGTGGACCCGGGTACCAGCTCCCTCGCGCACCGCGCTACCCGCGCGCTTTCGCGTCGTTTTATTTCTCTCCCCGCGTTCCTCCCCGTCGCGCGGGACTCCGGCTCCACCTTGGCGTGCACCGGGCGCGCGCGTTAGACCCCCGCGGCGTCCAACCTGTCTTTCCAACACCGTCGTCCGCGCGCTATCTCCGAGGGATAGGAATACCCGATAATCCTCCTCGAGGGCGCTTAAATTTTTCTTCGAGCCGACAACGCGGTTGGTCCTCGCCGCCCGCCCGATAGCGATAATCTCGCTGTCCCCCTTCTTCCGCGCGGCCCTTAAAAAAGCGCGCGGAGCCGAAGATAAGCTCCTCCTCTTCTTTCCTTTTTTTCGTCTCGCGAGCCGGTGGCGCTTCGCCGCACCCGAAAGAGTTATCACGGCTGCCTCGCAGCGGCGGACGTGCCCCGCGCAACCCTCGAGAGGCTCCGGGGCTACCTCTGCAAGGTGCACGGGGCAATGCACCGGCGGCTGGATAGCGTGCTGAACATTTAAGATGCATGAACGCGCGCCGTGGAAATTTACACGGAGTCGAAAAGACGGATTATTTATGGCTTTCAGCGGGGGTAACGTGTAAGCTCGAGGTTTCCCGGAAAGAAAGTCCAGGCTGCAATTTATCGTAATCACTTATCGATATTAAATTGCTCGATGATTCGTTACTGAATTTTTAGTGCGCTTCTGACTAATTGCGGTAAAATACTACACGGATATAAAGGAACATCAATTCTACGAGTATACTTTACACATCGATTAAAATTTTCAAAAAAAAAAAAAAAAAACAAGGGGGAATCGAAGCTGAAGCTACTTCATGAAGCACATCTCTCGGATTTATCACGCTTGCATATACGGGAGACGTGCAAAAAGAACTATAAAAACAGTTGTTCCACGGAGTAAGCGCGGCTTGCAAATTAGTCACGCGTAAGCGGGTTAACAATCGGCATTGTCGCGTAATCAGGTAAAAATTGTCCCCCCCGACCTCCTCGACGAGGATGACTCGGCTCTCTTTCTCTCTCTTGCCTCTAGACGCGAACGAGGAAGAAAGGCAGTAAAGAATCCTCCCGCGAGATCACTCGCTTGAATTATAGGATCCCCCGGTGATAATGACGAACCGTGTTTACACTGAGGCAGGCTCTGCTCGTGAAAAGTACACCCGCGGAGGTCGCCTGGAAGAAGGAGCGACCGGGATGGGGAAGGACGAGGGGGGAGAGCAACGGCGCGACTCCTTTCTCATGTAAATACGATGTAGCCGCGTGTAAAGCGCGGCTGACCGCGCCTTCGCCGTCTCCTTCTCTAGTCTCGCGTGGCTCACAATGCCGCTGCCGCTGCGGGCAGGGGGAGATCCCCCACTCGCGGCCGCTCGCCGCCATCTCTCATAGGACGTATCTTTAAAGTCGACGTATGGCGGATAGGAGGCGAGCGCTCGCGCGCGGAGGTGGTGCCTCTCTCTCTCTCTCTCTCTCTCTCTCTCTCTCTCTCTCTCTCGCTCGGCCGGCTCTTTCTCTGCGGCGAGGAGGTGGAGGACGACCGCCCGTAAAATATATCAGCCGCTGTGTGACTTCTCGGGGCAGCCACAAATCACGGGACCCCCCGTCGCTGCCTCGCCACGACTGCCCCGCCGAACTGAGGAACAAGTGAGGGAGTAGTGTGGGTGTACCTTTATGCGAGCCAGACGGCAGCGTCCACCTACGGGAGGAACGCGCGAAAAGCAATGCTAAGGACGAGTGATCTAACGAGGCGCGCTGCGCTTCTCTATCGCATGCCCCTTTTCTTCCTTCTGGCTCCGTCTCTCTTTCTTCGCTGCGATCCCTCTCGTGCTACCCGATTTTTTACCTCGCTCCGCGGCGATCGCTCGGGATAAGGCCGAACCTCAGGTATGCGGCCGTGGAGCCTCTGGCGATCGCCGATCATTGATACGTTGATCATTCGAGGTGAAAATCTCCTCGTTGGACAACGAGCGATCGCGAAACTGCAGGTCAATTGTTCGAATTGAACGAACGAAAATTCATGTGCCTTCGAGAAAGTCTGCCGTTCTGTTCATATATGCATACAAAATATGCAATTTTACAGATTTTTCAATAAAAACAAGCTGGTCTACCCTTCATCAATTTATTTTTAATGGAATGCCATTGTACGGAAGAAACGATAATCGTATACTTGCGACGAAGAATTTCCAACGGTACGAAAAAGGCTACGTAATATGAATCATCGGGCGAAAGGGTGAAAAGAGGGAGACGGCCGGGAGAGTCGGTCATCAAAGATACCGAGGAGAAGACATCGTTCGGTCGACGTTAATCCCTGCGAGAATCTACCTATCGCTGGCCTAAGCACTTCTGTATATAAATCGGAGACACTCGAACGCGCTCGTGCTCTTCGGAGAAAAGGAAGAGAGAAGAGACGGAGCGAGCAAAGCCGAAAAAGGGAAGAAGTAGGAGGAGGAGGAGGAGTACAAAAAGAAGCGAACGCGGTATACTGCTGGACACGATCAAGTCGAAGAATCTTTGAATACCATTAATGAGAGTCGTCCAGGAGAAAGGGAGAAGGGAAGAGGGAGAGAGAACGAGAGAGAGAGAGAGAAAAGAAGAAAGGCAAGAGAGAACGAGTTGCGTACCGACTCTCCTTCTCTCTCCCTTTTGCTTTTGAGAGAAGCTGGTCTTTTGTTGGACCCCGTGAAGTGAGCGAGAAAATAATGCTCAGTGGAATGTGACCCGCGTGCACCTCTGCCTCTCTCGTTTCCGACGTACTTACGCGTGTAGATCGACGCGCTCTCGAACTGAGCAGCAGCATCATTGTGTTGCATCGTTAGCCGAGGGCGCGAAAGCCAAGCCGCGTAATCCTTAAAGATGATTCACGAAAAATCTTGGAATTCCAAACAATTGAACTATTACAAGTGTTATTTATTTTTGTTAGTTTTTGTTCTGCTGAGTTAGATACAACGTACCTAATCTACCCCAATTATTCTGAGTTTTTTTTTCATTTTTATTCTATTTTTACAGAAAATACAAATAAAGAAGTGTCGAGGACGTCCGCTAAGCAACAACAAAAAAAAAATGCAATGTCAGAAGATCGACACAAGAGCCGGCTGCGCGGAATAGCTCCAATTAGGTGTAAGGACAGGGCGCGGTACAGGACTACGTCAATCTCGAAGGAAACTGGTTGTAAGCGCTGGACTACATATTTCATTTGCAGCGAATTGGCGATAGGAGAGGGAGAGAAATCTCGTTCGACAGGAGGCCGCGCGCATGTGTGCCGGCTTTTACTTTTTCAAGTGGACCCGCGATCGTTCATTCTCGACGTATATCGTTATTAGTGTTATTGCCCCCCCTTCCCCCCTCGCTGTTGTTATTACCGGGTAGCGGAAAAAAATTGATAGACGACAGGTGGACCTGAAAGAAAGAGAAAGAGGCGAGCGAACGGTCATTTATAACTGGGTACGAGGATGCCCACGGAAGGTACAACAAAGCGAGAGGAAGGTCGCTTGATTAGAACTGCAATGCGGCATTAAGTGTTACATTATAGCTCATTAATTCCAGCTAAATCATTTTCAATTATAAAATAAGGATATTAATAATAACTTGACTATCTACGAACGAGAAGAATTTATAAAAAAATAATTTTACCGCTTGGAGTTGAGTTGCATATCTAATGTCTATTTTAGAAGACATTGAGAAACATTAATTCGATGAGAAAACTTAATAATAATCGCGAGTGTTCTGGTAGGAATCGCAGAAATCAAATACAGGCGTTCGCATTGAAATTTAATATCCCACAAAATCCTGGTATAAGCGTTAAAAACAACGGCGCATTTTCGTTCATGTAACGTCGATTCTTATCTGCGTCCTTTATCGCTTGCATTTTTTATGCAACTCGGATATCTCTGTATTATTCTCTTTCTTTTTCTCTATTTATCCGCCGGTTGTTGGTCGCGTAATCTCGAGCCCTCGTCTCTCCCTCTTTCTCGCTCCTCTTGAAGCGCTCGTTATTAATATCGAGTAACAAGAGAGGCTAAGGCGAGCTCCTTGCTAGAAAAGCACGCGCATCGGTTATTTTTTATTAATGAAGCTCGCCACCGTGTACAGCGGAGCCCTTACCGTCGAGGCTATTGAGACACGAGGAAAAAGGACGAGCCCCGGAGCCAGGTTATAATATAGCACTTGTTATAATCTCACGATACTCGCTCGATAAGATCTTCTGTTCGCCGGCCAGATAACGAAGTTTCTCTAGGATTCGAATTTATCGACAACGCTGCTTATATTTATTTTCTTTAATGTCGTCTCAATTTTCTGCAACGTTTTCTTACTCGATTGTATGGTCTCGCAGTTGCATAAGATTTTTATCGTCGTTATGTATTTAAAATTATTCAGTGAAAACTATACTCGCCATTGCTTTTTAAAATACCGTGAAAATTAATAAAGTTTATCAGCGCTAATAAAATTAAATAAATGAATTCGAAATCGTTATGAGAATCTATACGCAGCCGGAGAAAGGAATATCGCATAAATAGCATTAGGAGGAAGAAAGAAGGAGGGCGCGAGGCGATAAGAGTCGCGCGTTCGAGCATTGTATTCGTATAAAGTGTTGCGTGTGCGACGTTAATTTCTGTGCGCCGGAGAAAATAACGTAGCTGCAACCACTGTATTTTCGTTTCTGCAAAGTGCACGTTTAGATGGCGCGATAACGCGGTGCACCCGATAACCTGCAACAATTTGCGTTACCTATGGTTATTTTAAAATCAAAATTTTGCAACGATAATTCGCTAACTTTTCGTTTAAATCCGTCGCGTCCGTCGTGCTTAATCATCCTCATGTGTTCCGTAAACGATCATTACGTTTTCGTTAAATGAAAAAAATCAAAAATTTAATATCGTAAAATTTAAAAAAAAAAAACCAACAAATTCCGTAAAATACATCGGTGATAAAATTGTACGATCATCGGCGACGCATTGACGTCACGCTCGTGAAACACGTGTGCATCTTTTCCGCGGGACCCTTATAATTCTTCGTCGTGGACTCGCGTAAAGTAAAGCGACTCAACGGTCGTTATTATTTATTCGGAGCTCGGCGAACGCACTCCCGACGAAAATAGTCGCGCATTCAGCGCGCTTCCAGCGCTCTAACGAATGCGGTTATAATTGCTCGGATACCTAATGGTTATTGATGGGACTCCTTATGCTCTCACCAGCCCGTGCGAGTCGGCGTTAACGTGTGCCCCGGCACGCGGTGTCCGCGAAATATAGCGCAAGTTTGACCCCCCGCCGCAGGTACCATATTTCAACAGCGGCTCGATTCGCCATGGGGGCGCGCGAGACCCATTTACATGTCTGTTATTTTAATCCACCGTGATGATGATCGCGTCTTTACACTTTTTTACGACGGTCCGAGAGGGAAGACGGTGGGCTCAGCAGAATGCGGTTGAAAAAAAGCAATTGCACATTTATATAAAACTGAATGTAAACTCGTTTTTCACGGATGATTCTAAGTTTAGACGTTAAAAAAAGAGGTGCATTTTTTGTGATACCGTCACTGTGTAATTGCTCAAAATTTCAGCAGTCCCATTAGACATTCCTGTACGAAAAAGAAAACAAGAAGCATTGAAATACATTCGTATACCCCCTAGTCGTCAACCAACCAATAAAAACTTCACCAATTTAAAAGATGCACGCTTATCGCTTTTAAACAGTTATAATTATCACCACAAAATAATGACCTTTCACTTACTTTTCCGTGACAAGTACACAACTGTGACATACATTAGCGACAAGTGTCTAAATTGGAAGCTCTTCTAAAAAATACCAAAGACAATCTTCGTTTCGTTATCTCGCGAATAAATGATCGAAATGAAAATGTTAGTCGCGCGAGGCGCGGCCACATGCCTTCAGACGTCGCGGTACCGTGCGCAAAGCCGCAAATCGCGTTTCGCAAGGCCGTAAACACCATCATTACGCGAAACGTGCGCTCTCGTGACGGAACGGGCCGCTTGCGGTCGTGGCCGCGAGGGCGTGCTCCCCGCGACCCTCGTGTCCCTCTCGTCCTCCGGACTGCCGCAAAAGGCGAGTAGTTCCCTCGCGACGTCGAGGATAAAAGAAATCGGAACGTCGGGAGGGGGTGGGGCCGCGCGTGCGGTTTGTCTCCGACAACGAGGCACTTAGCGTTCGTTAAGTGCGCGCAACCGCAAAGACGAAAGCCTCGCCGATATAGTCGCGCGCCCCCCGCTCGGACACAGTGCACGCGACGAGCGGAGGGGGTGGGAAGGCTGTCTCGCGTTACAGGTGTTGTTAAACAGTCGAGGACTAACCGAAGATTATTATAGCTCGTCGCGTAATCACGCCGGAAAGCCGAGCTCGTCCCGAGTCATAAAGACGAGAATGGAGACAGCGGGCGAGGAGGGACGCCGAGGCAAAAGAGGACTCGCGAAAAAGCTGCAACTTGAGCGGAGTTAGCCGAGAGGCCACGTGTCCTCGTTATACGCGTTCCTCTCTTCGCCGCGAGACGAATTAATTGAAATACGATGATGCCCGGGGATTTTAATTAGTCCGATGAGACGCACCGAGATTACTTTACGATTTTACTTATTTAATCCGCGAAGGAACTCCGCTGAAGACAGACTCGATCGATTCCTTTTTTCTTCGGAAGATACCTGAAAAGCCGACTTGATTTTTAATAAAATTGTCAGTTCCGCGATGAATGGCTTTTATGCGCGCGTAACGATTGAAACAAAAGACGCTGTTTCGCTTGTTAGCCTGTTGTCGCGAGACTCACCCTGTACAGACTACAGAGGAATAGAAGGCAGCTTTGCATTACGTAATGGATCAGGGAAATGCGATGCGATTCAAAACCGCGAGCGCGGAACAAGAAAGAGAAAATCCATTCGCAGGGCGGCGGGGCACTCTTCGCATTCGAAAGCGAGAATCGCACGGGCGCGAATATCGCAGCCGGGAGACGGGCCAATTGAGCCTAACGAAGTGCCCCGGGGAACGAATTCGACGAAGTGGCTCTCTTGCTCGCGATCCAAATCCAATCATCCAATCGGAGTCAATTACCGAACTCGCACAATGCGCTCCCTACCCCTCCCATCGGGCCAGCTGTGTGCGCCACGGCGGCTCGAGTCGTCGCCTAAATGTCAGCTCCGAGGCGACGGTGTCATTTCGAATACAAACAGGATTACACGATCTAATTCACCGACTGACAAAAGGCCGACAAAGAAAGGCAAGCCGAGCGGAAGGATGCCGCGCCTCCCGGGGTGCTGCGGGTACAAGGGGTACGTGCACCTCGTGCCCGCTTCCTTCAACTCCCTCCTCTTCTCCCCGCTGGCACACCATTTGCATTAACTCTTTGTTTCGCCTTCTCGACTGTACCGCGCTTTTTCTACGTAACTATCGCGTGAAGTGAAAAATTAACTTGCATAAAAGCGACCATATTTTTTTTCGTCCTCTTTGATGCGTTTTCGATGAATTAATCAGCAAATGCACTTGGTGAATTTTATGCACGATGGAGTTAAAGATTAATTCAAAAAAAAAGGTTCGCGTACACGTCTCGGCGGTAACGCATTGCCTCGGCAGTACGTCAATTAATTTATTTCTGGCCTCGCTTGGCATCGGACAAGCCTCGGAAAAGGCCATATAACGTCATTATGACGGTGCCGCGTCGCGCCTAAGTTACGATCGTCGACGGAGGCGCAGTGACGTTCCGCGCGGCTCGATTCGCGATCCGTCAGAGCGACGCGTTTTAAATGCACGTAAAAGGTACACTTGAGTACGGTGCGCGCGCGCGCGCCGCGGCTCTCACAAGGTCCTGCCGTGCCTTAAAAGGCATCCACCGATAGATAATCAGCCATTGTCTTACACAGATGCCTACTCGCGTACAACGAGCACTCGCCGCGCAGATTTACATTCTCCTTTTCCTTCGCAGCCGCGCGGAACTTTAATGAAGATTGTCCTACCGCTTTCGGATTTCAACAAAATTATTTAGCCAACGATAAAGATATTTCAAGTCCTATAGAAGCTGCTACGAATGAAGTTATTCATTTTAGTTAATAAAACAAGCTGATCGTACGAAGTTAAACCAACAAATTACTACTTATTTCAAATTCATAGTTTAACGAACTATCTTTACAAAAGTCTTTTATATAAAATTGGAAATTATTTAAGAAGAACGCGAGGGAGCGTTTCACCGAGTGTCGAATTTTCGGAATGAACTAGAAATACGGGGGATTCATCATTGCGAAAATCCGCACCCTCGCCAAATCGCAAACGCGAATTCGGGCGACGCGATATTTGCAGGTCGAGAGCGTACGTGATATTTTGGTGCTACCGGTGGGCGCGAGGGTAGCGCGCGCGCGGCAAACCGAGGGGGTAAATATTGCAGTATGCACTCAACGCGAGAGACAGGCTTGCATACCCCACACTATCCCTCACCCCCCTGCTCTCCACCTTCGCCGTACATACGTCTATGCATTAGCAGTCGCATATATTATTTTCTCAGTGAAACACGAGCGCGTGTGTCTGGAATTTACAGCGTTTCTACGCTTTGGCCGCGCGAACGAATATCGAATTTACCTCGGGGCCCACCGAATTGGCCGACGTGCCGCTGCTATTCCAACGTCGTGAAAAGCCTTTCTGTAGGATAAAACATTGGCTTCTTCAACCAAGTCATATAATATTTATCAGTGGCTTTCGTTGTGTATATAAATATTTTCCTGCTGAACGAAAATTTTTATCGAATTATGTCAATCAATTTGTTTTATCGCTCGCGAAGTATACATACCTATACAGTAAACTGATTAGATATTTTATTTTTCAACAATATTTATACGAATATTTTTTTCATGAAATAGTAGTCAAATGTAAGAAAATATGCAGCAGCGATATAATGCGAGTAACGTACATTTCTCTTGCTCTCAACTCGTTTGTAAAGCTCGCGTCGGAGATGGATGCAACATTGGTTTTTTTTTTTTAACGCAATACTGACTTCTATGTACACAAACATCATGAATGTATTCGTAGCGCACGCAACCTGTCAGACATGCCGTTATTTATGGACGCGACCCTGCACAGTCGGCTATACTCTCTTATTCGTATTTTCTACTCATATCGCGCTGCGAGACCGTGATTAAAAAAAATAAAAATTGAAAAACTTTTCGGCTGATACGGCAAAAAATAGAAATAATATTCCAACGCACAGTTATTACTATTTTCATTTACTATTTTCATTCTCCGCGTTACAATAAAAACAAGACGAAATAAAACCGAGAGCAAAGGATAAGGCAAGATAGACGCTGGAAAAAAAAACGAAGAACGCGTGATAAAAGTCGGCATAAATATTCTCGCGTATTCCATGCCTACGCGGTCAACGAGAAAGAAGTGGCGATGTGCGTCTATGCAGTATTACCTCTTAGTCAGGCAATGCAGGTGTTATTTACCTTTGCCTCTGCCACCCCCTCGGTGAACGCGTAACCCCGGAAGATGTACAAGGCGAGGGCGACGGTGGCCAGGTGCTAGCCGGATTTAATCCCTTATCCCTTTAAACGTTGTGTATTATTCTCGTAAAAACTAATACAGAGACGAACGCCCCCGAGGTCCTGGCCGCTGGGCGTTGAACCGCCGGGGGAGAGAAAAAAAGGCGAGAGCGAAAGGAACACGCGACGGGGGCGGGCGGAAAAGGTATTTGCGGAGGCAGGGAAAGAGCGAAAATGTTTTTCAAAAGAAAACAGCCGGGAATTGGATGACTAAGGGATTTAAATAATTACTTCATTTTGTGCGGTACAACTGAGCTGAACTATTCAAAGATTCCTCTCCGGAGAGCTCCGAGTTGAAAAAGAAAAAAAAAAATGGTTTTATAATATTTTTTCCACAAGGCAACAAAAAAATAGTGAATAAAATGTTACGGTAAAATTTTTTACGAGCTCTGTGCTCTTAAATTTTAAATATATATTTATTTTATTGTGGGCTATCCCTACTCCATTCATAAAATTCGAGATAGCGAAGTCGAATGTACACGTAAACTTGTAAGTCTCTTTCGCGCTTCCACCTAGAATCGTAAAAGGGTCGTAAAAGTGAAATAGACGTGTGCGACATTTGACCGAGAGATACAATCCCACTACCTAACTTGCACAGCACGGAACGTATAGCCTGGATAGATAATAATAGTTCACATGGAATCCACTTTTGTCCATAAACGAATCAGTGCCACATAAAATATTGTAACCCCCGTAAGATAGTGGAGTGCATTCGCAATTACAAATTTACAATCAATTTTTGCTCTAACGAATGCATACATGCATTTCTTCATAAAATAATTATCGCCATAGATTTTTTTTTAGAATTTTTAATAAAAATTTCGTAGTTTAATAAATTGTATTAAAGGGCACCATACGTAGCTAACGCAGATGAAATTGACTCCGAGGATTTTGAAAAATTGCAGAAGTACAGACAATTAATAGAAACAGAGAAAGGCTGAAAAGATGAGACGCGTAGAAAATAAATGTTGTACACCGTACGTTATTAAACTAACCAGGCGACAAGCTTTTATGATTCCTTTAGAATAATTCAGATGAAGCGGTAAATCCAGAAATAAGTAAGAAGGGTCGACGTCCGAAACTTCGTCATATCCGCGTAACGTTTGGCTAATTGCCCGTGTGCGATGGCGCTATAGCTGCGGCACTCGGTTATGGCAGCTCGTTCAGTCCGTCGGACGCACGAAATTCCCCCTCCCTCCCACCCTCTCGCTCTCTCTCATCATTATAACGTTATGACGCGCCGGGATAAGGCCACGTTATTATAAATGGAAGACCAGTAGCGAGGTTCGCCTCTGTCTTCTTCCCGCCCTCCATCTCTTTCTTTCGCACTCTCGACAAGTTTACGGTTCGAAAGCCGGGGATGGCCGCGAGCTACCGTATAATTACGCGTGCGAGGCCTCCGGGCGCCAGCGATTCCCGCGGTCTCCCTATTTTTGACCCTAAAACGCCTAAATTCCGTAAATATAATACTTCATTACCTCGTTCCCGTCTTTTACGCGGTTCTCCTTTTTTAGGCCTCGTAAAAACGGGCCAGGCGCGCGCCACTCCGCTTCGTGGAAACACCTGATGAACGTGTCCCGGCCATATTTCACCAGTGTCGTGAAAGGCTTGGCATTAAAGTAATATTAAAGCTCCTTTTTACACTTTATAATTCACGTATTTTCGAGGCTTTTCATTAGGTCAACAAAAAAAAGGAATCCCCTCGAAGAAACCCCCAATGAACGTCGTTAAGCCAAATTGATTCTAAATTGTAATCAACGTACGGTCGCATTAAAGGCAATATATCTTTTTGAAAAGTCGGTACCACGAGGGACAGCTCGGAATATTTCGCCTCTTCGAGATTGATGGCGGCAATCGGAGAAAACGGCGGCGCTCCGGCTTTTACATAAAACCACTCGTCCCGTGCGAGCGACTCGCGTCCTCGCGTGTAATTGAGTTGTAGGCTCGCGCGAAAAATCGCCCAGGAAGGATTCACTTCGACAGGGGTAAATGGAGCTCGGGGCATTTTTTTTCCCGTGACCGCCGGGGGCGTCCCTCGTGCGTCCCTCGCCGGCGGCGCTTCATCGTTTCTCGGTCGCGGATTTTTCTCCACCTGCTGCCCCCGGACCGGCTTTGATAAATCGCTCAGTTTCATCCCCCGTGCGGCTTGGCCACTCGCGCTTATCAACTTGAGACTAGCTCTTAGAGCTCCGCCGGATTTCCCGCTGCGTCCTTCCTATTGAAGGAACGATTTTTTTTTTCGAGTCTCCTGTCCCTTATAATCATTTCTCTTGCGGACCTCCGAAATACACGTTGCTTGCTCATAGAAAAATGTCCACATTGTATTTTATGTAAAACACGAATAATACGAAAAACCTATGAAATTCTACGAGTTTGGTATGAATTCAAGAAAAATTATTGCACTCACAGATATTGCAAAGTTATTTTTTATTGTTGCAGATATTCAAAGCACGAGACGTCTCTTTTCCTAAGAGAATAAAATTACTGTTTGCTCATAATAATTATTCACGCCCGGCACTGCGGATAAAATGTTATCAATAAAAGGTATCGCTCCGAGGGTGACATACCTGTGTTTTATCTTCGACGCGAGTCGGCCAAATGTTCGAAGTCCCGTCCAAAGTATTAGCTTTGACAGATAGGCCCGAAGTGTGCCGTTATCTCGTCCGAAAAAAAAGATGCCACACTCCATCGTCCCAGTTTCCTGCCTCGCTCTCTTTATTTAAGATTCAATCATTTTTACGACTTGCGCGAGCGGTCCGCCTGGCCCCCCTCCCTCCCCTCGTTGCGTGCGTCGCACCCTAATGAAAAATTACGCTCTCTTTTTTGTCATCGCCGGGAGACACCAGGGAGCCGAGAGAGAAAAAAAAGCCCGCCGGGAAGCAGAGGCAGAACCGTCGCGCTTTATCGACGATCGCCACCCTGCAGGCGCGACGCGCTAACCAGGCCAAATCCGAACGTGGCGCGCGCGCAGAGGTAAGATGGAGGACGGAGGGGCGAAAGGAATGGACCAAATCGCGCGAGGGAGAGAAGTACGCGGGGGGTGCTCGGAAAATGGCCCCCGAAGGGGTGATAGAGGCCACCTAATAGCTCATGGAATTGCCTCCGAAACACCTTTTTAATGAACTATTGCCTCAGGAAATGAAATGGGGTGGGGACATTGGACCTTCTCTCTCTATCTCTGGGCTCATCCGATGCCTTTCTTCCGAGACCCCGAGATACGCGTCGTGCAAGAAGAATCGCTTTTCTTGCGCCGCGCCTCCTTGGAATACTTGCAAGCTCAGATAGTCCTTATCGCCCGAATCTCCGTATCTAGTTCAAAAAAAAGAAAAAAAATTCTAATGTGGTCTATTAAGAAGATGAGGCTCGGGAAATCGAGACTTTGATAAGACGAACGTCATTATTACGAAGATTGGGAGCCTTTTTCTTTCTTTTTTAATTGAGTATGAATACTTTGAGGGACAGTTTGCAAGTGAGATAAAACGTACTTGCTACAATTTGGTACAATCATAATCGTAACAAAAAAAGACCGACAGTAAAATTAAATAATTCAACTAGCAATGTGGATAATTTAATTTCTATTATTAATTGCCCCCTGTCGGCGCGAGCATTCACCGGGAAAAATTGCAATTTTTCTCAGCGCATGCCATTCCCGAGAGGATAAAATTTCTTTTTCTTTATTCATTCTCTCCTGCACTTTGGACGAGCAAACTAAAAAAAAAAAAAGAAATAAAATAATACGGGGACGCGCGGCATCGTGCAAGACGAATGGGGAAGGAGGCAAGCTGTGCGATCCCAGCGAGACACCATCCGAAAACATTCCGGGGAATTAGACGAGGAACTGCGCCTCGCAGGGGGATGCGCGCGCGCGCGGGATAGAAAAAAAGGAGGCGAGGAGTGCGCAAGCAAGCGAGCTACAGCCCCGAAAGTAAAGAAGAGGTGGAACGGGTCGATTTGTCAAAACGCATCGTCGCACGCCTCCGTCTCCCCCATCCTCCCCCGTCTTTACGCTATCTTCGCCTTCGCGCTCATTGTTATGCTAAGTGCGATTACGGATGAAAGCACAGGGCGAGAGAGAGAGACAGAGGAAAAAACGAGAAATTTCGTAAGTCGGGCGAGGCGGTTTTAGTGTTTTAGAAGCTCTTCGCGTTACACATTTTTTTTTTTTAATGATAAGAATATTTAAAACGATAAAGCTTTTGTATAAATTAATCAAAAAAATGTTAAGTATTAAAGGGGTTGAAAATCTTTCCGGCAATATTAAATTATCGACCGATGGGTTTATTAAGGGAAACTTTCGTGATTTTATGAAAAATTGAATAGGAAAGGAAGCTCTTCTCCCATTTCCAAGGGAGGCAAGTTTCTGTTTTGCGGAGGGCGAAATGTAGAAAGGAAGGAAGGTGAAACTGCCCTCGTGAGAATCGAAAGCCGCGCAACATGACCCATTAAGGGACGCGCACGAGGCGGCGCGTCTTCGCTTCCAAGTTTCTGGTCAGCTGTAAGGGGCTCGGTATTATAGCTGTAACCCACGGTGTTTACGAGTCCGCAAAGGCCGATTACCGCTCGCCGATGCATGACTTCCCTCTTTCGTCTAGCAAATCCAAGGTCTTGACTTTTTTACCTCTATTTAAGAAGCCGAGGAACTTTTCAACGGATTAAAAAAAATTTTACTTTATAATTCAGGAGCGAAACGTTTATTAATCATTTTGCAAGTATGTTTCTGCTGCACTGATTCGCTTCTTTTTATCGAGCTTTTTATGCTATTTATATTAGAAGAGAACAGGAGAGTGAGGAGAATCGCAGCTTTATAAAGTAAACGTTTAAACTGTTAGTAGTCGATATAAATAATCCTTTTGTGAATTCTTATAAGATTCTTGCAGCAGCTTGCGTAATGACAAAATTATACAGTATGACCTATAAACAGCCGCTTGCATTCGCCACCGAAGGAAAAAAACCTAAGCGGATAAGGCTCGCATTGTCCCGCTGGGAACCAGCGGAAAGAATAGATATGAAAATTTTCCGTGCTACAAGGACTTTATCGCGCATTCCCTAAACAAGAAGGGCACGCGGTGGGCGAAGAGAAAAAAAATCGTAGGGAGAGAAGGAAAAAAACACGCGGCAAACCTTTTGATTAATTATACGTATTCTCGGGAGAGGCTCGCACGCGCTCCTTGCCTATCCCGAAAATTAGCAGGGACCTCTATATACAATTCGAACCCTCTTTCACCTACGACCTCCCAATTTCCAAGCGAGTCGGGCGCCCCCCGCAGCATTTTTCCAGGGTGACCCGATTTCATTTCTCTCCTCGGTGAGCGCGCCCGCGCGCCTCGTCATCATTTTTCATAGGCTCTCAGTCCTACCCGCCCCGACCTTCTCTACTTTCCACTAACTCCACATCCGCGGCGCGTCTTTACCCTCGCTACGTACGCGGATAATGGAAGGGAAAGGTTTTTTTCCCGATAGCTCGAGTAGCACCCTTCGAAAGCCGTATATAGCCGAGAGCTCGGCAACTGTCTTCCCGTTTTCAGTCGACGGATGAAGCTTTAAATCACCCGTGAACCTTATCGAATTCTACTTTGCGCTGGGTATTTCGATTTGAGAAGTTGAAAGTGCTTCAGTCAAAAATAATTTCAAAATTTATAATTTTTTTTTTTTCTATATAAATTGTTCGCGTTGTTTTTCTCTTCTACCTAGTCAATGCATTATTCACGTCTAAATATCGCATGTACTATAAAAAATAAAATTTAATTGACTGCGCAATTAAAGCAACTGCTAATTATTTCAATTACCGCTTTAAATCACATTAATATTAATAAAATCAAAGTGAAAATTAATTTCTGATAAGGGGTGCGGTGAACTATTCGCGTTTCAATCAATGAAGAATATATTTGGTTGATTTAAGAAAATCATTCGTGTGGAATTTCATCGACGTACTTATTCACCGGAGTTTTGGCGACTTATTATTTCAATCAATGCGGAAACGCAGAGAGTCGGGCGGATGTCTGCCATTGCTCGCCCACGGCGCGGCGGCCATTATGTCATCATCGCCCTGCTGACGAGTTAAGGTAGCGCCGAACGAATATTCGCGGATGTAACACGTACGCGCGAGAACGAGAGATCCGGGGGCAAGATTAACGCCGGGGCTTTGTTGTTTACGACTTTCGAGTTTGTAGCGCGACGCCTTCGTTTATTTTGCTCTTATCTCGAGATTAGCTGGCTTTTTTATACTTCCTTTTGTTAAAGGGAGGATGGCGGGCACGATACGAGTGCGTGCGCAGGCGACGTATATACTTACCCGCGAGCCTGCTTTAATTGGAAGCTTATACGAGCTATGCCACGAGTACTCACCTGAAACAAGCGAAATAAAGTACATTTAATGACATTGTCTTCTCCTCTTTTTTTTAAATATATATTTTTTATTATATTACAATGTATCTGTAACGAGAGAAGCAGCTGGAAGTAAATTGGGAGATCCTGGATTTCGATTTTCACATTATCAAAGTAAAATTAAACTCTCCCGTGCCGCATCAGTATAATCTAAGAATCGTAATTAAATGGTGGAAAAGTAGCTAAAAAATAAACTTCGGAATAATAATCGTGCAGCTGACGTAATTTAATTTCCTCGGCAGATTCTCCAGTATCCTCTTCTTTTTCTTTTTTCTTTTTTCTTTTTTTTTTTGCTCAGCGAGGCCGCCCTTTGTCTCGCTCGCACGGGCTCTGCTTACCAGGCACACTCTCTTTCTTTCGAAGTCTCCGAGGAAATCATTGAATATGCAACTTAAGAAAATCCTCGGATATTGTGTTTTATTATAAACGGGCTCCTCCAGCGCCGCAGACGCCCTCCCGCGCGCCCGAACCCGCCCCCCGGCGCGGCGAGCCCGCTGCCCCGTTTTCTCATCTCTCGCGTATTTTTCGCGGGCTCGACTTTGCATATGAATATTTTCAGATTCGAAAATTCCTTCCCGAGCTCCCGAGGGAACATCTGGCGAAAACAGGAGCCTAGCCTTTAGCAGGCACCGCCTCGCCTCCGCCTTCCTTCGCTTATCTACGTGAAAAGATTTCCAAGTGTGCGCGCCTGCCATTGAAACTACCTTCGACGCCGACTATTTATCTGAGCACACTTTTTTAGTTCTGCTATTAAACAGGCTACTTGGAGATTTTTGCATTTTATCTTCATGAAAACTAAAATTTAAAAAAAATCATGACGCGAGAAATACTCAACGGCTAATGAAGTGACCATAGATTCTGTTGCTGAAAGGGACTATTTCGAATTCGAAATTTATAAAAAAAAAATTAAAGTAATGGTGAATGAAGAAACGTTCGCAGATTACTTTGAGACTAGCGAAATTCTCAGGAGGGGGTGTGTGCTCAGGGCCTCGAGAAAAGACGTCGCCCGGCAAAGGGGCGGATTCGGTTAAATTTTAAGAGCGCGCGACTGGAAAGTAGGTCGAACGTCGCGGCGCGTCGGTGCGCAAGATATCTTCTTCCTTCGTGCGCGCGCCGGCAATCTCTTTCGCGGCTCGTCTAACTCCCAGGACTCGTGAATTATAAATGGCGGGGCTCCGGGCTCGCTTCCGGCGAAGCGAGTGCGCGGGGCCTCGCGCCGGTTACGCTCCGCGGGGAGAGAGCGAGACGGTCGATGTACTGGAAATTCAAAAGGGAGAGATGCCGGGGAGCGGAGAATAGTGCAATTAAGCCCACGCGTCGTAATTAGCGTAAATTGTTTCGCGCAGTTTCGCCATAACCGAGGGGAAGTGCACGGGCGGCCGCGCACCACGGCTATCACCCTTTCGCCGGGCGTGCGTTTTCGGCTGCGAGAGACGCGGCTTATTTTGATTCGATCAAATATTCATCTTGAGGGATTAAACGCTTTATCATCCCGCCCGTCCGTTGAGCACTTTTTAAGCGTGCGCCGCGCTCTCATTTTCTCCAACGATCGTTAATTCGCGCGGGGGCATACGAGCAGGGGTGGGTCGAAAAGTTTCAAAAAAAAAAAAAAAGGAGGAGGAGGAAGAGGAGTTTATGTGCTTTCGAAAACGATGAAAAATAAAGTACCGGCGTTTTAACACATGCAAATCGGGGGATGTTCAATGAAAAAGTTTGAATGCCTTAAAAGTTCTTTTATCTTCGCGGCGGTACACAGGCAACATTGATTCTTCCCTCATTCAATAATCATCATTCATATTCATACCAGCCGAGAAAGTTCGCTGGTCTCGGAGGTATAAAAGGGACGAAAGAGAGTCAGAGAGAGAGAGCTCCGAGCCGGAGAAGAAAAGTTTCTCGCCTCTCCCGCGTATTAAAGGCAGGTGGCGGGCGGCGAGTCTCTCGCGACTGATCCCGTGCGCCGCGAGAATATATGGTTATCCGCTCGACTTAGACGCCGACGAGACGGAAGCCATCGGCCGTCGCCTTAATATACGGCTCAATAAAAACTTAGTTATTGCCGGCGAGCAGCTAAGGGTTGAGCAGCCTCGAGAGTGCCGAGCGCAATAAAGGAAACGCTGAATAAATATAAGTTCAACAATTTTCCCCGTCTCGCCTCATTATCGGATGTGCGGTCAGCAATCGGCACTGAGCGCGCCCGGCTAACGCGTCCGGGTGAGATAAAGAGAGGGACAATAACGGCTCCACGGGCCATCAAACGAGCTTCCGAATGGCGGACCAAGGACTTTGGACTTCCCGGCGGGCCCTGTCTTTCCTTCCTTCCTTCCTCTTTTAGGCTTGCAGCGAGAGATACCGGAGATATACCCTGGCCGCTTTTCTCTCTTTGCAGCAGGACGTCGACTGCCGAGGAGGAGGAAGACTGAGGGTGAGAGGCGCGGTTCCGGCGAGTGCAGCGTTGCGCGCGCGTAGCACAGTTGCGCGCCGCGGAGTTTCTCCGGGGGACGAACTTTGAGAGGTCACGCTGAAATTATTTCGTGATTTAATTATCAAGCGGCTGATAAGAAGTGGATGAAAGTGGAGATGCCCGGGACAATGGAAACTTTACGCATAAAACGCCTGCCTTTGATTCCGCGTTCGAGTTTACTTGATGGATGAGGAAAGTTGCGTTTTAATGAATAGTACACAAGACTGCGCGCGTCGTCGATATTATACGCGCCAACGCGTTTTGAAATTATACAACGAATCGTTAAATTCCGCTCATTAAAATAAAAGAAAGAAAAAATCGATTTGATGAAAAAAGATTGCTGTGGTTGAAGTCGTTGTACAGCGAGCGTGTGTACAAGAATTTTTCAACAGAGCCAGCGTTAATTGCGACGGTTTCGAATTAAAGCCCCACGTGCGCGATAGGACACGCACAAAGAAAGCCCTCGAGCTTGTTTTCATTTGCGCCTGGCCGCACGCGCACGCACCATAATCAATCCGCCCACGAAAGCATATGCTGCCTCTTAAAGGTACAACGCGGAGCGCGCATTTATAGAAAGAGCAACGACGTCGTCTGGGGTGGCGGATTGTTTGATGCTTGATTGTCGCGAGACTTGCTTGGGGGTCTCGGTCCCTCTCCTTCTCCTTCTCTCTCTTTCTCTCTCGGCTGATTGGGTCGCCGCAAAACATCTGCCGGGCTCCCGCGGGGCTTGCCGAACGACAATCACCCGGTGATCGCCGGGTAATATTTCCGTAATATCTTCATCCGCGCCTGCGAGCGCGCCGGGACGTGACTCGGAAAGCCCCGGGATTTTCGGTACACGCAGGAGGTACTACGTGTCCCGAACGCGTGTCCCTTATAAGCGCGGATGAACTTGTATTTCGTTAAGTTTCTTTTCTTTTGAGCTTTTTTACTTTCCCTTTTTAAGCACGTTTTAGAACGATGATTTTCTTCATGAATTTGAGAATATCACACTTTATTTACTAATTTAAAGAGGTTCCGTCTAAAAATTTTTACGCCGTGAATTAATCATCGCTGGTCGCAATAACAATCCAATTAAAGTTCTTCAAAGAAAAAAAAATAAATAAATGAGAGGTCAAAGTACTGCTGCTCCAGAAGGAAAAAGGAGGACGAGATAGAGAGCCACGGTCTTCTTTTTAGCGGGAGACAGTGATAGCCAACGGGTGACGCGCGCCTCTACCCCGTACATCTACACGTACTCCCGTCGACAATGGATCCTTTGCGGCTAAAAAGCGTAAAAGAAAGAAAAATCTTTCTCTCTTTCTCTCTCTTTTTATCCCCCCCACTCGGGGTCCACCTCGGGGGAGAAGAATGAAAGAAATAGCGCGCGGCAATGATGAAAGCATTGTCCCTGCTCAAGCTCTCTCTTCGTCTGTGAGCGCGCGGCGGCTTTTTTCTCTCTTACCTCCCGTCCTCCCCCCTCGCCCCCTCTTCTTACTTATTCTCCTTGCTCGGGCTCTTCCTGGTCTTTTGCAGGCTCAATTTCTCTCCCTCCAAGCGTGCCGCGGCCGCCTACGTCTCGCTCGCGTTGTCACCGGAGCGCCAAGTCCAAGATCACCTCACGGAGCCGTCGGTGTGCCGCCGGTACCCGGCGCTCTTTGTCGGAAGTGAAAATGAAACGGGGTACGGGCGCAATTTCCGCAAGATGAAAGGACGTGGCGCGAGCGAGTCTAGGCCGCCGCCGCGGAGAACGAGATTTCATGAAAAATATAAGGCAGAAAGAGGAGAGTTTGACTTTCATTATTCGTCGCCGTGGCTTTCTTTCGAAATGAATCTTTTAGCTCTCGTATCTCTTTGTACGTCCTCACTCCTCGGAAAAGCCAAAATCTAAAGGAACGCGTATACTGTAATTATTTCATTTTCTACTCTGTAAACTATGTATTCTAAGTGGCTGCAGTCGATTCGTCTTCCGCTCAATCATCTCTCAGGCGCGACGAAAATCCTCATGTCACGAGGGCAACCCTAAACGCGTCGTGACCCAATCCCATCTGATATTTTCCGCAGACAAGTGCGTAAATACGGGCAGCGACGAAAAGAGCAAATCGGCCGGATGAGAGGGCCGGAAGTGCGAGCGGCTGTGCAAAGTGAGCCAGACGCGAGCCTTCTCCGGTCGGCACTATCTCACCCCTGCGGGGGCGTGCGCGCTCGTTCGCTTACGCGAGCAAAGCAATCGTTACACGCCGACTATCCCCCCCCCTTCCCCTCGACTGACGGTGGCTGTTCGAGCGTGAGCTCCAACCCTTTCTCGGACCCTTGACCGCCTTCCCGACGACCCTTGACTCGCAGGCGCAATAACGCGCGTTAATCCGCCTTTCTTCTCTCCCGCTCTCCCGCTCGGCAAAACAAACCTTGTCCCTCGCGCCCCGGATGATCGATCGCCGATATCTCGCCGCCGTGTCTTCGGGAAAGGGGGCGAGCGAGTGAAAACGGAACGAACATTACACGAGGGGGGCCGCGGGGAGGGCTCAACCCCTTTTGTGCTTTCGCAGTCTTTCCGGGAGCCGTGAGCCGATTGTTATTCTTCGGGCGAAAACTATTTACAAAGTCGTGGCTAATGGCATCAAGAGATTTCTGCGGACCCCGCGTGTCCCCCTCTCGCATTGTATATACAGTATATGCGGACGCCGGCTTGCCTTTCACGTACTTATTGAGCTCTTCGTCTTGTCAGAACGCTGTTGCTATTTACGAATTGCTTAGTCCCACGCCGTAACGAGCTGCAATCGATTAACGTGACGTCGTCAAAAAATTTCTTAAGATAATTTACTTAGGGAACGCAATTCGTTTGAAAAAATAAAATCTATTGTTTATGAAAAATTTGTGCCGCTTGACATTGCTCAAATTGAAGCGAAGATGAGTCACGAAGAATTTGTTATTAAAAAAAAATGTCCAGTAGCTGTTAATATTCATCCTGCCATCACGGCAATAAATGACGATGAGACAACGAGCGTAAAGTGAGTCAAAACCAATATACACACTCGAGAAGGCAGATGCACGTGTGCTAGTGTATACACGCACGCACCCGAGCTTAATGTAATAAGAGTTTTGTTCTCGAGTGGGTTGGCAAACTTATGCATATTGACCCTGTCAATCTTGTAATGCCACTACTGCCGACGCGAGCTAACCTCCACGAGCAGCAGAAACACTCTGCTCTATCGCGCTTAATTCGATTTTAACGCGCGAAATTAAATTTGCATTGCGCATCGCATTAAAAAGGTTTTAAGCTGTTTTTTACCCTGCTTTTTTTTGGCAAGTCAACTATAATCGTACTCTTCTCCTTATAAATTTCAATTTGCTCCAATAAACTTTATCAAACGAAATGAGCGAAATTAAAAAAAAAATATATATATAGTCACAAAGTATACAATTGTGAACTTTTAGAGGATTTTTAGTACAATTACATCGTAGAGACATAAATTAAAGGTACCGGTTGTAGTACGAGGAATAAAAATTTTACATGAGTAACCGAAGTAAAAAAGAGCCCATCGTCGAGAATCCAATATCGGAGAAGGAGAGAAAGAAGATCGAAGGGGCATTAATGCTCCGAGCGAGCAACAATAGAAATACTTGCGCCTTTTGCGCAAGGTCCCGTCGCCGCAGCCCTTTCTCTCCATCTCGATTACTCTGCGACTTACTGCGTCGCGGTCGTACTGCCGAGTCCCTCTCGGTCCTTCTCTCTCGCACCGTTTCCTCGTGCCCTCGGCGCACAAATGGAAAACGGATTGATTAATCGTAGTAATTACTGATCAGCCCCCGCTAATTAGATATCCGACTCCTAGCGTCTCGGCCCCAGAGATCCCTCTCTCTCTCTCTCTCTTCGATCTTGCCGCCTGGGACTTTGAGAGCAGGGCTCAGAAGTGCGAGCGAGAAAGAGGGAGGAGCAAGGGGTGCACACCGTAGTGTGCTAAGGGGCAAAAGCGCAGTTCGCTAAATGAGATTGTTTGACGGGGCTATCCAATATTAGTCTCTCCGTGTGCTCTCTCCCTCTCTCTCTTGGCTCCTTCTCTCGCCTCGCTCGACTGGCAATATCGCCGACGCACCTGCTCACACACATACCCCGGCGCGCGCGCGCCAGGCTGATCGTTAACGCAATCACGCTTATAAGGAAGTAATGACGCTTTTGATTTACTCACGTTGCGGGAAGAGAGAAATTGTGCCCCCGTGATTTATAAGGACGTATTTTCATTTATTGAAATTTCATTTAGCGGGAAGTGTTAATGAACGACAGTTAGTCAATCCGATTGTATCGATGAGAAAATCCAAGAACTTTTCTCTCTCGTCGCTGTACGAGCCACCATTTTTTACTACAAATTCACGCAACGACGCGGACTCGCATCTGCGCAACTGTGCCCGCAGACTGGATAAGAAAAAATATTCGCGGTAAATAAGACGTGGCCGGGGTCGTCGGATCCGATATACTCGGTCGGCGCCTCTTCGGCTCACGAATCGCAGGTGCGAACTAGTTCGCTCGCTCGACAATCGGCCGTTCGGCCTGGGGAGATTTAAATTAAGACGGAGTCCGAGGAGCGGGCACCTTGTCGGCGCCCGATCTGGGATCACGAATGGCCTCTCACCTCGTTACGTCAGAGACTTACGTGGCTGCTGAGCCGCTTGGCTCGCGATTTACGATTTCAGATGAGCCCGCGAAGATATTTGCGCCGGCCGCTTCGTCACTGTCCGCGCCTGGGCTCCCGTGACGGCTCGCGATAATCTTTTAATAGCGATAAATCGTTCGCCCGGCCGAGGCGCCCATCGAATTTTCAAGCCTAACGAAAAAATTACCTGTCTTTCTTTTCTTTTTTCGATGCGTGAATTTCGAGAATTTTGATCGCGCGAACGCTAGAATACTAAAATCTGATCGTCCCTGTATCGATGAACCGTAACAACCGCAATGAATAGGATTTAATTTCCAATTTACGCTTCATGCCACGTGAGTTTTAGTCTACAATTTTAGTTGATAGTGTTCACATAAACTTTGTACTTTCTAAACTTATACTATAAAATTTGATTGTGACAAGCATCTCGAACTACTCTTTCTTTCAAGGATAAAATAAACTCAACATCTATAGGTTCGGAGATGAAACAACATTAAAAACTGAGATATTTTCGAAAACGACGTATTAAATTAAATCACATTTTAAGTATCTCGAGCAAAATGATCGCGATCTTCGCGGAATGCTTAAAGTCGGGAATCACCGCGTCATACACATGGGTAACAGCTATACCGAACCTATGCGACATCGGCACAAAACGGCTGGAGTATTAACATCCGGCCGGTCGCTGGAGAATTTACGGCCCAGGAATATACTGCCGTCACTGCCGCTACCGCTGTGCCGAGCGATTTTGTAAAACGAAATGTCTCGTTAGCGCTTTACAACGGTCTAAATTACGTCCAGGACACCGCGGCACTCCGCGGATCTTAACGATCTTGTAACGCCCGACATTACAAGCCCGGACGTCGTAGTCGACCGTCGCGCGCTTTCCTCCCCTTCGCCTTTTTTTTTTATCCCAGCGACCGCGCGGAAAAACGAGAAAAGTGCGTTAAATTATAGAGGAAAAATATTTAAGTCCCTGCAGCGCGTCGGAGAATCGAAGCGCGACAATGAACTCCGCTAGGAATACCGCGGCTGATCGCGTCGCGTGGAACCGGTATTTCCATTTTGCCATCGCCAGCCTCGCAAGACTTTACACAACGCCTTTATACGAATCATAATTTTTATTATCTCGTTTAAGGCTTCTTTTTGCCGGCTAATTGCAAAAACAGACGGTCATTAAGAGAGGTTTCTCCTCAGGCGGGTACGCGCGCTTTATTTCTTCCTCTGATGCCTAGGGGAATATGCAAGAGGGTGTGCAACGCCGCCGACATGAAAGAATTTTTCCACACGCTTCGTTCGCTAATTTTTCATTGCCGCCGGTACGAGAATTGTCCCTCGTATAAACAGCCGTTGTCTTGAATCCACGCTTAGGTTTAAACGTCCTGGAGATGACGACGTAAATCAAAATATTAGCAGGTATTACGGAGAACTTGGTCGAATTAACGCGACTCCACAATTAGGCTCCCGCCGAAATCTCACTCAATCATCCGACTAATTATCTCATCCGCTCGCGAGCCATCAAAAATACGTGATAGATAACACGGAAGAGCCGCTGTAGGTACACGAAAATTGGGCATCATCGGGCAGCAGCTTGTTATGCGCGCGACGCATACAGGCGAGCGCCGCCGAAGAGACACAAGCGTAACCAGCTGCCAGGGCGCGAATTAACGCCAAAATATTTTACGCCTCTACATCACGCCGCCGTAAAGCCGGAATTACGCGAAGAGAGAGAGAGAGAGGGTCGCGCGTGTCCCCTCCCATCTCGAGGATCGATAAATTTCATCCTTGATTAAGCGTCCGCGAGGCTTACGCAAAATAACTCTTGGCCGTCCGGCGTCAAGATCGTCGGCTCCAACGGGGCTCGCGGCCAATAAAATTATTTCGTCCGGAATAAATGAAGTCCCGCCGGGATTCGCCTATTTCGAAGTTTCGCCGCTTGGGTGAAAAGAGACCGCGAGAGTGCGGCGCGAAGAGCGCGAAAGACGAAGGCGACGGCGTCGAGAGGAGAAAGAGAGGGACGACGACGGAAAAGCGTATGACTGGGCAGCAGCCGAAATAAACGGCGTAACTGCCAAGAGACGACGAGGGCTGGAAGAGGCGCGAGGAACGCGCCGAGAGGGACGGAGAGAGTCGATAAATAACCTCTGGTTTATTAGCGCGGTATGCGGGACAAGGCGAAGCCGCTCCCGCCGGCCGCTAGCTGCAGAAGAGAGAAAGTGGTTAAATTAGCGGGAATATTAGTGCGCGTTTACTTTGCCCGTGCCCCGGTGCATCCAGCGCGCGCTGTGCCCTCCTGGCGCATTGTCACGTCAATCTCGACATCAAAAGAACGCTCGGGCATTTGATCTCGTTAGAGATCTCTGCCTCGCATGCGAACCGTTGTTTATTGCGTTATTTTTCGAATTTTTTAGAAACTCGATCGTATTGAATGCATAGCAACGTCCATTGTTCTTCAATTTCTTCTCTTTCGTTACGTATAATTAAATTTAGAAACTGACCGAAATAAATTACCAAAGAATGCAATATTGAACAGGTTTATGAACTGCTATGCCTACCTCATAATGTTAAACATATTATTATATACATGGCAGCAGTGAATAATAAATATTTATTTTCTACCAGAAATTCTTAAATACATATAGTCAACGCTATTTAAACTGCATTTTATACTCTGCTTCAGAAAATAAATAATTAGAAGCTCTTTTGTTCCTCCGCATCGCCACGTATAATTACAGGAGTAATCGAGGCACAGTCGGCCACTGAGAAATCGAAGAAAGCGGCCAAGCACATCGGAGTCAAGCAGTTTGTCAGAGACAGTGGCGTCTTTACGGTCGTCGCGATCTCGGCGAGGGACGCGCCGCCGGTATCGCACATGCAGATCGCCCGCGAGAGCTTGTCGGTGATTTTCCGCGACACGCGGCCCTATCTGGCCGCGTTAACAAGCTGCCAGCGAGCCTAACTACTGTCTGCGCTAGAGCAGGAGATATATGTGATGGAAAATTGCGGCCGAAGGTCGTAAGGGTGGCTCTCGCCGCCTCAACACTTTCACCTCTCCGTCTTTTCGCTCCCGTTTTTCTTTCAGCGCTCACACTTTGCTTAGCGCTGCCTTTAACGATTACACTAACAGGAAATTTAATTGCACTGTACAAATCGATAAGGGGAAAGATTATTCATTCGAGAGGCTTTGTACTCGTCACGGTTTATGCGCTTATACGTTTCACCCACGTAGTTTTCGAGGTACAGCCTCGCGAATTTACAGCTCGAAGTGTTACACGCTTAAATGTCGCGGGGGCGCGCGCGCGTTTCGTGCGTTGTTTATTCGCGAATTATTTCATTTGTCTTCGCGCAAATGCGCACGCACGAGGCGCTCTAATTAGACCGGCTATTTCTAAGCCCGCGTCGCAGCGCTTAGTCGGGCGTGGGCAAAAGGGTGCGTGGACACAACGACGGCCGCTCGCAGAAAGAGAGAAACGCGAGAAAGAGGAGTTAGACGGATCTAATTGCATTACAGAAACATGAGTTTTGCGCTATCTCCTTCTCTCGGTGCGGAGGGGTGTGAGTCGCTGCGCGGGGATACTTTACGCGCTGGAGGAATGCTCGTACGCGGAGGAAAATTACGCGCGAGTATGCGGTGCGCTTAAGCGATATTCCGGCGGACGCCTGGCATTAACCTCCTTTTAGTGCGCGCCTTAGCGGGCGTGCTTTCGTTATTATGCTTAGAAAAATTTCGAAAGTTCGCACGTTTGCGCATGATTTATCCGCGGAGAAAGCAGCGCGACTGCCGCTGCGCCCGTGCATAACGGCGCGCAGACACCGTACAAAGTGCATACTTTTTACGAAGCAAATGTCCGCGGTTACGGCGAAATTTGCACGCTTGCCGGGTAAATTTTCGGCATTATACTCGGGGTGATGGCGCGCATGACCGCGCCGCGAGAAGAAGAATCGCTGAACGGGACAAAATTGCACGGTCTCTCTATTTTCATGCTTATAGCACCGTTACACGCTGCAACGACGGCGTAAAGAAAGTTTCTGCATCGCGCGCGGCTTTCCGTAAATCTTCGCGCTTCTAAATGATCGTCTTAAAACAATAACAACGCGTCTGGATCAAAGAGGCGGGAACCCAGCCAAATATATATATAAGGACCAGTACGCTGAAGAAATCGAGAAAAATGAAAAGAAGAGATTGTAACGTTGGACTTTCCGCTGCACACGTACGCACGAAAGGGCAGGCGTAACAAGCCTGTATACATCATGCGATGTTGTGTATACACAAGCGATCCCAGAGAGCTGCGGTAAAAAAAATGGAAACGTATATAAGTGAGGGCACGCACATGCGCTCATGTACGCACGGAGGGTAGTACGTATACCATAAACAAGTCGAAAAAATATACACACCTTTGATCGCATCTTCGAGATAGAGGCCCGCGCGCGCGCTCCTCCCGAGCCGAAGGAAAAAGAGAGATGGAGGAGGAGGCGGAGGGAACGCGAAAATACACGTCCTACGCGCAAACACGATCTTGGCACAAAGCGACACGATGTTAAACAGATAAAGGCGCGAGCGGAACGCGAATCCACACGACGCGGCCCGAGGATGTTGACTCCGGTCCTCTTCTCCTTAAAGTTGATTTGTGATCAATTACCACGCATCCGCCCCCACTCCCGCGTCGCCCCCTACTCCCTCTTTATTCCGAAGCTCGCGTCGCCGTCGTCAACGAAGCGAAGGCACCGCGACGATTTTATTTATACACGCGCGCCGAACCGCCACCCGCGTTTCGCGACCAGCCGTCGTTAAAACTCGGCGGAACGAGCGGCCGAGCACGGGGAGAAAGAGAGACGGGGAAGAGGGTGGAGAGAAGGAGAGGAGGCAAAAGGTGGATCCGGCAATTCATTCGGCGTTTTATAACCTCCCCGCGTAAATGCGAGAGCCGAAGCCTCCGCTCCTTCTCCCGACGCCTCGCTCGCGCCGTGCTGATTCACGCGTGGCGGATTATTTCGATCTCTCTGTCTAAAGTTAGCCGAAGGGATTATGCGCTTAAGAGCCGTTGGCTGAAGCCACTGCTGTTGCCCGTGCCGTATGTGTGTATGCGCGCAATTTCGCTTCGTTTCAGGCAGGACAAACAGCCTGTGGAGTCCGGCAATGAGGCATAAAAATTTGTGACGCTCAAATAAAAAAAAAAAAGGAAGCGAGAGAATCGCACTTTATGAGCATGCATTAGGAGCGAGCAAATTTTAAAATATACATCAACTTGCATTAATGTAGCTTGAAAAGTGCTGCGTTTTGAGAATTGTACATTTCGAGGTGTAATCAGAAGTGGAAGATTAATCTGCAGTGTAAATAGGAGGCGGTGCAAGGGTGCCGAACAAAGGGAACGCGAGGCACAAAAGGGAAAAAGCGTAGCGGAGGGTGGTGGAAATTCGAATGTTAGAGGCGCAGGTGCTACGAGAAAACATTCATCAAGATGATAAGATAGCGCGAAGGCTCGAGTCGAGGATCGGCTTTGAGGCGAGGCGGTGGCTCCGAAGAGCGCCGAGACGACCCTCGACACCGAGAAGGGATTAACCTTGCAAAGACGCTTTCCACGGTCTTAACCCTTTCCCGATCAAGAGCGGATTAACGAACCGGGGTATGGATTCCGGATTACCAAGTAGCTCGAACATCGCTCCTGACACCTTCAGGCTTCCGACGAGGAAGCGCGAAAAATCGTACCGTGAAATGAAAAAAAAGTCTTGCACGCAATTAATCGAAAACTCGAGATTCCGCTATGAGACGAAATAAAACTGTTTTTCTTTTTTTTTTATATATAAATACTGCCCTATTATTACATGTAACCTGAAAAACGATTTTACGCGTGGGTTTTCGCGTCAGAATCCGCGCTCTGGCGTGCGCGGAAAATAAACGATAAGACGGTGTTTTTCGGTTCGTAAAGCAATCTAGAGAGTAAAACTACCAGCACTCGCGGCGCAAGTCTGTCGACAAAGTCGTCGGCCCAGATACGAAAATCGTAAAACCGCAGACGTAACGGCTACCACGACGGCGCGAAGGAGAGCGGAATCCAAGAAGCACTTATCCCCGCCGAGATTAGCCGCGTAAAACGCAATGGTTACGTTTACACGCCATCGAGTGTACGCAATGATATCGTCTCGAGGCATTTGCTCTTCCACCGCGTCGCCTTTTATTTATACGGCCAACTTCTTTGTTTGCTTGCGATGTTCATATTCCGTGTAGAAAATTACGCAAATCCGTTTTAAAAAGACGATTTCTTCATTTTTTTTAAGAAGCGTTTTTATTCACATTCCCAGTTTTCTTTCGAGAAAAAAATATCGGCGTTGCTCGAGAGTCTCTCTCTTACTGTCCGATGTCCATTAAGGGATTCATTAATGTTTATAACCACACGATTTTAAAAATTATCCACCGTCGCTCATCCGTATTACTCTTCCAATTTACTTCCATTAAGCACTTAAGCCCGTCTTGTTGGATCCTCGCGAAACTCAAAAATATTACTCATAAAAATTGTAATAATGTACGAAACTCACCAGTTGTTGACTTGAAGAATCGTTAACCCCGTGTCCTGTGCCAACTGTTTCTTCTGGTCTTCCGATGGGTACGGATGCTGGAAAAAAGCAGAGAACACGACAATTAAAGGACGGCGTCGTAAATTTGCTTCTACTTTAATTGAAAATAATAACGGAAAAACTCGCGAGCGCGCTGCCGGGCGGGCGCGTCGCGGAAAAATTCGATATGCAACGCGACGTACGCGACTGCAGCGCACCGCCGGCGTACGGATACATACGCCGCGTCGGGAGCATTACGCGCAGTCCCGGCGCACCTGCGAAATATTATTTATCGCTGAAGAGTCGGGCGACAAAAAAAAAGGAGGGGGAGGGGAGAGGCTCTGGAAAAAAAGGAGCGCCGCCGAGAGATACATGGACATTCGGCGACGCGCGTTTTATCGGCGTTCGCATCTGCACAGATGGGCGCTCCGCTCCTACCCATACGTGTAACGTCCTTCCTTGTTTTTTTTTTTTTAATAGTATATCTTTTTATAATAGTCTAGGCAAACGCAAGTTACTCGAATCAAATAAGAACGAAATCCTCTGGTATCTTCCAAATCTTTTTTGGATGGTTTGTACTCTATACACTGAACCTCAGCGTTGATAAGAGCGATAAATAATAATTTAGCCTCGAAAAACCGAAGGGTCACTCAAAGCGCCGTAAATAAGCGGCTTGACAAAAAAGCCCGCGACGAGCCCTCTGTTTATTGTTGCGAAGGAAAAATAAAGTTGGCGAAAAGGTGGGTGCACAAAAGCGCGACCGAAAAAAGCCCGGGCTTTTGAAAAACGGCGCACAGCCCCGGGGCGAGCGAGAGAGAGAGAGAGAGCGCCGGGGCCGAAAGAATTTCACGCACAATGGCGCAACGACGCCCGGCTTGGCGCGCGTAAATATAAAAAGTGTAAAAAACGAGGCAGTGGCCCGGGCTCGCATATAATAAAAGCCGGGCCTGGCGCGCCGCGTCATATTTTTACATAATTAGCACGTGGCGATCGCGCGCGCGGATATTACGTTCCGGGGCGCTCCGCGCGAAAACTTTTTACGCGCATACGTGCAGCGGCGCGCGGTATTTTCGGAAACCACGCCGGCGACCGCGACTCGCGCCTGCCCGCCCCCCGATCGGTATATCATGTTTCTTGGAGGCGAGCCATGCGAAGGGCGAGGGGCGGAGAGGGGCGCCCGGGCGAAAAAGAGCGAAGCGACGCGTCGGCTTTGGCCTTTGCGTATTATACGCGCACCGGTCGGCTGTGGCGACTGCGTCCATATACGACGGGAGATTCTTATCCTAATTAAAGCGTCGGCGATGCACCTATTGTTAACGAAGAGGGCGCGCGAAGACGCGGCAGCGGCTTAATGAGCGAATCTCGCTCCGTTATGAGGGCTCGTAACCCCGCAAGCGCTGCCCCAGGATCAACTTTTTTTTCGTTATTATCTTTGCCCCGGGATATTCAAGGATGTACGTAAATTTGCCGAACAATAGCCGCCGTGCAGCTGATACTTGATAAACAATTAATAAAAAAAAAAAAAAAACGCACGTTAATAACGAGTTCGCCGATAAAAAAAAAATAAATGCCGTCACAAACGGGTAATTGCAGTGATTAATTTGAACGTCGGTGCTTTAGTTTATCGAGGGTAGGATCTCGAAGAATTTTATACGCAGGAATTAGCATCACGCATTTCGATGACAATCTGCAGTTAACTTTCGCAGACGCAAAGTCGAGACAATTTTCTAGGATAGAGGCCGTCGGTGGAAGCAGTGCCGGTAGAAGGAGCGACGAGGCAGTCCGGCGTAAATCAAGAGCAGCAGGTGCGCGAAATAACGCAGGAAACATGGCTGAATTAGTGGAGATACCGAAGCGAGCGAGAGAGAGAAAGCACGAAACTTTAGCTATATCCTCGTCCGACTTGCACGGGCGTTGGTGTATGCATAAAACAATCAAGATAATTGTCGAAGCTTCGTGGGGACTGCGCGCGTCCACCCTTTCTCGAGCTGCATCCGAAGACGAAGGGAGAGAGACACGACCGGCGAGAGAAGAGGGACGGAGAGCGCGAGCTATCCAATTACATTGAAAACAATAGTCTTAAGTGCTGCCGGCGGCCCGTTCTGGTCTACCCTTGCTCCCCTCCTCCTCCTCGTCCCCCTTCGCGCTTTCTCACTGATGGTCTCGCCCGCAGAAGGAGAGTTCCTCCCACTCCCGGTTCTTCGTTGTTCCACCTACTTCTTGGACCTTACAGATATTGCGAGCGCGCAAAAATCGTCGCATATAGGAGCTTTTACGGATGAAATTGAGTTTATTGTTGGAAAACTGCGCGATAAATTTTTTTCTGCACTATAAAAACATCGCTATCCGGAATAATCTGCTGATGAATCAAAATTTTATCATTTCTCAAATGATAAGAATCTGTCTACTTGTATTTATTAAATGAAAGTCAATTCTGGTTATATATACATTTTTAAACGATCTATTACAAATACCGATAAAAGGGAGCCCGGAAGTATGTATTCGATGGTGATTTCCCCAGGAGAGGCTAACGAAATTTCTCATTCGGTTCGACCAATGTTCAGAAAACTAAGATTCAATTTCAGCCAAAGTTTATTCGTTCTTTATGGATGGACGTCGTTTCGAGCAGATGACTCGGGCCGAGGCTACGAGGGTGGATTCCGCCGTAACTGAATTAACCCATTCGAAGGGTAGGGCTCTCACTCTCGTCGCCCAAACAAGCGATAAAATGAAAATGAACAGTAAAAAGACAATATGAAAACCATTTGGGCCTTTAGCCTTTCCTCATCGGGGAGCAGGGGAGGCGAGTGCCGAGGGGTCGAAAAGCGCTCGAATGAAGGCAAAAAGCTCACTGCGCCAAATGAGTCCTATCGCTTTCTGATGTAATTTTAATTGTTTGCAGACCACTTTCACCTATTACCAGTTCTTCGTATCTTTATATTTTCCCATTTTCTCAATCGATTTTGATTTTAAAGGTATAATTCGTAAAACAAAGACTAAAATTGAAAGCGTAAAAGATCAAGTCGTAAATTCTCAAAAGCTAAACGTTTTGTAACGGTCTATCAAAAAAGAACCTATAGAGGCCGAGATATATATCGAGAAAGCATTCGCATCTCTCATCATTACATCGACCTCGGGCGACAATTTGCGTCGCGTGCTGCGTCAGGTCGAGAGCCGAGGGGCGGCGGGGGCGTGGTGGCGACGGTGCCCGTGTCTCCCCAGACGTGATCCTGCCATTTTCGAAGGGAGAGAAGCCCGCAGAGGCAGCGGGGCGACGAGACGCGGCGCGCGACTCTCTGTCTTTCTCGAGCGCGGGCCTCCTCCCGAATGACACGTCGATGACGACCTGACTGCTGACTCCGGCTAACGAGCGAGGCGTGGGATCAAGCGGAGATCGCGCCTCGTCATCACCGGGAGAGATTCTCCCCGCGCGGGGAGGGGGCAGACGGAGGCGCGCCGCTGCCACCGCTGCGTGACGCTTTGGACGTTGGGGAGAACGAGTTAGCGTTAACGCGAGGCTTGCCGGTACGTGCCTCGTTCAATTTAGCCAAGCGACAGCGGACGCGTCGATGCTTTTTTAATGCCGATATCGAACGCTGTGTCTAATAGGGTTCATTTGGTCGCGTCGAAAGGGTGAACTGGAGACTTTAAGCGAATCAATCCGAGTTTTCAGTGGAAACGGAGCGTCGCGACTTTTCTCCCATCGATCGAGTGTTCTTTTTTTTTTGTTATTTTTAAGGAGTGTTATTTTCACCGGAGTTCTCACACCGTGCGCGAAAAAAAAATGAAGAGAGGTGTCGGCGCGTCACTTAGAGTCAGTGTCTTCATTTCGTCTGTCTCCCGGGCTCTCCCGTCTCCCTCCCTCTTGGCGCCTCGACTGCGGGATATTAGGTGCAGGTATTTTCGCGAAGAGGGCATAAACTCGTTACCTCCCGCCTCGAGAGTTATTCAATTTCAGCGTTAAAATCCTCTAATGTGCCGTTATTGCCAGACGCCGGCGCGATAATGGCAGCTACTGTTGAAAACTCCTTCCAGCTGCCAGCGGCTTGATCTTTAAAGAAAGGAGCCCTGCAGCCGGGAGCAGGTCGATATTAATGGTCCCGCCGTTCGCGCCACGACAGCGCATTTACATCGTAAAAATTTTTCACTGAATTAACTCACCGCGCGCCATAAGTTGACACCAGCACTTAAGAGCCCGAGTGGCTTCGGGCGTCCACGAGACCGAGCGGCAAGCCGATTACGGTGCCGAAAATCGCGTTGCGCAAGCGCTACACGTTCGGAAATTTCTTGGCGATCCGATCGATCGAGAGAGGTCAATCGGTGGCCCGGCCATTTCTCACGGTTGTACCGGGGATTAAAAATGACGCGGGGCGTGTGTAATTGTGCGGAAAAACACAATGGAATGCCCGCGAGGCATGCGCGCGAGAGGGACTGCGGCCTCGATAACCGGGAGATAGCCGATAAGTCGATAATGCCGAAGGTATGCTGAGTCGTCAAAGTGACTGCGGACGCGATCGCGCATCATCTTACGCGCGTCCGTTTAGCCTCGTCATCGTCGGCCCGCGGCCCGAGCGGCTCTCTCCTCCATCCCAGAGATGCAGATCTCCCTCCGCCTTTTGGACAAACAAGAAGGATTGCTTCATTTCGATCGGAGGTGCCCCCGAATGGAGACGAATCTTTTCGATTAATTTCAGCGGAAATTAGAAAAGTTCGGCGGTCTGAAAAATTCTATCACTAGAGAGAACAACGAACTCTGTTTACTTTCGTCATTCAACGGCGCAACGTCGCTTGTATAGCGCGCGAGAAAAGTGACATATCCAAACCGATCAGGCCTCGCGCATAAACGAGACTTTAATCGCTTTACGCTCGCTTAAATAACGAGCGGTTCATATATCAATCCGCGTCCAACTATGCAAATGAGTTCCCAATCGAATCCTCGGCCGACGGGAGTCGCAGTCCTCATTAGTAATAGCCAGATCGGCGAATTACGCGCTGAAAATCGAGGGTCGGCTGCAACACGCGGGGAAAGGCGAAGCTCGTGGCGCGGGCGTGGCCGGGTTCGATCCTCCGGTGACACGAGCCGGCGCCTCGATCACGTCGGCCGCCCTCACCCCCGGCGACCGGCGGCCTGTCATTATCACGCGAGCGTGCGCGCCCGGCTGAATGGGAGTCTGCCGAACTACGTCGTCGCGGTCGCCGTCGCCGTCTGAGGGAACGGGGCCAGGCGGCGTTACGGACATCTCCTCGTCACACCTCGTCCCGTGTCCCGGCGGCGAGGGCCACACCTCCCTCATTGTTTCCGGACACGGCCGAGGACAACGTCCTGGAGAGACCAATCGACTCAACCCCTCCGCCGCTCTCGCCTCTCGCCTCCAATAATGCCAAGGTTCAATCTACACCTCGGTCTCTCCCACGAGCGCTGACCTCGTCGATCTCGAGGCCCCCGCCAACCCCCGTCTCGCCTCCTCGGTGCACTTACGTGCGGCGAGCCCCGCTTTGTCCACGGCTATCTCTTTCCATCTGTATCGCGTGCTCTCTATCCGGCGCTTCGATCTGCCTTTGTCTGCCAATTTCATTGATTAGATCACCTCGGGGCTTATCGGGGCCGGAATCCCTTCCTTCCGCTCGCCCGCCCCAACACGCGACTGATTGCGCCGCACTAATGAAACGGCTAAGGGCTGCGAGCGAGCCTAATCTTGTGTACAAAATAGAAACTGGACGTCGGACCTCTTCTGCTGGACGCGACAAGATAAAACGCTCGTTTGCCCGTTACTGGATGACCACGACGACGGCCACGGCGAAAAAACCCAGAGACTTTGATTAGTTCTGGGAGCAAGCGACGTCGCAGAAAATAGAATCGTCATTTTTTATCTGCCCACCTCCATCTTAGGCTCCCCCGCAATTCGCTCGACTAATTCGCGCGAAGATCGAAGCACCGTGCAAACGAAGATTATTATTATTATTTTTCAAAAAAAAAAAAAAATTCAAGCCCGAAAAATTGATTTCCGACGACCGCTCGACAGAAAACGATCCCATAAACAATAATCAACGCAGTCGTCGCGATTGACCGTAATCGACGCTGGATTCGCGCGCGAGGCGCGCGTGCACTTTCGAAATTTTGGGGCCGAGCAAGGAAACAGGAGGGCAGCGAGCGAGAGAGCGCGCGCCAGAGCGGGGATAATTATAACGTTCGTGCGCTTAGATACAGGGCGGATGGGCAAGCCTTCCACCTTCCCTCCTCTCCACCTCCTCGTTGCACGCGCTCGGTGTGCCCCGGGCGCGTCGATTCTGCTTCTCTCCTCCCCCCCCCCCTCCTCCCCCTCTCGAGCTCACGCCGGAACCCGGCAATCATCCCCAGTCAGTCTTTCAGTCAGTTCCTGTTGCTATTTAATTATCCATTTAAAGCGTATAATTTTCTCCAGGGGCTCACTGAGCCCAACTCTTGCCGTGGCTCGGGCTCGTTTTTTCGACTTCTCCCTTCTTCCTTTATTTCTCTATCTCGGTACGTGCGCCCGATTGTTCCCCCCTTCCTCGGTAAGCGTGGCGCGGAAAGCGTGGGAGTCAACTGCCGAAAATCACGATCCGCACGGGGCTCGAGTAGCTTCTTTTGTGCTGCTGATAGCCACGAGGAATTCACTCGATTCCTGTGTGTTTCTTTTTGTGTTATTTTTCCCTTGCAGTTATTCGATCGGTGAAAATTTAAATATTAATCGATCGAAGAGTTTAAACTAGCCTGGGAAGTCGCTCGGGGAGACGCTGCGTGCGAATTTGAATTTAAAAGAAAACTATCAAGTTATAAGACGCAAATTGGAAGTGCGATCAGGCTCGACAAAGTGCGCCCCGCGTACTTTATAAACGAGATGGTTGTTAGGTGGATATTGGCTACGTCGCAGCGCTCACCCGCCGATATCCACACACACCCACGTTCGGCCGCGAATTTTTCTCCCTCCGGCTGCAACCACGGCGTCCCCCATCTCCCTCGCGCGGGAGCGCCCGCACGAAAACCCGTTTAGTGTCAATTTATTCGGGATTCCCGAGATTCCCGAGGCTTTGCGATCAGCTCTCGCTCTAGCCCCGGCCGTTTGCATAATATTGTATTTATTTCGTCTTGTAACCCGCTCTCGCTCTCTTTCCGTGGCGCGCAGACGAGGAGGAGGCGGAGGTGGACGTAAGCCGGGACTGCCGCTGCTGCTGGCGGCCCGAAATGGGCTATGTGCGAGTTACAAGGGGATCCCGAGAGCGAGGCGTGCCCATTCACGACGAGCAATTTGGATCCGGCACGTTATTGGACAAGCGCGCTCAAGCTCTGGGCTGCTCCAAAAGAGGAACCCCGGTGCCAGCGAACTTTCTTTCGCTTTTTCTCTCTTCCCTTTTTTTTCCACCGCTCTTTTTCTGCCCGCTCTCTGTCTCTCTTGCGCTCCCTTGCCCTATCGCCTTTTCAACCTGCAGCAGCTGAGACTCTGTGAATTTCGAAACGGAGTAAAAGTTTTTTTTTACGTTAAATATGGTTTGCGAGACTGTACGAACTGATTTTTGTAAAAGAATACACTGTACGGAAACATTTTACAATAAAATATTTTAAGAATTTTCGCGTTGTTTTTTTATACTTCATTAATCGAATAAGAAATAAAATTTTTATTATTAATTAAAGTTACAAAGAGTACGAATAACAGAAAGAAATCTTAATTCAAATCTTCATTGATAAGATAGCAAATTAATACTTGGTAGCTATTAATTGCCGATAGGCGAGCAATCAGATTTGATTTATTAGACGAGAAATTATTGGAACACGCCATTAAGATTTCTGATATCTCAATATTGTGTCTATCTTCAGACAGATGAAGCCCCGTCCAGAATTTAAAAGCGAAATCTTATCGTAAAACGTAACTTCCTTACTTCCGCTGACAATTCGCACGAATCCAGATCGCCAATAACTCTTATCCGTCTGACCTCGAGTACCCGACTGCCCGACTAAAAAAAAGAAAAAGCCCCGATAAGCGACGACAATGCGATGCGGTCTTCGATTTCTGCAAATTTATGCAAACGTCAGGAAAACGGAAGCGGCGTACACCAGTAGAAAGAGAGAGGGAGGGATAAAAAAAAAGCAGCGCGAGCAATAACTCTCGGGTATCGCTGCGAATAGCGATAATAAAATACAATATTCGTAATGAGCACGTCAATCAGTTCTCGGTGCGCTGGATCGTTGCGGGATGCCGATATCCGGCGTGCAAGTAAGCGTGCACGAAAGAGTTTTGAGTGATTGACGCGCCGCGTAACGAAACACACAGCCGCAGCTGCGCTACGTGGAAATAGCTGATCGCCACTTGCTAGCTCCTAGCGCATTCTGATCCTATGACACGCCTACGTCAAATCCCCGCTAATCAAATCATTTACCCTCCTCCTCGCTTGTCCGTTGTAAAGAACGCGTCACCTTCCTTCTTTTTCGCGATGTTTTTTTCCGGCCTGAGCGACGGGATTGTTGAAAGCGTCAAGGCATACGCTTAAATTTTTAAATGAAAATGTGAGTAGCAAACGTTTCGCCGAATTCACTGTATTCGCTTTTTTCAAACATACACCTATTTTCGACTTTGAAATTTATAAGAATTGCTAAACGACAAAATAAAATGTTAGACGAGAATAAAATGTTTTCTGCAATGAACACTTTTAATTGTAGCGGATAGTCGATTGAACGTGAAATCGGGTGCATTCCAGGGATCCCCGCGAGGCCAATATGATCGTAACAATTGATCTGTCAGACAAGCATAAAGCGTGCAAGAGCACACCTGAACATCCCGCGCGGGATCTCGCGCTGAAATATAACGGTGAGACAGGCGGACAGGTGACTGTCAGTGCCTACGGCCGGTCGCCCTAAGCTCTTCATAGGCCATTTGTGAGGTATTACTGAAATGTTTGCGGAAACATTACCAAACCGCTGAATCGCTTCTCGCCCCTACGACTCTTCGAATCGTTTCCGTTGTTTACTCCCGCAAGCTCGTTAAAGTCACCAACTTAAACTTTTTTTTCCCACGTGAAACTCATCCGCTCATTCTATATATAAATCTACAAAACGTACCTTAATGACACTTCAATGTAATGATTAAATATTGTCAAGTAAATATTCAAGTTTCCACCCAATTAAGTATATGCAAGCTGCGCTCGCGTAAGCCAAAACGACAGACTCTAACCAGCCATAAATATTAAAGTTAAAAAGAGAATGAAAAAAAAGTGGAGAGAGAGAGAGGCCCGCTCCTATCGAACAAACGGGGCAGCACAAATTTTACATAAACGATGGAACGGCGCGCGCATAGGCGGCGGGGCGTTTACACGTAAAAAGTACCTGCTCATCCGGGCGTCGCTATCGGTTAAATGCGCGGACGCTGCTGCCTCGGCAGATAATGCCGCGCGCGTTAAATCGATTTGGCGCATCCGCAAAAATGACGCGTCATCGGATTTTAAAAGCTCGGGGAAACAGGCCGACGCCACGTGATTTTCATCGCTGTAATAATGCGCCGCCTATCGACGTTTCCGATGCGCGTCGATGTATAGCCGCCGCCGGCGGGAGGTGCACGCGTCGCCGGGCGAGGCTCCCGTGGCTTTTATCGTTGCAATTTCGCCCCGCCAGCCCGCCGAGAGATTGCGCAATGCACTTTTCCGATTTATGCGCCGTTTACGCGCCAATAAATATTTTTTGACTAATGAACTTAATTCGCTGTATCGCCGGCGCGCTCTCTCGCCTCCTCCACACTCCGAGCGCGCGCTAGGATTCGCTCCGGAAAATAATAAAAGCGTGATTAATACGCGCCGCGTCGCCGACCCCCAGCGTTCGATAAAGTGCAATTATTTTACTTTTATTGCCGGCGAACGGTTAGCTCGAGTTCTTTTTTTCCTTTGTTTCGAGAGTGGAACATTTTCGAATAGCATGGTACCGTTGTTTTTTTTCTATTCAAGTGTACATTTTATATTATTGGTTAATTGAACCGTGAGTAGCTGCAGAAATATTGTTATTTTATTTTTTCATAATTTTGGTTTAGTAAAAGATTCTCTTTGAAAAAAAAAATAAAACCTTGTTAGTTAATTATTGATTTGAAATCATCTTCGCGTTTTCGTTTTACTGATTCGCAAGAAAAAAGAAAAGTTCAATAATTACCTAATAAGTACGTGTTCAGCAACGTGCTGGCTGTATCAATCAGTTTATAAATACCGAAGGGGCGGAGTGGAAGCTTAGGCCGGAATCGCTTCTCGCGCTCGGGTGGCTATTTGCTATCGTCGGCGGCATTCAACAAGAGGAGAGTCGCGCGCGAGCAAGAAGCGAGAGGCGGAATTCTCGTACCGCGAAAGGAAGTTCCGATTATGGCGGTGATTCAAGTTCCTCGCGTACACATTCTCGCACGGTTTTGCGTTGCCTCGGTCAATTAAGTCAGTGAAATTCAACGGTTATCCCGCGGGGTGGATAAGTCGGCTCTCACCGATAGCGGCAAAAAAGCCTTCGACTGGATCGTTATCGTTATTTAATATCCCGTCATTAGCGCGCTCTAATGCCCACTCGAGTGTTGTTTATGTTGTTTATGTATGGAGGTGCGCACTCCTTCTCTACCGCTCGAGGAACGAATGAAGTCGCTGAGTAAATGGCTTTCTTTGGCCTCGGAGCTTCCAAGAGCGAATATGCTTCATTTTTTTCTGCTTAATAGTAGGGAAAGAAATGTTCGATTATTTCGTCGTGATTTTTTGCAATTATCACAAATGATGTGTTCTAGAAAAAATATACAAATGAATCGTATTCGCAATTTATTGCGGTAAATTATTCATTTTAATTAATTAATATGTCTTGTTATTAATGGAGGTGCTTGAATATTGTTCGCAAGGCGATAAATATACGTACGGTGCCGTTCACATCATTTTTTAATTCTAATACATTAATAATAAAATTTATTCAAAATTTATCAGTTCGAAGTGAAGAATTACTATAATCAAAAGTTATTTTAAAGATAGAAATGCAGATTTGAACGAGTATCGATTCTGCTGGAAAGTTAACTATTTCCGTGCATTAACAATGAAAGACATGGAATATACATTATTCTTTAAATAATCATTATAAGGCTATCCACTTTAAGCAAAATGTTTTTGAAGAAAGTAAGTGTTAATATGCTTTTAAACATTTTCTCCACATATTCTGTATTTATTCAAACGCGGAAACTTTTTTCCGTCGAATGCCGCCGATGCAAACGAGTGATACGGTCTGCTTATAACGCCCGGCGGATGGGATGAGTTAATTACCTTCGTGTCGGTTCGCGACGCGTCGCAGTTTCGCTCAGTTACTAATAGGCCGCGGCGACTAAAGGTGCGGAACAAAAGTTATTGACTACCGGTATGCGCTTCTTCTCATTCCGCGGCTCCTTGGCGTCTGGCTTTCTTTACCGCTCATTTAGCAGTTGCACGAGAAGCCGCAATTAGACTCGCAGAAAAACGTGAGAAGAGCCAAGCTCGCGGCTGTGATCTACATTCTACGATCATTAGCACTCTACATCGATAGCTATTTCTTCAAAATTTACATGTGAAATTCCCCTCCACTGTACCATTAAAAGGCTAGCATTTTTTTTTCAAGGGACAAGGTAACGAAGCTGATGCAGCCTTCACTTTCCCAAGTAAGAATTCCAGAAATTCCGCAGCGAACGTATCAAGATCGTCCCCGAGTGCCTGGACCGTCCGTCGGTCTTCTCAACGATCATTTTACACTTGCACCGGGTTCTCTAAATAAAAAAAAAAGCATATGGCAGACGGCTGGGACGAACGAACAAAAAAAGGTGGGAGATAGAGGGAAGAAGCGCGAGGGACTGCAAAAAAAAAAGGAGGAAGAAAGAAAATATCAACAGCGGGCATCGCTGCGCCGCGTCGAGATTGACAGGCGGATATTTTTATGCGAAGCCCCGCGTCCGATAATCCGTTCGCTGTTTTATGGCTGCGTAGCTGCGCGCGCGCTCGCTGACGTCACGCGCGGAATATGAATTTCGCATGGCCACCCACATCCCCCCCCCCGCGCGCTAGACCAGCGGGTTTCGCGCACTGCCCTTCTCTCTCTCGCTCGCTCTGCATGCTCTAGCACGGGTTGCACTATAAATTGCGCGGCTGTGTACCCAGCGCAAGCGCGGCCGAGGATTTTAACGAAAATCTGCATATTCGTTTACAGATGCTCGACGGACGGAATGACGTACGCGTGTTTGTCGATGAGCGCGCGTATACGCGACCGAACGCGAGCGTTGGCGGCTGTTTGTAAATGCATTAGGACGCACGCGAGTGACTTATGCATTTTTGAATTCGCTCGCACGTACTGCGCGCGGTTCGTTCTCTTTTTTTTCGAAAATTTACGCGTGGGATTTCGGGGGTAATGGTTTTTTTTTATTTATTACGCGTACTCGTGATTTTATTTTTGTCGGGATATTATAAAGGAACGATTCGAAGCCAAATAAATTTGAACACTTTTTGTTCGTCGTCAAAAAAAAAGGCGGTATGAAGAATATCGCGGAGCTCGGAAAAAAAGGAAGAATAAATAGTGAAAAGTACTCGATTAAAATTATAGACAGTTTGCAAATTCAGCAACGTCGAAAGTATCGCGCTAAAACGCAGGATTTTTCTTTCTTTTATGCTCTGATTATTGACAGATGATGTTTTATCCGCGGGCAATGCACGTGCTCTTCTACGCGTTTAGCTCTCCTGCTTCATAACGAGGAAACCACTAGTGTATCGCTGTATCTCGCTGAGCATTTGATTCGTCTGACGGATGATATTATTTATCGAGAAATTATTCCGTCATCAAAATATAATATAAATCACTAATTGTCAGGAATTATCACTTTCATTTGTTTATTTTCCGTATATCAGTTGGATCAATGAAAGAAATAAGAAATTTTCGTTTGCACTTTAATAAATTTCCTTCTGTTGTATTCCTTTGAAATTTGATATTTGCATAAATTCTGCAGTACTCGTTTTCTCATGAAGGAATTGAATATTCTTTTTAAAGATATTTCAAAGAGCTTGCAAGTTACGCAGTGCGATTGATAGGCCCTGAGAGCGATGTAGTCGGTGATTATGCACGCGTAGTATAGTAGACGCGTAATTTCAACAACATTTCGAAGTCATCCGTAATTAGCCGGATCCTGCGGAGTACAAGCCGTCCGTAGACAGAGACACTGTACAGACTACTAGTCCGACTGGCTCCGACTGGCCTCGCTCCGGCAATTACAGATAGCTACAGGGTTTCTCCTTCTCTATCTCTCGTGTTACTAACCCACGCCACCTGAACGACAAATGCACTGCGCTTATTTCATTATTACTCTTGTACTTTCTATAACCGTTAATTAGTTTATATTGCTTAGAAAATAACAATTTAATCTTTTTTTTTTTAAAAAAAAAAGATGGAAGATTTACTCAATAGCGCTTTTATTTTTTGATTCAAAATAAATTAGATACCATTTTCCTCCTACTTATTATTGCTTCTTATACGATATAATTAAAATTACATCTAAAAGTTTTACAAAGGATTTTAATAGAAGATTCTCGCAACCAAGAGGCATGGTAATAATAAAATCCTCGACGACACAATCTCCACGGCAGGGTCGAAGATCGACAACGAGGCATCGGCGTTTAAAAAAAATTAGGGCCAACAAGCAGGCTAGGGTCGAAGATCACCGGGTGTTCGCCTCGGTTACACAAACCGCAGATATTTACAATGGCCCTCTCTCGACGGTGGTTACACCCCACCTTCGTCAGTGCGGGGGTGTTGGCGCCCACCTACCCGTGTGTACGTATGAACAGACGTGATACGGAATATATGAATAATAATGGCCGGGGTGAGCGCGCGGTATCGCGACCGCCGCCGCCGCCAGCGGCACACACAGAGTCATCGCCACCAGGGCCGCAAACCACCGTCACCACCGACGCGTTATGAGCGGCGCGCGAGCAAGCGGCCAAGCGCGCTCCGGTGATGTACTGGCGAGCCGCGCGATACACGGGCGCGATTCGCTCTGATTAGCGCTATCTGTAACGATAGCCGCCCACCCCCGAGCCCCGACGCATAATCTCGCCATAATCGAGCGATCCCTCCCGGGACGCGAATGCGCGATCGCATTTTAACTTGGCCCCCCGGGCTGGCTCTGCGCGCCTCGTTATTTTTGCATTTTTTTCAGATTTTTTTTTCGTCTCGATTTCCTTAGCGGCGATCCACGTCGAGAATTCAAAAGCCCTGGGCGGTGTGCCGTGCACGCGAGCGATTTCTGGATTAATCGCTGCGCGCGCGTTACGAGCCGACCGAAGAGAAAGCTTCGTGCTGCGCTGCAAATTCTAAAATTGGAGATTTTTATGGATTTTGACGTTTTTAAGGCTGTTGCGACGGGAAAATAGGTTTTTAATGAATGCGTGTACGATAGTTGTGCGAAACTAAAATTTGTGTTCGCCACTCTCTCTATTGAGCATTTCTGACTTACAAGAGTGCCGTTTTGATAAAGTATCCTTTGTTTAAAAAATTAATGTTCATTTTCACTGTAATTCCTATCACTCGACGGTTTTAAATTGTATAATTAAAACGTGCAAAAAAAATGCATGCGTTATATTTATTTTGAAATCTCCTTACGGATATTTTATTCAGATGGCAGGTACGGTTCGATCGCAGGTAATTCGCCACGTCTCTAATCAAGATTAATTAAAAATAAATGATAGCCCGGAACGTCCGGCGTAGCCCAAGGTGGAAAATTTGACAAATCACTTATTCGCATTATCCGCGAGATGGTGGCCACAATGCTACATACATTAATGTCGCGAAGTGTTATAAATATGGTTTATGTAGAAGCGCACGAGGTGCAGCACGCGGTGCATTAATGCGGCTGATTGCCCGTACATCAAGCCAGGGCGATGCGGCATTGCCCTCCGTCTCTTTCCACCTCTCGCCTCGGCCGGCTGCAGTGCACGCGTTAGTTACGCCCGACGGTGGTCGAGCTTTATTAAAATATTGGGTCAACCCGGCCGACCATAATATAATACACTCGCGACCACGTGCCCGCCATACATCGAGGACGCCGGGTACGAAGGATAATGCCGCGGACGGAGGACGCCTCGTTACACCGGGGCGATATCCTTCGCGGGCGACTTCGTTAGGCGCGTCTATATATACGCCCGAGGAACGGCGCGCTCGGAAAATATGACGCTGCGAGTCCGGCCGCGTGTCTCCCTTTTCTTGCGCGAGAAGGTATCCCCGCGCGCGCTCGCAAGTTTTATGAATCTCCGCGGCGTTTCCTCCTCCTCCGGGCCGGCTCTTTCTTACATCGCCGCGAGCTTCAAAAGAAGCGCGAAGGCTTCAATTTATAGGCGGCATTTTTGCGCCGACGACCTTCCGCGCTAATATTTAGCAGCTTCTTGCGCGTCCAAGAAAAAAAAAGAGCGAGCTCGAGTTATGGACTGAGAAACGGTGCGAACGAAACGAAAGCTTTCGCGTAAAATCAAGCGCGCTTAGAGGCGAGTAACTCCGGCTTGTTGCGCGATAATTCCCGGATTTCGAGGTAAGGACGCGGCGAAAATTTAAAAAGTGCGCGGCAATATATCAGTGACATTTTTCGCGCCGGCGCAAGTAAAAAGGTGAAGGAGAGCCGCATGGGAGGAGGCTGCAGTGTCAGCACCGTGAGGCGTCTATTTATACAGAGTCGGCGGCCAATAATTCATTCACGGCGCGACACGTACGTTATGCTTCATGCTTAAAGAAGATTTCCAAGTCAGCCGGATAATTGGCTCTAATCTATAAGTTTACGACTTAGGAAATAAAGAAGCCTCTCTCACTCCCCCGCGTCCCATCTCGGACTTTTCCTCTTGTTCAGCGCGCCGCCAAAGTTGGCTCTCTCGCGCGGCCTGGTCCCTTTTTCTCTCTTCCCCCTCCTCCCGCGCTCTCTCGCTCCTCGGTCAGGAAATTGCTTGCTCGCAGCTCGCGGCGTTATTGAACGACGAGCGAACAAAGTTGCTCTAAATTATTATGCGCGCGCGCGCGCCTCCGAGAGGAACGAGATCGACTTGCGCTCATGCAACCCCCGTGGCAAGGAAATATATATTCTCGGCCGAGACGAAGGCCGCGTTTCAGCTCCGTCTGTCTCTCTCGCGCTGCCGCCTTTCCTCCTTGGCGCGTGCATTATAAGCGGCCGCTACAGCGACGCTCTCGCTCGCTCGCCTCTTCTCGTCGTATTATATATCGACAGGTCCTCAGCGGTATTATCCGGCATTATCCTCCTCGGAAAATTGTTTCTCCGAGGCGTGCCCCCTCCCCCTCACTCTTTCGCTCGAGAAGGAAGGAGAGTTTCGTTCGCCTTCTATCTTATCCGTTCATTCCACGCAGCCGCCACCGCCGCCGCGCCGCCATTATGGTGAGTGGATGGTACTTTGTGCGCCCGCGGAGATCAGAAGAAAAGATTAACTTGTGTGGCAACTTAAATGCCCCGCGAGTACCAGCGGTATGAATGTTAATGCAACTCGGCGTGTGCTATAATCGATTCATTAAGCGATACGGTTATGCGAGCGCGCACCTTCTCTCCCTCGCCGGTTTCAACTTTGAGAGCCGGCACCGTTGCTCTTTGCTCCGATGATGTGCTGCTCCTGCGATGCATTAGTTAATGGACTCAGAAATAAACGAATTCAACGCTAAAAGCCCCCGGGGAACAATTACCTCTAATTAACATAATTTTGCGCTCGCGTCATTATCGACAGTTTCGACTTCCAAAGTTTTCTTTTTTCTTTTCTCTTTGTACATCTTATCCCTTTTTTGGAGTCGCTCGCTTCTCGAAAAAAATACGTCAAGCAAGAGATATCAGAAAAAAAAGGAGGACGACTGCGAAGTTTACGCGAGAAACATTAATAAACGTCAAGCAGTCAATGTCAAGTTGGAGAGGTTAAACAGCTCTTTCGTGGAGACCGCTCCCTCGTGTCCGCAGATAAAGCGCAGATCCGACGTGTCGTCCAGTTCGCGTCGGCCGCGAGATAAGCCCCGGCTACGGTAGTAGGCGTTCGACGTTATCCAGCGACGGTATGACGAGCGAGAGAGAGGCAGAGAGCGAAAGCGCAGAATCGACGCGGAAAGGGCGTTGAAAGCCGGATTCGCGCGGCTAGAGCGCGAAAGCGCGGATAACATTGTGCCGCCAATGAGAAGGACGCTGAATGGCGACGAAAGCTCGGGCGCGCGAGCGTTCGAACGATAACTCAGAACTCGAGGAGGAAAATCGGATCCCAATGTGGATTTCAGCGCGCCCGATTGATTTATAGAACGGGGCGTGCGTGCGCGAGGGGGACGGCAGTTTAAATAGTTGCGATATTGTTCTTCTCCATTCAGTCTAAGGTCTCAATGCTCGGCAAACCAGATTACAAATGACAGCAAGGCGGATCACGGGTGTATCTTTAGAAACGTCGCACCGAGCGCTCGGGTTATATTCTAATTTCAGCGGGGGATTCGCGGGAGATACACCGAGCGGCTTTAAACGCGCGCTTACGGGAATTCAAAATTGATTTAGCACGCCTCGCGAGCAAAAATAAGATAGCCGCCGCGGAGTTTCGTCATAAAATTCGTATTAAAAAGGTGCGCACGATGAATGAGTCGCGATTTAACTACGGCGATTTTGCGCACAAGATAAATAAATAGCCGAGGCGGTCGCGGTGCATCTCGCGAAATTTGCGAGCTCGGCCGCAAGAAGCGACGCCGCGAGAGAAGTAGACGCGCCGGAGGGGGCGATTCCCAGCCGCGAAAATGACAGCCGCCAGTCCCTCTTTCCGCCCAGCGGGTAATTAAAATCTCTTCCGACATAAATCCCCCGTAATTGCCATAAATTTACGAGGCGGTCACGGAGACGAAGCACCGACGCGGGAGGGAGGAGGAAGAAGAAGCGAAAGCGACGAGGTCGAGAGAGGATCCACCTCCCTCCCACCCCCTTGACGCGCCGCAAAAAGACGCAGAGAGCGCTCCAAGGTAAATAAAAGCCGGCGAGAGAAGGAGGCGAGAAGGAGGGAAAGCGGAAACTGCACGAGCGGGGCCACTCGCGACTTGATGCATTGCTACTCGCGGCCCGCGCCCGGAGGGAAGGAGAGAGACTTGTCACACCCGGCCGTGGAGGCCGCGACGCCGCGGCAGCGGCGCACTGCTGCGCGTCATGTTTTAACATTTCAGTTTACACGACCGCTAATCATGCCGGCGACGCGATGCATTTGCGAGAGTGCGCCTCGGCGAGTTTTCTCGATAAACGAGGGTTATCGCTCTCGCGCGACAGCCCGACCGAGCCCGGAATTTTAACTCGCGACCGAGTCCGCTAATTGAGTTGTCCACACTGGGCAGACCTGCCCAAGCCTTCCCACTCGGTCCGTGAACGCTATTTCTTTTATTTTTTTCGCCAACTTTGCTTTTATCCTCCGCCCCGGCCCACGCTTAGTCGAAGCCGCATGGTTGGCGCTGTCGTAAGATACGCACAATGTGGCACGCTTTTGAATGCTGATATTGTAAACAGCGGAATCGATTTGCCTAGACAAAATTTATGGAGTGCGAGAAATGTTGGATGTTTTTATAAAGCGTTACGAATTGAACGATGGTTTAGTAGAACGCAGTTGTAATAAAATATATGTTAACAGCGAGGTTAACAGCAACATTTGATTGCCAAGTATTTTTTTGTTTTTTTTGTTTTTTAATGTGACATAGTGATCACATAGATTGCTCAATGCCCGCCGGCGATCTCGCTTTATACAATCGAAAACGATGCATTTAATGCTAGATAAAATTAATCGTAAAAGCAATTCAACAAAACTATTAAAAAGATACACGTTAAAGAAACAGCAGGAAGAGCGGTCTCTGAATTTTATATAGCAGTTTAACGTTATTTATCGCACAATTTGAGGACCTATTATGCCTCACAAAATATGTAAATTTTCTAAATCGTATAAATTTTATATGCAACTTAAATCCTCGCGTACAATTTGATTCGAATCCACGTAACATTATTACCGCCTATATTACATTCGATCGGTGTAAGGTAGAAAAAAAAAACACGAGAATCCGCGCATAAAGTTATGAATTTATGCCTCTTTAATTTTCTCCACTGGGACAAAAATCGACACTTCGGCAATAACAGCGGGCGAACGATCGCCTCGCAGTTTTTACGAGTTTCGAAGAAACGACACGGAAAACTAGTAGCCGCCGAAGGAATTAGGCAAGCGCGACTTTAATGTGCAATTACGAGTCTCCTTGGTCCTGGCTCGACCGCTATTCGCGTTATTGTTACTGTCCAATAATCGTTGGCCGATAAGACGGAGGCCCGAGCCTCCGATGAAAGTGTCGACGAGCTCGTCAACGGTCATCGGCGAGCTTTAATAAAGCGGTTTTCTGGCGGATTTTACAACTTTTATATTAGCGCTTCGGAGCGGCGAATGTCGCATATAATGCGGAGGGAATCCCCGCAATGGCGAAATTCACGCGATGCGGCACGAAGGACAGAAGAAGGAGAGAGTGAGGGAGAGAGAGCAAAGGAGCGGGAGAAAATATCAAGACGGCTGGAAGTGGTTTCAATAAAAAATGATGGCGCGCCGTTGGTGCCAAGCGACTCCGTAAGTGTGTCCTAAGTGCATTTAACGATTATTTTATATTAACGGGTGAATTTATTAGCAGCCTCCATTATCGGGAAGAGTTTTGGCGGCCGCCGACGCCGCCACCGCAGTCGACGACGCGCTCGACCGACCGTAGGAAGCGAATAAAAATTTCGGAAAAGGGCAGAAAGGCGAAGTAAAAGGCCGATTCTTTTTTTTTTCTTTATTTTAAGAGGGGATGCGCCATTACTGTGTGTTCCTTATTTTCAGAAATTTAATATTCAACATCGGTCTTATATCAAGGTAAATAATATCGAGATGAATAATGTAGGTTCCCGGCTGTTTCCCGTTTTCTGCTTTCCTCGAGCATTTCTTTCAGCGTAACTTAAGGCGCCTCGGTGCAATAAGCGGCCCATATATAATAAGTTCGTGCCGAGAAATATAAAAACGCGGAGGCAAAAAAAAGCATCCGCGAGTGAGGGGAAAAGCAGCGAAAAGGTGGATATTATAAGAGAAAAGTTGAGGTCAGGTATATACGCTCTCGGTGTCTTTATCGTCTTTATCTTGCGCTCGAAGTTATCTCTCTTCTCTCTTACTTCCGGGATTGCCGTCCTCTAGATTACTTGCTCGGGGTCTCTCGCTCTTTCTTCGATTCGCGCGCGCGCCCGCACATAAAGAACATAAAAAAGTAACGTTGTCGCTGCCACGGACTCGATAAAGCCGACTTTAAAAACTCTGCGAGCCAATAACACGAGCCGTTTAAATTTTACACTTTATGAAATTATTTTAATTCGCTTCGTATATCTTTTTGTCTTAACCTTGTTTTCCAACTGCGACGCATTTCGATAACCAGTCGCATAGAGAATTATATTCTGACGATTACAAGCGGGTATACATGCAAAGTAGGGCAGGAATCCGGCATAATTTAATCAGTTCGTGAAGTTCACTGTATTACGCAAGATAATATTTATTAAGACTGAAGAATCTACTTTTATTTTAATATTCTGCTTTTTATTTCGATTAATTTAATTAAATGCGAATACCGATGTACCGATGTATTGCAGTAAATGTTCAAAATTTTAATGTGCCATTCGAATAAACAATTAGTAAAAGCAGAGTAATGCGGATTTTTCACCTGATTGAATTGTTGTAAAACCATTCATCACTTTACCTAATTTAAATGTATTAACAAATAGCCGTATATCTCGCTGGCGGCATAATGTAAATTGTTTTTTACGAGCGCGGCAGAGGATAATCAGCTACTCAATTTTAAGTAATGCGGCGAAATCATTTCCAAATAACATAAACAACACTCTCAGGCGATACGATCTCTGCATTAACCGGTAATAAAATGCGCAAAAAATTGTATAAGTGGTATCCGCCCGGCTCCTCTCTCATCCCTCCCATTCCCTCCCACTCTCCGAAATCGCGCAAACGAGTTAATAACGAACGTTCCGTACTGTCACGACAAGATAATTTCATTTTATGCACTGGGACAACGGGCCGGGCCCGCGTTCCCAAGCGAGCAACTATAGCTCGGCCCCTTTTTTCAATCCCCCCGGCGTTCCTCTCGCGAGAAAAAAGAGAGAAAGAAACGTCGATTCCCCGGCAAAATACGGCGAAAGAAGAGGCTTTTTCGGGCGCGGGCACCTCGAGACCGCAGGATCGCGTCCCTGAGCCCGGACTGCGAACGCAAAAGGGGGAGGCGGCGAAGAAAAGAAAAAAAGAGTCTACTCTCTCTCTCTCTCTCTCTCTCTCTCTCTCTCTCTCTCTCTCTCTCTCTCTCTCTCTCTC
>JAWWEN010000038.1:17155466-17259114 GCA_035582955.1 Sycophila texana | reverse complement strand
TCTCTCTCTCTCTCTCTCTCTCTCTCTCTCTCTCTCTCTCTCTCTCTCTCTCTCTCTCTCTCTCTCTCTCTCTGGCGTGGGCAGAGCGGAGAGAAAGGGCGCACTTAATGTGGCCCGCGGGACCAGCCCTGATGGGGTTATGGGCCTCTCAGGCCTACTCTTTTCCGCCTGTTTCGCGTCCTGTTTTTCCCTCCATTTTATTCCATAATACGCCGACGAGAGTGAGACGTATTCGTCCTGCAGGAGGCCGCATAAATGCCTTTTAGATTGCCGACCTCTTTTGAACGCGGAAATCTGCGGATTTAGTAATTGTTTTATTCTGAAAACGAACTCTAACAATGTGGATAAATCTACAGGGTACTTACAAATCAGCCTTCAAAGGATTTTAGTTTAATTAACTCACCTGTAACAAAAAAAATGAAAATAAAAAAATTAATAGAGAAAATAATGCACGAGCGCTCATTTTACTTCTTAAATTAAACAAAAATCTCCTGTCACGTCAGTTTCAGTTAAATCAACAATTTAAAAGATTTTAATGTAAAATTCCAGTTCCACCTCGATGATGATTTTCCACGTCGCTTCTACTTACAACAGCTTGGCATTCGAGCTTACACGAGAAACAACATATATTTTTATGACAAGTCTCGTGCATGTATACTCGCACGCTATATATTTTTGCGCAAAAACGGCAAACAAGAGGAGTCGCTCGCTCGCGTTCCCTCTTTTTACTCCGGTCGCCCGGTGCCTCCTCGCGCTCGCGCGGGCCGGTAAATCAAGCGAGCCGGCATCCCAGTATTCCGGGGACTCGACGAGCTTTCCGGCGCTGGGCGCGGAGGGACGCCCACGAGAGCGAGGCAGAAAAAGAGAGAAAGACCGAGCTTGCGCGCGGCCCTTCTCCTCGTTGTGTCGTCTGCTCTTTGCAAAAGGGTGTCTCGCGCAGCGCCGGAGGGTGTAACCCCGGCTTATTCATTCGCAGGAAGCAAAACGAAGGAAGCGGATGACGCGACATGCAGATCATTCCGTTCCTTTTCTCTGCCGCTCGCTCGCCTCTCTGTACAGCGTCCCGTATCGCTTCGGAGGGGCCTCCTTCCACTGTGGCTCGCTTACGATAAATAAGCGGGGGATTGATTTCAAGTCGATGTAGGATAAACGAAATATTTATACGCTCGTTATTGAATCTATAACAATCGTTCAGTCTATTTTTTTTTCATAGAATACAATTTTGGCTTCTAGTAGTGCATAGTTCTGTGGTGGTAGAAAAAAATCTCGTTCGAAAGATACAAACCGAGGGAAAAGGAATATAAGAAGGGCCATATCGAAGACGGACGGTCTCTACTCTCGGCAAAAAAAGATTTGCATTATAATGAAAAATCATAAAACACGCGGTACTGAAAAAAGCCGAAGCGTCCGAGACGAAGGGAGAAAGAGCGAAGGAGAAAGATAGTACAATCCAGTAAATTTCCACGGCAATTTTCGGTGCATCCGTAATCGAAATACGGTGGGGTATAAGCGATTTTCTCGTCCGCATAGAGCGATTCGCAAGTTTTACGCGTCCTCGAGGACCGATTGTCCGCTCCATGGATTACGGAAGCCGCCCCAAAGCTAGGAAAAGAGAAAGAGAGAAAGAAAGAGAGAGAGAGAGAGAGAGAGAGAGAGAGAGAGAGAGAGAGAGAGAGAGAGAGAGAGAGAACTCGCGGGACTAGAGAAAGGGGCGAGATACAGAGAGGCAGAGACAAGAGAAATTCGAGGAAAAGGTTATTTCAGGATTTTGCATTATTCCCGTGGCAACCCTGCCCCCTTTTCCCTTTTGTCCTCCATCCTGCATCCTCCACCCTCTCTCTCTCTCGTTCTATCTGCGTTGCCTCATCTCGCGGCGGCGACGCTCCTCGGCGCTCCGCTATGCTAAGTTTATGTTACACCAAGGGATGTCGCCCTTGTAAAACCATTTTCAGATAACGCATCTCTCGCTCGCCTCGCCGCAATAATGCATGAGCGCGCACCCGCGCCGGGCCCGATTTCTGGCAACAGCCGGCGTGCGCCTCCGCGCATTATATATGAATTCATATCGTCCGCCCGATCACTTTATGGTTTTATATTTCTTTCCGGGGGCCTCGCAATGATTGGAAACGCCGCCTACAGTCGCATTTTCACGCACCCGTAACACGCTCGTTCCGCGTCTCCCGAGGGCGTGTCAATTGTTTCGCGATACGCCGGTGCTCGCAGCGGAAAACGCGTCGATTCTTAACAATGGCCGATTTTAGCGAGGCGAGAGAGTGTATACGCCGTGATGCGGCTGTGCATGATAATCGGGAGCCGTGTTGTGCGTGTACATGCTAATGCCGAGGTGGCAGGCAGCACGCGTGGATCTTGGAAACGCGCGGACGATCGCTATCGCGAGAATTAAAATATACAAATAATTCGTCTATGTACATGCAATTATGCGTAATGATGTTTACGCCCTGTCATGTGTGTACGTTTTCATATACATATCTAATGTATCTGGAACTCATGCATACATAATTTTCGAGAACTTATGAAAATTTATTTCTACGCGTTCGTCCTTATCTCGCTCGCTTTGATGTTGAGATATACTTTTTTTTTTAAATTTTCAAACAAATTACGTAAGATGATAAGATCGATAAATTTATCAAAAATAATTAACGAAATTCTCCTTGCCACGAAATAATTTCAAAGCGATAGATATTTTTGAACTGGAATAAAAAAAAAATAGAAACAAATTCACCGAAGGGGTTTGAAGGATATTCCTCTAAGCGCGGGGCACCGGGAATCGCATAAAAATTGCATAACCGGCTCTTAGGAAACGATCGAAGTGAGTCCCGCAGCCTCCCCCGGGGGATGCCCTCTGCTCCTGCCGGACGCATCGGGACGATTACAAGCCATGCATTTTTGAAAAACAACTCGAGAAGAAATGGACGGAGGGTGAATCCGTCGGGTTGGCCCCGTCGCTGAAGGGCCAACCCTTGCGAGTTTTCCATTATTTGTATCGCTGCGACCGCGCTGTACCGCTATCGATCTGTCCACCAGACTTCGCTTTTTCTCTGTAAAAATATATATATATATTATATATATTCGGAACGACGCCGCGATTTCTCCTTTTAATTTTCAATTTTTAAATTAAAATCATCGCTTTGCATACATTACGAGATAAATCGAACCTTAAACAAGAATTTACATATTCGGTTAATGAATCGGATGCATATACGCGTTTCTATTATATGCAACATTTATTTTTTCCATTCCCTGACACATAATGAAAGCATTGTCAGCGAAATTCAATGAATTCGCAATTTCCAAGTAATAATGTAAACTGTATTTTTGTAATTTTACAAATTCATTCACGGTCGTTTTGGTGGCAGCGCGCGAAAACATCAGCAGCGGAGAACCCGGGCGAACGGGCGCTCGCGGTAATAACGTAAAATTAAAACCATGTATCGTGCACAATGTATCGAAGCGGGAAATGAATTTATTCAACCGAGCGGATCGCTCTCGCAAATAAATTCTTAAAATCATTTATACTGCATTATTTTGCGCGTTCGGAATTAATACTCGACACCGGCTTTGCCGCGAACTCATTCGAAATAAATGCAAATTTTACGCGGATGCCCTGATCCAATAATTTCCGGCTTCCTAAATTTGGCTTATTTTAGAGTGATACACCGAGTTTGCGCGAGCGAATAATTCAGTAATTTTATTGCGGGAAAATCCATCCTAAATTCGATTTCAGCCCCGCCCGTTAAAACTTTTTGTTTATCGTTGAATAAATGTGTACGCGCTTTAACATTATATACAACCTCGTCATTATTTCGCCGACGTCAATTACAAAGGCAAAATGAAATTCGAATTTGATTCGAAATTACGAATTGATCCGTAAATATAAAGCAAAGTTAATTAAAAAATAACATAAAAAAACTGCGTGACTAATAGCAGTTGCAGCTTTTTCGAAAACTCTTTTCCCATTAAAAGTGTTCTTGATTACATCCGCTTTTTCATAATTTGCCACAACACAAACCGTACACTTTTTCATTTGCATTTTACCACGGCGGATCGGCTTTTCTCATATCGCGCGAATCTTTTTCCTTCAGCCGCACTAACATACTGCACTTTAATATCGCGCGATTTAAGAAAATACAAGGGAATCGAGGAGCAGCGGGGCGGAGATAAAGCGAGAAAGTGGAAGACTGCACGGGAAGAGAGGCACGGAGAGAAAGAGAAGGTTTAAAAAAAAAAAAAAAGATACACAGAGAAGCGATGGAGAGGAGAGATAGCGGCGGCACGTACCGAGCGGGCGGCGTATCGAATAATTGGCTCCCGCGGCAAGTGCACATCCCTTCCATTATGTGCATCACTGCATCGTGGCGGAACGGGCCCTGAATCTCCCCGATCCAATCGGCGTCTCTCGCACCGGCGAAAGATCGCCCTAGACCTGAAATCTACGAGGCATCGAGCGCGAATTTTTCGTCGTTATATCGCGCCGCCGCTCCGCCGATCGCCACCCCCTTCCCATTCAATTCCATTTTAAGCGCGCCCAAACGCTCGAAATCTCTCGCATCTACATTAAACTGGAAAAGTGCGCGGCGACCGTAAGCCCGCGTAGGCGAACGCGACAAGTTGCGGCGGCTAGTCACGTACCTTGTGGGGACCCCTCCGGACGCTGGGCCAACGCGTCCCTGCCGGGCATCGTCAGGCGGCCGAGCGCAAGAGAGCGAGATAGATCGGCGCCCGGCCATAATTTCATCAGCGACGGCTCGGCCGCAGTGGTTTCCCCGAGCTTCGCGCACTCGCCCGGGTATATGCGTTTGAATTTGATTAGTGGTGGGCGGCCGGTGACACCCTTTGGAGGCTGGGCGTGCGAGCACACACCCGACACCGCAACCCCAAGAGCGCGGCAACCGGCCGTGCGGCACAGTCTTCTCGGCTGCTCGGCCGCACTCGACCAGACGACTGCTGCATTCACGCTTACACCTCGCACCTCGTGAGGCGTCTCTTCGCGCGCGGAGATCGCGACAGAGCACACGGTGGTTTGAGGCCGTCTGCGGAGATGCCCGCACGTACGTCCTAATGTCCGTGTAACGGAACGAGCGAAAATTGCATTGTCGTACGCCGCGTCGACTCAGTTGCTGATAAATCTCATTATATCCATTAGAAAAAAACAAAGATTAGGAACGTCCTTGTCGTTGAGTTTACTACTATGATTTTATTTGACGAATTGAAGATGTGATCGATTGTAAATCAAAAGGCGCGTACTGCAAAGTGTTATTGGTGAAAAAAGTAATAAACGATCCTCGCGCGATAAATTTATAAGCAGCAATTAAAGCGACAATTTAGGAAAGTTGTCGAGATGTATTTCGCGATCGAGCAGCGACGAATGATCGCTCAATTCAGCGGCATCAATCACTCTCCTTGCCTCTATCGCTCTCCTTCTCTTTCCCGCACTGGGCCGTAATTCTTTCGCTGGCCTGAGAATCGCCCCGGCCGCGAGTGTCTTTTACGAGCTTTCGGGGCCTCGTTCGATCCTTTTTATAACGCTCCTCTCGATGCGCCTCATCCTTTTTTTTCATACGAGCGTTCGGTTTCGGCCGTGCCAGCGGCTGCGCGTCGCCGTCGGAGGATGCGCGCCCGCGTCACCGTGTTTTATCGTCGCGCACGGGGTAGTATCTCTCCGCGGACCGGACCGAGGCTTTTTAAGGCTTTAATTAAAACCTAAATCGCAATTTAACGGCGCCGTAAAACAAAAGCCGATCTGTCACTCTTGAACGGGACCCCCATTCCTTGCTGTCGGCCCGTCGCCGCCGCGCGCACTCGCGACGATATCGGTAAACGTATGCGCGCGCTAAAGTGTGCTTCGGATGTTGCGCTGCCTTTTTTGCCGACGTGAATTTCGTACGACTAGATCGTAAATGTCCGCCGACTAAATTACTCGTGTCTACTCGATAGACGCGTGTGTCACGCGCCGTAGGGGGCGTGCTTCCTTTTTTTCAAGTCGCTAAAGTTTTGGCGATCGTTAGCGCGGAGTTAGAATGAAACACGACGGTGAATTTGTATACCTGTCTGACGTTTAACATAAAGCGAGCTTATTATAGTACCATCTTAAACTGTATATTTTTTAATGAGCTTTTATGTATAACAATCAGGGATTTCGTGAAAAATCTATTATCTATAAATTTGATCAATTTCTAATTCAATCAAATTAACGACGTAAATTGAAGAGATTTCAACTGAAAGCTCGGAGTGAAAAACATCTTTATTAAAGAATTCTTTGCAAAAAAAATTAGTTGATAAGAGATCGTTGCAGGAAGAAGAAAAAGAAGAAGAAGATACTGCAACGAGCATGGCGCACGCGTTCCTGGAGCTGCACCGAGGGAGAGAGACGGTGCGAGGCGCTTCTCTCTATCTCTCATTCAACCAATCCCTCTTCTTGCGGCTCTCGCTCTCGTGTCCGTCTCTTCTTCCCTTGGCTCGGCCAAGGGACGACGAAAGAGAGAAAGAAGGAGAGAGATGGCAAGAAAGAGATCCGCATATAGCCCCGGCAATAACGTCGAGCACCAGACGCTAATAACAGAGCATGCCGAGGCTGCCCATAGGCCATCCACGCCAATGAAACGAGACCAAACAAAAATTTCTCTCTTTCTCTCTCTTTCTCTCCCCTTCCCTCCCTTTCTCTCCTCCACGCTGGAATTATTATGGCGGACGGAAACGGGAGAGTGCAGAAAAGGAGCTCCTCCGATGCAGCCCGAGAGGAATGTGTGTGCTCGCGCGGGATGATGAGGAGAGCGGCGAGGAGCAATATAACGAAGCGAGCCTTCATTTTGTTGCCGTGTGCCTCGTTCGACCAGATAGAGAGCGAGAGAGAGAGAGAGAGACGGAGGAGGAATTTTCATTATCCGTCGCGCGGCCGCATTGAATAAAGTCGTCGCGTACCCGGGCTGCGGGGCCGGGTGACGAGCGTGAAGATCTCAATAAATGCTTTACGAACGTTTGATTGTGCGCGCCGTAATTGCACTGTAAAGACTGCGCCGATGTGCCCGGGAAGAAAGCCCGCTTTCACGAGCGAGCGCGCGATTTTTATCGGACCGCGCGCGCGGCCAATGCAAATAGCGCTTAGGGTGTAATCGTAAAAATTTGCTCGACGATTCATTCGATGAGTTATGACTTTGAAATTGTGAATGCGCAATGCAAATAAAGAGGGCCGCCATTATGTCCCATTGCATTGTAAATCTGATGTAATGATACTTACGAAAAAAAAGCTTAGATTTTGACTGACGCTGAGAGTGGCGGATTGCCGTGATGTAAACTTACCTGAAACAGAAAGAAAAGGAGATTGTTAGATAAATTATTGGATATTCTGGATTTTTGAGGAAATCAATTGTTTTTTTTTTTTTATTGTATTTGAGGCGTATTATTAAATGTTGATCGGTGTCGAAAAAGCCTGGCGCAATCTAATTTTTTCGCATCATAAATTGACGTTTCGAGTACCGCTCGCAGGTCTGAGCGGGGCTCTAGAAGGTAATTTCGCCAACGTGGGAAATTCCCGGAGAAGAGGCGCGGGCGCGTTGTATACCGCGGCGCGGCGGCCTCGCTATTATCGTCCACATGTACTTAAGCACTCGCTTGGCGCACTTATACGCTTATGCCCGGCAACTTAAGCGCATTTCTGGCCTCGCTCACACACGTACTATAGGTATATCGAGGCTCCATCGCCGAGGCATTCTCTCGCTCCCTCTCTCGACTCTGCAAGAAACGCATTTAAGCACATGTGAGAGAAAGAGAGAGAGGGAGGGAGGGAGATCGACGCATACTCGACCTTCACGTGCACGCATCGCTGCCCTAAGGTGGTAACGAAGAGGAACACATCGCGAGCGAGAGAGAAGGAGTGAGGAGGTTAGCCATCGAGAGGAACGGCGATGCTGAGAGCCACAGAGAAGAATGGCCGACCGCAATGAAGATTTTAACTGGTACCCTCGTTGCGAGGGCTAAGTCCTTTTTACTTTCTTCGTATTCGTCTTCTTCTTCGGTCGCTTCTTCTTCGCCTTCTTCCCCTCTCTGTCTTTCATTTCGCCGAGGGTGCCTTTTTCCCATCCTCTCCACCTTCTCTCTCACTCTCTCTCTCTCTCTCTCTCTCTCTGACTCTCTTTTTTTGTCTCGGGGAAGGATTTATCGAGGTCACATTTCCAGTCTGTAGGAGTAAACACACGGAAAAGGGAAGATCAATGCGCAACTCGTGTGGAACAGCGTAAACAAACCAGCTTCATCAAATTTCTTCTAATCGCATTCACAGCGCGTTAAAATTCCATTAGATAGCTAAATGATCAACGAACGAATCATTTATTTACCATCTAATATACAATTTTACTACAAATTAAAATTTAATATGTAGGTATCTAGGAATCGAAACAGTGCAATATTCTAAAAACTATTAAATTTTCACATTTGAATTGTATGCTGACATTTCATGTCCGACAATCCGTGAACAAAGTATTTAATAAAAAAAAAGCCTGCGCAAAATAAAAAAAATAAAAAATGTGAAGATGTCCATTAATGGTCGCACTAAAGCAGGGGGTTCGTTCACGCCAGGTAAAGACGTTTGCGTGACGCTGCGTCGAAAATGCACGCCCACACACGGGGGATAGCTCGGGCGTACTCACACTCCGGGCGCTTGCACGTGATCCGACAATTCAGGGAGGGCGGCAGGTGCTCGACCCGCCATTGGCCACCTCGCAAACATGGCCGTACCGTGGTATACCCTTTGCCTTTTCGCCCTGCCGCTACCGACTCAATTGCCCGCGAGCCTCGCAAATATCGCCATCGGCCCGAGCGAACGGGAAAACAAACGTCGCATTGTCGCCTTCGCTTCCCCAGCTGGACTAACTCGTTTCGATTGATAATCAATGGCACGACGACTTTTAACGGCTTTACTGTAATAAATTATTTATTCGACGTATATACGTTTAATGAATAAAGTTTGTACCTCGCGTTATATTTCATTCAATATACGAGGCAAAGTCAAAGCTGAGTATCGCAGTATCAGACACGAGAGAACCGTTAATTGAATTAAATAATGTTAAATAAAAGATTAATAATAAGTTCTTTCACCTTACCGACGATTTAAAAATATAAAGTTCCCATCTCGATGGTATACCTTCAGTTTTTCTTTTTTTTTTTTTTTTTAAAAAAAAACGTTTTAATGCAAAATAAATTCCACATTAAAAAAGAAAAGTTGACTGATGATTAAATTTTACCGTTTTTTTGTAGATTAATCAAAAACGCGCCGTGGAGCGAGCGTAATCGAACATCTGGCTGCACACGGTGAACTAATACCGAGCTCGGCTGGAAATCCCAAAGTGTCCATTGGGTTATCTCTCTCGCTCTCACTCTCTGCGAGCGGCAGCGGCGCGAACGAACTCACGCTCACCTTTTTCTCCTAGACCCCCCGTCGGGAATATTTAATTACAAGCTTCGGTAGTCGCGAGCCAGCGGGTTAATATAACAGCGTCTTTCCTCCAAAAGGGACGCCGTGGAAAGAGAGGCCGCGTGCATACACACACACACACATCCTTGTATTCATGTACGATACATATACGTACTTATATATACGTACACACGTACAGTGTATTTATCTCGCGCTTCGTAATTGCTCGCACGGGCTCCAGCCAGCAATTACACGAATCCACGATTCTCTTCCTCTGGAGGAACTTGGCGATCGGAGCCCAGAGCAAGGAGCGAGCGCCGCGCTAATTATATCGAACGTCGATCTCCTCGCCGCTGCAAGGTGCAGCCTTACGGAATCCCGAACGTTATATACACCATTCGATTTTTCACTACCTCGAGCGTTTTAATGCCGACGCTACAAAAATGTTTCTCTACGCTGCAACATTTAATGCTCCATGTTATTTCTGTTCTTTTGGAATTGCCGATCGCACAGACAGTGATAGCAGCGATGATAGGCATTTTTACGAGTGTGTTTATACATTAATTTAAAGCACGGTCGTGGCTGTAGGTTGTAATGAATGCAACTTAGACGAGAAAAATAATACGAGGAATTTTTTCTCGAAATTTTGATCCATTGTCGAGAAGATACATCGTTCAAAAGGCTATACGGTTGAGGAGCAACAATTATATTGACTAATTAGGAGATATACGAATAACCCGATCTCGGGCGGATATTTAGAAAGAATGATTTATAGCCGGGTAAATTTATACAGCATCGTCCTAAAACTCGCAAAGAATAATATAAATATTCAATAAAAGCCTCACCTCGCCAGCCTCGAGCTGGTGACCTATAGAAAATCCTAGAAAAGAGATTATTTCGCACGAGTCTCTGCGCGCCGGCCACAAGCCATAATAACTTCGTGACTAAACGGGGCCCTAAAAAAGGAAGCTGGAGCCTCGCCGGCCGGGCAACAAAGTAATACACAGTATTATAGAAGAGATAGAGAAAAGAGTTGGACGGGAGGAGAGCAAAACGAGGAGGCGAAGAATGAACGAAAAGAGGACCTCAGTGGGTTAAAAGGAGAAGAAAAGAAGCGGGAGAGAGCTGGCCCGGGTAAGGCGGTCACACACAAGGTTGGCTTTCTATAAATCATTTTAGTCCCTCAAATCCCGCGGACCCGTATTTACGAGCGTTCGAAACGGGGTCCGCGCACGCGCTTGTCCTTTTCTCTCTCTCTCTCTCGACCCCGCGTGATTACCTCAGTCTCTCCTGTTTTCCTTCTTCGCCCTCCTGGCCCCCCTCCATCTTTAAGCAGACGTCTTTCGCACGACTTCTTTGTATTTAACGGCTGCGAAACTAACTTTTTTAACGACGGGACAAAGTTATACTTTTACGAGCGCGCAAGAACGCGGGAGGAGCGAAAAAACGAGGGGCAAGACATTGAAATTCACGGAACTACAAAACGCGAAACCATTTTGCGAGCGACTGGGATTTCGCTGGGAGACGCGAGAGAGCCGGGGGGATTGAAATGTAAAGTTTTCGGGGATTCGCGGGATCCGCGGATCTTAAACGAGGAACTTGCGGCTATTTTTATGGACTTTATGAAAGATACGGCGATTAAACGTCGCGTTTCCCTCTGTACGCCACAGTGTCAATGTCGCGAGGGTTTACTTTCTTTTTTTTCCTGTTTGTAAAGTACTTGAACGTTCCATTGCAAAATTCTTTTAAGAGTATTATATATAGAATTTTATGTTATTACAGTCGAGCGAAAATCAATACGTGTAAATTGAGATAATTATTGCTTTTTCAGGCTAATGAAATACTTTTATTTATATGAAAGAAAAAAATATTATACATTAATTTAATTTTTTCTCGAATTAATGTAACTGAATCGATACTACTGCAGAAAATATCTTCGCCGTGAAAAAAGGAAGGTGAGAATGTCGTGTCTCGCATACAGCTCGTATAAGCATAGTAAGGAAAAATCTGATAAAAGGCGACTTGAAGACACGAAGCGAGCGTGCGTTCGCAATTGCGTATTTATCTCATATTTTTATCTTTTTATCACGGTCTTGCATGTTTCTCACTTGCCTGCATTAACCCGTTTTTTAATACAATTTCCGGTACGACAATCGACCAAGTCGGAATTCTCTTCCTCATTTATTAAAGACTTTTTAATGCAATTATATTGTTATTTGAATAAAGGAAACACTTCATACAATTGAAATTGCAATTTCATTATCAGTGCTATGAATTATTCAGAACGTATTGAGTGAATTAACACGATAAAATTGTTGCTCTGCAAATATGAGTGTTTTTCATTCAGGTAATCTAACATAATATCGCACTTAGAAAGATCATTCTAATTTGAATCAATAAGGCTTTTTAATGCATTATTTATTTCCTGGTTCGAGCAAAATAATTTCATACAAATTAATTATAATATTTTTTTTTCTTAATTGATTTAAAAAATTATATATTCAAAAGGACAAAAGCACGTGCATTCGTTTATAAAAAGCGCGATTGAACAAAACAAAAGGAATTCGAAAAACACTCTGCGGAAAGCGATTCTCAAACAATTTTTCGGACTGCAGCGCAGCAGCGGGCCGTCAAAAGCGCGCGAGCGGAGTTCCGGAAGGAGAAATTTGGCCGAACGAGGCGTGCACTCGCGACAGCGAGAGAGAAACAGAGAAAGCTCAAACCGCGCATCCCATTCGGATATCCGCGTGTGCGCGCAGCCGTGTGACCTTGCGTGCGCGCATTTGCGCGCGGCAGGACGTGCGCTCGGCTGCGGCGTCGCCGCGCGTACGCATCGCCGGCGATCATATCGACCCACCCCCGCGGACTCTCCACACCTCGTTGACTTCGCCAAACATCGACGGGCCAGCCCACCCGCGCGTATACGGTAATTTCAGTTTCGGGATGGGCTTGAAACAACGCCGTTACATCGTAACGCCTCACGCTTCCCGTCCGGCGCTCAATGCATATAGATATACGCGAGCGCGCCCACCGCCGCGTTATCGTATGCAAAAAAAAGTTCGATCGCCGACGTTCGCCTCTGTATTTTTTTCGCTGACTTTTTTTTTTTTTTTTGTTTTTTTATTTATTTTTTTTTTTTGGAATAAATGGGCGCCACGCCGCTTTTCGGTCTAAGCCTAGCTCTGAGCCGCTTTTATTCGCCCGAGCTTTTCGCGAATTGAAAAAATATTGCCCGCCCGCGCACTTTTATCGTCGGCGGCGCGCGTGCCACATTTTCCGCGTTTCGCACGTTTTTAAGCTTGGATATAATAGATGCGCGAGCGAGAGGTATAAATATGCGTTTATTGACGCGAGAGCAGAAAAAAAAAACGCTGATGATTTGGGTTACTGTTGCCGCTGTTTTTATTAATCCGGTGTAATTTCATATACCTTACTTTTATATTCGTAAAACATGGCTATTTACACTTAAAATAATTTGTACACACCAATTCGTGCAGTTGCATTTTTTAAGCTTTACTTTTTCTCAATTTACGATATATAAAACGCGCGATTAAACATGAGTTTATTCTTTGAAATGGATAAATCGTAGCCCTGCATGTGAATATGGGTAAGCCGAGGGGTAAGCAGATTCTCCAAAATGTTACGAGGCCGCGGTTTGGCATCAAAGCCGAGGAGAGCCGATAACCGCGATCTTAGCAATCGTCGCCGCTGACCGCCGCTGAAAGTCACGGTATGGTCCTCGGCGCTCTAACGCCTCAGTCTGCACGGCTGAAGGGAGCAGTGGTGTTGGCGTTGTGGGAGAGCGAGCGAGAGACCGGGGGGTCGTCGGGTCGGTTCCATTTTGTTTCTCTGCCGGCGTGTGGCGGTGCGATAGCAGCGGCACTCTGTCAGAGCGTGACGTTATCGCGACACCCCTGCTCCCCCCTCCCGCCCCCGTCACCCTTTCTCTCTTTCTCTCTCGCGCGTATATACGTATTCGAGCTGGGGCGCGAGCCTAAAGGGGCTTTTCGTTAGCTATGCGCAACTTCGTCGTCCTTCTCGCGCGTACTCTACTCGTTTTGCTATTGCTTTTGCTACTTTTACTTTTTGGAGGGTGGACTGGTGGACGCTAGACCGAGCGCCTTTAAGGAGCTCAGCCGCGATAAGATTACGAGGCGCTGCCGCACGGCAAGAGTTAGAATTTCCAGGCATGAAATTGCACAAGGACCCGCCTTTTTCGTTTAAAGAGTTGAGAAAGAAATTATTGCTGGCAGTACTTTTACTTGGAAACTGTTTCACTCTGGAACAGGGCTTTAATTTTTTTTTTTTTTTTTTAATTTATAATGTTAACTGACAATTATAGTTTTTATTAGATACACAACGTTTATAGAAAGAAAATGTAAATTATTCCGAAATGAATACGTACATTTACGCAAACTTTTGGTATGATTGAATAAAATTCCTGATGAAATGCAGAAAACGGCAGGAAAAGGTGAAGCTACAAATGTGGGTGCATTGTGAATTGGGTATTATGCAAAAAAATATTCATTCTACGATTTCGGAGCAGAATAAGCAGAAACATTTGAGAATGAGAATGGAATATAGTGATGGAAAGATCCCCTTTTGGATCTAAGCGCGCAGGTATGCAGGCAACGGTTTGAAAATAAGCAGCGACACACCATCAGCGTAGCATCGCCATAGCGGCGCGCGCTACGAGAAAGAGAGAGAGAGAGAGAGAGGGAGGGAGAAGAGTAAAGGGAATCTCTCGCATTTGACTTTTTTTTACTCCAGCTGGCAGCCTGTTATAGCGGCAGATGATCTTCAGGTAGGCGAGCGCGAGAGCGCCTCGTTCTCTCTTTCTCCCTTGCACCTTGAATCTTTTTCTTTCTATCTTTTCTCCGGCTCTCGCCGCTCGCGTCATCTCTTACCCTTTCTCCTCCATCTTAGCCCTTTTATTTCGGCTCATCCTTTACCTTTTCTCCCTCCCTCGCTCTCTCGCTTCTCCATTCACTATATATCGCATTCGAATTTCTACCTTTTTCTTTTACCGTCTCTCTTTCTCTCTCTTGGAAAAAAGTAATGCCAAACAAAATACATCTTTTATCTGATTTTATAATGTGCGGCATCTATTTATACTTTTCGAGGTAAATGCTTTGATTTATTATTATTTATTTATTTATTTAATTCGTTAAATAAGGAATCGACTGTAAAATCGAATGAAAGTAAATATCGAAGATTGTATCTTTGTCGCTATAAATAATAAAGTCATAACTTACAAAAAAAAAACTTCTGGTTGACCACGGAATTACCCGAGAGAACTGAAACCATTCCATTTTCGCTGTATTAATGCCGTATAATTTGGCAATATATCTGGCACTCCTTTCGACAAACAATACATCACCGCTCCGGAAAAGCATGAAATTCTAATATAGCGTTTATACAGGCACTTCCGTCGTGCGCTTTCCATAAAAGAAAGTATCAGCGATCGCGGAATCGCGGATGATCGTACGATAGCCCGCGCGGCGCAACGGGCGCTCCAGCCTGAAGTTGAAATTCTAAATTCCGAATATTAAGGAGGCGTCGCACTCGGGGACTTTTCATATTTCGTACGCTGACCACATGGCGCCAGGCCACCGATTCCCTACTTCCTTCTCTCCTTCTCACTCTCTCCCGGTGGTATACATTGGCGCTCCTTCTCGCATCCTTCTGGAGGCGCGCCGCGGCCACGACTCGCTAAGACTCCGCGATTTATTTCCTCGCGGCGCGCAGTCGCACTTCCGAGACGAATAAATTCCTCGTGAGCGCGTATATACGTACGAGGGAGAAGGAGCGAGCCCGCCGGGACGCAAGGCGTCACGCTTCCGAGCGTCTTATTCTTTCAACGCGCCAGGGCGTTCGCCATATGCCCCTCTGGAGAATTGGCATTACACCTCTCTAGCCGTGAGAATCGACGAGCAAAATCGAAACGGCTTTATGTGTTTACCGTACGTCTCGACGCCCGAGTGCGCCCAGCGAGTCGCGCGAGAAATCCTTTCAGTCCTCCCGCTACGCCCCGGAGGCGATCCATTTTCAAATATTAATGGTGAAATAGTGCGGGTGACTTTTCTCGAAATTGATTTGCTTTGCTTTCGAATCGAAATTTTATCGGATTCGAAAGGACTCCGATGAATAAAAAAAAAAGATCATTTTCAAAACACTATAAATAGTAAATAAATTTGCTGCTCTTTTCGTGTTCCTTCTTTTTCAGCGAAATTCTTCTCAAAAGCGCAGAAAGCGAGGGGAAGGATCACCGGCACCACAAATGAAAGTTGGGAACCGAAAAAGGCGAATTAAAAGGAGACCAAAAGCGGCGCGGATGGTTCGCAAAAAAAAAAAACACAGACAAATAGTAAAGCGCGCGCGAACACACACAAACGTTCGGGAGGGAAAAAAAAGAAGAGAAGGACGGGAAGATGAACGAACGTAGCCGCGACCATAAGGGCGACACCGTCACAGCTCGCTCGCTTGCAGGGATATCCTAAACTCGATCGAGTTGCCATAAATATCGGAAGGCCCGGCCGAGAGGCGTAGGGGAAGGGAGTGGTGCCGGTGCACGATCTCCCTTGAGAAAGCCCGAGCGGCCGCTAGCTCTCACAGAAAAAGGAGAGAAAAACCGACAGCGTCTCGAGCTCTCCCGAGGAGTTGAGGAAGAAGGAGGAGACGAAATTTCCAAGAGAGGGAGACTCTTGTTTGCGTGTACGACAGAAATCTCCGATTTTTATCGGCTCCACCGCAGGACGCGGGACCCCGGTGGGTAACGAGAGGATTCGTAATCCCGTCAACGCTCTGCATCGAGCGCCGCCATCTCGGCAGAAGAAGAGGGAGGATAAAGAGGACTCGATGGGAAAAAGGCACGGGGAGTGTATAAACACACGGCCGTGATGAATTTGACGCGAGCGCGCATCGCGCGAGAAATAAAATCGTGGCCGGCGGGATTGGCCTTCTCTCGCGGGGGGAAAAAATTTCAGATACACGCGATTCTGCAAAAGCCCGAGAGCGTGCGCTGTGCTCTTCGTACGAGATACCGCCGGGCTCGAGTCGCCGCCGTGTAATGTCTGTATTAATGGGTACATCACGACTCGCGAGTACAAATTTCTTCGTGTGAGATTATGGCGGATTAATGCTGCTTCGAGGTGTCCGCTTGTCGATGTTTTTTCACGATTGAATAAACATAATATCGAGTCTGCTGATGAAACGCTGAAAAAAGTGTCTGTGATGAATTAATCCGGGGAATTAATAATTCCGAATACAAAAAAAAAAACTTTGCAGGAGAAAATTACACGTTATGCGCGTCTGCTTTAAATAAACAGTGTCGATAGAAGCCAATGATAAATAGCGGCCCAACGACATTGCAATAAGCTAATCATGGTGTTTAAACCCATTGTCGGTGGATTGATTTAATGTCCTCGCATTGACACTTGATTCTCAGGCTGCAGGTAGATAAGATAGGAATCAAAAGAGGCGCGAGGAGAGGAAGAGGAGGAACGAAATAGACATAGGAAGACGAATGCCATCGACTGTCGGAGCGTCAAATATCGAAAGAGTCCTTCTGTTCCGAGAAGCGTCCGGGCCGCGACGGTTGTTAGTTTCTGGTTTAAACCGAAATAATTAATCAAGCACGCCGGTCGCCGGCGGCTCATTCTCCTTCTTCCTCTCAACGAAGAGGAGGGAGGGGGAGGGGGCAGAGCCCCGGGGTATCCATTACATTATACATCACGCGGATACTCGAATTCTAATTTATTCACGGCCGTCCAAGAGACTCTTCGAAACTTCGTCTTCTCTCCCCCTTTTCAGTGCGCTTCTCTTCCTCGCGAGCACGAGTTCACTTACTCTCCCTCTTATCCCTTTTGTTCCTGCTGCTCCTCGCCAGCTTGCCCGCCTCGCGATGCTCTTTTTTCCCGAATAAATCTTTCAAGCACACCGTAATTGTCGCGATCCCGCCGGACTTGCACCTTTACCGAGCGACAAGTGCGAGGCACTCGGGCGATTTCAATATTATCTTAGAGATCCATCCGAGGCAAGCGAATATCTAATTGACGATTAAGCGATAGAGTCTTGAGGAGCCGGCGAATCGATGCCAGCGATCAAGCTTTAACGTTCACTGATACATTATTTCGCTTCTTTCAATCGAACGGCGATATACAATTATTCATTATTATGATTTAAATATTACGAGTGCGAGGTTTACTTAAAAGTTTATGCTGTTTTCGCGTACTCGCGTTTTTCCTCGATTTTCCCTAACGAGTTTTAATTAAAGGCTTCAGCTAAAAAGTGCTTTTTTCTCTTTTTGCAGTCGCGAAAAGAAAGGGGCAGAGCAGCAGCGGCGCTTCTCGTTAAGCGTTTTAAAATCCCGCAAATATGGCGCGCGTTTCTCTCATTCCTCCTTTTTTCGCAGTCGCGTCAGGCGACGGCCAGGACAGATTAGCGCACGCTGCTCGACCGGCGGAAAACTTAACGTGCCTTAATGCCGCGTCGCTATCGCAAAGAAATTTAACTAATTAAAATCTCGCATTAATTCTCTTTCGTATTTAAATAATAAACGTTATTTTATAAAGAGTGCAATTTTGTTCGCCTTATCATTAGAGTTTGAAAATAAAATAAAAAAAAAGAGACCATACCGGGAGTGCCCGAAGGCATTAATTTACAATTTTACTACAGCGCGAAGTCGCAGCTGCGTCGGACGCTCGTGAAAAAAAATTGCGCACATTGTTGCATAATTGCCTTACAGAGTGGCCATCAATAGGCGATTTGCATATTTATGATCGCAGAATTAATGCGAGGCTCTATTTCGATTGATCAAAGCCGTTTATTAAAAATATATAACGAATAATGGACTTTTTACCGAGCTCCGTTCACCTTTTTTTTTTACGCTCTACCTGAGCTCGCGCGCGGATAATTTTCTTTGACGAGTTCCAGACTGGACTAAGGTCGCGCGATTATAATTTCATTTATGCGCGACGAGCCGCGAGCGCCATTAAAGGTTCGATCGTGAATAATTAGGGAATAAAAAAAGGTCTCGGGAAGAGATATCGGCTCGTGATCGACGTCATTTCAGTCGGCGAGCAGATACGTCGGGAGGACGGCCGGTTTGATTGGCTCTTACCTACGACCAATAGACCCGCTCTCGAAGAGTATATATTCTTTTATATACATTCCGATGACTCCTTCTCATTTCAAATCCCAAATATAGACCATATAAAGCCAATAAAAAGTGACGAGTCGGTAGACTGTTCTATAATCGAAAAGTTCCAGTGATTAGCGCAAGCGTTCTACACTAAATTGTCTATAAAAAAAAAGGTATAGCGTTTCTCATGAAATCTCTTCCCTTCTGTCGGGCGACGCAGTGCGTTGCTTTCGGTCAGGATAATTCTGAATAAATGTCCTGGAAATACAGCATAAGCCTGACCCCCGTCGACAAGCGGAAATGGAAGCTTGCGGTCGGATGCAAGAGCGTACCGATATTTCGTTTGGCTCGGCGAATTTTTTTTCCTCCCCTCTCCATACTCTATCCATTTCTGGTCGTTCCCTTGCGCGAGGACCTTTTCTTCGACGCTCGCAGTAATACGGCTAGTCCCCGATATCCGGAGGGTGACCCGACCACAAGAGGGCCGGATTCCTCGATTTTGTACGCGCCGACAGTTCCTAACTGCCGACAACTGCCCCGCTACGCTCACTCGACTACGCATTTTGCTCGACTCACTTGCGGGCTCCTTTGTTTCGTAATTGCGAAAAACTATACTCGAAGTCGAGAGCTCGTATCATAAATTCACTAAACAACCGATTATTGTTAATTTATAATAAAATAATTATTCACAATAATATCTAAAAAATAATGTAATAATAATATCGCTTAAATCCAAGGAAAGTTACTACAGTTGAAGGAAAAAAAAATTGTAATGAAATAAAGACTACAAGTGGTATTTTGCACTAACTCACGCAGTACCAACAGAAAGCAAGAGAAAGAGGTAAACAACGCCGCCGAGAAAAAGAAATAGCACTGCAGCGACGGAGGCGTGTGAGCCGGGGGTTGCCGTTTGCCGTAGCAACCTCGCGGAAAAGAGCGGCCAGCGCGCGGAGAAAACGTAGAGAGAGAGAAAGAGGGGGCGGAGGGACGGGAGGGCGGTCGCGGAGATTTATGACAGGCGTTAAGCAGTAATGAAATTGCTCGTTGCTCGTTTCTACGGTAGAGGAAAGGGTGGCTGGGACAGAGGGGCTGCTGCCTCTCACTCTGTGTGCGCGGCGGCGGCGCAGTCGGCGAAGAGTCACGTGGCGCAATTACCTTTGCCGGCTGTCGCGACGCGCCAGGAGAGAGCTCAGGACTTTAATTCGTCCTCCCGCGTCCGGCGCGTCTCCTTCCCTCATGCGCTGGCCCCCGAGCCCTTTCATGCGTTTTATCTGCGCGAAAGCTCGTAAAGAAGCGCCGGCAGATGCATGGCCGCGGATCCCCGACGTTTTTCCGCTCCTTCTCCTAGCCCCCGCGAGTAACCGGTCGTTTAGATGCGCGCGCCGATCTCGTTTCGCCGATTCAATTTTACTCGCGCCAAGATTTACAGCGAGCATTTCGCTCTCGGCCCTCGATATTCGCCGGGCTATATAAGCACTCGCGCCTCGATATCGAGCGAGTCCTAGCTCTCGGGCTTTTTCAGCGAGGAGCGAATTTTCGAAATCGAGAGAGACTTTTGCCGGAGCGCTCTCCCTCCCACTCTCTCTCTCTCTCACTCTCTCTTTCTCTCTCGTCGCCCGGAATGTTGATTCGAATAATTAGAGCCGGCCGGGCAAAAAATCCGTCCCCATAAATCATCCGCTCGTCTCGTTATACCCTCGCACCGCGGGCAATCGGGTGGAATCTCCCGGAGCGCCGCAAGAAAGTGAACGCGCCGCGCGGCACGGGAGGGGCCGCGCCGAGAGAGCCGGGAGAGGGTAAGCGACGAGAGACCGGCAGATTTTTCGCGCAGATCGGAATTTCGATGGGGCGCCAAAGCGAAGCACGTCGCCCGATGACGGCACACGCGGTAGTGGCGCGAGGCGTTGATTAGCCGCTCGTCGCGAGCGATCCTTTCTTCTGCGTCTCAACCCTTCGCGCGTGTGCGCGCTCATTCTCACCTGCGACGACGCACGCGGAATGCGGCCAATCGCTGCGTACGTGGCGGCAAAAACTCGCCCTCGCCCATGAGGAGCCGCGCCGAAACCCGCTGTAAACCGACACGCCGGAGGCGCGTACCGAAACGACTTCGCTTTTAAGCGGGGAACGGGGGGGAGGAGGGAGAGAGAGAGAGAGAGAGAGAGTAGTAGATGTGTCCGTGTATACGCTTACCCGGCCACGATCGCGATTATGCCAGGTGTAAGCTTACAAGCGAGCTGAATTTGTGATCCTTTTTGCTTTCGTACCCGAGTGTTTACGCTTGGAAATTTTTTGCATATAATGATTACTCGGGGCTTTTGGCTTTAATGATCATTAATACTTTGAGAAGGTTATTTATAGTGGTGTATTAATTTCATTAAAAAAAGAAAAAAAGAAAGACCGTCACGGGGCACATTAATAAACGTTATCGGACCAAATTTTTAATTCTTTATATAGTGATTTATTAAAAATTGTATTATTATGCGGAGACCCGCGTGCGAGAAGCGCCGAATAATCGAATTAGTTTATTTTACATTGTGCCGAAAGATTTCACAAAAGAAAAAAAATTAAAAAATAAAATTAATTAAATGGCGGCGAGCGACATTAATTAAAGGTACAAGCGAGAGCCAAAAATAGCAGCCAGTAGCAAAATTGACTGAAAGATTTATACGCGGCAGCGATTAAATTTCGACGGAGCTATCGGACGATACAAGAGATAACCATTGGGGTGTACATCGAAGATACACGTCACGTGGTCATTGACCTCGCTCCTGTTCATTTATTTGTGCGACGGAAAATAAATTCCATAAAGCTCGCGGAGGCGCTCGGCTCGTCGTCGTCGTCGTCGTGCGCGCGGCCGCTTAATGAATGGAAGGCGTTTGCATAATTAATGCACATCTCGCGCGCGAGCGACTTGCGACTTTAACTGTCAAGACAAATCCAGAATGCGCTCGGGCGACGACGATGCCGCGAAATCGGGACTGGCGCCAGATAATGCATTTTAGCGCACTCGTACACGTAATACCCATGCGCCGTTTCATTGTTCATTAGTTTGCCCCTGATTCCTCCTAAGACGTGACTATAAAGAAGCGAAGAATCGCACACTACCGCGTATATCGTAGTCTTCGAAAAATCACACTGTTGTCGATTTCAAAATTTTCTATTTCATGCGTCCTCTATAATTCTTATTTTTTTTTTTTTATTTCTTTTTTATTTCTTTTTTATTAAAGTAGTTGCATACGTTTCAATTTACACTTGACACTCGGCGCGTGTCTGTGAATCGGAAAAAAAATGAATTCAATAAAAATTTCAATGAAATAAGTCCTAATAGTCCCTTCTCCCCAATCAACTTTTATTACGCGAGCGACGGCATACGCGGAAACGCACTCAGCGATAAATCTTGGCGCATTAGAACTACACGGCTTATCGAAAGAGCCTCCTTCGAAGGTAGAGCGACTCGCAGGGAATAAAAATGCGGGAGAAATTGGAGTAAACATCGACGGTGGTGGCGGCGGCGGCGGCTAGTCGATCGGGCCGAAGTACGTCATTTCGGTAAACGTTCCCGGGGCCCATAAGGTCTGATCAGCGCATCGGAAGTCGCAGCCGTACCCGGGAGCATGGTAGCAGCTGGGGAAAGAGCGCAAGAGAGAGAGAGAGAGAGAGAGAGAGAGACGCGCGGGTGGGGGTGGAAGAGATGGGATTCCTTATATAGAGATAGCTGCTCGTGATATAAGATCCGGCGGATCCCGTAGGAAATCCCGAGAACGGATCTATCTTACCCCGAGGGATAGCCGGAGAACTGGCGGTGGGTGGGGGTCCACCTTTCAACCTGAATTAAAGGATGGCCGGGATGCCCCGGTGAAATGGAGAGAAGGGGAACTGCTGCCGCCGAGCACACGGTCGAAGCGCTTTGGCAATAACAAAATGCTATTCCAAATAGTGGGAAGTAGTGTTCGTTTAAAAAAGAAATTCGAGGTCAACGCGAATTGCGAATGTTTGATTGCGGCAGCCGATGAAAATTCTGTCGACGCGCGAAATTCTCACAGCGAGTCCTGCGGATATCCTGACGCGTTCTGATTTGCGGCTCGAAAAAGCGGGGCGCATCCCAAATCCATTAGCGTCGTCGAGAGCCGCATCGTCAAAAATAAGCGGCGCATTCCGCGGTTTCTTTGTCCCCGATTCGTCAGCCCGCCGCGACTGCGCGCCAGTCATCTAATCGCTTCTGCACGCCTTTGATCCAGCGTTTCTTCAGCCGAGAGAAAGCAGCCGCGGCGAATACCACGATTTTTGCGCTACTTAGCCCGCGATATACATTCGTTCCTCGGCCATTCGCCACGGACGTCGCGTCGATGATCCTCGCCTCATAGACTCCAGCCCGTCATCCTCGGCAGCAAAGGGAAATTCCATCGATGGACTGCATAAATAATTGGGATGCACAAAGCGTGCTTTGACCGTCGAATTTAAAAACGCAATTATGAAAGTGCGAGAACTGAAAACCTAGTCCCTACTCGAGGTCGTCGAAAGAAAAAATTGATTTTTCTTTTTATAATTGTTTGACTACTCTCGTAAAGGTAACATTATTTAAAATATACGAATTGATAAAGCATAATCTTTGCGAATGAAATGAAATGTATGGTACTGATTCAAAATAAAAGAAAAAATTACCTCGACAGTAAATGTGATTAATGTACCGCCATAATTATTGTTTATCACTCGGTCGGTATAACGCGGTTTGATCTGTTAAGCGAAAAGTACAAATGTGAATAAACATAATAATAGTATAAGCGTTAATTCAAATAGTGTGTATTACGAAAATGAAAATATAAAAGAAGAGCAAATATTAACTGACCGACAGATACGCACGCGAACTTTAACAATTGCACATTGACAGTCTCCCGTATCGGCCGTACGCACACTATAGTGTTTTATAATTTATGTCTGGACGTACGCGCATAATCGCACGAACAAACGCGCAGGGCGAGCGATGCGATCAATTAACGAATGACTGCATTTATAATTAATTAATTAATTATGCATTAATCATAAAGTGGAGATCAGAAAATCCGTTTGACATGGCCTCTCCGTGCAGGCGGAGGCGCCTATCTCGTTGCGTTCATTTAAATTAAAGTGGCTGCCGCACGCGGACTCACGGTATAGGCTTGTTTTATAATCGCGTAAAATAATCAGCAAACTCCGCTGAATAAATTCGATGTACTCGCGCGCAACTGGTCCAAAAACAATCGACGCCGATCAATCGAGCGCTCCGCGCTGCGTGCATATAAGTTCTATGAAAATTCGGATACGCCCATCGTTTTGCCGCTAAATGCGCGCGCTTTTCCGAACGCAAATGAACTTCCGACTTTATTACGCGGGATAAAGAGATAGGGAGCGTGCTCGCAGTGCCGTTGCCCGCTGTGCCCGTGCTATGTTTATTTAAATCGCGCTCCCGGGATTGTTAGTTAATCGAATGCACTGGGAAGCACAAATGGTCCGCGTTTTTCGCAATAGAATAGCTTGTACTCGCTGCGCCGTGGAATATATTAATTCCACGCGGAGATGTTTACGCATTTTTAAATGAACGGAGTAACCGCGCTCTACGAAATAGGACAGGTACTCGACTAGTGAAAAAATTATCGCCAATGTACGATAGTTTAAAAAAAAATTGTCTAAATTGTACGGCCGAGTGAAGGGGGACGCTCGTAAATAACTCAACGAACCAATGTCGTAAATGCTTACGTGTGCGCCTGTGTGGGTGGCTGTGTGTATGTGTGCGATAAAAAGTGTTGCATTAAAAGTGCAGGGAGAAAAAAAATCTATCCGATCGTAGTGACCCGCTCTTAAAAAGTGGGGAGGTGAAATATTCAGGAGGGGGCATGAACTTTTCAGCGAGTCCCCGGCTTCCGTGAATTAGTTTCCGTAGCGGCGATGGTGGGCGTCGATATACCGCATATATGAGGGAGACTAGTGGAGCTTTCTATAAGACTGGTATCAGTATTTACGAGGGACGTTACCCCCCACGAGACCATTAAACGCTCACCGGAGATTCGCTGGTCAAGTAATCCGGCTGCGTCCTAGGAATGCGCGCGCGCGTTTGCCTGAATTTTCTATATTCCCTCGGACACACGCTTACACATCACATGGAATTTTTAACAGCGGACCCGCCGTAGGAAATGAAACTCGACCGTTCTCAATAATTCAGATAGCCTCGCTCGGTTCTCCAAATATCTCGGAGCTCGCTCAACTTTGGTCTTCCCGCTAAATTTACTGCCTTCTATCAGTCGTCGATGGCGCGCATCGTCAAAAATTTAGGCAATATTTTGAAAATTGAAAGCATCCCATTACTATGGCTTATCGCGTAAGCTGAGCAGACAGACCTGACGTTCCCTTACTAAATTAACAGAGCGATACCCAAGTCCGCGTATCTCTTAAAGGATGCCTAAGAGATGTGCTCAAATCTACTTCTGCTCTCTGGATGTACGAATGCATCGTCTTCAAAGTAGTGTCCTCAGTAGAATCAACGTCCAGTCTTGGTCATTTTGCGCGAGCATATAAAATTGTATGGGGGATAGCGGGTTACATCACGAGTCATTAAAACTTCATAAAAGCCTGCGCTACGAATGTTCGTAAGGGCCACTTGCGCGCGTGAAACCGAGCTGCATTGATTTCGTGAGAGAATTCTCCTGATGGAAGAACCACGAGTAACGGGGCGCGTGGCAATGCCCGCGCGTATGGGTTATCACGGTTGCGCAACCCTCGTAGGAAGAAGTCGGATTCGTATGGTCAACGACCGTCGGGTGAAAGTGCTTAATGTATTGTGAATAATATAATCCGCGAGTCATCTCCTGCAATGGGGGGTCAATGCTGTACAGTCCCATCTCTGGGAGGGTCCCTAACATTCTGTACGTCGATACTCGATGGCGTTCTTACGTAGCCCACGGTTGGCGAGCAGGTACTAGTGTACCCTAATAAACTGGAAAATGGAGTTGCAGATGTTTTACAGTACTTCGAAACATCGATTAATGTTCCTCTTTAAAAAAAAAAAATGAAATGTACATTGCAATCTAAAATTTAAATGAATACTGCTAATAGTACACAGTACAGCAATGCAATGCATGGAAATGTATTGTGCAACGAATTTTATTGAAGTTAGAAAAAAAGATTTAATGTGAAATTGATTGGGCGCTTTAATGAACAAAGTGGAATTCAATTAGTTCTGCATTCGAAATCCTCTGCATTGACACGATGAAATAGAGACACAAAACGAATCATCTATAATTTAGCCAACAATATAGGAAATAGGAAAACTAATCTCAAACAGTTTATTGCAAAAATTGCAATATATTTCCATTCATTCATCGAGCAATTAATCAGAATATTCATCGCCAGCGAGCTGAATTTTAATTTCTCGCGCCAAATCAACTGCACGCAGTCCTCCATTAAGCGAAACTAACCAAAACGTTTTGAGTGCCTACGCAATGGAGTTATAAACGACAACAAACGCGGAGAGATGAAAGAGTGAGTGAATATTTTTCGAATTATCAAGCGACCCCTCGAAAATCGTTGCAACTAATCTGCCGCGAGATTTCGTACGCGAATGGAGTGGCGATGGCCCGAGAGGGTCCCGCGCCCAATGCTAACCTCGAGGATATATCCAAGGGGGGCGCTAATGTCCCGAGCGCATACGGCGCTCGCACTCGGCATACGTAATTGGATTAATTTAAAGGATAACGGCACGGCGCCCCTTTTGCGCAATTCTTTTCGGCGCGCGACGCGGGAGAATTACGCGCGAACTGCCTCCTGACAGCTCGTCGAGAAAAATATTCAGCGTCTCCTGCCCACGGCTTCCTGCAGGAACAATGCGTCGACGCTCACTTAGTCATTTCGATTCCGGGAATTAACTCATTCTCAAATATCAAGTTTGCGTTGACGTTTCGCTTTCTGCCATCTCGTTTTTTCCTCTCTCTCTTTTTCTCGTCCCTTTAAGCTGCAAACACCCGAGCGTTTCATCGGTTTAAAGTAAAATTTAAAAATATTTTAAGTGAAGATTTTTTCTCTCGACAAAGAGTTAACTGAAAAAGAAAGAGCGAGAGTCGAAAGAATAAAGAGTGAATGAAGAGGAGGTCGGCATCGGAGCTAAGCCTCAGAGAACCTCGCAGGACGGAAGCACGGCACGAGGATTACCAGGAGCGACAAGTGGGACCGTAAAGGCTAAAGAGGCGCCTCCAGTTAATACTGCCCTCCGCGTTCCCTGCATCCCGCGTTCGCGCGCACCTTCTGCTCTCTCGTAGCCGCGGATGCAGACTGCGAATGCTCGTTCAAGATACGAATATTTTAAATCCTGCAGGGATTAAGCGCACCCGTATACGACTGCGAGAGGACGGAAGAAACGTCCACAGATTAAAGAGCACGCACTTTTTTTTTTAATATCGACGAGGTAAGTGACGGTCCGATAAGGGAGAGGAGAGAGAACCGCGCGATGCCAGTGAAAGGAACCGAACGCTGCACGATGAGAGAGAGAGAGAGAGAGCGCGCGAGGGAGAGAGAGTAGATAAAAAGCTCGTTGGCAAAAGAGCTTGAGGGATTAAAGGCGATAAATTTCGCAAAAATGGAGGCTTAAACTGTCGCGAGGAAAACGCTCTAATCCGGAGGTCCACCGGCGTCGTCGCCGACAGAAAGAGAGCGAAGGAGGGTGGGGAGCGGAGAGCTGGAGAGATGGTGGTACCAGGATCGTTTTCAGGAAATACAGTTTTTGCAATTATCTGCGAGCGACTCTTACGCTTCCTTTCTTTCAGTCTTTTATCCCGGCTCACCTACTACTTCAAGCGACGGATTATATGATTACTTTTGCTCCGCAGGAAAGAAGAATGAAATTCCGCGAGCCGGACTCTCTCCGCTGCCGTGCATTAAATTGCTCGAAAAAAGTGAGGTAAAAAAAGGAGGAAGCTTTTTTTATCATCTGAATTTTTAACAATATAATAACGAGAGGGCATTAAATCAGATAAGATTATCCGGCCTCGGTCCATCGGTCGAGTGCGGGAACCGGATCGAATTCTCGCGCATCTCGCCTCCCGGCTTCGTCCGCGCGCACTACTCACGGGGCCATCGCTGGCGCCGCCTTGCATTTGAATATAATGCTCTCTCGGTCCGCACTCGGGCCGTCACGCACACGCACACCCTCCCCCTCTGACTCATTCGGCTATCGCGAGACTGTAATTATGTTGATGCGCGCGACCATTGTTGTGCGCGTCGGCCTCAATGGCCGCGAGGGAACGCAAGTCTGCGAAAAAAAAGGGTCTCTCTTTCTCTGTCTTTCTCCCAACGTACCCTTCTATGGCTGGGTTTGCACGCGCCCGCGCGCCACGGTGACGGGACTGCGACTTCGATTTTTAGGCGATTGTTTTCCCCGCTGAGGACTTGTCTTATTCCGGGTTGATTTATACGCGGCGTTACAAAGGGCACGATTCAATTTTTAACGACTGTGTACATATCGTGTACTTTCAGTATGAATCTCGGTCTACTTTACTCAGAATAATAAGCTGTGCGATGTATTTATGTGAGATTATAAATTTGAAATTAAAGTAAATTTCATTTTAGTCCCAAAAGAATTAAGCCACAATTTTCGTGAATCGTCAGTATGCAAAAGCTATCCCAAAAATTCACAATAACGTATTATTTTATCTATTTTTAAAAAATGACATTTTTTTATAATATACAGCAGTGCATACCCAAGAAAGAAAGTCAGAGCAATTCATTCATAGTGAAAAGTCAAAAGTAAAAAAGTGCAAATTTTATCACGAACGTCCGGGAAATTTTATCAAGACGAAAGAACGTGAGTCAAATATATTTCCAGAGCGCGCAGCGAGGACCCGGAAATTTCATTCGCATCCCCCGTTTAAAGCGCACGCCAGCGAGAGAAATAACCCCTTTCGCGGACGTTTCGAATACCATCGCAGATTCCCTGACAAAAGAGTGAGCGGGGAGCGGAGAAAATGCAGAAAAATCCCACGGAGAAAGAGCGAGCGCCGCGACGCCCGAGTACACGCACACATGGACACACACGGGCCAACGGCAGGCGAGCCATTGACTTTGCAGCCCTCGAGGATTTGTTCAGGCGGAAAACTGCCGGTCGATGTATGCAAACGTCTCCTCAACGTCCTTTAGTGCCGATAGGGTGACAACGGGTGTGTCGCCTGCGCGCGAGAAGCGCCCCGACAGAGTTTCCGAGGGGGACCGCCGCTCAAGTATTGTCCACCGAGCTCACTGTATTTCGCGCGAGACGCAGGAAGACGGAGCTTCGGGGACAATAGATGTCAGGGCGTCGCGGCGATACTAGATCTAAGTAGGCCATGCCGGGCTACGGTTATGGTGGCATAAAACGCTCGGCGGTCCTGAGATCTACGCCGGGAGCCCCCCTTTACGGCCGAAAAAACTGCCGCTATGATTGCCTATGCAAATTGTTTAAGATATCTGGCGAGCCGCGAGCCTCGGGCTCCCCCCCTTGCGACTGTCCCCACGTCTTACCCTATACAGGTCTTATGCGGATAAGCATTGAGGTGAGTAGTTGAAAATTTTTACGAGCGAGCGCCGATCGTTCGAAATCGATGTAGCGGATGAACCGATTGCCGTTTAATTTTATTCTCCTATGTGGATTCAAATTACTTACGAAATGCCGATCGGCCAAATCTCAGTATCAAGTGCGCTTACCTGAAACAAATAAAAAAAAATACAAATGTACTGTACCCGTTAGAGTAAATAAATCTACAAATTTCATCAATGATTAGTATCTCGCATTACGAATTCCAAATCTACGAGCGAGAGGAGCTTTATCGTAATCTTAAATTATCGGCACGCTCGATTCCGGCGATACAGCGAAATTCCAATTTTCCGAATGTCAAGCTCGTACATATAAGCGTGCGTTATACCGCTCCAGCTCGGTGTAATTCCTTAGAATGGTTTTCCCGTTGATTTAAGAAATGCGGAAGAGGGAGCGGGAGGAAATGCACACGCTCCCGCTCGCCACGAAAAGGAAGAGAAAGCTGCGAGCCGAAACGGGGATGGGACATATATCTCCTACCTCCCTCCCAGCCGAGTAAATTAAGAAGGATTATAAATTTCATTCGAAAAATCTTCGATCTCTCTATTCCGCCCCCGGAGCTTGGCGCGCGTTCCCTCGCGAGCTCCCGCCGAGCGATCGCAGGCAATTTTAAGAATCGCCGAAAATTCCACGCCGAATAAATCATTGCGATCGTTATATTTTCCTCGCGCAGCGGTGCTCCCTTCCAGAAATTGAATCTTCCACTTAGCGGGTAAAGAATCGCGTTGTTGCCGCGGGGGCCATATATGTTTTCGCCGAAAGTTTTATGACCCACGCGCTTTTAAATAAACCCAATCGACCGTCGGATATTATAAATATATTATAACAATGTCCGCTAATCCAACCCTCGCATATTTCTCTATTGTTATTGCCCAAAATCGATTTCCAACAAATACTATATTTTCACGGAAATCTTTTTGCTAAATACGAATAATTTCTCGGTTAAATTAGCAGGGGCACGCAAAAGTTTCCGGCATCTCCAGAAGTGCGCGTTAAACGGGGAGACAATGAGTGACAGGCTGGTGAGATTAAGGCGCGTGGATGCAAAATATGAACTTGGAGCGGGGCAGCCGGTAGGGAAGGATAGGGGTTGGAGGAAGGTCGAGTCAACGTTGATGTATATACCCGCTCTTCTGTCTAATTAAACTCCGGGGCGAGTCGTCGCAGGCTCGCACATTCGACCGTCGGACTACTACCGCCTGCTACTACTAGCCGAGCGGCCAGCGCCGCTACTGCAGCCTTTCAAAATGACAAGCCTGACGCAATGTCTGACCTCGCTCCAGAATGAACGCGCGCTTCTTTCTTCTAAATTTGAAAACGCTTCACGCCCGTCTTTAGCGCTTTCTGCGCACATACACTGCCGCACGCCGCTTCTAATATTAGAGCACTTTCGACAGAGCACTTTAATTGTCTACAAAAACTGCACGTCAAGCCTTTTCGCTAGCGCCGGACGTTTATTGAACGGTAAATTAAAGCTCCATAAAAATATTCGAGTAGAAGCGACAATTTTCACGGGAGCAATCATAAAAAAAAGCGGGAGAGGGAGGCGACGGAAAGGGGCGGGGGAGAATGAATTTCGGAGCGTTGAAGCGATAAAATTTCGCGGCAAAATCAACAGACGCATATATAACTCCGTACGCGGGCGAGCCCGGTGTCCGGCCGGTTATAACGGGAGAAATTTTTAATTTTCGAAAATCATTCATCATCGCAGTTGTCGCGCACGCCGCCGTAGTTTCATCAATTTATCGCGGCGCGCACGCGATCGCACTCGTTTCTTTTTATTGGCGCATCAACGCGGGGCTAAAAGAAAAAAAAAACGAGAGAGCGAGCGAAAAAAAAGGTCCAGCGATTTTTACGTGTGGCTTTTCTGACGGCGTGGGCAGGGCGCACGGGTATAATGCGCGTATCTCGCGCGCGGGCTGCAATCTGCGTAACAGGAACGAAATTTAATCAAACGCGGGCTCGCGCTAGATACGAGACGCGCGCGGTCGGGGCAAATATGCCGCCGGAATTGAACGCGGCCAGAGAAAGAACGACGTGGCGCGGGGGAAAGAGAGACAGAGATCCGCGAGATTTCGCCTCCATCAAATTAATTTAATTTATATCTGGCTGTCCGAGGCCCCTACTCCATATAGTGTCTACTCTCTTTCTCTCTCTCGAATTCTCTCCCGTGCTCTCTTCGTGCAACGTTTTTCCAATTGCTCAATTGTAAATTGAAAAAAAAAAGATTTAAATAAATGACAGTAAACCGGTGATCTAACAAAATAATAAATAAATTTTTGTGCAACTATCGAAGCGAGCTCGCCGCTGGCTAGATGCCTAAATTTTCGTTGCTTGTCATTTTTTCCCCGCTTGAAATATTTATCGAGACATCGGCTTAATCTGGCAGCGGTGAAGGCGGGCATCGCCTCCGCGTGTCCTCGTATTCTCGAATTTCGGAATCATTATTATGGCGATGAGCCGACACTGGCGCTGTCGCCTCTCCCCCCAGTCACCCGTTATACGTAAGCCCGATTCGATTACCTCCAGCCAGTAGTCTCGCCTCTCTCTCTCTCTCCCTCTCTTTGCCGATCGATCCCCGATAGTTAACCCAGAGCCGTGAACGCGCTCGCCCGCTGCACATGCATTAAAGCCAAGAACCCAACTATGTTGCCGACGTCATATCCAATACAGCCGACGGCTCGGCGTGTTGCGCGAATGAGCGAGAGAGAACGGGGGAGATTGAGGGAGGTAGTCTGGAAGCCCTCAGCGCCACCCCCTGATTGGGCAGTAATGGCATTAACCAACGCTGCAATATGATTACTGCTCTCTCGCCAAGGTAACCTGATCGTGCCCGAAATCCACGAAGCGAGTCCCCGCTCGCGCGCCCCGTCCATCCATCTTTATCTGCCCCTATCTACAGCTTGCATTTTGCGCGTCTGCAACTCCGCGATTTCGTTCATTGGTGCACGCATGTATTTATTTAAAAAAACCGTCTTATATACATCAAATAATAACGCTTTTTATTACCTAAAATATTCTGGAACAAATGTGTATCAATTTTTAGACGGAGTATAGAAACTTTAATTGGATTCGCGCTAATTTTTGTTGAGCCAGAATATTTCGAAAGTGCTTTTTTTTTGCAAAAGTAATTTTTATTCGAGCCTTTGTTGATCCGCCGTAAAAACTGACATGTGTGCCATTGTGATGAGATTTTGCGCCGCAGTAATTGCGTGATACAGAGTTATAAGGCGCGCGTGCTAAATCGCGTTGTGCTTTTTGCGGCTCAGATTACTTCGTGAATCGCAGGGGGTGCGAGGGCCAAGGGGACGCTCCTTATCTCGGTATTAGAAGATTAGGAGATCACGATACGAGGTCAGACAGAGGAGACGCATTCGATCTTTTCCGCATGCTTTTTTTTCTCTCTTATCTAGTTACATTGTTCAACCGAGACTGCTGCGTTGTAAATATTTTCTCTATATTTAAAAAAAAAAAATATCACCGAAAAATTTCGAGTGAACCCGACGCTAATTAATAAATGATTCGCCTCGTGTTTTCCGTGCTCCGGGAATTTGAAAAGAATCCTCTTAATTTCGAGGAAAACTGTCGTCGGTCTCGCCAGCGCTGGGCGCAGAAAGAGAGCGCGGACGTTTAATTAAAGTGCGCGCGGAGCGACACGCGATTTCAAACAAGAAGCAACAATTTCACGCGCTGCCATCGCACTTTTTTGCCAGTTCAACGCTGGAATTTCACGCGGCGGGAGGAGAGAGAAAGAGAGAGAACGGCTTTCGACGAGCGCTGGGCGACGCTTCGCGGAACGCTGATTTCGAACAAGCCATCGGCGCGTCGTCGGCTCTTCTCTCTTTCTCCCTCCAGCGGCCGCCACTCTTTTTGTACATCATTTCGCTCTTATTCATCTCGTTTTATTTTGCACGTCGCCGGCTTCGAGAGAAACGCGTTGCGTCGCCCCGTGTATAAAAACGACTTCCACGAAGCGACGTCCCGGGCGAGCGCGCCTCCATATACCTACGAGCGCAACTTGAAAATCGTCTCGAAGCGCGGCATCGAGGATCAAAAGTCTCGTTGAGCTCGGCGAGGTGAGAGCCCGAGGTGGGAAACGCTCCGCGTTAAAACGAAGGTTGCTCTGAGAAAAATATCGCCGACGAGGTTCACTTACCGTGAGGTGTTGAAACAGCCACGCCCTGAGGATGTTGGTCGCGACCTTGGGAAAGATGCCCCTCTTCTTTTGGTTCTTCTTGCCCGACGAGTCATCGTCTTCCTCGCCCGTACCTTCGCCGCTACCGATACTCGCGTTACTCGCATCACCTGAAACAATAAGCATTGCATTGGGACTTTAGTAAATTGATAACCTGCACTTAACGACTTTATTGGCGAATTATATTGCACCGATTCATAAATCTTTTTCAATTTATGCACTTGAATTTATTGTCGCGATAGCAGATAAAATTTGATGTCGCAAAACAGAGGACATTTGTTACGAAGCTGATTTATTCGGTCAATATAACGTCGTCCCAGGGCCGGAATAGAAGGGAGCCGAGGTATCGGCTTTAAGCGGAGAAAATGTTTTCTTTGCTTTTGCGTGAATACTCCATTTCTCCGGTATAAGAACGCAGTGCCATCGCATAAATTCCCCGTCGTTTATCAATCTTAGCTTTTTAATTGCCGCGCGCCCAGGGGCTCACGAAGTCCCTAAAGATCCTTAGCGAGCTACCGAGCTTATGACAGTAATGAGAGATATTAAAGCGACTTACGCACCTACGTGAGCTAAATATCGTTACTGCAATCTCCAGGGGAATGACGCGACAAAATTTTAAAAGACGCCGACTTACGTAATAAGGTATTTTTTTCCGCCTTCGCCATTCATAGAATCTATTCTAGTACAGAAATAATTAAAGCGAGAAAAATATAATAGTGCGACTCTGACGTAGTCGAGAGGTCGTATTATATTAGTCAAAGAGGAGGAAATGCTTCTAGTGAAACTCAACAAAACCTACTAGCGTATCATTTTTCATCGCTCTCGACGTATCCTGCTGAAAATAAAATGGCATTAACGAACGCGTAAGAAGAGCGATTAAAGCGCGACTGAGGAGAGACGGCGCAGCAAAAAGAGAGACGCGGAATCCTCTATCAGCGTGACGATGCGAATCGACGTAATAACGTAAAAGTCATCAAGATTAGGCATCGGCGCGTCGCATCGTGGCGGCGGCGAGTCCTTCGCTCGCTACATTAACCCGATTCGCCCAGCAAATTAGCCGCAATCGTGGAGCGAGAGAGAAGGAGGGACTCCGCGGGGCCATTTTGCCGTCGAGCGTATATTACGGCCGACTGCTCTATCCATTCGTTCTTCGTCCGAACGCCATTACCGAGGAGCTCGTCTAGCGTCGCTGAGGATAAAGCAAGAGGGACTCCGCTGACTCTCTCTCTCTTTCTCCTTCCTCCCGGCCTTTTTTTTGCCTAATGTCCGAAAGATGCGCTCTCGCTCCCTCTAACGGTCCCGCAGTTATGCGCGCCTTCGGTAAAAACCAAGAGTTACGGGGCGAAGGAATAAGGCGAAACTTACGCTCGAGCGATTTAAATTTTCTTCGCCGGAAGAAAGTCGCGCAAAAACTGGCCTTTGAATTTTCCCCCGCTTCGATGAAGAAAGAACGGGATTTCGGAGCGCTCTCGAGGTGGTCTTCTTTTTTTTATCTTTCTTTTTTTAAAGAGAACATTGCCGTTCTACTCCGGAAAAAATGAAACGCGCTTGCGCGAATATTCGTTTGTTAGCATCGATTTGAATTTACAAAAGTTTTTCTTGGCAGTCGGCTGAAATAAAAATCGTGCTCTTAGAGAAAATATTTAGAAACAAAACATACGAGAGGAGTTGAGGACTTTTTTTGTGCACTGTTTACTCTTCGCGGAAAGAGTGAATTTTCTTTTAAAAAAAGAGAAATGATACAGAGAGCGAGAAGTTTCATCAAAAGAAAAAAAAATGGGAGATCGACGAATAGCTGGAATATTTTTGCACGAGTAGTATTTTTCTCGGACGTCGACGAGTTCAAAGTTAATCTCGAATGCGAGACCGCTTGGCATGTGAAGGAAGGGTGTTGTCATCGTGAATCTTCTAAAAGAAAAAAAGGAGGAAAAAAAGAAGGAACTGGCTGCTCCTCTCTTCGCGATTCCTTCGGCACGATAGAACCTTGGGAAACGGACCGTACGATAAGATTCGGTCATTTATAATCCCGCTCTCTATCAGATAAGGCTTTGTCAGAGATATGCCTTCTCTACCGTTTTGCAATTGCTTTCAATTTTTTGCAAAAAAAAAGAAGATTATTTTTATTTCCTTTCCTAAGAAACGTGTAAACTAAATTTTTCTTATTGAAAATATTTGATTTTTAAGCGACCGTCGAACAAAATTCAGGAAATTCACGTGCTATTGGAAAAATAAGAGTAATACGGTCCAAGCAACGAGAGAAATAGAAAGAAAAGTAGCAAGGGTGAAAAGAGAGTTAGCGGGGTGGTCCAGCGCCATATCGTCCTCTTGTTGATTTACGCAGCAGCTCGTGCATTTTTACTGCTGCGTTATAGAGATTTAAGTGCAGCCAATTACACGTTTATGCGTCTCTGTACGTTGCGCCTGAGCGCTCGAAACGTTTTTCTCTTCCTACCCTCTCTTTCCTACACTTCTCTCTCTCTCTCTCTCTCTCTCTCTCTCTCTCTCTCTCTCTGCCTCTCTCATTCTCTCGTTTTCTCTCCTTCGAACGGAATTTTCCAACTAAAACTATGAACACCTGCGTGGCTAGAAATAAATACCACATGCGTTTCGTATACTTCCCGTTTTACGTTAAACTTCGCTCTATCTGCTAAAATTAGAAATACTGAATTTGAACCTAAGATAAAAAAAAAATCTTAATCAGCATTTGAAAGATGATTTCTCGGAATTGAGCAAACGAAATGAAAAGAAAGTGAAACGAATGTACACGGCGAATGGCGACTAACTGCCGGTGAGCACGTATAGGTCGTACCATTTCGGTATTCACACCGAGACATCTTCCTCCCGAGAGAGCAAGATAGCACAGAGGCTTACGCTCCTAGACTCTATTTACGGTCTTGACTTCGAAACTCGCTCACTCTCCTACTCGGCGAGCCCTGTCGAAATAACCTCGCATATGGTCGACGAAAATAAACCTTCTAATTCCCATCTCGTCGAAGCCGCTGTACACTACTCTGCTTCGGTATATACATCGACGGGCACCAGAGAAAGAGAGAGAGAGCGAGAGAAACACGGAGAGAGGACCGGCGAGAAGCCACCCCGGTGTTAACGCGGCCCCTCGCAAGAGACCGTGCCCGGCGTACCGCCACCGCTGAGATTTATACCGGATACTTGACGAATCGTCTGCGGAGAGATTGACTGTAATATCTTGCCCGCTTAATTCTTTGTTTGTCCCGGGAGGATTTACTTCCGTAGTTAAAAAATCATCGGCTGAATTATAGCTCGTGTCCACGGCCTCCACGGGTTTTTGAATCATGCGCCGGGAGATATAAGTTTTAAATAAACCCGGTATCACGTAGGAATGGCGCTCGAGTGAAGTTCATTTAAGTAAGTCTGAGAAAAGAGGAAAATTAAAACGTAAAACTTTAACCTTAAAAGATTCATAATTTCTTTAAACGCATATAAGAAGTAAAATAATGCAATTAAATATTTTGGATTAAGGCAAGAAAATATTACTGTAGCGATAACAAAGATGCGGGGAAGATATCTGATAAGAACAGATTAGTTAAGGAAATGGAATGGAAAAAGTATCTGTAGGACGAAAAAGTAAAGTTAGAGTGGAGGGAGAGAGGGAATGTATACACCGGATACCGAGACATTTATTCGCTGCCACGCTACAGTACGCCATGCGAAGGAACAAAAAGAAAACGAAGTAAAAACAAGATTAAAGAAAAATACGAGAAAAGAAGACGAAGAAGAGAGGACTGGAGAACAGGAAAAACAGAAATATCTACTTTCCTTTAGATATCGCGTTTCACGGCCGTGCAAATTTGCTCCCGTGCTTAATTTTCAATTTGTACTTTATAAAATTTTGTTTTTAATTAGTCGTCGTCAAAAATTAATAAAAAATCTTCAAAGAAATTCCAGAGTTTCTTTTTTAAATTCGTTCATCCCGTAATTTCGCGCGCCGCGTTAATCCAATAATTTGGCCGCATGAGCAACAAAACCGGTCCATCTAATTTCCGCGCCAAGCTCAGCCGGAGCAAAATTGATCGAAAGCTTCAAACAGCCCGACCGACAAAATCGAGCGCGGCTATATAGTGCAATTTCTCGGCCTCGTCGCTACCTCGTTACATTGTATCGCGCGGCCCGCCATTGAATTCTCGAAGAGTGCGTGCGTCGGCGTACCTCACGCAGTTCTCGCATGAAATTTCGCCAAAAAAAAGGAGGACGAAGAGGGAGGGAGGGGTGGGGGACGAAGGAAAAAATCGACGGGAACGAGAGAGCGAACGCAGGCAGACTCTTTATGGATATTGCCGCGGGTGCGCGACGCGCCCGGTTTTCTCCGGAGCTCGCCTTAATACCCTCCGCTCCTTCGCGTGTAACCCCCTCGGGCGAAAATATGCACGGGCACACGCTCCTACGAGAGGGCGGGCATATATTCCCGGGGCCGCTTTCTCGGGTATTTTCAGGGGAATGGCTAAGCGAAAGATCGCCGGGAGATCGAGCGTCTCCTCTCGAACGGCAGAGCGCGAACGAGACCTTTTCTGGCTTAGCTTGCGATATTCCAAAGATTTCGAGCGCTGCAGCTGTTACTGGTGGCGCGGGGAAGGGGGCAGCAAGCAGCGCACAAGGAGAAATGCAAGGCTTTTTCCGAGAGCCGGGGCTGCAACTGATGGCTTCCACGCAGTTTTCTTCGCTCGCCTCTCTCGCTCTCGTGGTGTCGAGGCCGAAACGTTACAGTTATACCGAACGCGCGGAATTTCCAGAAAAATTTCGCCGAATATCGATGCCATAGCCCGCTAGTGCTCCGCCGTATATTTCTCGCTTAATGTATTTTCGAAATTTTTTTTTTCCTGGTTGTACACTTTTGCATTCGAGCGCGACGTGCACTTGGAGAGGCGCGGCGCTTATATATTGGCGTACGCGTCTGAAGATGTAAAAATTGAAAAGTAAATAAAAAGGCATCGGAGTTTTGTTTATCCACGGCGGCTTCCATTAGGCCGATCGCTCGTCAGCGCTTTCGCCCCAACGACGCGGCTCTCCGGCGGAAAAACAAACGGCAATTTTTATTAGCTCGCGAGGCACTCGAGGAGGAGTGCGCGGCGAGAAAGGCCAGTGGCGTTCGAGGCGAGGATCCGGAAGGAGGCCGTGGCGGCGGTTCGTCCGCATTCCTTCGACAGACGAGGCGCAGCCCCGTCGGAATTAAGTGCCAGTGGCACTTAAAGTGCCTCGGCGCGCCGAGGCGCAAATGCAGCGGCGATACCGAGCGGCGCATGTGCCCGTACACGTACTTCCACATAGAGGGGCTAATGTTTTCGCATACTCCAAATCGAGAGGGGGTCATTGCACCAAAACACACGCCCGCTACCCGTACTTCCACCAAAGTCTGCCTACCTACCTACCACTAGCTCTAGTGAAATTTGCACGCTGATGATGCGAGCTGAAAACACTTTGCGGTTCGATTAAAATTTGAAACTATTTATTTCGATATATTTTGCAATTTCGCATCAATTACGAGAGGCGGAATGAATAAGTTTCGGGTGAAAAAATTAACAAGTAGATGTGGAAAGGAATAAGGAACCGAGCCAAAATCTTGACAAAGCACAATTATTCCTAAAGTAATCAAATCTGATGGTAGAAAAAAAGGAGCGAGCGGATCTTTTCAGAAACGAAGCCAAGATTTTCTTTTTCGCGAAGCGGAAAAAAACACAACGAAGCGAGCTCGGCGAGGCGAGGTCGAGCCGAGACGAAAGAGGAGCGTTTCACTTAGACGGAAGATTAATCGAAAATTGTACAGTACGTGCGATGAGGCGCGAAGTTGGCTTTTACCCTCTTGACGTCCGTACTAAATGTTCGCAAAGCAGTCGGAAAATAGAGATTACATCTGACAGCTACCTCTTAACAATACCTCTTAGCATTGCTTAAAAATAGAAGAAGAAAAAATCGATGTGGAAAAAAATGTCTTCTTCAATTTTAAAATAGAAACGATTTCGTACAACCTGACGATCTCTCGCGAGTCTAACCAAATTTAAATTAGTATTTTTAAATGTGACATTCGATGTTGATCTGCCCTAATATCTTGAAGCGCGCGTTAATCCTCGGGGTTGTGAAGCTTAAAATTAAAAGAAAATTAGGGTAAAGAAAACTTGCAATAAATTAGATCGGAAGTGAGAACGAGAAAGAGACGGAGAGACAAGAGATGGTACCACGCGGAGAGAAATACAAACAAGTATAGATGGGCGAGCGAGTCGGAGAGCGTGAAGTTTGTCTTACAAATGAGCCGCGCGACGCGAATGATTTAGTGCGACGGCGAGCTGCCTGCGTTAACCTTTGCTGCGGATGACGGAGCGTGGGTGGCTAGTTACACTTTAGTTATTAGCCCGTGGTCCGAGACGCGAGGCTGGCCACTGCCTCGTCGATGGATAATAAATATTGGCGAGTCGTTACGACTGCGTGTGCCCGCGTATACACGTATATTTGGCTCGACGCTGTGTAAAGCCTTTTGGCGGTAGCCCTGTCCAACGATAAATATCGATCGGCTTGTTACACTTGTTCCGGAACATCAAAAGCCATGTAGTAGCTGGCTGCGTCTCGAAAAACTGCTTTTAATGGGTTTGTTTATATGCGCGAAGAAGGGAGGAGGGAGAATCGAAGGTTCTTTGAAGTGATTACGAGGAAGTTATATTGCCGACTGGCTTTTCGATATGATTGATAGGTTAATGCCAATTTTCAGGTGTATATGCGGTTATTTATGGCTATCGATTTCTTTTACGCGTACACTCAACGTTAATGACCGTCTTGACTATCGTTGTGAATATGTATTCTTAGTAATTAAAATAAAATGAAATACCATATGAAACATAAATTGTTTTTTTTAACAAAGAAAAAACTATGCTTTTGGTAAATAAATCTTGGTTAGAGCAAAGCTAAGAAAGTGATAGTGAATTATTTTAATCGTGACGTAGTAAAAAATGTTCAGTTCCGTTAGGCACAGCGTGAACTCGGATACGAAGGGACAAAAGTTATGCGGATTAACCTACGAGGAATCCTACATATTCGAGCTCCTCCTAAGATATACTAAATCTCAGCTTTGGTGTACATTGGAGACATTCTTTCTTTCCACCTATTGAGCAAGAAAAGAAGAAAAAATTACTTCATTAAATCTTGTGAGCAGCCAGCAAACAAAATTTCAAAAGTGAATTGTGCAGTATTCGAATGGTTTTTGGTTGACGGGTTAATATTTTACACCGTTTTAAATGCAGCCTCACTTAACTTATTACATCAATATATAAATTTTTTAATCTTAGGTAAATATTTAAATTTTAAAGTTAACGAAATAAAATTTATTTTCACAAAACTTTCAAACATTTAATAAATTTCAGAACGTTTAAAAATTACGACTATGCATCTTAACTCGTAATTAATTATTCTCAAGTTTACTTTTATATCGCCAACATACTAAATCATTTTTCACGCTTCCAATACGCGCATAAAACTTACAAAATACGTAAATAAATTTTCAAAAACCTTACGAACACCTTTACAAAGGAGCTCCCGTGCATCGCTGAATTATTCATAAGAATTTTGAAAACCATAATAAAAATACGCCTGTCAAAGGAGTCAGGACAGATTCGAAATTTTTACCCACTCAGTCAAATATTCGGAACGACTTATCGGTATCTCCTCACAATTCAGTTGAGACCGCCACGAGAAAGTTAAGGGCGCAGAGTGAGGCGGGAAGAGAAAAGCGAAAAAAAAAACTTGACCGCAAGAACGTCGTTTGCAGAAAAGTCATTTGCAATGTACGTTGAAGAGGTGCACATAATCGGCATCGGTGAATACGAGCGAACGAGACAGAGCATAGCGCGCTTGACCGTACGGAAAGGGAAAGAGAAGAAGATGAGGGAGAGAGAGAGAGAAGTACAGGCTCTCAACGATTGAGACATCACTCTTTGGAGCGGCACTGACAGTTATCTGATTCATGGACATGCCGAGTGTATTTTATGCCGTACGACCTATGAATACAGATCGATCGCCGCTGCTTCTGCTGCTGCCGACTGCCTGCAGCACACGCGAAGAACCAACAGAGAGGGAGTACGCGAGCAAGGGAGGAGGGGCGCCGACTGGCCCAAGCGGGAGATCATAGGTGCATCGCATCCCGGCTTCTTGTATATCAATTACACTTACATGCGCACGCGGACTTTATGTACGAGCAATGGGCGCCGCGCGCGAGCGATAAGAAAGACGAATTGCACGATGCGGATGACGATGCTCGATTTGCAATTAGTCAGCCGCATCGAGATCCGCGCACAAGAGGTTGATCGTCTGCTCGAATTCTATGCGACTTTTTTTCGTCTTGTATCGTCTCGCATTATTGACCCACTCATCGTATTATGTTCACCAATGCCTGGATTATCAATATTTACGCAAGAACGTACTAAATTTTTTTTTCTTTTGTTCAAATCGTTCACCATTGAAAAGGGGAAACAAATAAAAGGTCGAAAATTGCAGTTTTAAGCTGAAAAAAATTGCTTGTCGAAAGAGCGTCATAGCTCTCCTTTCCGAGCCATTATCAGCATATGGATTTGGACAGCCGGACAACACGCGGTCCCCGGCGACGCTCGCGCGTCCGGGGAGGGCACTTTTTAAAACGGCCGCAGCTATCCATTTCTCGGGGGGTGGCCCGAGCGAGCGGGCGGGCGCGTGGCCGACATAACGGAATCCCGTATTCGACGACACATGTGAAAGCGGTATTATATAGGAGAGCGAGTGGGCAGGGGGGTCGTCGGCGGTAGCCGTTCATCGGCGCGCGTAGTTCGCCGTTCCGCGAGGATGCGCCACTCGTGCGCGTGATAAATTGGCGCTTTGTCCGCGCGCGAAGCTTTGCTATTATTTGCCTAGGCGGCCCGCTGCTCTCCATATCTATCGTCTCTGCGATCGCCTATCTCTCTTGCACCATTCCGCGCTTTTTCCGCCTGAAAAAATGGCTCGTCGCTCGCTCTCCCTCCACTCGCACGAATTTCTTTTGCCGCCCCGACAAAAAAAATTCGGGAAAAAGCCGCCTTTCGGATTTGATTGAAAAGGCCTTCTACAAAAAGAAAACTGGTATAAAAAAATAATTTTCGAAAAGGTTCACGTCAGAATTGACGGTGGGGAGGGAAGGAAAAGAATCGATGCCGCCGATAAAAGGAGAGTTATGTTGAATGCCCCTGCTGGAAACCCGGCTAAACGCTTCCTCCCTAATTAAGACGGAGTCTCACGAGCCGCTTGCCTGGCCCCGCGTGGTAATTATCACAGCAAGGAGCGTTCGCTCGCGGAATCACCTCGTGGGTCTCCGACGTCGAATCGGAGGCATTAATTAGCGCAATCTCCGTACGTGCCTACGACGAGACGCTACCGTGCAATATCTTCGAGGGATTCCCTCCTCCGGGCACCCGTTAATCCGGCCGCGAGATTTGGGGATTCCTCTTTCTTGCTTAACTCACCGATCGGATTAGTATTTCAATTGCCGGAATTAAGCCCCGGAAGATCCGATTTCTCGTTTCGCCTCATCATTATCGCGCTCGGTAAATCTTACGTACGGATGATTATAATTTTTCAATGAAAAATTTACCAATAACTTCGTCATTCCTCGGTGCTATTTTTAAAAGGGACGTATCGATAGATATTTTGATAGAAAACAGAGGATTAAAAAATCGAGGTTACGTACGCCGAAAATACACGCCTCACACATAATGGTACAGTACCGTAGGTCATCACGACGATTCCACAAGATAATTGCTCCGCTCTTTCTCTCTCTTGACTGGGCGTATTTGTATAAAGTCAAGAGCTCGTTCGGCGGGACGTTAACGCCACCGCGAGCGCAGTAAAATCGCTCGTTCGACCGGCGCGGCTCCGTAAGTGTCGAAATAAAAGCTCTAATGAAATGGCTTCGCTTTGTTTTGTGCACCGAACGACACAGCAAGAGAAACAGAAAGACAGAAAGAGAGAGCCGATTCCGCGTCGCGACCAAAAAAAAAATGAATCAGCTGGTTTAAAAACAACGAATAAATTCTAGCAAGCAAAAAATAGACGGGCGAAAAGGGGGAAAGGACAAAAATACGGCGGCGAGGGTCGCGCGAGTGGAGGAAGATGAAAAGCCCGAGACGAGATGATAGGAAGCAAATGCGAGGACATGTGACGAGCACGTGTCGCGCGCGAAGCTTCGTTAGGTGCACGCGCGCTCGGCCCCGAGTTCGCCTCCGCGTTAAGAGGCTGACGTATGGCGCCGTTTTGAATTGCCGGAAGATTTCTGGTCGCGCGCGCGAGCTCCTCCCAAATCACAACCCGCGCGCTCGCGAGCCGAAAGAGTGCCGGCGCGCATATAACTCTTGCGACTCCGGGGCCATTGTATAAAAATCGAATCCTTCTTTCGGCGGGCGCGCGGCGCCGATAGATCACCGGCTATCATCGGCGACGTTTAACACGCGGCATTCGGTTTGCCGACTTTACGGCAACGGTATTTCGAACGGCGGCGTCGCGACAGAATTTTCAAAACACGCGAGAAAAAGCGAGGACTCGTAAATAACGGCGGCCCGGCGTAAATCAAGACAATACGAGACGAAATAGAAAATCGCGAGGGGTCTGAGAGAGCGCGGCCCGCTGCGCCGAGAATAATCCCTAATTCTCGGTGAATCGGCGCGTTGCGCATGATTCGAGGTTAATGGTCGTGCGGCGCGCGTATATATACTCTCAGTGGGCCGTTGCAGTATAAGCCGGGCGCGCGTGGCTTAATGTCCGCGATTTATCAAGCGGCCGAGTAGGAGACGAAACAAGAAAAGCCTGTCACAGAGCGCCGAGCGGCTTCTCGCGTCTCCTTCCCACCCTCTCCTCTCCCCCTTCCTCCGCCCCCCTCTCCGCGCGCTTCCTATAATTATCTACCAGTCCTCTCGTCTCGGCTCTTCGCAATGGCCTCGTAAATATAAGGATTGCAATTACGGGTCGTCAAACAGCCCTCGCTGCGGAGGATCAAAACGCGCCCGCGGAAAAAGGGAGAGGAAACCTCGGCACGGAAAGTCCGCGAGCCGGACGGGCGAAAAAGCAAAGAGGTACGGGGAGAGGGCAGATGGGGGCCCGGGGGAGAAAGAGGAATGGGCGCCAGCGGCCAGTAATGAGCCAGAAAACTGGCGACAGCTCGCTACGCTATGAAATGTGGCGGCCCCGGCTGCCTGCGCTGCTCTACACGTGTCTGTCCATGCAGACGCGCGTTCGCCCGGTCCCATATTTCACACGCGGGGAGCTCGCGAGGGCCCCCAGCTTTCGGAAGTCTTGTTAGCGCCGAACTAAGCGACTTGCCTCGACATTAAGATTCCCCGGGCGAAACGGCGACGAAACGCGTCGGAAGAGACGCTCCCGATGCCGTGATGGCGTCGCGCGTGCAGCCGCGAGATCGATGGCGAATAAAGAGACGCCGAGCTACTGCTAATCTTTCGTGGAGATGTTTCCACTGTTTTATTCTGTTACTTTGATTGCCCACCAACTGCGTGCACTCTCGGAACAATTATCTGAACGCGGCCGAATAATTCACGACCTCGAGAATGAATTTTTTTTCATTCTTTTATCAAACTTATCTCTCAAAATTTTATTCATCAAGATCTCTCGGATTTCCATTTCATTTACAACGTCTCCTTAACGAACTCGCCTGCAGAAATGTTCCCTAACGAGCATCCGAAATATTCCTTAGGCATGCATCGCGATGGTTTCGGCAAGGCCTAGCGGCGCTCCGCGTTGCGTACACGTGGGTATACGGACGCGCAATTGCACTATCAGGGTGGTACATCTCACCAGGGGGGGATCGGGACGAAAAGCGCACGTTATCGCGGCAGCGAGCTGATAAATCCAAGCAGAAGAATAATGAGACGCCATTACTCATGGGGCCCGCATCCTCCCCTATCATCGCGCTGCAGTGTGAGGCGTCGCGCAACCTCTCGACGGCCTTCGCCGAGCCAAGTGCGTCGCGTGCGTGCGATTGTTTTGATGCCTTTGAAAGACAGCGAGCTCTGCACAAACTATCAAAACTACGCGCGAATCCCGATGGAGTCTACTTCGTTCTGGAAAGCGTGACAGTACAGTGAAATTCGCTCCCAGCGTTGCCCAACTCTTCGCTTCGTCGGGGAGCGAAGAAAGGTTTCTCTCGAAACGGTCGAATATTTCGCGTCCACGTGCTCGCCGTCACGGCCGCGTGACGTTGAGTGACACGTTAACGTGCCCGTTTCATCGCGACAAGTCTCTCGTTAGTGCTACTACTGGGATACGCACGCGGCCCACGGGGCACAATAAAATACGCGGCGACAAATTTGGCGGCTCGGCAATCGTGATCAAAACCAACAGGCCGCTCGTGTACGCGGAATAGTTTATGCGGCGGATGCTGATGCGGTTGTTCGCCGCGGCGTGAACCTGCGGTCTTCGATCGGAAACGGCGGAAAGGTGGTCTCGCACGGCAACGCCTGAAATTTCATATCGAATTGGGACTATCGATGCGTGCTATTACGGAAGTTTGTTTGAAATTCGGCTTGTTCTTTAGAGCTTGAACTGGCGTTCAACGACTGTGAAGTAGGCGCAGTTCTATATCTCTATGCGATGTTACTTTATCATTAGAATTTATTTAAAAAAAAGCTACTTTTTTTATATCTAATTTTATATTATTCTCCTACTTTCGTATAACGCGATCTTTATCTCTCCGTTAAAAAGATTTGGTAATGATATCCGCCAAATAAGGCGGCGGAATCCGTAGATTGCCGCCAGCTTCAGGTTATAGAAAATAAAACGCAACGAATGATATAAAGGGTCTCGCGAGAAAAAAACAGGAACGGAGAGATGCAAGCAGACACAAAGAGGTGAAGACAAGGATAGAGAGAGAGCGCGAGTTACCAGTGTGTCTTACATGGTTGGGCACACGTGTCCCAACTCCGCGTGACTATATATACTGCGGTGGCGCGTCGATACTTATATGCAGCGCAAGCGTACGCTCCGAGAGAGAGATAAAAAGAACGAGATAGATAGGGAGGCTACGGAATGAGAGGGAATCCGACGGGTTGAGGGGGCAGCATTCCATCAAACCAGCCTTCATCTCGTATATAAGCCTATCCTCCGGCTATGCCTCTCTTCACTTTGATTCTCTCGTTCGCTCTCGCTCACCTTTTCTCTACACTCGACTTCTTTTCTTTGTCCTTTTTTTTTTCTTCTCCGCCTTTTTTTTTAATATACAATCGTAGGATTGTATTGGTATGGACGGATATAACCGGAACGAGAACGCGCAGCGCGAACGAATCTAAATTCTCCGAAGGTGGAATTTCTGCTTCTCTTTTGCATCTTTTTTGTGAACGCGTGTTGACTCCTGCCAGCTCGAATATAACCGAAAGGGATTTTTCGGCCCGGCGAAGATTTACGACGAATCGGGGGGGATCTTTTTATTAACTCCGGAATACATCGCATTTATTAATGCAATAAAGCGCAATTTGCAGACGGCGCTAATATCCATTTTTATAGCCTCCTATTTTTGCCGATGCTCCCATAAAGAACTAATAATTACATTTTGCAATCCACACGGCGATCCGCGCGCGGCTCTCGCGATCCGAGGAGTTGACAGAGAAATTACAACGATCGCGTCGCATTAAGATTCCAGGATGAGCGCGCACCGAAATAGGTCCACTCGAATTTTTAGAAAAGTCACGTCTAGCGCGCCGAATAAAGATTTAAAATAGTCCCGCATTCTGTTCCCATATATCTCGTTTGGGCGCGCGAAAGATACTCGTGTATTTATTGTCCTCGCGGCTTTTATTATTAAAGCGAGATAGCAGCGTGGGGCTGGAGCGCGGCCGTCACAAAAGCGCACGATGAAGCGGTTAAGGTCGACGACGCGTGCGACACAGGCTCGATGGATGCATTTTTAACGCAACGAAAATAGCGAGACCACGCGCCAACAGTCGCCTCTTCCGAAACCCACGCGAAGCACGGGGAGGAAGAGCGAGGACGGGAGAAAGAGAGAGAACGAGAGAGGACGGGGAAAAAAGGAAAGCGCGCCTCTCGAGAGGACGCGGGGAAGAGGAAGGGTTCGACGACGGGGAGGAGAGAGATGCGCGCCAGACAAAACACGCCGGCAGCTGCGTCGACGACGACGTCGGCGAACCACGTAGACGACGTATACCCTGACTTGCTGGCGTCTCCTCGCACCTTCAACGTTTCAATTCTATCATGCGCATTTTGCGCCGTTGACGCGGTTGTTCTTCCTGCTCGCCTCTCTCCCGTATGAACCTTCGTTCCTTTTTGCTATACAGTTTAGAGGTGACACTATTTACGCTGACATATTTCATCGCGCACTCTTTTCTTTTGTTCCGCTTTTCCTTTTAAACCAGTCGCTCGTGCACCTTTTATTTCAGGACCACACGAAAGTAACATTGCGTATAAAAAGGTTGCACAAAAAGAAGCGCAATCGATGCTCGCTCAAAAAAAAAAGTACTCTGAAAATCTTTCATTCGACAAGCGCGTACACGTGCAGCAAGAAGCGTGACACAGTCTCGTAAATCATTCGGATTGGCCCTCTAAAAACCGATTAACTGCTCAGCGAAGAAATTTTACGAGTCCCCACGGAGGCGGGCATCTGTTTTTCCCGGACGAATGCGCGGCCGGAAGCTGGAGAACGCGAAAGGAAAAGGGCGCGTTATGGAGCGCGGGCGTGGAGACCACCGAAGAGGTGACGAGGCTGCGGCGCGTGGACGACATGATGACCTCGTAAATCACGCTCGCTTAGATTGCGCCATATTAGCACCCGTTTTACGATGCACTTAGCGAGATACAAGGAGGAGGGAGGAGGAGGCGGTGATGGAGCCGGCGACGCCGGGGCCTGTTTTCTCAAGGGTCACGTGTATGCGGCTAAAAATTGACGCGAGACCACAAAGGCCGCAATTAGGTGGGCCTCGGATTAGCGCATGGCCTCTCTATAACCTGACGCACCTCCAATCACTCGAGCCTCGGGATTCACCGTCGCGCTGCCATAAACACGTGTCTATAAATAATACGACACGTGCGTATTGCTTTATTACTCTTATAAATCATGGAAGGAATGCCTGGCAGTATTACGCCGCCGAGGAAATCTGAATTGACACCCAGAATTATTTTATAGACGCTCGAAAATTCTCATCTTTTCGACTTTAGATACATCTGCACGGCCTCGAATGAAAAAATCTCGTGTACATAATTTATCAGCTGCTCCGGAGCTTATCTCCTCGAGACTCATAATCGCTTACGAAAGCAATCTATTTATAAAACCGTGAAACAAATAAAATAATCTTGGCGTGTGACGCCGGATGCCGAGGGGTAGAAAAATAAATAATTGGGCAGCTTTTGCGCTGATTGTCTCGACCCCAACAATGCGCGCGAGCTTCGCCATAATTTGTCGAGTGCGGCGCGCGTTATGCGCGCTCGGAGACGATACACGCCCACGGTAGCGTCATTGAGTATGTAAATGTTCCCTGGGAGGGAAGGGGGGCTACGGGGACGGGGAGAAGGAGGGCACCTGCATAGTGATAAATTGATTATTCCTTTCCTCCTTTTCCTCTCTCGCTCTTCATCTCCTGCACTTTCTCTCTCTCCGTCTTGCGCGACGACTCGCTCGCACCCTTCGGCAGTGTAATAAATACGTAATATCGATGCCCTTCGCATATTACCCGACTCGATGTGTGTGCGTGTACACAGACGAGAAAGAGAGGAAGATGGTGTGCGCATGTGCGCTTGTGTGCACGATCGCGGAGGCAAGACATATTTCAAATAGGCTTCGCCAATTAACGATGCACCTGTGTGCTCGACTGCGTTTGTGTGTATAGGAGCAATACTCCGAGTAACCGAATAATTGATAAATGTGATTAATGAACGGCTCCGTGTGTTGTTCTCCTTATATTTTCTGAATTTATTATGCCCAGCGTTTAGATATTAATAAGAACTGTGTCGTAAATGGTTCATAAACATTCACCGCATTAACTTCGATAAAAATTGTTCGTTCAATTATTTATTCTCTATGGGTTATTGTGCGCTTTCATACACTAAACGTGTACCAATTTATGCAACGGTAATATAAGACCGAGGGGAGGGAGAATGTGATCAAGTGGCGACTTTTTAAAAGCTGTTTGTCGTCAAACACGCAACCTGCATCTCGAAAGCGTCCTCGGAAGAGGGGGGGGCCACGCACGCACTTGTGCGGCACGTACGCGCGATGCATTCCGCAAATCCGGGACGACGCATTGTTTCGCGCGTCCGATCTTGAGGCAATCTACCGGGGGTCCTCGAGAGTCGAGTGCCTCTCCTCATACGCGACCCTCTGTTAAGCATCTCGAGTGCCTGGACGTTTTCGACCACCCTCTCGATTCGCCTACATCTAAGCTCGATTCGACCCCTTTCCTCTTTCCCTTTACCAACTTGTATAAGCCGTTCCCGCTTCGGTTTGTTTCTTTGGCCACGTGTACCTTGCATGGTTTCTCCAATTGTTCTCTCATTAATGCGCCGCTCACTCACGATTTTCACTGAGCTGGAAAAATCGTTTTGCTTGCTCGTTTTGTTCTCGCATTAATTGCTTGTTTGAAGAACAATGTATACACCGTCACAAAATTTCGTGCAGCGGTATTTTACATTGTAATTATAAGATGACAAGTATTTCCGTGAATTTAAGACGTCCGTGAAACTCCTCGTAGAGTTTCTTTACTTTTATTAAAATAATAAAATTTAAACGCGTGAAACTTCATCCTCCGCGGAGTGCAAAGATAAGAGCGTCGCAAAAGTCTTTATTTCCCGCATACTTTCCGCGGATCAGGATGAAGAGGCCCCCGAGACGAGCGAGGAAGAGAGGAGAAGCATAAAAGCGCGGCTCGTATCGCCGCTAATTAACGAGCACGAAGGTGTTGAAATCAAGCCGCAGTATTTCACGCGGCGATCGCGAGAAAGAAAAAAACGAGGAGGGGGGAGAAGAGAGGAAAAGGTAAGGAGGTGTAGTCTCGGGACACAGGAACTAATAGGCGGAGTGAGAAACAAGCCGGTCGCCAGATAAGGGGACGGATGCGTCGGGCCCCGGCGCAATAATTTGTTTCGGCTGCTGCCGAGGCCGATTCCTCTTTCTCCTGAGAGAGAGAAAGAAAAAGGAAAGGAGCTAAAGACGTCTTTATTAGAGTGCTATGATCGAATATTCAAATCGACCGGCTTTGCGCCGAAAGCGCTTCCAGATAAGAAAGGCATATATACCAGCGGATATTAAATGCGCCGATGAAATGTTTTGATAAATTGATTTTTGAAGCTAAGGAAAGGTTACGCTGCATTCCTCCAACATAAATTTCATAAGTGATAATAACCCATACATCGATAAAAAATAATATGAAATTAAAAAATAATTATTATCGACTCGAGTGCATTTCATTTATTAATAAAGAATGTAATTAGCCTTATCATTCCTCGCAAATAACATACAAGGTTTCGCTAAACTGCTTCAGCGCAGCTGCTCTCCCAAAGCTCATTAAATCGCTCCTCGATAAGAGGCGATCTCCGCGTTCTCGATCGCTAATCGGAGAAAAGTTGCACAAAGGAAAATCTTATATAAAAGTGAAAAATAGTTGGGTGATCTCGAGCGAGGGTTTCATTATACGAGCCGCGCTCAAGATTAAAACGGCCGCGTCCTCGCATAACTTTTAATTTTAACGAGCCAAGGGAGATCCGCGAGGCCGTTGCGTGGGCCTTAAAATGAGAAACGAGGATGTTTCGAGTGCCGCGGCGGCGGCAACAAGGTCGAGGAGTGGACACGACGCTCACGGGTCTGCTGTGGGAGGCAAAAGCCGAGCGAGTGTCCGTCTCTCGCGCGCGGACCGGTAAAAGGCAGCGAGAGAGAAAAGGAGTGCCCAGATGATTATTATACATCTAAGAAGACAAGAGCGTGAGACAGTGTCACATGCAGGCAAGAGCGTAACAGCGCAATGACACGATCCTCGCGCGTCTCGTCGATGTTTTCTCGAAATATACGCGAGGCTCTTGCAAAGAGCCTTAGTCGCGCGACGAAATACTGCACGTCTGGACTAGAGACGTGTACGTTTATGTAAATTATTGAAGCGAATAGAAAATGAGTAGTTTGGAAAAATAATTTAAAAATCAGATTAAATGTGTTTTATCCTTTTGACATCGCGGCGCGGATAAATTGTGAATTTATGCAAATGGAATTTTTCGACGTGCCAGGGAAAATGAGTTAAAGACCACGAAAACGCAGTTAAGACACTAAAAAAGATGGAAGGAAAAATTATTGATTTTCCATGAATAGCTGTTACACGATTCGCCGGCGTGTGTGCAGCTTCCCTCGTGATTTCGTATGCGATCGTTAAATTTTACGTTCATATGAAAATTTTTTCATTTTTTTCGCAATATCCTACCAGTCGTGAGAAGGAAAATCATTGTGACAATCGACTAGTACCTCGCGAGTGCGTCGCAAATCTGATGCTTCATTCACCACTTCTGCGTTGAAAAAAAGTGTTTAATCCTCCGGACGAATATCAAACTGACGATATCGAGTACATTTTTGGACACAAGTCGGTACTTTTGGAGATCGCACTCATACTTTTTTCTTCGTCATTCAGCCTCGCTCGTAGCGTTAAGCCCTCCGCGTGTCGTCTCGTTTCTCTCTCGCTTTCTCATTGTTGTCCAAGTGGTAACCCTCATTGTGCACCGACACAATAATAATTGCTCTAATGATCGCATGCACCGCGCAAAAATGCCTCGTAATCGCCCCGCGCCGCCATGTATATATTCAAATGCATCTTTAACGATGACTATGTGCCGCCGATGTACAATGCGCGCGCCTCTTTACTCTCTATTCTTCTTCTTCTTTCTTTAAGGGCGGCCTCCGACAAGTAGAGAGAAGGCCACGAGCGGCGACGATTAAACCGCGAGATTTTCACTTGGCTTTCAAGTTCACCCTCGTCGAAGGATTCATTTAGAAACCACGAGCTCGGGAAATTAATGTAATCAAATAATAATTGTCTCACGAACGTTAAAGTACCAATTGAAAATTTGAATATTCACATCCGTTTATAGGAGAAAGACGGAAATTGTCGGTGAACCACCTCAACGATGCATGTATATAAAAAAAACTGTTCCATGGGTAACAATAACAGCCCACGGCTGGACGATCGCGTCGATTTTCCGCAGCCTCGCGAGAACGAAACGAAACTGAAACAGCGAAAAAAAATTCGGAACGAATCGTGCCTGGACATCAAAGCCAAGCGCTTGAAAAAAGGCCACTTCCCCTTCGAAAAAAAAGTGTAGCCTCCCCAGAAAAACAAACGAGAATCGGACTGAAACGAGTAAAAAAGCGACTCGCCAGAGTTGAATAAAAAAAAAAAGAGAGAAAAAGGGAGAGGAGTCGAGTGGCGAGGCGGACGGCGAAGGGTAGTTTTCTCCAGCCTCGTAGCAGCGAGAGCATATACGGGTCCGTAAATAGCATATATAGGGCGGTCACGCGGAGCGAATGCCACCCTCTCCTCGTGCGCCTCTCTACGGAGTTTCGAAGCGCACGAGCGACCGGAGCGCACGCTCACTCTCTCTCTCTCTTCTCGCCCAACAACCCAGACCCTGCAGCTGTCAAACGCAGCCAGAATCTTCTTCTGCTCGTGACAGCCTGGAAATGAAGAGAATGCTGCCGCTGCCGCCACCGCTGCCCCGCCGTATCCTCTCAGTGCGTGCGTGCACGCGTGTGCGTACTCGGCCTGCGGAGTTTCGCACTTCGAGAGAGAGAGAGAGAGAGAGAGAGAGAGAGAGAGAGAGAGAGAGAGAGAGAAAGAGAGAGAGAGAGAGAGAAAGAGGCATCGTCCTACGATCTCTCCTTTCCCTTTCTTTCGAGGCCTCCCAACAACCCTTCGGTTCGGCTTTAATCGTTGCTCGCGGATGCAATTATTTTCCTTTCTTTTTTTTTCTCTCTCTCTCTCCGTTCGTCCGCTCGCTCTGGCGGCGGGATTTGCCCCGAGTGCTTGATTATGCTTTTATTGGCTGATGAGAGAGAAAATGAAAATGAGATTGAAAATGGGATTGCGTTATGTAAAGCGAGACCGAGGCGTCGTTCCATTTACGACGCTACATTGTTTAAGCTAATATAATGCGTATACTTTCCATTGACTCCCTTATCGACTTCTACCCTCCGAAACGTTTCAACAAAATAGTTCGAGAGTGCCCACGTCCAAGTGAAAATTTTGAATAAAATATTGAAAACTATTCGAAAGTCAAACGTCCTGAGAGTAATTCCACCGACTATGATCAATTTAACTCTGCGACTCACGTATCCTGTGCAGCGTTCGCTTTTTTTTTTTGTCGTCGCTCTTTTTCCCTTGCATTCGCCGCCGCTCCTTTTTGCTCTCGCCAATACGGTATCGTACGTAAATACACCCGGCGGGAGGACGCACGCAAACCCTTTCGTAAATACCACATTTTAATTATTCCACCGAGGCGCGCGCGGATACACTCGCTTCCTTTTTTCCCCGCGAGCGTTCGCCAGTGGCCGAGCATTCACCGCCCGCGCCTATGACTGCGAGCGAAGAGAGAAAGAGAGAAAAACGCGATGAAACGCGACGGAACAATGCGCGGGCGTCCCATAAAAATCGAAGAGAACTGTGCGGACATTCCGTCCGCAAATTTTTCTCTCGCACAGGCGGAATGAAGGCTAAGGGAAATTTAAACGGGCGGCGCTCATGGCACGCTCGGCCTTTTATTTTTATTTCTACGGACGCCGGGGAATTGAATTTTGTTACCCAACTGGCGCACGGAGAGTCGAAGTTGATGTTGAAAATGTATCTCGTTGAAATTTATCTTGGCGTAAAATTGAAATTGTAAACGATACGCACACGCGCGTATGAATAATTCATAGAACCATCTATGGATAATATTGTAAGTAAACGTTTAAGGGACATAAAGATTTCAAAGCAATTACAGTTGGTTGTAAAAAAAAAAAAAGAAAAACTTGCGTGGCTTGTAATTCAATTTAACATTGCAGCGCATAAATAGTCCGCTCTTCCATTAGGCTCGCGAGGAAAAATTCAAAAACTTCATTGAAGCAGCGCTCGCGCTTCCGTGTGTGTTTATACGTGCGCGGTGGAAGGCTTGTAAATTGTAGCGCGCATGCGAGAGGAAAATGACTCGAGGCGACGTTATGTCTGCAGCACCATTACGCGCAGCTGCTTCTCCTTGGGATACGGCGACTTCGGCGTTGGAGCCTCCGCCACCGATGACGGACTACGCACCGGTGCGAAATTCTTATCGAGACTGGTTATTACACCCCATAAATGGTCACACGACGAACAGCTCGAGAATTAGCCACGAAGCGCTCCCATGGCGATTTCAAAATTTCAAGTAATAAGACACCTTTCTTCAATTTCCCATCCAGACTCGTCGAGAATCATTAGCAGAAACGTTGGGCGCGTTTTAACGCAAAAGCCGTCTGCCGGAGCGGCAACGCGAGCGTTCCGTCTCTCAGACTAATCAACATTTGCGCGGAGGTATAAAAATTTCAATTTCCCCCCGGCGCGGCTCTTTCTTTTATTTCGGGCCGCGCAGGTACGCCGATTGTAAATTCAAAACGCACGTGAAACAAACTGCATATGCGAGAAAGGTTATACGCGCACGCATTCAGAGGCGCGCGAGAGCGAAAGATAGGGAAGAAAAGAGAAGAAGAGAGAATTCGAAACGCAGATGCACCGAAGGCTGCTGGCTGTTTAATATCAGAGTCGCACATGGGTATGGCTCGCGCGGAGACACATTTCACTAATATTACACGGAAGCGGGAAAGAGAGGAGGAGGCGGGAGGAGGACGAGGGAGTATACCGGCGGGGCGAGCGAGAAGGACAAAGAGAGTCATATTCACTCTCCTAGTCGCGCGTACGCTTTACATATCTCACGGCGCATTAATATATTCAACGCGTATGAATATTGCGCCGCGGCAAAAGTATGCACGCGCGGCTCGTACACGGCATGAGAGAATGGAAAAAGCGAAAGGGGAGGAAAACGGGGGGTGGGGGGCTGCGCGGGGGAGGAGGGAAGGCTCGCGTGCGTACATTGGCTAAAGCATTGTGCCTATCTCGCGGGCTCGCGGGCTTCATGAAATCTGCGGCTTTCATTGTTCTACGACGTGGAGCTTTGTGCTTTGTGCCCGACTCTCTCGCTCGCGCGCTCAGCCAACTCCGGAACTATTCTCCCGGCCTTTGAATAAGGAACTAATGAATATCCCTGGACCGCGCGGCGCGACAACGCGCGCTCCGCGCCTCTCTTTCTCTTTTACCTCAACCCTCCCCGCTATATCACTTTTCTCACCGGCTATATCGTCCCGCGCCCGTGTCCTTCGCCGCGGGAAGACAGAGGCTTTATTTCCCGACGAATATCGCATTTATCGAGCCTCGCTCTATAAGCTACTCTCGCTTCGCTCTCTGAGTTTCCTTTGCGAGCTCTGGTTGCCGCAAAATTTCCCCGATCCTCCTCGTCTATCGGCGATTACTTTTTTTTTATTCTACGCCAGATGCGAATTCCATAAAGAAAGAGGAAGAGAAAAAAAAAGGGTTGAATGCTTGACGCCGTGCTCTCACGAAGCGCGAACTTCCCCGAAGGCGGCTTCTCTCGCACGGCATCGCTCAAACGCTGATAAAATCGCGGACAAGTGGCATTTGAAGAAACATCGAAAAATGCCGTGGCGCAGCGCGAGAGCGCGACTACGCCTCGCGCGCCGTGCGTGAGAAGCGCGCGTGTCCGCTCTCATGGACAAGAAAGCCGGAGAGGCCGGCGGTCAAAGAAGAGGAGAGGAGACGAGGAGAGAGAGAGAAAGAGAGAGCCGGCCGGTGATGGATCGTCCAATCAGTGCCGCAAGATGGAGCACGGTGCGGAGCTCGTGTGTATGCGTGAGCGCGCCTACCTACGGCTATTCGCGCAAAGAGCGGCACAGATAAAGAGCGGAGAAGAGGTCACGGTCGGGTCGCTCGCGAAAGAGCGAGCGCGCGCTAATCGAACGATGCGGAGGTGTCTTTTCCCGCGCGGCCTCATCCTTTACGTAACTTAGCGCGCGAACGGTGCTTGTCCGTTTTTTTTTCTCCGGATCTTTTTTTTTTCATACGGTGCGAGTCGTGCGAACGTACGGCCGCCGCGGTGTTTAATGTCGATAAAAGGTTCTGGCACTCGAAGGATGATCGTCTGCGAAGGTAGTTCGATAATCGGATGCGCGCTATCGCCGCCGGGTATTTGCCTTTTTTTCCTTCGCGTTAAAGCAAATCGCCGCGAGTCGATCGGTATTATGTCGGATAGGCGTAATTATTCCACTTAGAGCGATGTTATTGGAGATGTGTGTAAGCGTCTGCCAAGAATTAAGTATCACGATGATGGTGTGCTTTGCGTGAGAAAAAAGCAACGTTAAATGGTTCGATTCTAACGAGCATCGATGCTCGATTAAGGAGTTATTAATTATTCGTGCAATTAGACAATTCAATATTTAACGATCGAAAAGGTTTCGTTCACTTTAAACGTAATGGTTTATCGAACGATTTTATCTATCACTTATCGTTGATTACAGTTCATTTAGTTAGTAGTACGAAAGAATCTTTCAGCTAGCAATTCGAACGAAAATTGTTCATAGCGAACGATTCGCCTTGGCGAAACTGTTATGAAGGAAACTTTATTCACGTCAAGTGTCTTATCAGCGGAGCTAAAAGCAGAATCGACTATTCAACTAAAGGTCAAGGAGCGAAGCCAACTTTTCATTACTTTATCAACCGCCGATCTAATAAACATACTCTTTGGCTTGGACTAAAAAGCACACACAAGAGCCGAGGGAGAAGTCGCCCAAGAACTCGAAATACAATCGAAGCCGCGGTAAAGATCCCCGCGCCTGCGAAATCGGGAGGGACAGGTTCGAAACCACGGGTAGTATCTCTCTCCGGAGGCGCAGGTATAACTTGGAGGCCGCGCGCGAAACTTGCGGTTTCGTTCGGCGGAGAAGTGGGAGGAGGATGAAGCCGCGGGACGAACACATCTCTCAAAGCGCTCGGCCACGAGCGAGGAAGAGAGAGCGCGAGGAAAGAGACCTTCCCAAACAATGCTAATAAATCTATCGGGAGGTCGCGGTGGCGGCGGCGAACTTCCGTTTTCCTGCCGCCGCCGGTCCGCCGAACTCTCGGCCGCATCCCCCTCCGCCCAACATCGACGAATGGAAAACTTTGGCCAACTGATCGATCGCAGATATTCGCCGCTGGTCAGGGGAGCTTTAACTTTGGTAACCGACTTTCGCGGAGTGAATTCGTTCCCCTCCCTTGAGTCTTGGAATTTGCTCGTCGCCTCTTCTTTTTTTCCTTACTTCCCTCAATATTGAATTTTATCGTACGCGAGCGGCTCGGATATACTTTATTCGAAAGTAAATACCCAGCTTTATATTCAGCTTTTTTTTTACCATATCTGGCGAGCTGAAATAAAAAAAAAAAGAATTTTTATCGAGCGAGAAAGTCCTTGGGAAAAAGCGAAAAAGCAAGCGAATTAAAAGAACAAAGTCGAGCGGCGCGGATGCCCGACGCAAATCCCGGCAGTCCGCGAGGATTTTTGTTCGCTTTTGCCACATAATTCTTTGGCGAGAGCCGGTGCTCGCCGCTCGCTGTTTTGAAAGCAAGCGCTGGCACTTTAAAGGGAAAAGCGAAAGACATGGAAAGCGAACAAGAGCGGAGGAAAGGGAGAGAAGGAGAGAGCGGGGGAGGAGGGCGGCTAACAATGGCCGCCAACCAAAACATCCGATAAATCTAACCGGCCCGGACCTCAAGCCCCCGAGGGGTTTTAAACTCACACAGGCGCGCGGGGCTCGCGCAAACTCTTTCGCCTCTCCCCTCCCCCTCCTGCGGGCGCTGAAACCGAGAGCGGCGCGCAGCAACCCTTACATTAAAGGCAGACCTCAATGTCGAGAGCCGCGCCGCGCGGGGGAGGACCGGGGCGGAGAAAACGCCGGGTGGACGGCGCCACCGACACCGCCGAGCTAAGCGGAGAGGATGATGTGCGAGCCACGAAAAGCCGGCAGAGGCATTGGGATTTTTCTGCGGCGAGGGACACGCCGTCGTGTTTGAAGGACATTTGCATGCTTCCTCCTTTTGCTGAATTAAATGAGCGCCGGCTTAGCCGAGACTTCGCTTTAACTTTCGCCAAAATATTTCTTCGACAATTCATGCCGTCCAGTTCATTAGCAAATTAAATGGAATTAAATATTTAACAATGGGAATAAATGACTAATAAACGATGGGAGGGAGGGAGGCGAGCGTTCATCGTTTGGTTGCGTGTCGCGACTCTAAAGGTGATTTGAACAACTGCGGATTTCCCTCAGGCTAGAGAGCGAGGTACTCGCGACAACATCACGAGCCTCCGCGTGCGGTAACGAGATCCCGTGACCGCCCACTCTTCCACGGGTCCGCGGCGTTTCGTCGAAATTTCCGTAAATTTGTATGCGGTCACGTCGTAATTCGTTTTGCGACCCTACTCGCACGCAAAGCGCATTCTCTCATCTTTCCGCATTCCCTCGTCCGCGTATCAAACATTCAAAAGTGTACTGGGACGCGCCGAGGGAAAAAGGGGGGGGAGTCGCGCGTCCAAGCCCGGACCGCAAATTGTTTCTAGCTTTTCGTAATTTTCGGCGGAGAAGCGAAAGCTCGAGCGTCCACCACTGGGGGATGAATAATAGAACGCGACGCGCTCTCGAGACTACTTTGACTCGCGGGAGAATTTCGTTGCGTAAAAAATTCATAAAAATAACTCGGTTAAGGGTGAACCCGGCCTGCGTATCGCGTGATGTCTCCTGCTATGGCGGCGTCAATAAATAATATTCAGTTTTAGTTTTAATAATTTACTACGTTCGATTTTAGTCGCACGTGCTGGTGCAGGCATATCTTTCATTTATTGCAGAATTTATTTGTAATAATTTTATTAACAACGGGAATGCTCGTCCTATTAAGTATTGATCATGTGTCACGATACTAACAATTACATTATTCAAAACATTTATTAAGCATTGTTTAATAAATACTTAATATGCAGATGAAATAATCATTTATTAAAATTATGAAAAAAGAATTAAAATACGGGATTTGTAATGTAAATAAAATTTTTTGAGAATGTAAATATGGTAATTGATACAAAAGGAGAAACACTTTGTCAGCCCTTCTGACAAGACGTACTCATACGACTGATAGGAAATCGCTATAGTCACCGACCACGTAAAAATGTCCCAGCAATCAGTCATCTCGAATCGCGTCGCGGGTTGACGAGAATGAGTAACGTGCCAGTGATCGCGCAGCAACTTATCGATTACTTCGAATCTCAAGGTCAATCCCGATTCACGTCGTAGCCAGTGACGTCAACGGATACGTTCGCCCGGTGAAACGTCATCCTCGAAAGGCGCCCCCGACTCCAGGTGGTCGAGCGCGCATACACGCCCGGACCCAAAGGTGCACCATCGCGCGAGAATCCTTCTTTTCCCTACCATCCTCTCGCGCCTCTCGGTGCTCCTCCCCCCGGCCTCCCTTCTTCCATCTCCTCCTGCCTGCTTTCCGTCTGCGGAGAGAAAAGGCGAGCGAGCGTGCGCGCCGGAGCAAAGGTAGAAAACGAAGCCGCGAACGGCAGATCGCGCGCGGAGGAAAAGAGAAAAGTATGATATTATCCGCGAGGCGCATGCGAGAAAGGGAGAAAGATAGAGAGAGAGAGAGAGAGAGGAGAGGCGGCGAGCGAGCAGGTTTCCGTGGGCGGAAGGAAGAGGTCCAGATGAGGAGAGGACGGGGGGCCCAGAGAGAGGACAGACAGGTTAGCCGGAGAGCGAGAGGAAAAGAGAGGGATACAGAGTGCGCGCCACGCTGCCATGGTTACCGTCGCATTCCCGCCTCGCTTCGTTGCCATGGAGACCTCACTCGTGCTAACCTTTCGCAGCGCGCCCTGCCACCGCTGCACAGCCGCCAGCGTCGCGTCTTTCCCTGGCGCGCCGCAGCCGGAAAGAGACGGAGCGAGGCGAGAAGAAGAAAAGAGCGACAGACGCAGAAGATGCGACCTGTACAGCGCGATCCAAGGAGTGTAAGGACGAGTGAGGCGAGCCACCCGCGCACGCGCGCCGACGACGCTACTTCTGCTCTCCTTCCGTTCTTCTTTCTTTCTTTTTCTTTTTTCCCCCCTTTTTTTTGTTCTCTGTACTTTTTGCTACGTTTTGCTCACTTATCGCTCGCGGACTTTTTGCGGCTTTCCTTTTTGCAGGATTTTTGCCGTACTTTAATGCTTTTTTGCGGCTCGTTTTTGCCCCGCTGTACGCTGTACTGGACAAAGGTGCATCGCGTGAAATATGACGTTTACGTTTTGTTTTGGCGTTATTTTACAGTCGCTATGTGAAAGATTAAATGTACATATTATATTTTTCCGAAGATTTCGCTTAACGCAAAACAGTAAACTAATTAAAATAGCAATTGCGATTTTAATTACATTCGTGTTCTTTGGAACGTAGTGAACAAAAAAAAAAAAAAAAAAAACACATCATTAGATTCTCAACAACAATGGAAACTCCTTTCAAACACATCAATCACGGAAAATTATCAATGCAAACATTGTAATTCAAGCGATCAAAATTTTCCAAAGCGGCACTCCTCAACCGACCAACCGTGCGGCCATAATGATAGTCGATCGCCTCCAAAATGAAAAAGCAGAGCGGAGCGCGATATGCGCGCGAATCAGCCGCACCGAGCAGAAAAACAATTTTGAAAAAGTTCACCGGAGCAAAGGTGCAATTGGCGACGTCGACGTGTACGCGGCTCCGCCATGATTGGCCGTCGTGTCGCGCGGCACCGCGGCATCAATATTTATTCAACGCGGCGAGTGCGCTGGTGCGACGCGGCGCTTTCGCGTGTTTACAGCCGCGAGGTCGCCTCGCTCCACCCACCGCTCGCCGCCAATGCACACGCGAGCGTCTAAAACGCGCGCGGCCTCGTCATTATCGCGCGCCAGCAGCGCGCCAAGATCCCTCTCCCACCGCGGCGGATCGCACTTCCGATGCCTCCGCGCCATTCGCCCGACGTCTCGCTATTTTTCCTTGCGACTACGAAGGACGCGTCAGAATCGTTATCGACTTGCCTCGCGAGATAAACGCGATCGCCGATAAAGCACTTTTTTTCACTAATCTTTCATAATGGACTTCAATTAGATGCATGTTAATTTACGAGTATAGCGAATGACGCCAGTGTTCAATGTGGCGTCGCTTTTAGCGATCGTCCGAGACGAATTGCATTTCGACAGCATAAATCGATTTTAAACAAAACTGTTATATTTTCTTTTTTTTCTCGTAATGAAGAGTGACTTACCAGGACTGCCGAGGAAGACGGAGGAATAGAGAACACCGCGTCGCGCGGCGTCGCTTGCCGCTCTTTGCGGGTCTGGCGGCAAGCTCCAGTCTTGTGGACGACACCATTTACCTGTAATGCAGAAAAAAAAACTAAGCCTTTAGCGACAAACCACCAACGCCTTTTCTTCAGCTCGACAAAAGCGTCGATTGCGACTGCGGTCGCAAAAAAAGTGGGCCAAAAATCAACGACCGAGAGCTTTTCAAAAATTTTCCCTCGTGAGGAGCGCTGTTCATAAAAGAAAAGTACTCGAGCGCCAGCGAGTATGTCGTTGACTTCTTAATACCGGCTGCATATAACGCGGCTTACAAAAGAAAGGTCTCGCGGAAAAAGGAGGCGGCGGCCGCACCGCGTCTCGCTGGAAAATAATAAAAGAGATTTATCGTGGTTCTCCTCGAGCCCTTTTTTTATGTGTTTAACGTAGAAATAATGTTGTATCGAAGCGCGCCGAGCTCGGGGAGGAGATCCTTTGGTTAGGCCGGTCACGCGTAGTGGCATACACACTAACCGCGGGCGTGCGAGAGCGTGCGGCTCGATCGTAAAGGTGCGAGCCAGTAAATCAAATTCCCGTGTATAGAGCCCCCAAGATAGAGAAAGCGAGCCCGGCGCTAGCACGGGCGCTTAAAAACCTATAACGGAAGTTATGACACGCGTTACGCGCCCCGCTGTTTTTCCGGCCTACGGGGTGACGCGAGAAAATTTCGCGTCTCTCTTTCTCCCGCGATATCTGCAACGCTCACGGTGCCGAGAGCATTGTCAGTATATACTGCGTCTACCATTTCGAAACTTGTTACTTTGTTCAACCAATTTATGCGTTTATTTACTAGGATTTTTCAAAAGCTATGCGTTGCTATTGTAAATAAAAGAAATACATTAATTATTCATAAATATAATACGATGTAAATTTGTACGTTCAATGGTATGATTATTCTTTAAAAATGACTCTAAAAGAAGGGACTAACTAATTATTATAATAACTATAATTTTATGGAGTAATTTTCTTAATGAAATTACCCGACCTCATTTTCAACAACAACTACTATAAAAAGTGAAATCAAGCTCAGCCGTTTATCAATGGACGCGCAATAACGGCTGCGGACGGCTCATTATTTTATATAGCAACAATACTTCGCGTCTCGTCAAATTATAGGCCTCCCCGTTGAATTAATTGACGTTCGGCTCGGAGAGCCCGAGAAGAAAAAAGCTCCAGAAATCGTGCGCGCGAGGATAAGATAATAGGGAGGAAGCCTCGCGTATACAGAGTAAACGCGCGAAGCAAATAAGTTCTTAATTGTCAGCGGCCGGGCCGATTTTATCTTGCGTGACGCGACGGGGCTTATTACATTTTTTTTCACGTGCACATCGTGCGATCCAGTACGCGGAATAAATCGCGCAATTACATTAATTGGATAATTACGAGCGCGCGCGAGGAACGCGCGTTATCCCCACGTCGATCGGGCCGGACTCGCGAGCATCGCACTCCCGCAGTGCGCTCATCCCTCGGGCGAATCGTTCTACATTGACGACCATACCAAAAGCCACTCGTTTCTTCTCGATCGAGGAAATTGATCCGTATTGACGCGATTTGCGAGAGAATCGCGGAATTTTTTAAACATTTTTTTCCGTCAGATATTTGCACAACAATGCTAGAAGAATTTGATGAATTATTATTGGAGGAATTTAGTCTGTAAGAATCAGTTGAATAATCAACGCAATTGAGTAATCGTAACATATAATTGTATAGGGCTTATATTCTAAAGAAGTTGCGATACGTTATAATCTTATTTATAGTAATAAGCCGACGTAAATCTACTTAGGTAACAATAATTGATTATATTTAGAAATTAACCCCTACGTGCAGACTGTCATTTGTAAAGGTTTAGTCGAAGTACATGATGAAAATAGAACTTATTAAGTAACTCTACTCCTCGCCAAAGAGCTGTATCAACTCAGTATTAATTTTAACCGATTACGAGGTAAAACAATTTTATTTCCAGAAACTCTTACGTGATGAAGTCGATGCTTCAGAAATTTACCCAAGTAAGTACACGATCGATAGATATAAAATAGGTCGATCGCCGGCCTAATTCCACGCTCCGCGTGGCTTCTTAGCCAAACATTGATTCCATGCGGAAACTGACGAATCGCTCGCATGATTCAGCGGGGCGCCTGCGAGACAGGACACATTGCGAAAAGCAATTCGTGCCCTCGTGCCGTTCGCCGTGTATATACGCAACAGCAATTTTCCAGATGTGAAAATAGGAGAGGTATCTACTTTATTTCCAGGGAGATCCCGGGCTGAATGAGAATACACGGTAGAACGGAGGCGTCGAGGGTAAGCCGCGGAGCGAAGTAATTTCACACGGGGATGGCGTGCGCGCGCGAGCAGGAGCGAGGGAGGAAGAAGAGCGAATTCGTGAGCGCCGCCAGTCTTATCTCGCAAGCGGGGAGCGATGCAAGAAAGAGAGAGGGCTGCGGGCGCCCAATATACCTCTCCTCCACCCGGCGCCGATCCCCAACGCGAAAATTATATTCTCGAAAAGCAGAAAATTACTTCCCTTCGACGAGCGAATTCGGGAATTTCGCGCCCTATCGGTGCCCGTAAAAATCGCCCGCGAAATTACACTTCCGTCAATGGGTGAGTCGCTTGCACACCCTCGCAAGCTCGACCCCCTACTTTTTTTTTAATTCTCCATTTACCAGGGGCATTATGCTTCCGTTTCTTTACAGTTTACGACCTTTCGGGAATGTTCATCGATTTAATGTCTATAGCCAGCTCCGGTAGGTTTAAGAAAAGCAGAAGAACCGGTATAACAATTGGAATCAATAAATCGACGCGCGATTATCCATTTACGTTCTGCGCAAAATCGTCATAAAACGCGTCTTCAGCTCATAAAAAAGCGGTTATCATTAAACTGCGAATCAATTGCGCAACCCGTAATTTGCCGCTTAGAAAAGTGAGAGCCTTTCATAAATAAGGAAAAAAGACGAAGGAAGGGGGGATCGACGAAACGAGCTGTGTCGTTTAGCGTTTATCAAAGAGCGATTAGCGCGAGGAGGAGCGTCGAGCGTGTGCAGGAAAGAGAGAGAAAGAGAGGAGAGGGGTGGGCCACACCTTCGCTCGGCCCAGCAATTTCGTGTGGCCCGGACCAAAGCTCAAAAGGCGCGCGCACGCCCCGGTCGCGTGCTTAGCGTTATACAGCAATTCGGAAATAATGGAAGGAACCCGGCTAGCCGTTGACTCTCCCGCCGGGATCACCGTAATTATACTAATGGCAATAGTTTGTAGCAGTCGTGCGGGGAGGGAGCTCAGAGCGCGCCGTCGCTTTTTCGCCGCTCGCGCGCGCAGTGACGAGTGCTTTAATGCCGGGGTATCGACCGAAATCGGCCGAGGAATGACTGGTCAATTCCGGGCGACTTTCTTTCCAAATTGACTCACGACTTATCGCGTTTAGCCTTTTTATTAAATGATTACTGTGATTCCGGACGTAATAGCTGCCGGGGAAAATTGCGACTAACACCTGGTATACGAAATGAAGTATGTTTCACTTTTTTTTTTTTAAGCTGCCTATTCTCGCGATCACTGGATAATATATTATTATAAGGAATACGGCGTATCGAGCATTTTGCTGCAGTCGAGTGGTAATATTAGAAATCATGGGTAAAGGGTTTTATATAAGAAATGCTTCAATCTTATACAGCAAAATTGTGACGTGCATTTTTTATGACGTTTCAAGTGTTAAATTTACTTTGAATAAACTACTCAGAAATGCAGTCCATATTTATGAATTTTATATGTTCGTAAGAAGAGGAAAATAATTTTATTATTATATTTTCAAGAAACTGCAATTATAATTACTCTATTATCTATTTATCATCCTTTTACACAGTTTCCACTCCGTTGACGAAGCAAACAATTAAACATAAATAATTAATTTTTAAGGACGTAGCTTGCACATCGCACGTCAACAAAATTATACGTTGAGTTCACTGCACAGCGAAAAAGAAAAAAAAAGAGACGAATGAAAAAAATTTTAATTTTTTTTCTTCATTCGATGAATCATGAAAATGTCATTGGCCAAGGCAACAACGGGTCTTGGAGGAAGATAGCACTGTAAGGAGATAGAAAGAGAATCGGGAGGGATACGCACGTGCATATATACCTGGTGCGTGGAGCGCACGGCGTTTTCGCGGATAGGGAATAGGGGAGGAGCGAGAACGGGAGAGAGATTTATAGCCGCTCGGAGACAGGGTGTAATCATACGCATCACCCCATCAACCCCGTAACTCTGATTTACCGTGGGAATTTTAAAAGTCGTTTCGATTTCTCCGCTCGGAGCGTGCGCGCGCGCTCACTGTCGAGAGAATTCCTGACGCGACACGCGCTTATGTGCCACGGCGTTGCCGCCGCCGCCGCCCTTCCCGCGTCGATTCCTTCCCGACGGCGAGTATACAAAACAGATTTATCGCTGGGTATCTGCATTACGCGAATCCGTCCGCTGCGTACCCGCCAAAACATTTTATACTCGCTTTTCCGCGGGCCGATCTTCCCCGAAGGCGCGGGGGCCCGCTGTCAAAAATATCAAAGGACAATTTATATTCGTCGGCTCGCGGACGGGGCCTGTCAGTGACGGATGAACCTCGCGACGCTCGGTACACGAAAATAATTATCGCGCACCCAAAAGCGACAGAGTCGCCGGCGCGACGACGGTGCACGGGGTGGTAGGAGGGCCCATGTGTGGCGCGCGTCTCGGTAACGCGAATCCAACAAATGAAGGCGCGGAGCGTTCCATTTGAGCCGGGGCTCTTGGCCGTGACGCGCGGGGCGAAGGGGGACTCTCGAAGCGGCCCGGTGCCCCGGCCCCCGGGTTGCACGACGGAGGCGCTGGCAAAAGATACAGTGGCCGGTGAGCGCGTCGACGACGTCACGATCGCCGGCGCGTAGCGGCATCGTTTATTTTTGCGCCCGCGCCTGACAGTTATAAATTGAAACGTGATTCGACGGACGCGCGGCACGCGAGCGAGGCCTACGCGCTATACGCACTCCTACGCCTCTGCTGCAGCCGCAGCAGCCCCTTCTTTCTCTCTCGCTCTTTCTCCTTCCCTCGCTTGTATACCACTCGTTCCTCTCTCCCTTCCCATGAGCGCGCGCCAAACTTAGTCCCGCGCCAAGCGCAAGGCGATGGAAGCCGCGCGCCCGTGTATTTTCATCTTTGTTACTTCGCGTCATGGGCCGCGACGATGCCACCGACGCAGCCCCGAGGGGATTTTTATTTTAGTAAGCGTCGTCGGCGTCGCTCTACATTTCTAAACGCCGTTCATTAATGAATAGACCGATGAACTCTCTAGGTGCATTAATTTAATTCTTTTAAGTCTACTTTTGCAATTGTAAAAATAGCACGATTCTTGCAATCAGCAGGTTTGGCAAGAAAAAAAAAGCAGAAGTTGTATCCTATTTTAGAGAAATAAAGAGAGAATGATTCTGTAAGATTCAGCACTTGATGCTGCTTTCAACCCTCCTTGAAAAGGACCACGACGACTCGACGACGACGGCGTCGACGCGTAGTACGTCGCATGCCCGAAAAAAAAAAGAGGAGAGCTCCGCTCGCATCGCGTGCTCCGAGCGATAGACAAAGTGGGCGACGCAGCAGAACGCTTATTTCCCCAATAACCCCATCGGAGAGTGGCTGCGCCGCGTTCCCCGTCGCTCGGTATAAATAAATCAATATAACCCATTCTCCTCGCGCGCGCGGCTCGCTCCTCCCCGGCGGCGTGACGTACGAGGCTCTCTCGCGTAAGAGAGGAACTGTGGCTTCTATATATAACGCGCGCATCCAGCCGGCAGCTACCCTGTTATTTCACAGTTAGGCTCGTTCCACCCTTCGTCGTCTTCGCGCGCGCACTCATCTTCCATCGCCGCTTTTCCTCTCTCCCGGCAGCGGCGCCGTCTCTCCTCGCCGTGCGCCGCTCGCGCGCACACACCGGTCCCCGGGGAAGCTTTTGTCCTCGAGCTGTAAGCGACTTCCTGACAGGCCAAGTTTGCACCTGCTCTCCTTTCCCTCCTCCCTCCCTTCCTCTTCGCTCTCTTTATCTTCTCTAGGCGTCTAGCTCCCTCTTTAATGCCCGGCGCGCCGCCGACCCGCCCCCGCACGCGCGTGCGTAATTTATTCCGGGCGCGCGACGGGGCCCTTCGACGAGGATAATCCCTAGATCAGCTGTCTCTCTCGCCTGCTCGCGAGAAACATTATTTTCTCTTCAGCTTAGTTCCGCTCTTTCCCGTTGTCACTTTTAAAGCCGCGGAGGCGAAAAAAGGCGGAGCTTGATTTACGACGCGTCTCGGGCTATGATGCACTGCTGTAAACAATCCGGTCTCTTTTGGGATGCCCCCGCGCCCCCGTCCGTTGCGAATTCTGCGAGGACTCGACGTCACGGCTGGTTGTGCTCTCGGGATCCTCTTGATTGTGCAATTCACGTCATCGCCGGCCGTACGGCCCGTGCCCGCGAAATTATACGGGGAGAGACGGAGAAAGAGCGCCACGGCAGGAAATGAGGATGGATGCGATGATAATGGAGACATTTATCAAAGATTTTCACTAAATAAAAGTGAGCAAGGCCGCCCCGTGGGGTGTATAATTTATGCGCTCTGCAGCAAGAGAGTTTAGTGCCTTTTTATGCTCGTTGATGCGTTTAACTTCGAATCAATCTTCCCTGTCGGTGAGCATGTTTTAATGAAATTTGTCGAATTCCCTACTTTCTTTATACTAATTTAAATTCTTACACGTTTTGTAAATAAAATTTATTTATTTTTTTTTTTTTAAGGATTAGTAGTTGTTATTGTTCTCGTAATGACGTTAGGAATTTGAATAAAACTATTTTCTAATATTTTTTACGGACTGTAGAATGATTCGGCGGCTAAAAAAAGCCTTGACGAAACTAACCCAATGGGGAAAATGATACTTGTGAAAGGGATTACGAGCGAGGCTCGAATGTATATATCAGCTTGCCGGCGCGCACAGTCTATGACCTATTCCAGTTTAATTCTATGGGTACCAGCAGTAAAGTCGAGGGTGTCACTGCGAACGTGCAGGCTACCGTTTGGCTTTCCGGCAAAAGAGCGGGACGGAGAGGGACAGAGAGAGTTGATCGTAATCAGTAATACGGCACGTCTAGATTATGCTCGAGATTTTGATGTGAACACGTGATGCAGTTTGTACTAGCGCGGCACGAAACTGCCTACCTGTCGGCCAGACGGACGACTCACTGAGCGTGGCGCAGTAATTAATTATGAGCAGCGGGGATGCGATATTCTCGTCTTACACATGCTGTCGCTCTCGCACTTTCTCTCTCTCTCTCTCGTACCTACGTACTCGCGCGAACTGTCGTGCCACGGGAGGGATCGAGCCACCGGTCTTTACACATGTGCACCAAGTCAGCACATAATGCGGACGACAATGTAAGAGGCGAATAATGCACTCGGTGCTGGCCGCGTAAAAATTCATTAGCATATACCCGCGCAGCATGGGAGAAAGAGATAGAGAGAGTGAGAGCGGCCTTATCGACCCTTTTATTTTTTTTTTCATTTGCGTACACGCGCTACGTTGGCACGCAGCTAAACGCGCCTTTTGTTCGCGGGACGTAGCAAATTTATCGCCTGAATTAGTCACTTTCGAAGGATTTTCAAAGAGACGAACGCCGGAGAAGGAGAGAGTTTATGATCGTGAATAGGTGTCACTGGACAAAACACAATCGCCGCTGGGTGTCTCGGTGAGAAAAACGCGGAAAGCCGGCGGATTTATGTGCGCGTATCGGTACTCTTTAAAGCTTTGACAATTAGACAAAAACCGTTCCCAGTCTTTTGGCTATTTTTCACGAATCGAACAAACTGGGGAAAACTATTTTGCATTCTACTTTAAATGCGGAAATTTCATTTAAATTAAAAATGCACGCGGAGCTATCGCTTATCGGCCCGCTTAAAGTGGAGATAAACTTTGTTGTATCTCGGCGCGTATCAAGGAAAGCGAGTGGTACTAAAATTCACGTGAGAACGCCTTTGTATTCATCGAGTCGCTAAAAGTACGCTACGGCCGCGACTGGTTTAGATTAGATTAGGGGTCACCTCAGCAGCACACATTCGCGCGAACGGAAACGAAGAAGCCGCCACCTTCTCTGGGGTGATAAGCATCGGGGAACTGTGCCTCCTGCCGCTGCGACAGCTGAGAGAATGAGAGACCAAACTTCCGGCATAAAAGGCAAATTCAACAATTAACACGTCTTTGAACGATACCACCGCGCTCGCCAAACACCCCTTAGAATTACAAATTTTAACGATCGCGTGCTAAGAAGCTTTGCCGACGTTAACGCATAAAAAAATATTTGCAGATGTTAACTAAAGAAAAGGATACAATGTAAACTAAATGATTTGGCACTCTATAAAAAAAAATAAGCAATACACTCTGAACGATTAAACAATAAATTTTAAAATTTTAAAATGGAAAAAATTAATGCAATCGAGGAGGCATTAGTAATACTTATTTTGCGCGCCATCATTGATTCAACTGAACTTTAAATTCGCGAGACAAAGTAAGAAAAAAAATTGGCATCCATTTACCGTAAAGACACGCGAAAGTTCGTGCGACAAGACTGGAAGAAAAGCGGCTCAGATCGAATCGAACCGGCACGAAATGCATCGCAATCCGAAATAGACCGCAGAGGCCGCTCGTACAGGACGAATAGAAATTACCAAAGTGACGTCAGTGTGTCGTGACTCTCGTGACGAGCGCTCATGCTTTAATTAGCGATACAATGCCTAGTAAATTCGCTTATGGCGCGAGTATAAACATCTAAATGCACGTCTGGCTAAAGCAGCGACTCTTCCCCCGACGATTCTTTCGCGATTCCCTGGCAGTTTGCCCGTGACCTTTGACCTCGCGAGGATCCAGAAGCGCCGGGGTATCGTCGCTCACTTCGTCCTTTTCGCTCGTCCTACCCCTTTCTTCCTCCTACTATTCGTAAGTAACTTGTCGCTATTGATTGTTCACCTTGGAAGTTATGAACTTGACTCCGATGACGTTTAAATGCAGTCAAATGCAAATTTGATTACGAACCGTATGACAGTAACGCATTTAGAAACAATGCAAATTTATATCAATTTTATAAATTATTTTTTTTTAAATGTTGCGCCGCTGTTAATGCATTTCGAACCCAAATTTATACAAATTTACACGCATATTAAATGTAATTATATACACCAGGTAATTAAGTGGGCGTATTGTCCAAAATGTTTTTATTATTGTTATTAAAGTATTTTCTCTTCAAAAGAGAACGACGTGTCAGGCTAACCATGTGTTAACTACACGTTGCGTTGCCTAGAGAGATTTAAAAGGTTACGGCAGGTCGGGCGAAAGGAAGGGGGCGACTAAATGATGATAAACTATCTCGACGGCCCCACGGGCAGTAGACTGACCCACGAGCTGCTTAAATTATATTCTCTCGAACGCGAAAAAAAAAGGGTCGAGAAGCTCAACGGCGGCTTGTAGAAAAAAAAGTCGACGAACTAAAACCCCGCGTTCCAGACATTCCGGGCCTCGGACAATTATAAAATTTTTCAACTCTCCCGTGGTGTATTCGAACAGGTTACACTGGAATATATACACGAAATTGCCTTTTTGTACGCGTAAATGAATTAATTAACCGGTTCAAGTCGATTAAAAGAAACTTAATAACTGTAGAAAATAACTTTTGAAATTAGCTTCCTCGTACGAATTCATACGCGAAATATGAATTTACATAAAAATTGGAACGACAACTCGCATTTCCGATGCCCACCGCACGCGTCCGTAAAGCTCGTGCTCAAACAATGCGCTGCTTTTCGAAATTCTCTCTCAATTAACGCGATTCCATAAATACATCGAACGAGTGCTCGGCTGCGCTGGAACACTAACCCTCTCCGAAATTTATCGGTCCCCATAAATATGCAGCTCCACTCTTTATTTCGGGACTTTTTAAAAGCAGGATCTTTATCTGGCCGCGCACGCGACTCGCGCCAATTAATAATCGCATCGGAGCTAATTAAATCAGGAAAACATGCAAATACCGGCTGTTTATATTTTCGGAGGACGCCGCCGAGCGTGGCCAATCGCCCGTAGTGTTGGTCGATAAAACCTGCGTCGCGCCGAGAGGATAAAAAAAAGAGATAGAAGAAGTTCGAATTTCGTGAAGCTCATTTCGGTCCGATTTGATTACAAATTGGTCATAAAAATGTATAAAGGGAGATCGCGCGCTTCGTTAATTAGATTTTTGCGTGCACCAGCTTGGTGAGCCTCCGCACGGAATCAATTCCATATCGCGGTCTCATCGACGCGGGATTCGATTTCAGACTTTTCCTTTTCTATTGTTTTAATTTTTTAATTAAAAGTAAACCGTATACTTTTAAATTCTAAATCTCCACGAAAGGGATGTCGAAAAAATGAATATTCAATACGAATAAAAAGTAAAATCACTATCTTAGTTGCCTATCATTTACATGTATTAAAATAACAAAGAAATTCTCTAATTTTTTGTCACGAAAGCAATATCTATATAAAAGTAACAGAAAGCAACGTGAGAACCAAGCAAAAACTATTGCTCGGCTCTCCTTGCCGGTGCTGTCAACTGTCGGCAAAAGCGGGAATCAACTCGACGCAGTTCTTGTCGTGGCGACGCGCCACGAGTTCTGCTCGAACTACGTCGGTGGCTCTGTTTCTCTCTTTCTCTGGCGTGTGCATGCAGCAGCAAAACCGGCCCTTCCCTCCTCACACACGTTCTCACACACGCAGCCAGCCTCTCCCCTTTCGCTCCTCCCGTGCGCAACACGCGATCCTCCTTCTCGGTTGCGCTCGTAACAGGTATACGAGCACAGACACACACGTTCCCGCTGAATTCCCGTCGCGAAGGAGGGACGGAGGAGGAAGAACTGCGCCCGATGCAGGCGAAACGAGGAGGGAAAAAGGAGAGCGCACTGCGCGAGGGGGAGCGAGCGACAGAGCCGCGAGCGCGCGGGCAGGGAAAGAAAAGAAAGTGGCGGCGCGGCGCCGGTTTTTATTCGGTAATTACGTCGTTAAGCGCCGCGGGGGCAATTAAGACAAGCAAGAAATCGAACAACAATCACATTTACGGGTCCGCCGGTACCGGTGCCCCGCGAGCCGCTCGCGTATTGATCTGCGATGCGATGGGATAGGAAAAGGAGCGAGCGCGGCTGCTCGCGTCGAGAACGAAAGTAAAGAAGAGAGGACGGAGAAAAAAAAATAGGAAAGAGAGGAGAGTGGGAGGCAAAGAAGGGGTAGGGACGCGAGGAGAAAAAGGACGCGCGCCAGATATATGAGGGTTGGAGGAGTCGGGGGTACCGGGATGAGATAGAGGCGAAGGAAAGCGGGCAAGAAAAACGAGAATGGACGGGAGCAAAAATACAGCGGAAAAATTAAAAGACTTTTCCTCGGACTTTCGGAAGGTCTTTGGTGGGCGACTTGACTGATTTTTTTTTGTTACTGTTATACTTTTAAACGTAACTTTACCGCGAATCAAAATAACATCGACGACAAAAAAATAAAAAAAAAAGAATATAAGCGATAACATTTTTTAAGGGAAATTTATCGGTTTTTTTTATTCCACAAATTGCGCAACTTGGCGTGTCGGAAAAAGGCAGCTCGCTCCCACAGAGTTTCACCGAAGACCTACTGCTCCGCACGAGTTTGTCGGCTCGTCAGAAGAAATTAGCAGCAGCTATCGAGTCGCGAAAAGTGCGCCATGGCTGGGCGGCGGCCGAGCAGCGCTATAAAATAACGTTTAAGGTGCATGATACAAGAAAAAGAGACTGGCCGAGAGGAGGCCGCGGAGGGTCGGTAGGAGGCGAGCGTGTCTAATGACGTGGGAATAAAGGAGCGGTGCCCGCGAGGGAGAAGGAAAGATGAGAGAAGGAGGGCAGAGCGGCGCAGCGGCGAATCAAACGATATCGGGCTTCTGGATTAATTTATGCAACGAAGGCTGTTAAAACGCGACACTCAAAGGCCCGCCGACCGGCTCGCAATCGCACACGCGACTAACGCAGTCATGAGTACTGCGCCGGATTCGTTACGCGTTGCAAACTTTGCGCGCGCCTCAGACTAATATCGCCCGAGACGCTGATCCGCACTGCTTCCCAAGCTGCATTCCTACAACTTTGTCGCTCTTATTTCACTGCGATATTATTTATTTTTATTTTATTAGGACATTTCTATTAACTGCGGCGTTTAAAAAAAGAAATTTTATATAAATAACGAAATGAAGCCTTTCTAATCTATTATAGGTTTATTTTATTCTTAGACGTATATTTATTAACAAAATATGAAAATTTGTAAAATTTCGATAGAGTTCTTTGAAATGGTAACAAATATTTTTCGTTTTTAATAAAAAGATATTCGATGAAAATAAAAGCGCAATGAAAATGGTTCTTCGACCGTAATAGCTTTTCGAAATCGAAATCACACTGTAGAATTTTCGTTTTCCTTTAAAAGCCTCAATTCCCGAAGCTTCATCTCGCGAAACTTCCATTTCCTCAGACTGGTACGATGCGTAGAAACTCTTTATCGATTTTATCAAACTCTCGATGCACTCTCGCCTGACAATTTTGCACTTTTTGTTCACAGTGCACCTCAGCATGACATTTTTCGAACTTATATACAAATATCAAATTCAATTATTTAGAAATTCTATGAAAAAAAATCAATACTAGTAAGGAAAAATATGCACTTTTGTTAATGTGCAAATGTAAATTAAAAGTTGCCGAGGAAAATATATTAGTTGCTAAGGAATAGCAGTGGGAGCGTCAGAAGCTTCGTAGAATGAACAATTGAAATGATTTCATTGCGGTGAGGTATGACGGAAAGGATCGCACGGACGAACGCACATGTAATTTATACCGGCAGAACGCTTATGGAAATAACTCATGCTCTGTAGTAGGCGCGATGTATCGAGGACGATGTAAAAAAGTGCCAATGTCTCGGCCGATAATATTATTATGCTGGTGCTACTGCTATGCTAAAAGAGGGCGTCATCATTCTGTATGATTCTATTTTACATTATTTCTTTTTTACGAGAATGTAAAGGTGTGTCTCGCCAATTATCATTGTGCGGTATGCATTAGTCTACTCATTTTATTTGTTTACGAGTGTACGATTCTATTTATCTTGATATTCATATTCAATAAATGTATATCAAAATACAAAAAATTTTTAAACTATTATATTAAAATAGGCAAAAGAATCAATGCTTGGTTTCTGAGACAACAAACATGTACTAAAATAATATTTTCTATTATTTCCTGCACAATTCTTTGAATCAACTTTAACTAACCACTAACAATTGCCGGCAATACCCAAGAAAGCCATAAGAAAATGAACGCGTTGGAGCTTTTAACGATAATCGATCGATCTATTTCTCACGTATACGCGAGCACCTCGCCCTTCACGAATACACTCTCACATTTATGTGACTTCCTGCTTCGAGCGGTGTTCACTCATGAACAATTCTCTGCCTCGCCTTTGCGTCTTCAAAATGGTACTCTCGCCGGGAACCTACTTTTGCGTTTGAAGAGAAAATGCACGTACGGTCCGCGAAAAAATAATTTATTGACAAAAATTCAGTAGTTTGTTCTCGAGGTCGAGGCAAGAGTATGGTATAAATAAATTTTCTAGTCTGTCGGTTTGCTAATATTTATTGCAATAAGAGAGACTCTACGTTAAATAATCTGCGTTCGTGAAAGTTCGAGGAAAATCGTTAAGTATTGTTACGAGTTTTTTTTTAGTTTACGACACGCGAAAGAATACCTCGTTATTTGAAAATATTTGACTATTTTTCAACAAAAAAAAATGAAAAAAAAAATGTTAATGTGTACTAAAATGAAGCAATCAATAAATTAACTTCTCAGATTTCTTAAAGACGAGCTTTTCACGATGGCAAATCCAATTAAAAGAATTCGCGTAATAAATATTATTCTACAGCAACGAAATAAAAATCTCGTAATTCGCAAAAAAGTAGCTGTCTAAAACCCGATGAGAAGTGGAGAAAATTAGAAAAATTTAATAAAGCGAAAATTACAAGGACGGCGCGCAAGGATCAAAAAAGTGCGGCCGCGAAAAAAGAGAAAAGAAGAAGAAGCCGCTCTATCGCGAGGAAAAAGGAAGAGAAAGAACTGCCACAGAATCGCTGGAAAACAGAGAGAATGGGGAACGGATATATTATATATAAAAGTCGGGCGCCGAGGCGGAGAGCGAGAGAGAGAGAGAGAGAGAGAAAGAGAGGCAAGGAAAGAGAGAGAAAGGCAGGAGAGGGCGAGGGGGGAGAGGAGGCGATAGAAAGGGGTTGGATCTGACGAAAGTAAAAAAGGGAGAAAAGAAAGTGGGCAAGAGAGAGGTGGACGTACGTGGCGAGGAAAGAGGGATGGAAACGGGAATACGATTGGTTTGTACGGGTCGCCATTTACACAGAGGGGTTGTTCGCTCTCTCGCTCGCTCCTTCTCCCCGCGTCTCGGGCGCCGCAGGGAGTCTGCGTCAGAGGGACGAGGCTCTGCTGCGTCTGCGCGGTTCCTTGACCCTGGGATCTCTCTCGGAGGCAGCGGGCGAAAGAGAGAGGCTGCGTTCCGACCAACCGGCACGAGCTTGACGGACGTCGCGACGCCCTACGTCACCTTTATCGCCGCCCGACGCCCTCGACTCGCCGAGCCAAGAGCGCGCGCCCCGCCAAACGGCCACTTTTTTCGCGCATTTGCTCCTTTTTTGCCTTCTCATAGAGAAAGCTTCGTATCGATAAAATTTTTTTTCAGCTTTTCTTGCAGAAGTTGTCTTTTTTAAGCACAGGGAGCACAAAAAAGTCTTTGAAAAATGCTCATATATATACTCGAATTTATACATTGGTGTTCTTTTTACACAATTTAAGTTTAATTATTTAGAAAGTTTTGATACCAATGTTAAAGAATCCACGTTAATATATAGGCTGCTAATTTAGTAATCTTCTAATTGTAAAAATTCATATTTTTAAAATAAATTTGAATAAAAATCTTAGGTGTTTTACGGTTATAAATAATACATTTTTTGTGTTTCTAATTGCACAATAAAAGCCTCATAAATTATGAGAAGAAACAAGAAAGGGTAATAAACCTAAACAATGTCAGTTAATTTTTCAAGCAAACAAACACGGGAAAATATGATGACGATGGGCAAGCAGATAAAAGGCATAACAAGTTAGGCATCGTGTAAGAGAAAAAATACGACATTATAAAAAGATCGTAAAGGGCAAGAGCGAGTCGAAGCTATGAGGTGGTAAGCAATCGTCAAGTTTACCAAGGTATAAAAATAAATGCCGTAAAGTTTCCCATTTCCGGAGCATTTAAGAAGATCCGCGCTTTCGCTAGGGCACGGGTTTCGTTTTCCGATCCGAGAAAGAGAGGCGAGAGCTCCACTTTGGTCTCGCGTCATAAATACGTCCGTGTGCGTATATGAATGCGTATGCATAGACTAGGCCAAGGACCCCGGCGCGACCTGCCCCAACTTAGCGACACTGTCTCGTAAATAACTCCTTAAGTGTGCGTACGAGGCGGCAACCAGGCACACCCAAGACCCTGTTACGCTTTTGGGAAGTGTCGCAGGGTAACCCTTTGACGCTTCTATCTGCTCTATTAAACGACGGCGAGACTTTGCCGCCAATGGCTCGCCTTTATACACGCTGTTTTCCTTCTCACGGGTTATGCCTGGACTTATCGGCCGGGTTTAGTGCCTACTCACGAGGATTCGGCACTTGAGGATCAGTCGCGTTTTATATACTTTGTATGGGGTGTGAAATGCTAAACGAGCAGTCGTCTTTTATGTTACGAGTGTCTTGGCTTGGCCTGTTAAATTTTTTATGAAGATGTCCAGACGCGCTTTATCCGCATAAAAATGCTTTATGAGCAATAAATTGGCCCGCTTAACGAGCAATATTGACTAGTGATGCATAAATTAAGGTAGCCACTTTCCAAAATTCACGAATTAATTTTTAAACCGCCGCTATGTGCGAAGCGAGCCCGAAAATGTGCTTTCATTACGACCACGAAGACGAGCAGACGCGTCGTTCGCGCGGAGAGGGGGCCCAAGTGCGCGAGGAAGAGTGGACTCGCGATTAAATTTAAATATAATGCAAATCAAGGAGAGATAAGATGAATAATAATTGTGGCAGCAACGCCGCTCGGCCATCGGGCCGAGTCTATTGAGTTTCCTTGATAAGACGGCGCAAGCGCGCGAGCGTCGCTCGAGCTTGCAATTATTACCTGCTCTTGAGTGCGCTCCTCGGCAAGAGCCGTGTAACTACGAGGCAGAGTGCAATTTTGAGCACGAACGGCTCTTTGAGATTTGTGAGTTAACGTTACGTACTCGCGTAAACATTTTCTCGTAACGGCAGCTTATATACCTTCTAATTATTTATCACTCAATTAGTAAGTTATTTCATTATTACCCGTAAATTTTATTTAAAAAAAAATGCATTACAGAAAATTAATTTAACAGAAAAGCGATAAACAAAACAGTCGGCGGTAGTCGGATTAATAGCTAGAGTATATCAAGGCTTAAACAAGCTGCAGTAAAAGGAAATTTCTGATTTCTGATTGAGCGTACGGAGTATCTCCATTCACGTAGGTACGGGATTGAACAAAATAAAAAAAAAAGAGGGAGCTGCATACCTGGCGGTAGTATTCGTATGAGTACAGCAAGGTCGCCGTCTTACTCTCGTGCACAAGTAGCCGCTGCTCGATAGATATCTGATTAATTCGCAACGCGGATGTCTTTATTGTATTAATGTCTCTCGGGCCTCGGTGGCAGTGGCAGGATAAGATAAGGGACTATACGCTTCCTAGTCGGCAATCCCAATGGAGAAGAGAGAAAGACGGAGAGAGAAAGAAAGAGAGAGGTGGGCTGAAATGCACGCGAATGCGAGAGCAAGCGGCGCAGTCGGGTGGCAGGCTCGCTGCATACTCAATGTACTGCCGCGCAGTCGCATGTATATTTAAGGCGCACTTATAATCTTCGATACCGATCTGCGATAAAAAAACGGCAGCTTTATGCTAAGGTTAAGGAAACCACCGGCTGGATTTTTTTTCAGCCTGGTATATACCTACCTCGCCCGAGACGGCGGACCTCGTTAGGAGGGCCTCTCGTTTCGTTTTTATATTGCGCGCGGTTAAAGACTACCTGCGGCGGCCTTTCGAAGGATAAAAGCTGGCACCTTGCACGTTTACTGCCCTTTATCTGTTATTGCTCTTATCGCGGTGTAAAAGTTCACATCATAGGACTACTTAATTTCCATTTACATTTCATTTTGAGTTTAATTCCCTCGTCGAAATCGCCGGGCGCGTCGACGCTCCGAGTCGGCGAAATAAAATAGTACAACGTTTATAAAATAAAGCAGGCCGTAAAATTGGAATCCCCCGCATTATTCGAAGCCCATTTGCCGGCAGAGCGCCCGACCCGGCGATCGCATAATGATAAACCGGAAATCTGCTCCCCGTCGGATGCGCAATATACCGCGGCATCTTATTCGCCATAAACTCCGCTCCCCCGTCGAACGGGCCGACGTTAAGTCAAGAAAGCTCCGAACACGAGCTGTAAACAAAGCGCAGCTTGCGTGACGCAATGACGATTCGCGGAGTGGGTTAGCGCGGGCACGCGTGGGCGCGGGGTGCATCGTCTATCGGTGACGCTGGCGGAGGAGGCGCGGTAGTATAAGAGGAAACGAGCGGGAGAGGGAAACGGGGCCGACGGCCGACTGAGGGAGAGAGAAAGAGAGAGAGAAGGGCATGGGGTATTAAATCATAGAGCCGAGCGCCGGTTTACTACCGGATAAAACGCAGTGACTGTTATGTTATGGACCACCTGTATGCCTCGACCCTGAACTCTCTCTCTCTCCCTCTCTCTCTCTCTCTCTCTCTCTCTTGAGTTGGTTGAAATCTATATAGCGACCGAAAACAGACCTCTTCTTCAAAGCCTCTCTTCCCTTTCGAATGATTGACTCGCGCGTCCGCTTACCCGTCACTCCGGTTACGAGACGTCGTCTTCGAAGGCGGATGATGTGTTACCCGGCGTCAGGTTACACCTTGAACTTGCGATTTCACACTTTGAAAGTGGAAATCATTTTTCAAAGATTTTTGTCACTTGAAATTTATTAGGAATAATCCCGCCCATACTACGCAATTAGATCAATTGATACATTTTCAGTGACGTGAATTCTTTTACTCAGTCTTCTACGCGCCCATTTCCAGAACTCTACTCTCGCGTGTAATTTCGATAAATATTCAACGAGAGGCTATAGATTAATAAATAATTGATGTGCAGATATGCGCTATAGATTGCTTGATTACCTCGAAACATTGTACGACTATTTCGGCGCACATGCCCAGGCATGCGCCGAACAAAGCGGACGGCATTCGGCGATTCGTGGGCCGACATTTAAAATCAATCCAGAAGTGGAGGAACGAGAACGCGGCAGGGGGGACAAAGAGGTAGCGAGCTAATAATGCAAGTTGTACGAGCGCGGCGAAACAATAAGGGCATTTGCATAATCAGTGCAGTTTAATCGGCGAGCACAAATTATCAAGTTTCCATCGAGCGCGGGAGAGGCACCGACAAAAGAAGCCACCCCCGCGGCTCCCAGCTGACTCGCTCCCTCGGCGCGCAGTGCATCCAGCTCTGTCGGGCGCGCGCGGAAAACGACCAATCAACGGTGAGCGCCGGGAGGGGACGGAGCGACGAGGGATCGGCCGCGTAACAGCTCCGAAACATTTTCAAGTTGGTAAGCCGCATAACTCGCGCCGCGCAGAAGCTCCGTAACTCTGTTAATTCATATCTAGAAAGTTGGCCTGACGATGTGGGCAGAGGTAGCTGAGAGGCAGCAGGCCGGGGGGTGGTTGGGAGGGAGTGCGGGGGATCGAGTAAAGGAAGGGAGGCGGGAGGAGGTGGACGAGGGGGTGGAAGAGCTGCAGGCTAGAACGACGAAAGCGAGAGCGCGGGGGCGTTTCTGCCAGCGGCGTCGCACGGGGTGGGGCGGCCCGGGGGAGGAAGAGGAGAGGCTCTCTCCGCTGCTTCGCCTTTCGCCTTGGCTTCCAGGAATCGATACGCGCCGGTGCTGGAAAGCGCCAGCGCCACCAACGCCTCTCTCTCACCCTCTCGCTCCACGTCAATGCAGCCGGTGGCTTTTCTCCCTTCCTCCCGCGGCTCCCCAACTCCGACACTGCCATTTCGAAATCTAGATTCACCTATGGAGCGCCTCCTCCCTCTCTCTCTCTCTCTCTCTCTCTCTCACTCCCCGCGCCTCGATGTGCACTTTCGCGGTCTTACCTTGGAGATGTATATGTCAGGGGATAAGTTTCGCTCTCCAGAATTGCCTCGAAACTGAGGGGGGTGAGGGACTTGAACCCACGAGCAAACGGCGTTTCCGCATGCTGACGCCGCCGAGACTTTCTGATTTATGCTCTAATTGCCGAGCGTTATAATCGCAATTTTCGTACGCGGTTGCCTCTTTGTGGGTTAAAGTCATGTAGAGCGGGTAAGTGATGCAGTCGAAGCTGAGAAAAGTGAAAACAGATCATTTGCTCGACCGAACACTTGATATTAAAAGGAAAACGCGACTGTTGAGATTTTTAATGCTTAGATTGAAATTTTATTCATAAAATTAGATTGAACTTCTTATTTAATCTGCTTTTTCTTTTCTGCGGCTGTTGTACCTTTAAGAATACTCCGTTCGCTATATCTAAAAATGGTACTAATTTATTAAAACAAACAGGCAATTGTTAAAAAAAATGAAAGATAGTCCATGTTCAATTTGGTAAAATCGGAGTCAAGTTTCAGGCGCGAAGAATTCGATACATCGCAGACAGGATCGCGAGACGGCGTCGCGTTTTCGCGCGGTTAGCCTTATATTCGAATTAGCCGAAGCAGTTAAAGAGACATCGAAATGACACGCTGCGTTAACTTCTGGCACTTCTCGATGCTAATGCCGCTTCCCTCGCTCTCCAGCGTTCGGAACGTTAGGCGCGAAGTTGAATTGCGTCCCCCGTGACTTTCCCGAACTCACTGCGCGCTTATTCAAATCGCATTCGTCTGGGGCACCACGTCATTTGCGACCCTACCCTCGCCACCACCTCCTTTCCCCGTGTGTGACGCGTCTCCCGCGATTCTCCTTCCGTCCGGCTCAACTTGCGCGTCTTTTCGACCGAAAAGTTTTAGTCGCCCCCTTCTATTTCGCGGAGGTATACAGCATCCGGTTGCAGCGTCGAGACACTGACGATTCGCGTCGCCCCCTTTATTTGATTAACGATCATGAACTTCTCCTTTTATAGCAGGGATAATGACGAATGACGTTCGTTTACGCCGAATTTTGCGCGACAATGATGTCGCTTTTTGCTGTTCAAGCAGTCATGAGAATTGAAAACTCCGAAGATGAAACCATCCGGCAGTCATTGTCTTTACTGATTCATTTTCTCATTACTCAGCTTTCTTGTTACTATCGATTGTTGCAAAAATAATTCTTTTTTTTTCTTTACTTTGAGATCCATTTCCAATTAATCGCAGACTATTGTTAATTGGAAATTAAAATTTCTAACTAAATTACAATAAATCTACGGCCCTCACAGTGAATAGAATGGCACATAACACAAAGCAAATGGCAAATTGAGAACCTCTCAGAGCTGAAGTGGGAGCGCAGAAATGGGGAATCGGTTCGAAGGGCTCTCGAACATTTGGCTTTGGCAGAGTCGTAAAAATAATGGAACGTCGTGCATGCGGAGTTGCGCTGCTTAAATAGCATGTAATGGTAAAGGCAGCTTGACCGCTTCTCCTCACTACAACGAGAGTTGGACCACCCTCGCAATACTTTTCTGCAGACCGCCGCGAAAACAATTTCAAACGTTAATTAACGTTCATAATTTAAAAAAAAAATGATTTGCAATGCCAGAGGAAAAATATTCGCAGCTTAATTAAAATAGTTCGAATTTCCCTAAATACGAACCGGTTTAAGTAGTAGAAATTATTAATAAATTTTATTCAACGAAATGGGCACCGTATTTTACGTATTTTTCTCTGCACGATGACAATCATCATATGCTTCCACGAGTCCGCACAAGATTTCCTAGCAAACGCACCTGGTCGTCGACCTACTTGGCCGACTAATATACACGGTATACATTGTTTCGAATTTATCGTCTTGTAAAAGGAAATATGACGCATAGAGTGTAGCAAATCAACGATATGGCTTTAATTGATCAATGCATTTCCATAACTTACGAGCTGCCAAGTTGATCTCATACACAAATAGACCAGAACTAATCGAGTTGAACTTACCTGAAACATAAAAAAGGGCATGAATATTAATACACAAATCATAAACATTTCGCATAAATAAACGGAAAATCAATAAATATCAGTCGCAATGAAATAATTAAGATCGATTCGAAATTCGCAATTCTCGCGTAAGTGAAAGCTCCCGAAAAAAAGTCGGATAGAGAACTGTAATCACCGCCCACGAAATTTCGCGCGCCTGCCGTCATAAAACGCAGCTCAGTCGAGCTTCCACTCATTAAAATCTGTTTAGCTCGCGCGCGCGAATAATAAGCGGCGCAGGCACCCCTCGCAGTAGTGCGGCAGCGTCGAAAAACAGCCGGGAGTGCGGGGCTTCATTCCCGCGCCGAACGCAATCCCTCGAGACGGGGCTACGACGGCTGACCCCTCGCCCATTTGAATTTCCATCATAAAATTATCAACTATTTTGATTTTATCGCCCGAGGCGCGCGCGCGGCTCTTCGGAATTTCTTGAGCTCTTTTATCGTCGAATGCCTTTATAGCCCGGATTATGGAGCCTCGCCGCGGCGCGAAAGCGATTGTGCATACGCTCAATAAAGCACTGCGCCAGCTTTGCCGAAAAAAAAAAGATAAGAGGGGGACACCGTCGTTCATTAGGCTCGACATCGATGTTTTTCTGCAAATCGAAATAAAACGTCGCTCGCTCGTTAATCGCTCGAAAAATAAAGGAGTCATCCTTACGCGATTACGAAGCACCTCGAGGATGCCAGTGGACTCTCGGGTCGTCATCGCGACCGACGAGGTAGGACGCACACGGGGCGTTAATGCCGGCGCGTTGCGCCGTCACGCGCCGGATTACGGCTGCGCTAATTACGTGGCAATGCTCTCGATGGCCGAATAACGCCTGTTTAAATTAGACTAATGGCCGACGGCCGGCGTTGTCTCGCCGAGCCAGCAGAGCGAGCGCTATCGACGCCGCAGCTCCGTCCCGACGAGCTCCGAACTGCCTGGCCCGATTTGGAGCAGGCTCGAGCAGCCTCGTGACGGTTCGATAATTATGTTATAACTAGCGTGTGCCAGCACGTGAGGATTATACTTTCGCCCTCGTACTCAACACTCCATTTTTGCGGCTCGCGTTCGCAAGTAATGTTTTCTTCTTTCATCGGCGAAGTATCGTCAACTTTCGCAAAGTCCATATGGATGCGTTTAACGTAAGTTAAAGTTTAATTGGGCGTGATGTAACGTTCAAAACAGCATACAACGCGAGCAACTTTATTTCTGTACTTAATAAAGCTCCTGAATAAATTATGGACGTATAAAGTTACACCGCGGGCTATTTTGAAGTTGCTAAAATCAATAGAAAATTTAATCAGGCATTACGGAGCGAGCTCGTCGTCTTGGAAAACAAACGAGAATTTCGAGAGTGTACCGTCGACGTCTCCCTTTGTATATTCAGTATACACGAGAAGAAGAAGCAACAAAAAAAGCGCCGGAGACATAGCAGAAAAAGCCCTTACAAAAAAGAAGTGAGTGCGCAAGTTAAGTGGCTGTTTATGCCTGTTTTTCGTCGACCCCACCGCAACGCCCATGCAGTGTCTCCACCTCCTCGACGCTCCCCCCATCCTCTTCCAGCTCGGTATGTATATATACACGAGAAAGTGCGCTGTGCTCCTCTGCGACGCGATCCTACGTATACATACCTGCAAGGCGCACGCACGCGAAGGGGAAGGCGAGGGATAACCGCGGGGTTTCGGCGACGGTGGCGAATGCGAACGGTAAGCCATTTTCCAGACGATGAAGCGCGAAGCCCCGTGTGTAATCCCTACCTTACCGACCGTCCCGCAGCCGTAGGAGAAGAAGCCACCCTCAGGTGCGAGGCCTCGCCGGGCTTCGTGCTTATAACACGACCAGCGCTTCCCGAGTCCGGTCGAGTATCGTGTATTCGATGCAGCTGTCCTGATTACATTTCGCCAGATTATCGGACATTAGCCTCGCCCCGGGCTGCTCTGCGGGGACTCGCTATAGCGGTCTACAAAAACGCGTGATCCATCTTGCGAGTGGCGGGGCGCGATATCGATTGACGGAGAGTATGGAACCCATGTCGCGTGGATGCACTCTGTATACCTGACGCACTAAAGGAACTGCATCGTGAGATATGCAGCTGACGAATGACTTTCAGACAGGGTGAATTGATACATATTTTTAAAACGTGCGTCTCAACAGTTTACAACTTAATTTTGCTGGAAGCGCTCGTACAATAAAGGCAGTAAAAAACGTTCAGACTTTAGGGTAACCAGGATGTGAAGAGAGAGAGAGAGAAGGGAAATTCCGTGGAAAGCGCGATCAGAGTGGATGAAATTGACGGCAAAGAGCGAGAAAGCGAGAGAGAGATAGGAGGAGACGAACGAATAGCCGTGCCATTACGTAATATCCGAGTCTCGACGGGGACGTCCCGCGGAGTCGCGCTCTCGCGCCTTCTCGGATCCAGGATTTATGCGTCCTTGGCGATGGAGGAAGTGTGGGGTATTGGTCTTCCTATATTCCCCTATCCAGTCGCGGCACAAGTTTCGAGTGCCTCCCTCGCCTCCTCGGTTCGCTTGGCGCGCCGCCGTCGCCGTTAAAGCTCGGAGGAGCTTCCGCAGACGATCGCTTACAGTGCGCGCCCGCGCCGCTTCATAAAATTCGACCGCCCGAATCTTATCCTCAGACCGTCCCTAAATTGCTCTTTTTTCTGCCGATTCGAGAAAAATAACCGCCGCTATGACGAAGAGGCGGATTATTTATTACTTGTCCAAAAAGATTTTTATCGTTGTGTTAATTCCAACAATTTTAAAAAATTTTTTTTTAACTATTTTATTAATCAATTTGTTAGCAGTTTATTCCTGCCAACCTTTTAATTATTTAAAATAATGAGAATTAGCGTATATTGAAAACAATTCTGAATAATTAATTTTTTAGCCTCACGACTGCATATAGACGGAGAACCAAAGATGGTATTCAGTCGTCAGAACTGCTTCTCTCTGTCAACCGCAAGCAAAAAATTGATAAATCATCGAAACATACAAAACCGCTCTGCCTTGTACACGCGAAAAATCGAAATAATTTCGCGGCTCGTTCGCCCCCCGTACAGACTTGTGTTGAGCGGTCCATTAACGTTTTCGGTGGACAATTAACATTCGTGTCACGCGAACCCCGACAGAGCGAAAAAAAGAAGCAAGAAGCAGCAGCCTAATTGCCAACATTTACTTTCAAGAGGAGCCTCGCGCGCGCACTCGCAGACCGGCAGAGATAGCCCCGTATGCAAAAATATGCTGCGCGCGCATTTTTTTCCCTTCAGCGCGGCGCTTCTCAAAGAGCCGCAACGGATGATTGGCCGGCATCACGCGACCGGGTTATTTTTTTCCCCGGTGTTGTTCTCGCTGAAATTCGCCGGCACCGGGGGTGGCCCCACCGCTCATTATGCCGCGCGCTCGGTATCTGCGCGAAAACAGACCCCCGCTAGATAACGTGTGTGCGCGTGCGCGCAAGCGGGTACGTGTGTGCGTACAGTTTCCGCCCAGAGAGCCGGCCGTCCTTGTCCCTAAAAGTCGAGCACGCGGAATATTTAACGAATTTGAATATCAAAGTGAGCGTGCGCGCGCGAGTGCGTAAGTGTTCGCGCGCCGCGGAATAATGTAAACAATCGGCCGTGGCGATATTTTTTACGCCAGTTTAATTTATTCTAATTTATTGGCGGAGCGAGAAACGCGCCGTGCGGACTTTTGCAATGCAGAAACTTTATCGAACTGACAAATACGCGGCATTCAACTGGGCACGTGTGGTCGCGGCTCTCCGCTGAAAATAATGCACCGATTTATTTTCAAGCAGATAAGCCCAACGCGGCGTCCTCCGTCCCTTCCCTCGAAGCCACGAAAAATCATCGGACGATTCGTATTGCTTCCCGCGTTGCCTTGCGACTTCCAATCTCATATTTACAGCGCAGTCCCTCTTTTTAGCACTCGCTTATCCGAGCTAATGCCGGCATTCATTTCGACCGGATCCCTTTTAGCGCGTTTATTGAAAAACTTATCGAACATCGGAGGCTTATAAGGCCGCGTCGGGAGACACCTCGCTCGAAAAAGAACAGAAAAAAAAGAGGCGGAGAGGGGCGAGGTGAGTTTAATCGCGCTAAGCTCGTAGATGTGACTCATTTATTTTCCTGCTGCGTTTCGAGCGGGACGCACGGCCTCGGCCTTTGTCCCTATCACTCGCTTCTTTTCACGCGCGCTCATAATTGCTCGTTTACGCGACTTTTGCCCGTCTCTCGCTTCTTTCGCGCTACGCGAGCAATTGAGCCAGTTGCCGCGAGGATGACGGCCCGTCGCTCGTCAGCTGTTTGTCAAGGAGCCAGCGCCGGGCGGCTAAAAGGTATAGGCAAACGAGGTCGACGATTGTTGGAGAGGGACCGAGGCGAGAGAACGAAATAAAAAAAGCTGCGGATTCTATTAACGCGCTCTCTACGTAATTCAGCCTAATTGGTAAAATAATCTTTTATGAATATATTCGGGGCATTCACTGCGTCAGGGTGTTTAGAGTATGTCAGCTTTAAAGAGGATGAGGAAATAAATGATTTAAGAAAGTTAAGAAAATTATACAACTAGAAGGCTTTTTGTGCAATTGATACGAATTCACAAAAATAAGCTAAGTGTATAATCTAATTTAATCGGATCTTTAAAACGCGCCAATAAAAGTGTTTCTCGTAATGACGTCGCCTTCATTAATAGTTAAATCGATCGGAGGTGCCGGTACATCACGTGAGCTGTGGGTAAAAAAAAATTTGCATGTACTCGTTAATTAAAGTATGCCACTCTTGATTGTCTAATCGGTGCAAACGATCTTTTTGGTCTTTTTATGAAGCCAGTTTCGAAACGTAAATAAAAGCCGCCTAGTAGAATTGAAATAATTTTTCTGAGGGAATTTATGCTGATTCAATTTCCAATTAAATGTCTTTCGATGGTAAGGAATGAAGCTCGCTAAAATAAATTTAATGCACAAAAATTAAATTAATTTAAATTGAATCGTTCGATAGTTTAAATTTACTGAAAATTTAGCAGAAAACACATAAATCTGTTCAAATAGAGAAATTATAAGAGCATTTTTTCTACGCTAAAGCGGCTTCGCCGTTTTGGTAAAACGCCTCCAATCTCCCCTCCGCGCGGATTTGCAGAAGGGACGTGGTGCCGGCGATAATATGTAAATATTCCGTTATCTATGAATACCTTAAACCCCACGCTCAGAACTGATGACATTAATGTGTTTAACAAAGTCACTGAATATTTGCACAATTATCAAGCGCAACGTAGCCGGTGAGTCACTTCACTGAACATCACGCGATCCAATCAGCGATCGATGAACAAAAAAATTCAAGAAAAACTATTTTTTCACGCTCTAAAACGCATCATTTTGTTTATAAAGATATACGATTGCCAGTAAAAAACGCAGAGAGGGCGATAAAGAGTTTAATTAGAAGCGATTCGTAAAAAAAAAAGTAAAAGAAGAGGAGGAAAAACCTTATGAGCTATGAGTTACTTTTTTTAATATCTCGAAGTTCAGTCGAACGTTAAATGTACGATGTAAAAGTTCCTCGCGCACCCCCCGGGCACTGGCTTAAAGCCATAGAAGTTGCGCGGGCTGCCGAGGCGACGAGGCGCTTATTCTAAGCGCGTAGTAACTCGTGCAATTACGCAGCTTACGACAAATCGATGGTCTTTAATTGCGTCGCGGAATTTACGGCGCGGCCCTTTTCCCAGGACGGTATTCCTTCTTTTTCCGAACTTCCCCCGTCGACGCGGAGGCGGCGTGATCGTTATTTCAACTCCTCTCGATTTCCCCCGCTTCGTTCTTTTCCCCCGTCTTCTTCCTTTTTTTTACGATTTCATTGCGTTTCCCTTATTTCACTGGCTTTTTACGCCTTTCTTTGCCGCTCGCGAATAGCAGCGGGAAAGCGTAGCTGTATAGATTCGCGTAACATGAAATATCGTTCGGTTTACAGTTCTCCTCACTTTGCCGATTTGTGCTTTATTCCAGGGCATCGATACATTATTAATATGCAAATGCGCATTACGCTGGTGAATTTAGGTACGCCCGACAATTAGAAATCGCCATAGCAAACCCGCGTGCAATATTATAAATATTAATTGAAAGGCTAATCAATGCCCGCATAAATGGCGAAAAAAGGTGAAGAGTAAGGAGGCAAAAATTCACTTTATGTATAAAAATATCAAAACCTATCAATCTTAATAATAGCACGTCCTCTTTGACAAAAACGCAATAATCAAGCGATATCGCGCGACACTAGAAAAAAGGAAGCCGAGGCGCGCGGCAGTGAGCTTATCGATCAATCTGCGCGCAAAGAAAAAAAAAATAAGCAAAGAAACTTGGAAATGGAATACAGCGAGCGGCCAGAGGGGAGAATGCAAGGGAGGAGTATCCTGCAGGTACGGTAGCGCATCTCGGAAGCAGCAGCTTCTCCACATTTATGGAGGAGCAAGCTGCTGCGGCGGCCGCGACCCGAAATGATTAGTTATTAAAATGCCGATAATTATATATAATCAAGCGTCCCGGGGAGTGTCCTATACGCGCGCGTACGTGCGCGGCGCGCGAAACACGCGCATATTATAAAGAAAGAGCGAGTGAGAAGGAGAGAGTGGGGAGCCTCCACCTAATAACTGTTATCCGCAAGGATCTCGGGCCGGGCGAATATGCGCATGGACCAGCGGCGGCGGCAGCAGCGCGTACTTTCAAGAAGCCCGGGCCACTCTTCGGCAGGAGGAAGGTCCTGCACACGGTAGGTAATGGAGGCTCAGCCGCGTCGATTATGCGCCGACGAAAAAAAAGAAGCCCCCTCGGTCGAGTTATCGGATGGTGGCTCGGTGTCGAGGACCGACAGTGCCGCCTGCAACGCATTCCCGTTGCGCAAGAGTTTAATAGATAAAGATTTTGTTAAAGATTTATTTTTTTTTGTGCAAAGTATCAAGTAGAATGACTTGGAAAATATTTTCCGAAATTCTGACTATTTTGGCTTCGAAAAGAGAAAGCGTTCTAAAATAAAGATAAGTATTGTATTTTTAAACTTTTTTAATGAGATATTCAACCAGAAAATTCGCAGTGAAATCCAAGTACCTGCTGCTTCGTATCTTTGTTGGACATGTATAATTAACTATACACGTTACGAGAGCGGCAAGATCAAACAGAGGAGCGTATTACGCGAGAGCGAAAAAGACTTTACGAATCCGCGCGGTTTATCTTTGGTGGCTGATTGAAATATCAACGATTGCGCGAGAGTTTTATTAATTGCCTGTAATCAAAGCAGCTTACACCTCGAATCTACTTAATTGAAAAGATGTCGTCGTGTATATCGCCGAAATATAAATTAATTTTTCCTCAGAAATGGGTTTATATTTTTCAGCTAATTGATTAACTGCGACAGAGATTACACGACGATAAGTAATCAAATTTGCAATGTGCAGACTTGAAAAAAAGTATATGATTTACATCGAATGTGCCTGAAAAGTGTTGTTTTTACGCGAGCAGCTCATTTGATGATAACTATACCCATTTTTATTACATTCATAAAAACAAATAAGTCTCCCGATTAAATAAACTGTTCTTGGTGAAATCATTAAAGCAGATCTTGTCAGAGTACCATTAAGAATCAATTAGAAATATCATTGGCGTATACTTGTCGTACTGCAAAATATAAGACTTTTTATGAGTTTTTTTTTATGTCAAAGATGTGAACGAGCCCAGAATTTTAGAGTTGCGATTATTATTTAATTTATCGTAATAATCTTCGCAGTTCCTATTAAGACTGCGCACTAGAGATAACCTACAAAGAAAGTGTCTGCTAATTACGCAGTAATTAATTAGAACGCGCACAAACTGACCTCAGTGAATGTTTTATTGTTAGCTTTCTTGCGTTCGCGCAATTGTTTGTTAATCACCATGAAGACCGTAAAAACTCTAAGGAAAAATTATTGGAAAAAAATTTCATGAATAATACATTCTTTTTTTTAACACTTCTATTATTCCAACGCACCATTTTGTCTGCGATTCTTTAAACTTGATAAGTGCAATTTACCTTGCCTCTCAATTTACGACTAACATTTTTACAAACTCTCCGCTTTCTATGATTTTATCATTTATTTTCTAACGCATGTGCACTAGAAAACTTTAAGCCGGCGAGACCTAATGCTACTAATTTTTTATTATACAGAAAGGATGCAGATAAATCTAAATTAATTTTATAAGATACGCAGAAAATTATAATAAGCCAGGTTAAGTCGCAACTCCCGCGGCATTTAAACATTATATATCCCTGGGCTGGCCTTTTTGACTTATCTCGAAAAGTGTACTTAGCGCGCGCGCCTTTTAAATTCGCCTTTCTTTAATAAGCGCCAAGCTGAACTCGGGCGAATTGCAAACGAGTCCTACATTTCTGAAAAGGCGCTCTTAATTTACGCAATTCGCGCTCTCATGTGTACGGACGTTATAAAGTTGCGCATACTAAGCATACTTAAATCGCGTCCTTTGCATTTTCCCCGCGAAATCATCTCCCCCGAGAGATAGCGAAAGAGAGTGCGAGAAAAAGAGAGACAGACGCAAAGTTATTTCTTAACATCACATTTTTTTAGCTCGGCTCTCCGAGCAAAGGAGCGAAAAAGAAACGTTAGCGCGAAGTCTGCTTTGCATATCTCTCGTCGCGATAAGCGCGCGGCTAGCGAGCGCGCCCGAGCCGATGCACCTCGATCTTTAATTGTGCATTCATTATGCGGCAGCTGCTGCTGCGTCATGCAGAGGCCGTGCGCAAGTGTGCGCGAGCCCTTGTCCGAGTCACCTATCTTTCGCCTCACTCCCACACGAGCTCTTCCTCGCTCCGGGCAAAAGCGGCGCGGCGAGCTGCTTAGGCGTGTGTATCGCGCTGACCTTCGATCCTTGGCACACATTGTACGCTCGCCGCCGGAGGATTTAACGTCTTTGTATTGTGAGCGGCTCGCTTCGATCCTCCGCTATAGCTTTATATGCATTGACGCGCGGACACGCTGTACTCGCTTATACGGACACGCCGTTGCGACTGCCGGCCAGCTTTATTTATATGTATGAGAGAGTTCAAGTGTGTCCGCGGAATTGCGAAGAAAAAAAAAGTTTCGCAGATTCAGAATAATAAATCTATCGGCGGTAGTTTTTTCGCGCTAATCAATGCGAGCGCGGAGTATGGCAATGAGCCTAAGCGCGCGATTAAAAGTCTTACGCGAGAACGTGTCATGTAACATTATGAGTTCTTCGTTTAATTTAAGAATCTCATTCAATTAGGCCTAGGCCTAATAAGCCGGTTACGCGTAAGTCAAGATCGCGGTAATTGAAGCTAACTCAAATTTACTGCTGAGCAAGGTATGGGCTCTGCGTGAAAAATGGCGCGGCAACAGTTTATCTCGCTGAAAACGCGTACATAAATTTTGCACCGGCGCTAACTCGGCGCAACTTAGTGCAAAATAAAAGCACACGATGGATACGTCGGCTCAAATTCAAGCCAACTTAAGCGAGCGCAGTCAACGGGTTTCGCGAAAAGAGTCGCCGGCATATCAAAATCTCGCTGAAATTTACTTCCTCCGGTATGTGTATATACGGGCGCCGAGGCTCGCATGCGGGTGACGTCGATCGGTTTCTCTCTCCCCTCCCTCATCTGTACATCGCTGATACTCGGGCCGATCCTTTTCCCGGGCCGATGATTTACACGGTCGCCGGACTTACTTTCCGCCGAGGCGCGCGCACACGCACACGGGCACGCACATCTCTCAGTCGGCATGTTATGGCGCGCGCTCGCAGCACCGCTGGATTTTATATCGCTTATAAAGATACGGCAAAATGATATTCCCGCGTTTTCGCACGCGTAAAATGTGTTAAGTGTCAGCGGACACTAAAGTTTATTGAGTCGGACAGCGAGCGCCGATCGTTAATCTTTCTAATGAGAGCTGTAAAATATTTTATAATAACACCTGCGGGCGAGCGCGCCGATGCTCAATAAATTATCAATTAGCCCGAGACTCGCGCGCTCTCGAGATCGCTACGTGCAAAATTCTGCCCGCGTCCTCCTGCTTTCCGCATCTTTCTATCTCTCTTGCTTTTCCTCTGGTTTGCTTCTTTGTTTTAAATCGCGAGATTAAATAATGTAACCGATTGTAATGGGCGTAAATCACGCGAAGCTTCGATCTCGCGGAAAAAAAGGGGGGAACGAGAGGAGTTCGCGTGGGATTGCGCAATCGGGAAGACTTATGCCGGCTACTTTAAGCGATCGCACCTTGACATTTTTACCGTGTTTCTTCGCGAACGTACGCGCTCGGAGCGATGGCGATTGCATAAAACACTATTTGTTGTTATCCTGACGACAAACGACGGCCTTTTTTCTACGATATTGGCACCGAGTTTATTAGCTATTTTCAGTTTTATAAGCTTTTCTAATGCAGTGTTTACTTACACGCGCAATTAGTTATATGTCCGTGCAAGAGTATAACTCGTATCGTAAACGTCGTTCAAATTACCGTTCGACTATTTTTACGGAGAGGCAAATGTGCCCTGAAAGGCATCCACTTTAAAAACTATAAAATGTCACGTAACAATGTGCATTTTATTATTAGAAGCCGCAGCTGATGTCATATTAATTTATGCATATTCGTTGCGAGACGTGAAAGTGCCGCGCGCGCAATAACAGAATCAATAAAAATACAATGATGCTATTGGAAACAAGCAATGGATGCAAGAAAACTAAATGTTTTTAAATTTGGTTTTAATTTATCGAAAATTTATGCACCTCGTAGTTGTATACATTATGCAACTTCTGTTATATACTTTATTCGCGCATAGATCTCAATAAATACTTCTATTCTTTTTTTAATTTTAATCCAGCGAAACTGGACTCATCGAGAAGCGAATAAATTTCGTCCTTTTCCTCGCGTGATTTTGCGAGCCCTGCTCATCACAATGCACACACGGATGATGTCAAGGTACCACGAGCAAGCAGGTACAGACGATCAGGCGCGAAACAAACTCGGCGCACGGTGAAAGTAAAACAAGCAGAGTAGACGCCGTGTCGGCTCGACGCCACTCTACTCGACGCTCATGCCTCGTTATTTTATTCCAGTCATTTGTGTATAAATAAAGTCTAATGGGGGAACAAGCGCGAAAATAGCCAATACAGCGAGGCAGCTCGGTATTTTTATCGTCCGGTGGCCGTGTGCCTCGGTGCCGAAGGTGTGAGAAAAGAAGTGCGCGACACGTGGAAAGAGAGATAACAGCGAAACGACGACGCGACGCGGACGTGTCTCTCATTAATTCGCTGCTGTCGAATTTGTGCAAGAGAGTCGGCCGATATGTGGGAGAGAGGTGAGCGCGAGGACGTCAGGTAGAGACGAAAATGGAGTTGTTCAACGAATTGCTAAAAACTTTTATTTTTACCCAAAATTGAAAAGTCAAACGACTCTTGGCAAGAGATTTTCTCTTTTGTGTTGTATTTAAAAAAGAAAAAAAAACAATGTACCGGTTGTGTAAATCATATTTCATAAATTACTGTCCGTCGATATTTTCAGTTCTTTGAAAATCTGTACCCCGCATTAGAATAAATCTGAAATGCTAATGATCCACGAAGAACATTCACAAAAAAAATCCATAAAGGAAAAACATTTTCACCAAAGTACTAAATTACTCTCTCAATCGGGTGAAGATTAAAAAAAAAAAGAAGTAAACGCGTCTATAATGCGTCTCGCGCGCGCGTTATAACGACGTCCATCAGTCAATGGACGGCCGGGGCGCTTCGTAGGCGAAACACGAGTTTCTATTTTTACTGTAAATTCCGTCGTTTACTCCGGCGACCCGTCCAAATTACCGAAATATAATGCCCCCCGCGCTGTAAATCTCCGCTACAGCGAGCTCGCATAATAAAGGAGCGAGAAGGAAAGAGGCGGACATCGAGATACAGAGATAGAAGGGAAGTCAGATTGTGCCAAGATAGACCGGGCCGCCGCCGCTCCGTCAAAACTCGTAGGCCTTGAGAAATTATGCGAACTATGCCTTCCGCTCGGCACTTTGTCCGTCCGAGTGAAAGAGAAAGATAGAAGGAGTGGACGCGCGAGCAACGTGAATTTACGAACTCCCATGGCTCGTATACCTATGGGCGCGATCGGCGGTCGCGATCGGCGCGCGCGCGCCTTCTTTTTAATCGACCGGCTCGGGACACGCGCTAAGAGCGTCAAAAGTCGTCGTGTTCTTTCGCCGCTTCTTGGAAATATCGCACGCGCGCTTTCGCAAGACACGACGCCCGCCGTCTACTTTGACGTGACGCGTTCGCTTACTTAACGTAATACATATTCAATAAATCTCGTGGGGGACTCGGTTCTCCGAGTTTCGCGCGCGTTTTTTTTCCCCCCGCGATCAACTGCGTCAACGCCGATAAAAGTGAATTTCGACGGTAATCAGTCGCTGCTTTTCTAATTTTGCGCGAAGCTCCGCGTGGTGCAACTTTAAATCTTTTCTTTTTTTCGACATCCACATTGACACTATAGGAAATTCCGACGCACTGAGGATTTTTTGCGATCGAGGCGGGTAGAAGCAACATTGTATTGACAAAATTTTATGTGGTCGGAGCACAAAGAGAGCCAGCGGTAAAATAAAGATCTTTCGGCAGAATACGAGAGTGGGGAGACGTTCGCGGATGCTAAGCACGGAAGCCTCTAAAACGTTCAGGCCTGCATGGCGGAGAGCGAGAGAGAGAGAAAGAGGAAAATGCAAGAGGCAAGTCGGACGAGACTGACCTGCGTCGCGGACAGAAAAAGAAGAGAGAAACGCGACCGATAGCGAAGAGACGGAGGAAGAAGTCGGGCGGCGGTCAGCAGCGCGTCGCACCACGTGAATTCTAAAGCGTTTGAGCAAAACCGTCTCTCCGCCATTTCCCGAGGATACAATGCATAGCGCACGTGCATGCGTCGGCCTAACTTCCAGACGAGTTTCATGAATTTTAATGAAGACCCCCCTCAACCCCCACCCCTGCGCTCTTGCGCCCTCCCTCAGAAAAAGTAATAATTGAGCCAGCGCGCGTATGTGGGTGTATCTGCGTGCATGTACGTCGAGCCAATCTGAAGGTACCGAGCCCGTTTCGTAATTTTAATTATAATTTCATGGGTGCGGTGTGTGTGTACGTGTGCTCCGTGGAAATTCGGCGCGTGCGAGTCAAACTCCGCTTTTAATTCAATTTCGAGGCTCGCGAGTCGGGATTTCGTCTTCGTTTCGTCTGAAATGAGTCGAAGGCTAATTCTTTAATATAGAGTCGTAGATTTTTCTCAAAGGTTGGTTATGTTTTTTTAATTTGTAATAATCCGAATTTATTTTTTGGTACTACACTTGCGATTGATTAATTTATCGGTTTTTTTGTCAAGATTTCCCATAAGATATTAACGCGTCCGGCGGGCATGACGCGATAGACTGACGAATAAACTTGTTTACGGCATCATTAAAATTTATGAAAATCACAGTCGAAATAAAATAAAATTTCAGCTTCGAATTCATCTCATTAGTATGATAATGGGCGCGGTCTGAAAAAGAGTACAGCTCGATCAAGACTCATCTCTCAAGCGCGGACACCGAAAATTCAACTTTTTTAGCACGCCCTCGGAATGTGCGCGCGTATACCAGCTACGCGAGGAATACATAAATAAAGATGCTCTTTTTTATCCAGGCGAGCGCTTCGATAATGAGAATGAAGGAATTTTCCCGACAATTAACGGCGTTTTCATTGAGCTATTGCGCAAAACATCGTACGCACGTCGGTCGCCGCCGCGGAATAAAAACATTCACGCGGTCACTTGTGCACACACGGTACGAAGGCGCAAGCTTAAAAAAGCTGCGACCATTGTGAGTGCACTATATTTTCTAGCTGAATTTTAGTTTGGATCGAAGTATATATTTGAGATTTCAGCAGTTTGAGATATGATTTCGTGTTATTAGGAAAAAATTTCGATCCCTTTCAGTCTTTCACTCAAAAAGTTCATCGTATACTATGAACGCAAAATGCAGGCATTGTTTTACAGGAAACACGAATTTCGTAGTATCTTATTAACTGAATAAATTATTACGTGCCATATATCTCTTCAATTCAATTGCAAGTTTGATATTTCTGAAATACTTTGCATGTCGACTGGCAGCATCAATTAAAAGAAAAGAATGTAGCAATTTTAAAGCAGCATAAAAGTTCACTTAGAATCGTTTACAATAATTCCTTACACTGTCTTATAGATAAAGTTGATTGACGTAAACGCAGGTGAAAAATTAATAAGATTCAATTATCTATAGATGTTCTACGTAATTTCATTCGTAAAATAGATAACTATAAATTGTAATTACCCAGTTGCATTTAGCGCCGACTCCGTGAAAATTGCATGAATTGTACTCCGCGGATCAATATTAAAGCGGCAAAAATAAATTCCATAACTGAAATTAATGGACACCATCATTCAATTGATCATCCTAAATAATAAATAGCCGTCGATCAAAAAGCGTTCGTGAGCGCGCACGTATATGAAGTTTAAAAATGAATCACCTTAATAATCCCCATCTCTCGCGGCCGCTCGGAAACGCAGGGAATAACAATTTTCTACGCACTCGAAGGTGTCGAGCCCCGCTCGCTCGGAGCTCTCTCTCTCTCTCTCATGAAATATTAGCGCGGTCTTCGCTCCCTTTGATCAAACCCGGAGAAAATCGTCCATCCCGCGTGGTCCCGCGAGGGTCGCGAGAGCGCGCGTTATATTGATTTAACACCGCACCCTCGCAGGCCCGTCGGCCTGCGCAAGCCCCCCACCTCCCCGGGTAATCGTCTGCGCGCCTGCCCCACAGTGTAGCCGGCCAAGCCGACCTTCGCCACGCAGTGCGCGAGGAATCCCCGGCGCGCGCCGCGCTCTTGCTCTATTTGCTTCTCACGAGGACGGCGCAATCGTCGAATTGCTCGGGCCGCACCTCGTGCGCGATAAAACCGGCGATACGAGGAAGTCGCTGCGGGCGCCGCACAAACAACCGCGCGGAAATGGTCCCCGCGCGTCGCTGCGCCGTTTCCGCGGCAGAGCCGCTCTACACGCTCTCCTATAGTGTTTCTCCACTTTTGCTTGCTTTCTCGTGGAGAAAGCTGCCGTCGGCAAAAAACAAATTCGAACGCGAAAAAAGTATTTTTCTAAAAGTGCCTGTTTCTGCTTCTTATACTTAAATTCAATTAAAGGCTTATAAAAACCAGTTTAGTTTTCTTACATCTCCTGACTTTCGTTGTTTAATTGTAAATTTTAGAATTTTGATGCGTCACTTTTGCTGATTCTGGCAGAGTTAAATGCATTTTTTAAATTCAGCAACCTCCGTGAGGATGTGCAGTCTTTTTTCTGCTATAAACGACCCTCGCGGAGCTTCGAGTTCGCCTGGTCCGGGGGACGGTCATAGCTTATGTGTGGCACGGCCGCGCACAGCATCATCCGCAAAGGGGCCGTCGAGGATCCGCGCATCATTTCGTATTCGGCACTGACCGCTCGGCACTTTCGCGTGCGCGCTCCTCTGACCCCGAGACGTGCGCGCCAACTGTCCATGCTCACTTTGCGGCCGCCACATTGCCGCCGGGGCCGGGAGGAGTCGGGAATACGAGAACGGCCTTTTTCGTACTGACCACTCGAGGAATTTTCCTTTGTGCACGTCTCTTTTTGCTACGTGCCTCGACGGGCTTACATATTTATGAGAGAAATTGGAAAAAAATGAGCGAACACTCTGAGACAATTTTACAAATTGATTCGTGCTGTGTGTATCGACTATTATTCATAAGGGCGGTCTGCCGAGCGAGGAATTAATTTAGCTTCGTTTTTTAAATTTGCACTTTTGATTGCAGAAATATATCATCCCTTGGAAATTAATGTCGCTCGATTCGTAATCGATGCACTCATTTATATTAAGCAAACATTCAAAGGCAACTTGTGCAAAGAAGTGAGTACATCGTGCGCAAAGAAAGATATTAAAAGTCATGGCGTAATAAAATTAGCTTAATCGAGGCATCGAAGTGACCGCCAAATGCAATTATGCTTCCTAATGAATAAAATGACAAAGCGCAATAAAGAGGAAAAAGCGGCGCAACTCTCCTCGAGAGAGAAAGAAAAAAGCGACGACGATAGGTGCGACAAAACACCGGTCAACTCCTTTTGCTGCGCATAAATCATAAGCGCTAGCCAAAGGAGGATTTATCGTGCAATTAGCGAAGTCTGGCGCGTCGACCGGTTTTTGACTTCTGCCTCCGTATAATCGCGTACGTGCCATGCTTATTTATTGAGTCCGATATCGCGAATTCGCCATTTATCCGAATCGAGATATTTACCGACTCTCCTCTGCAATTCATTTTGCCTCGCGCGAAATCTTAAAAGAAACTGACACACTTTTTTTCCACGGAGTTAAATTATCCCTTAAAAAGAATAAAATGCAGCACAATACTTTTATGCTGCGCGCGGCCGACTGTCGCACGAAAAATCCCCTTTATCCCCGCCGACTTATTAGCGGAAACAGTAGCAGAAAGCAAATGGAACGAGCGCATTAATCCACGGCGTGCTCTTGGCACTCCATGTGCGCAGCCCCTTAAAGCCTCGGCGGCGCTGCAGCGGCGGTGCCGTAAGACGAAGCGTTTCCTGCAGCCGCGGCGGCGGCAGGCGGGTAACTCAATAAGACGGCGAGTTGGATTACAAAGGGCGCCGAATCAAAGTCCGTTTCGTTTTATGAACTATCAAAGGCCGCGGCCTCGTTCACACACGCGCGCGCGCGCGGGGACCTCGGCTATGGGTATTCAAAAGCCGGGGCCTCCGGCGGTCTCCCTCGCTCCGCGAAACGCCACAAGCACCGTACGTAAACAGACTACTCCCACCGATTGACGCTGGGAGACGGGCTAAATTGGCCCCTTTGAGCGAGAGAAAGATTGAGCGCTTACCTGCGCCGATGGAGGGAGCGCTAATGCAGCGAAAATCAATTCCGTTTATTCGATATAAAAAGAATCGGAGAGCGATGAAAAAAAAAAAATACATTGCGGCTGGCTGTCGAGACGCGAGGTTTTGCAGAATTAATTTGGTAATTTGATTCGCAAATGTGAATTCTTTAATAACCGTTGATCGACCTTGGAAAAGAGTCGATCGACATTGAACGAGATAAATTTAAATGTTTTGCGGCATTTAATAAAAGTTTGGACGATTCGAAAGAAATGAATGGTGAGTCAGATTCTGGCGGAGATTACAATTATTATGACTGAAGTAAGAAGGGAAAAAAGTAATCACAGCGCGAGGGGGAGAGAAGAAGAAATGTAGGACAAACACGTGAAGGGGCAAAAAAGTAATCCGAGGATGTACGAAAAGGACTTATAAGCAAGTGGCGAAGAGACGACGGAGATGGCGTCTCCATAAATCACGTTAATAAACAGCACCGCCTCGAGAATGCACGACATGCATATGTACTGCCCTCATACATGCATCCCGGCCTTTTCCGCCTCCCTCCCTCCGTCTTTTTCTCTTTCTCTCTCTCTTCCTCTAGCTTCTTCTTTTTGCGATTCCGTTCTCCGCCAACGCGATAAATACCTTCAAATTTCATTCATCCGAGAGAGACCTTTTTCGTTTCATTGCACCTCGCTGAAAATATTCTAATTAAATTAAAAATGCACATCTCGTTCTCTCATTACCTTCTTCGAGAGAATCAATTTCAATTTACAATCGCATTAAAAGCCACCGGCTGATAAAGCAAGAAATTCAAAGCTCTGATGAGATAATTGAATAAGCCGGAAAAAAGATAAAGAATGCAGTCAGGTCCAGCTCGATCAACGAGTGTCCCGAGTAATTCTACAAGTACTTCATTTCCTTTGCCGAGGGTATGTGACCGCGACGCGGCGAAGGCGACTCTTACCGCGGCGCGTCATTTTAATAGCTCGTGACACAAAGTGAGCGCTTCTTGCCCGTCGCCACGGCGCGTATGCGCTGCCAGGTAGCCCCGGCGTGACGGACGAGTGACTAAAGTGTCCTTAAAACGCGATCGCTCACATCCCGCGCCGCCGCCTCGGCTTTCGGCCTATCTCCGCTTGGTCGCGCGCGCGCGTTTCTTGCCGGCGGCCGGCCAGAAAAAGTTCGCGCCTCTGATCTCACCGCGGGACTGCAGCCCTCGGATTTTAAGCTTGTTTATCTACTTATTATGTCAGCTCGGGCTAATTGGCCATATTCGTCGCATACTGGCACGTATAGATCGGCGGGACTGCAACTCTGTCTCGTCGCACGTCTTTTCATCCGCGCCGATTCTCTCACGCTTTCCTCCGGCCCCGAGACACTCCCCCCTTGCATCTCTCTTCTTTTTCTTTTTTTTTTCAGCGTGCACGCGGCACGCTTATCTTTTATCTTTGTTGGTCCGCGCGCGATGATGTCCCAGGGACCGCGACCGCATAAGAAAAGTCGCATAACTTGCGCCGACCATCGTCACTCCCCGGGCCATTCGTCTTTTCGGAAGTATGCATTGTGCGCCCCTTGTTTCTCAGTTCCATCCGCTTCTTTTCTTCTTTCGCCCGGAGAATGAACCGCGACTGCGAAAGATGCATGGCTTCATTCCGCCTGCGTTTCACGTCCTTACCTCTGTCCTCATTTTTTTTCTGGAGGTTTATGAAATATATACAGTGAACATTTTTTGTTACTTTCGCTCAATCTGTCGATGGCTAATTTTTGCATATCATCCGTCGGTTCAATAATTAATGATAAGAATGTCACGAGTCAAAGAGATTGAAAGTAGAGTGGGTAGCGGGGGTGGAGAGCGTGGCAGGGAGCCGGAGAGTAAGGGAATAAAGCGCAAAGCGCGGCTAACGAAAATCTAATTGGCGAAGGAAGAAATCGTGCGGTTAATCGGGTGGCGAGGCTCGCTCTCATGTCGTCTCGTCATACGCGCACGAGAACCGCATACACAATGGGCCCGCAGGGCTCCTTTTTCCAGACGGGCGTATACAGGAGAGCACGACCCCCGTGCGCGTCGATTTAATAATAGAACAGTTAGTGGATTCGGGACTACTAACGCGTTACAATTTTTCCTCCAGAGGAGGGAAGGGTCGAGCCGCGGGGACGCCGCCTACGTGAGTGGCATGTAGGCTCGGAATGACAGAAAGGGGAAGAAGGAAGCGCGCCGAGGGTGAAGAGGAGGCGAGCCCGGGCGTCACGTAATCTATTTGTCGGGCGACCGCGGCGCCAAATTCACCAGCGGGGGGGCTGATGCTGGAGATGAGGAGCTATCGCACAGTTGCTGGCGTGCGAGGAAACCTCTCTCCGCTGCGGTACCATTTAATGCCCGCACGGGAAAGAGAGAGAGAGAGAAAGAGAAGCGACGCGTAATTGCATTGCACGCGCCCCGCTCGAATGCATATTCAATTACGCGAGCGTTAAAGTGTTGCGAGATTAGGCCGCCGAAGGGGGGATGAGGTCTTCTCGAAGATTTTCGCGGGGATTTTATTTTTTGCGCAGCGCATCTGCTGGCACTCGAGTGCTCCATACGCGCTGTCGAAAATTCAATTTTTAACGGCGAGCGTGACTTTGCAATTCCACTGCGGACGGATTAAAAAGTGAACTAACTGCGCGAGAGTTTAATTAACAACTTTGCGTTAATTAAATTGCACCGGCGGTATAAATAATTCCGGCACTGCAATGCAAATCGCGCGTAACGCGCGCTCCCCTGCTTCTGACTTTTCTTTGAATTATAAACGCGAAATTTGCACCGAGCATTAACTCTCGGCGGAGCTTTGGCTCGCTCTCGGTGGCCGCCCCCAAAAATCAGCGAAAAATAGTTCGGGATAATCGGAAGCAAAATTTAAACGTTTTCTACGCGTATGTGCAGGGCCGCGACACATGCGAAGCCCATATTTACGTGGACTGCGCGGCAACGGACCGGTTCACTCGCGTGGAAAAAATCATTAAATCGCGGTTGCTAATCTAGCCCACCGGTTCCGCAGGCCGCCGCGATTCGCGCAGGATACGAGCTACCACAGTCTCTCTCTCTCTTACCCGCGCGCCGCTCAGGGTAATACGGTGCATACATATTTATGGAGAGGACGCGGTCTGCCCCCTCGCTCGGCGCTTTTGCCGCTTATATATTAATTACTGACGCCCGTTAGCGATCGGCCGCGCGCCAATCGCACACTGGGGGATTTAGCATTTTTTGCGGAAATTCGGAAATTGATTGATAAGCCTTGTGAACGGCGTCCTAGCCTACTCTTTGAAGTAGGCGCGCGATTACTTCGTTTCATTAATTTACGTAGAACTGTCGTTAAAGTGACAAATCCTGATTGCCTTTCACCAATAGCTCTCTAATGATATCGTCTCATTGTTTATTTTTCCCGTCAGTAACGTCAGTGCTAAACTACACGGAGAGAAAGAATGAATAAAAATTACAAACCGCTTTGTAAAAATTACAAACCGCTTTGTAAAAATTACCAACC
>JAWWEN010000038.1:17063492-17155366 GCA_035582955.1 Sycophila texana | reverse complement strand
GGTTGGCAATTTTTACTTACTCATTCTCTCCGTGTATACAGCATAGTAATTTTTACTAGACATTTCTCTCAGTGTATAAATTAGGCATTCCGAGGGTCAGTCGAAGTTAACGCATTTATCTAGTCCATATAATTGTTCCCGCGAACTAATTAAAATGCAAGCAGCCAAATGACCATAATAAATCTTCAAAGAGGAAATCGTTAAAGGGATCTTAGGGCGTTATATACACCTCGAGACGATAGGAGAAAAGATCGAGCAGAGGTGCGCGAAAAAGCGAAAGGGTCGAGGGGAGAAAAATCGGGGGGGAAGAACAAGACGAGGCGTCAAAACGAATGTCGCGCGTCGCGTGTAAGCTATTTAGCGGCGAACGTGTCGCGCTTAACTCTCGGCTCGGGGCTCGCTCGCCGATCCTTGAGCAATGAATCGCATTGCGATCGTCGATTAAACCGTCGCCGATATGGGGCCGGCACGCCGCCTCACATTCAGCCGAGAAATCGCCGAGTGCACGCGAGAGGAGAGTCGGGGGCCAAAGCTGTCCCCGGTCTTCATTACGCGAGTATAGCGCCGCGCGCGTCGATAGCGCGCGCCGTAGGGGGAGGGGGGTGCCTTAACGAACGTCGCCGAGGATCGACTGGGTTAATTGCGATCATTAACGTCCTCGCACTTACGGGCCTCTCTCGTGAGCGGCATAGAGACACGAGATCCCGCGGTGATTTCCTCGGCGCGCGCAGCCTCATGAAAGCGATCGCGATTGGCGCTTACCCTCGAGTGCGCCGCCGGAGAAAGGCCGATTATTCCACTTACCCGTGGCATCTGAAACAGAAAGGAGAGAGAGATTGGGTTAGTGCATGTGCGGATAAGCAATTGAAAAGCTGCGAGAGCGTATATTAAAGGCTTTCGGCGGAAAAGCTTGGGAATTGACTCATCGTTCAATTCACAAGGTTGCCGGGGTAATTCGTCGCTTTAAATCGCTTTTAATAGATACGCTCTCCTATTTTGGACTTTCGCGTACGTTCGGCCCGCGCGCAAGCTGCGAGCGGCGAACGTCTTTATATTCCGCCTCATGAATAGCGGGTTTTTCGAGTCCAAAGAAAGCAAATGGACGGTTAACATTTTACTTTTAAATACCCGAATAAATATTCACCGGGCGTTTTAGAAAAGCTCTTGATTAACATTTAGGTGTCGTTTCAATCAACAGGAAAGTGGTAACTATTTTTAAAACGTCACAAATTAAATTTTAGGATGCAACTGTTTACTCTTTCAGCACAATGGAATTCTCTAATAATTCATTTAATACATTTTCATTTCTGAGATATCGAATCTTGAAATAATCTTTTTACTAGTTAAAAAGAAAATTATCTGAACTGCATCTACCTGCACGAGGCGGTCTAAACAAAGGTAGATCCAAGTAAGAAAAATAATTTGATCTTTGAACAAAGAAAAGAAATAACCGCAGAGCTCGTGTAATTCCACGATAATCCGCGTCAACACAGCCTCCTCCGCTCGGTATCTCAGCTCGTCCATCTCTATTTATTATTCCTGCGCGCACCGACTAAGGGTGCACGTAGGCCACTGCAGTGGGACTTTTTCACGCGCTCCGTTCCACTTCGCGATCGCGGAAAGACACACGTAAGACTGTGACTAACCATTAGCTTGTGCCGCCGCTTGGAAGCGGCCGATTGACGTGCGCGAATTTATTGGCCTGCGCAGAATCCGCGATTTCGCTTTTCCAGAGTACGATACGTGGGCCCTGCCTTTTTCTCTCTCGTGAAACCTCCACGCTGCGCGCCGGATAAGCGAAGAAATAATTAATTGCCTGCGATTTTAATTCCAAAGATATCGAGATGGATTCCGTTTGATAAACATCCATATCGCCAGGGGTGATATCATACTAAGTGCGAAGAAAAGCTCGACATAATTGATTACCGCGTGGGTATACAGTGCAATTCCTAAGATTCAGAATAGTTTACTTGCACGCAATAAATTGCCGCTCGGATGCCCAACTGTGGTCAAACTTAAATTTATAGTAGAAAATGAAGAAATTTACAACCTTAAAACCGAGGGTTGACATAGTTTTCAAGAGATTCGAGCAAAAAAATTGCATCTTGTGATGAGCGAAAGAATGTTGACATGTTTTACAGTGTAATCGGGCAAATCTGAGGACCCAATCAAAATTCAGCAAAATTTTGAGGATCCCACGATAAAAAAGTCCGCGGATCGCACGAAGATCTTAGCTTATAAAAGAAAGAACTTACGAGACTTAATCAACATGCAAATAAATTACATTGTCAAGATCTTGGAATTGTACAGATTGCATCAACAATACGGTTATCCTCATTAACCGACTGTTCTAAAAAAAAGAAAATCCCTGATTTTTTCCTGCGACAATTCGACCATCAAACAGCGAATCAAGTAAACCTCGGCACCGGTAAAACGTAAACTCGGACGTACAAAACTTCAAGGTGACAGCTGACATACGATAAACCTTGGCGCGATCTGTCGCACCGCGAGAACAGATCTCGACCATGCATAAGTCGAGTCCAAGAAGTTTGCTGTATATATTTAAGTGAGACGTCAAACGAACATCGAGTTTATATACTTGTATAATCTCCGAGGAAGAAGAGATCTTCTCTAATAAAATATCTTTCTCCTGCGTGTAGAACGACACATTGAATTCATAATAGCTCATAAAAGTTTATAAGAAAATCTAAAAAAAATCATTGAATAACTTTTCATTCTAGTAAAATAACTGGCATATTCGCAGTTTTTTAACAATGTAGACACTGTTGTTAGATTTAAGAAGCGATGCGTAGATCAGCGTGCATTGGGCGGATCTCTCGACGAGGATAAATACCTGACGGAAGAAGATAAAACGGACGAATCCCTCTACGTTCCTTTTAACAAATTTCGAACAGCCCAGGACAAAAACTTAATGTTTGCGGTTCGACGCCTCAGTATTAGAAGGTGCAAAAGAAGTGCATCGGCGACATCTACCCCCGGCCGCGCGGCTCGATGCATCGATAATTTTTGATCGCATGCGTGAGCTTCTTTTCGCGCGCCCGTCGCAAAAACTAATTACCCCTGAGGCAGATATTTATTACGCTTCGGTCTCTTGCTGTGAGCACAAGTGGATCGTAAATAATGTTAAACGAAAAGAAATAGTAAGGAGATGCTGGATTTAGAAATTTCCGGGCAAGAAATTTTAATCATGTCTGGTCAGTATTTACCATAATTAGAGCAAAGTTTGTAAATGAATTGTGATGTATTTAGTACATCAAGTATTTATTTTGTGTTATCGCCGGTGAATTAAGAATGAAACATTATTTGCAAATTTCGACTTGACACAGCCATTTAACGATTATTTTTCTCGCACGTATGTGTGTCAAGTCTACTTTAAATTTACTTTAAAATTATAGCATCTTAAAACTATCACTAAGTCGTACATCAACGAACAAATGTCTTCTACAAACATAGCTGGCCGAACATCAAAATTGCAGTTACATCCAACAACATAGGCATTGTCAAAACATAAAAGAATGATTCTAATTATTATTCCGAGTGATCTTTTGCGAGAAATATATAAAATAACATCATCTATTTTAAAAATATTTTTGATTCATGTTCTTATTAATCGTGGCACGTATAGAAAACCCAGTTTCCTCATGTCACGTCGTGTTGCCTTCGAATTCACACCATTAGGAAAAGCGTCCCATGACAACTGACGTGTCCAAGTGTGGGTGGTCCTAACACGTGTAATTAATGCGATCATCTAAGCAGAGCCAGACAACAAATCCTGTTCCAACCAGCAGACACAATTTCTGTGTCGTTTTATCAGTGCTTGTAAATGATTAGCTCGTAACTAATTCAGAAACTTTTTTCGAAGTTTCAATTCGATATTTTTAAAGTAAGGTATTTTAGCTTCGTCTCGCATCAACATAAATACCCAACGGTTCATTGTCGATGATACAATCAGTCTCGGGTCAAATACCTTATTTTTAGAATAGCAGTGTCATTAGATGTGCATCCAAGCCCATGAAGTTTAAAATCCACAAATAGAAAATCCCTGACAAAGGGATAGAAGAACGAGGTGATCTTATCAAGCTGAGCTTGAATGCGTCTACACTTCGCTCACTTCGTGAAGCATAACAAACGAGGTCGTCGCTGCAGCGTGCGGTATAAGGCGCGATTCTTCGGCCGCGGCTGCGGAATTTCTCGTTCGGCGCGCGGCGCGCACTAACGTCCAAAATAAACTGTCGCGCCTCGTAATCTTCGAAAATAAACAGAGATCCGCGAATTCTCCGGTAGGCGGATGGACGGGGAGAGACCCGAGCGCCAGATAAAATAAAGTTTCACCGGCGCGCGGGCGAACTCTCCCCGTTCGGCCGGGAAATCGTTTCGAAATTTGCGCGCCCGCCCACGCGAACGGCCAGTCGAAGCATTTATTGCTCGGCCGCGAGAGCCCCGCGATTAATCAACAAACAGAACATTATTTTCACGGGAGCCGCCGACTGATGTTTCTCTCGCCTCGGTGCATTTCGTCGCGTTTTTTCTAAAATTATTCGCCTTTCCTTTCCTTTTTTTTTTACTGCGTCGTATTAATGCACGGAACCAGCGGACGAATGATTTATTGCAGAAAAAAGGAAATGCATTATCGGTTATATATTCGGCAGTGCGGAGTTTACGCTCGTAGCTACAATTAACTCTTATGTATGTACGCATTTCTTGACAAGGAATAAAACAAAATTCCTTTCGAACCTTTTTTTCTTATTAATTTAATTATAGCGTCTCCTGCAATTTAATTGAAATTTAAAACCGTTTAAGCCGCGCGCCACACGTTATGTTCCGAAATGGAATCCGTTATTCGACAAAATGATTCATCTTATAAGGTATTCTTATAAGGTATTCATTCATAAGCGAGTGCACAAATAGCTTCTCCTTCATAAATAATTTTTCCATTGCAAATTTTCTTATCAATTAAGAAATTAATATATTTAAGTTGCTGTATTAAAAAACTGTTTCAGTAAATGCACATTGAATTAATAAAACGTGAAGCCGCAGGTGAGTATAAAAATATGAAGAGTCAATCAAAGACGCGCTGCGTAATGACGCGTGGAGTGGAGAAGTGTGCGATCGTCATTAAGAAAGTTGCTCGTGAGATTAAGAGAGAAGATGAGGGAAAAAGCAGAAAAGAGTCGGGCATCATGGAGGCATGGGTACGAGACGCAGCGACGCGTCGATGAGACGGTTAATTGGTGTTCTATGAATTTGACAGCGATTACTGCGAAAAGGAATCGGGGCCAGACAGCGACGCGCGCTTGCACTTCTTGCGGCCGTCGGGCAGACGGGAGGCGCTTGAAAGAAGAGGGGGAGGCCGGGGAGAGGCGATTCGATGCGGAATGAAGAAGGACAACAGACACAGCCGCCGCCGCCGCCGAGGAATTTTAATTATAAATTAGTTGATTAACTCAATAGTGTTTTTACCAGTGGCGACACTGTCCCCGCGGCTCGCCTCTTTCTCACACAGGGACGCGCGCCTCTCTCTGCGTATATACGCGACACGTCGCCGGAGCAGCGGTTCTCCACTGTGCCCCTCTGCTGCGCGTCTGTTCGTCATAGGGGATTTTGGAAATTTGCACACGAGTCACGATTGATCGATCCGTTTTTTGCGCCTAGGAAATACCGCGCCAGGATTTTTTTTCTTTTTGCTTGTCTTGATTATACGTCCTTATCTGTTCTCCCACTTAAGTTCACTTTGGTCGACATTTAAATGCGCTTAACTGTGAATGAATTTTACATGTTTTTTAACTGATGAAGCGGGGGATCCCGAGATACATACCGGTTTTTCGACTCTGAAATTTATATAAAACGAGAGAAAAAGAGGAGGACTAGTCGATGGATTGTAAAGTGGACTTCTTTTTCTGTATTTGTTGGATTAATGGAATTTACAAGTTTCATTGTCAATTTTTTTTTCTGACAATAAGTATGACGTCCATTAATAAAGTAATCCGAATAATTACTTCAAAGCCTAACAAACAAAACGAGTAAAGAAAAAAAAATGTATTGCCTTTATCTGATTTCTTGAGTAAAATGTCGAATGAATCTATGAACTAAGTTAATATACCTGATTTGCTTCAGTACATCAGGTCAGTCATTCTTGTAGAAGAAACTATGAGCAGAATCAGTCACGGATAAAACTAATTTTAACTTAAATTATAATTCATGATTCGCGTCTCAAGGAAATCGCCTTGATATTAAAATATGAATTAGTAAAATGACTAAACTATTTCTATAACTTCGACGAATCCACACGCTAACTCAAAACAAAATTAACATTCAAAATTTCTAAGCATCAGTGCATGCTAATGAGGGCGATTAATTATTCATAAAATTATGCATAAAAAAATAAACATTTCAACAGTGAAAAAGGAAAAATAATATAAAAGGTACAAGAAGTTGAGAACCGTCGCGCCAAGAGATGCATCGACATCATATTGCAGCGCAAAAAGAGCGCGCGCACGAGTCCTTTGGCACGAAGGTACAATGGCTGTCAGAGATGTACATCGGCATGCTCAATATTCCAAGCGCGTTTCGTTTGATATTAAATAAAATATGCGGAATCACTTAGAGGGATCGAAATGGAAGGAACAGAAAAAGGGCAGAGAGAAAGAGAGAGACGCGGTCGAGATGGAGAAATACATAAAATTGGTCAGTGTCATTTTAACGGTAAGTATAATAGTTTCGCAAGGGAGCGAATGCTGCAAGCGAGGAAATTTCACACTCGCGGCCGTGTGTAATTTGTTGAAAAAGCAGGCAGGAAAGGAGCGACGGTACAGGCAGCGAATTTGTATCAACAATGGTCGTTTTCTTTGAGGGGAGAATCCGGCGTGACTTTGTTCAGTGACGCAAGTGCCCGCGTGCATTTATTACGCGCACCTGCTGTCCGCTCGCGATCTCTCCAGGTGTCGGATGACAAACTCCAAAATCGCGCTTTGTTATTTAATTCCGACGCCGGCTCCATTTGCAATTTAAATCACACGGCGAAATATTACCCCGAGTGCGACGCGGAAACCAATTTATACAGCTCGCCGCGCGCCACTCGCTGTGCGTATAATAACCGTTAACTTTTATTTGCCGGGCGTTTGTTTAATCCAATTAAAAATATCGCGCAAAAACGGGCGGTTTTTTGCCTACGCCCTATCGACTTTTCGCTGATGCGGGGCTTCGACAGCGCCGGTCAAAATAGAGCAACTTCTCTCGCTGGCGTCGAAGAACCGCTAAAAATCCATCGAGAGCCTACGGAATGTCACGGCAAAAAGGCATTCATCTAGCACCGCGGCGCGTCTCACGGGCCGAAAAGTTGTCGCGGAGGGTCGCGCGTTCGGCTTCCCTCGGCTCGGGTCGTCACATACCAAGCGAGAGCGAAATGCGTCGTCGTCTTCGTCGTCGTCGTCTTCTTCGCGTTCCGACAAAAACAGCACGCTGGGCGACTATGTGACCCGCGCCGCAGCCGCCGCCGCCGCCGTCGCATTTTTTTGCCGCTATGCTGTTGCGGCACAAGCGGGCCCCGGCGAACGAGCGACAACGGAACGTAAAATATGCAGCTCTTCACAACTGCCAAAATTAGAGAATAGTCCGGGCAATTTAATTTTCTCGCTACGGTTTCACAGATTTTTCTTTGACAATGCCGTTTGTTTAAATTGTAAAAATCGAAATCGTAAGACAGATTTACTATAATGTCATCGAAACAATTATTAATCAGCGTTCGTTTAAAATAATCACGAGGAAATAACATTTTAATTAAGAAATTGATTCTTTATTTTAATAATTATCCTTCGACCTGACTATTATGGGCACTTTGGGCGGTCGCTCAAATTTCGATGATTTCCTATCTCAACGAGATAGAGATCCATGCGTTCGGAGTGAGCGCGCCTCCCTTTTACGATCCTAACCTTATATTTTATAATTGCACCTGTCGAATCGCGCAGGCTTCGCAGTCAGCAGCTGAATCCACTTTAGCAGCAAACTGCTTTGAACACAAATAGGTCACCTTTTAAAGACTTGACTTCATTAAAAAACGCAGCTTCTACCTTGTCCGAACAATTTTTTCCCCTCAATTTTTATAGAAATAAACATACGCATTTAAATAATAAGAGAGCGAAGAAAGCGTTAAAATTGGTTAATGAAAATTCTAAAACACAACTAAACTGAAGATTTGCAAGAAAGTCGCATGAAAATTATTCGAGTTGCACGTGTCGTTACATTACCGTATACAGCATTCTCCGTAATGGCTCACCGGCCTAAGAAAGCCCGGCTAAGTGTAAAATCGCTCGCGATAAGTAGCTGAAGCCGCGGCGTGTGTCGTCGGAATGCCGCGACGGCAAAACCAGCCGCTCGCACGCGCTCAATTGGCGGTTCTCTCTTTCTCCTTCTCTCTCTCTCTCTCTCTCTCTCTCTCTTTCTCTCTCGCACCCTCTCATTCTCGATTGTCATCCCCGCGAGAGCGCCGCGCTTTTGTCTCTTTTCACCTCGACGATCCCAGCGGCAAGCAGCGATTAAGGCCCCAAGCTGGAAGCCTGTCGTCTTTGCGGCGGGTCTGCACGACGTTTATCCGAATAAGACCGCGCGAGCACGCGCAACTCGCTCTTTTCTTTCTTCCTCGCCGCGGAGCTCACTGCAAGTGTCGACGAGTGCAGAGGAGAGAAGAGCGAGAGAGAAGAGTGCTTTTTGTGACTTTTTTAGCGGCTATAGGAAAACGTAGTGCTCGTGATTGTTCGCGGAAAGCGCGTGTACAGGTGTGACTATTATCTTGGCTGGCGCAAAAAAATTCAATTACTTATCGATGCTCCTTATGGAAACCGGTGACATGTTCCAAGATCCTACGTGTTGTGAAAGATCCACGCGGATTTTTTTGTGTACGACAATCCCGACACGATTAACTTTATTTCGCACGAAAATTGTTTATACCCGCAATGAGTAGTATCGAGAAAAAATTTGCACAAGTAAATAATTAAAAAAGTAAAAGAACGTTTCCAAGACAACCCTATTACACAGCCAAAACAATCTTGAAGTAAATATCTACGAGTCGGATAATTCGTATGACTCATTAAAAAAAAAATATTGATTGTCCGAGTCCGCCATCTGATCTTCATTCGTTTATATACGCAGTACATTCGCTTAATTATTCTTTCAATAAGCGATGACTCTTCCGCCGCATTGCCGTTATATTGTCGTCCTTATCGCGAATATAATGTCCTCTCCTGGGCACCGTTCGGCCGCTTGTTCGCAACGCTAGTCGACCCTCGGCCCCACCTCCCCCCGCCGCGCCATTACATGAGTTTTGATCGCCGGTCGTTAAGTCCCGCGAGTACACGCGGCCGCGGCCGACATTTGCATAGCTACTTTGTCAATGTTGTGTCGACGGCTTTGAAGATCGCAATGCAGGACAAGCGGCGAGACTGGCGCGACTGCCGCCCGTACGAGAATCCAAAAATTAGGCCAATCCACGCTAAAGAATAATAAGGAAACGCGCAGTAACTCCCATGGAAATTGTGATAATCGGGCAATTTAAAACGGGAATTGCATTCCATTCGATCCTCCGCGATTCTTAAAAAAAATCTTATATTGTTTCAGAAGTAAAAAACCAAGGCGATTGCTGCGGCTCGACCGGAGCATTCTGGTGTAGTAATACCCAAAGGAGCTTTACCGGGAAAAGAAACAAATAGTACGCCGTGCGTGGCAACAATCCACAAAAGACGATCTGCATATTTCGAACTCGCGAAAAGACCTATTGAAAAATGCGTCCCGCGCGCGCGCGCGGGCGCTCATGCAAATTTGTCCTGCGGCCTTTTTCCCGCGGTCTCTCCCCGCAATGAGAACGGGCTCGCGCGCGCGAGCCGCGTGTCCAATGCAAGCTCTGCCGGTGCATCGGCGGCTTCTTTCTCGCGCCGCGCCGCTCCGTACGCAGAAGCAGCGGGAGTTTTTGCAAAGCTGCCGCTCGTGTGCGAGCATAAGCATCCATGGGAAAAATTGCGAGCCGCGGCACCGATTGACGGCTCGCGTTATTCCGAGGAAAATCCGCTTCTTTCGCGAAAACCGACTATGCAGATTCGAATTGTTCGAATATTCGCTGGATGCGAGAAATTCAATTGGCGCGCGCCTTGCTTTCTTGGGAACTCGGCTGTACACGCGTTTTATCGCCTCGCGGCAGACTTTATTCAAGAAAATTGTCTACGAATGCGCGTTACGACGGCGAGCGCGTTTAAACTGCATTTCATTGTCGCGTGAATTCAAAATGAATATCGCCGATTTTATTTTTTTTGTCGGATAGCCGGGGCATGTGTAATGGGACGTTGCAAAACACCGAAAGGGTCGCTCGGCGCAGGAAAAGATATTCTCGCTCGAGAAAAATGCGAGACACTGAAATTTAATTAGATAGATAGGATGGATTAGAATAACAACGCTCAATGCAATCGCATCGAGACCTTTTCTCACAGTAAAGAACGTCTGTTCGAGGCGATACTCCAGCGGCCCCAAGGACAATTCAGCGGCGGCACCAAGGCCGAAATGGAGCGATAAGCGAGCGAGAGAGTCCGAGTTCAGTCAAAGCACTCCTTTATCTGCATCTGCGCGACGAGTTTTCGCGAAACAAGCTGGCAGCGGGGCGACGCATCAGGAATCGGACGTGCAGAAGAAGGCGAGCGCTGCGCGCTGAGAGATTGGTCCGCTCGATAAGGGCCCACCGAGAGGCAAAAGAAACATCGAGGCGCGGAGAGTCGATCCGCGCGTATGAGACGACGACGGCGACGCGGACGGGAGGGAGACGAGAACGATAACGGCCCCGAGAAGTCAGGTTATCATTAAGTGAAATGCCTTGTCCGCTAGACCCCCCCCCCCTCCTGCTCTCCCCCCGGCGGATGCGGAGGTCCTACGTTTCGAGAACGATATGGAACATGGAACGAGGATAATCCGACGAGCTCATGCCTCGGGGCTTCGCGTATTCATCTTTGCCCCGAGCGTCGTGCGCCTTCTTTTTCATGCGCAAAATAATTTTCGTGAAAACTTTCCGCGCAAATGAAGGCGATATACCTTCGGCGCGGATAAAGTGCTTCTAAGAAATGAAAAGAAATTTTTTATAATTTTTTTTTTTTCACACAGTCATGATTCAAGCTTACTATTTATGTACAAAGCCACTCTAATATTCTTAAGTGACTTCATCCATACAGCGCCCGATCTATTAGATATTCCGCTACAACAAACTTGTAAATTAACCTTCTTAATATCGCTAAAAAAAATACAGCTTCTTCAAGCAAATTACAGAAAAAGAAGGAGCGCCCGTGCTCTCTCTCTCTCCCCGCCTGTGAATTATGCCAATAAACTTGCCAACTTTAAAATAAAGAAGATATGGTGCACGCGATGCCTTCGAATACTCCTCTCTCTCTCTCGTTCTCTCCTTCCCGCGCGCATGCAAAAGCGAGCACCGAGCAAAAAGTCCAGCTCGGCTCGAATGCGAAAAAAAATCGAAGGGAGAGGCGAGGGGGGAGGGAGGGAGGCACAAGAGCCGAGATCGAAAGTGGCGTGCCAAGGCACGGCGCAGGATTATTAATAAGGCAGGCGCTATCTAACGCAATTAGAGGCGAGTTCCGAGGTCCTCGACGTACGTGAACGAGATACCCAACGGGGGAGAGGATCGGGCTCCTTCTATCTCGCTCGCACTCGCGGGAGTGACAAAGCGATCCTTATACATGTATATACATATACCCCGCTGGATCCTGCACCGATCACCGGTATAACTTGCCGCGTAATTTGTCCGCCGGACGGTCTCGTTCGTCCTGTGGATAAGATCCATTGACACTCGCTGGGGCCCCCTTCTCTCCTTTTCTTTTTTTACGTCCTTGGGACGTTTTTCAATGGGAAACAATTAAACTCGGAGATTATGCGAGAGAAAATTTGATGGAAATTTAGCACGGTCAACTTTTGCCTCTGTGCACATACACTTTATAAATAGCTCAGTTAATTAGGTGGTGCGCACCATAAATGGTGAATATTTCAAAATTAAAATGATTACAGACAAATTAATTGTATAAGTATGCGTATCAGAATATAACACCACATTAGCATAAAATTTTTCGATAGTAATTGAATGTGCATATAAAATTTTATTATTGGAATTTCATTGGATCGTAAAATTAATTTTTCGCCTGCCTTAAAAGACTGCGACATAATTAAATAAGATTTGAATTTCATAACAACCTGTCACCACTCATTACATGCATAAGTACTTTCCGACATCAGTAAAGTTAACGAGATCATATAAATTGCTGAGATCAACTAGTTTCTAAAAAATCGCCAGGAATATTAGAGTTAATAATAGACTACCCGCACGCGGATGTACATACTAAAGGTAAAAATGAGTTAAAACAAAAGAAGCACACAGCAAGAAACGAATGAAACGAACGGGAAGACCAGAGAAAGAGAGAGAAACAGGACACAAGACAGTATAGTATACATAAGGAAGAAATAATTCTAGAGTTCATTATACCGAACGAAGATGCGTTCACCTTTAGGGATAGCTAGTTACCGAGAAGGTGTCTCCTCGTAAACACTCGGACATTTACATAACGAGTGACATCTGCCGGCCAATCATATGAACGCGTACGAATACCCCGGCGCAGCATCCAGCCTGCACACCTCCGTGCACTCACCTACACGAGTCTGGTCGTGACGAGATACCGACGCCACTTCGAAGCCGAGGATTAACAAGCCGGGATCCTTTAATCCTCCTCTCGTCGAACTTTCGCTATCGTCTTACGGCGCTCATTGACCTTATCGCGCATAAAAAAGCTCGCCAGTTCATTGCGGTGATTACTGAAATAGTATGAATTACCGGCATTCCCGCACTCTCGGGTCTGTTTACTTAGCGTTTAATGCCGCACTACCGCCGCGGCTTTGCGAAATCGCCTTCTTCTTGGATGATCGAACGCTCGGCTCGCAAACGTAAGGCTCGAAGCGCGAGCAGCGACGGGAGGCGTAAGTGAGGCGTGGCGCTGGGGGCATACACCGGTAATTAGTTGAGCGGATAATTAATTAGGATGGCACGTCGTTTGTTATTTGCTCAAGGTGCATTCGCGCATCTCGCGCGCTCCGTGCGGAGCTGCACACACACACGGCAGTGCGGTCACGCAGATTGCCTGCCTGACGCCCCCCGACAACTGTATCTAGATCTTCATTAGGCCTCCCGACTTTGGCTTCGCGTGTTAAGCAGTTACGTACGCGTTTAATAATATCATAAGTTCCTTTCGTAATTATCGCTGTATTATGCCGATCGCCAAGATTAAAATTATGTCGGGAAATTGGCCGGCTTAAATGTTTGAGATTGCAATGAGAAAATGTTCAGCCGATAAGCAGCATTTAGTTGTGTCGTTTATTATTAAGAGCGTGCCTACTTATGAATCAACACCACCGGCGTCTAATTAAAAATTCTTTTTTATTTTAATTTCATGATCTACAATAAAAAAAAGAAGGTGTACCCGTCCGATTATGCAATTCGGCGTGAGAAAACGCGCCTCCAGTTTTTGCGCGTCGCAGTTTCTCGAACTCTAAAAATAAAGCGGAGTCCTGCGGCCGCGCGCGTACGTATAGGAAAATGATTTCACGTTCCTCGCGGCTCTCCGCGTCTCGTTTCGCGTACGTGTAAAGCTCGTAAAAAGTTGAACGTACGAGAGCGGCATCGCGAAATGTGTACGAATGCAGCTCGCTCGTCGCGATCATCGGCGAGGCGATTCACGAGGGAACGGGAAAGCCTGCAGCGGACTGCATATCAGCTGTAAACGAGGCGAGTCGAACAAGAGCGGCGACGTTACTTGATTTACACGGAATTAGACAGGTATATCGCGCGGACTGGCGAGCCGCTCTGCCACGCCCCACAAATTGCCTGGCGCGCTCACGGCAACTATGACTTCTTGGGCACACACGCGCTGCTTTACAGTGCGCCGTGCGTCACTGCTGCAATTAAATAATTGCCGAGTTATGTCACTTTTTCACGAGCGATAATCCCTCGAATATCGTATTTTCTGCGAATCGATCCCCGACGTAAGGATAAATTTAATTACTTTTGTAAGAGCTCTCGCTACACGGCGATCTTTTATTTTCGCAAACTCCTTTAATGTTTTTGAATAAATAAATAAAGAGAGAGAGAAAAAAAGAGGAGCGTTTCGCAATCCGCGAGAAGAAATATTGAAATGCACTGCACGCTCGATAAAGTAGCCGATATAATGACTTGACGTCGCGTTTTACAGCTTCTGTGTATTGCGGGAGAAACTTTTTAACGCGAGAAACGTATTGACTGGCGATTGTGAATGAGGAAAATGAAATCGGTAGTTTATGAATTCCTATGACGCAACGCGATGGCAAATCGCAATAATTGGACAGTTCGCAAATCAGCCGGCCGCGATAGCGCCTTGGTATTTAGCCGGAACCCCCGAGAAATCGCGGTGTAAAATCGCGCGCGCATAACAGGCGCAATAAAATCTACGAAGAAATCAAGTTCGTTCGGCTGCTTTCCGCGGTCGGTGCGCGCTACCGCCTTGTAAAATCTCCGACATTAAACTCTGCATGTTTATGCGTCAATGGTACATTATTGATTCCCGCTGGAAAAATTTCGAGATACCACAATATAATAAGGAAACCAATCGCAGTTAGAAAGTACTCCTTATAGTTATTTGTATTACAAAGAAAACCTGGTGTTGCCATTTAAAAAGAAAAATTTGTAAATTAGTGCACTGATTAAGCCGGAGCCGAATGGACAATTTAATTAAATAAAAAAATTTACGTACTGCACGCGGCGATAAAGTAGAAGTCAGAAGTTGAAACTCCGGCTTGTTTAAAACGCTTTAAATTCATCCAGATTTTCTTTCGTTCGTGCCTCGAGAAACTCGAGCCCGGCGCGCGCGCAGAAAACCTCATAACGGCAGTAAGAGGGAATTCGTTAAAGAGCAATTCCCGCAGTGCATTAGGGCGGCGCATAAGTGCGCGCTTGCGCATAAATTCGAGCGCGGGTGCCCGCGCACTTAGGAGTACGCGCGCGAACGCGAGTGGATATGCAAATGCCGACGTCGGCGGGGGGTTGCTCCGCGCGCTCCCAGACAAAGTCGCAGTGGGACGCGCCGCCCCCGCGAGCGACTCGCTCAAATGAAATTTTCCGCAACATTGCATCCGAATGCGATTAAAGCGCGAACGACACCGTACAGGAGAAAGGAAATACGCCGAGCCGCCGGCAGTGCCTCTCCCTTCTTCGGCCTCGCGCAAGGGGGCTCGCGAAATAAAATTTCAGCTTTCGAGAGGGGATGAGGAATGGCGGAGCATTATTTTTGGTAATAAAAAAACAATTGCAATTTAGAATTTGCACTCGTTGCAGAAGATATGTATAGAAGGCTAAATAGACCCAGTGGAATTATTAGTTACGTACTTGGCGAAACGCCGGAGGTGAACTATAAAAACCAAATAGAAAGTTACTTGTGAGGGGAAAAATGCTAAATTCTGAGAATCACAATAACATAGCAGCATTAAGATATTGTGGCAATATTTTGTGCGGCGCGCGACAACTGCGCACGCTTTAAAGCAAGAAAACATTTCAATGCAAATGAGGCGGCTCGGCGTGGAGCAAAATGATACACAAAACATGAAGGACAAGAGAGTGATTCGCATGCGACAACGAGCGAGCCGAGACGTGGGAAATTTTGAAAAAGCCGCGTCAATTACCGGATTGCGTCAATTCTTCGCACCCTCCACAATTGAACCTACTTTCTTCCGCTTGATCACTCATACTTACACGAAGTTCGCTTTCTCCAAAAAATAACGCGAAAGAATCGAAAGTACCTATTGAAAAAAATGTTAAATCCGGAATTGAGGCTACTAAACTATAATCTCATGCATTTTAAGTTGTCAAATGTGTACCCGCACTGACAGCTTGTCAAATTTATTTTGTAATAAGCTCGCCTCTTCTCGTGACACTCGACACCCGTGACGTACAAGCGCACACTATCTTAACTACCCTGAACGTTTCAACACCTCATTCCAAGATGATTTCAGATACAATCACTCTTTCAATTAAAAATAGCCATTCCGCAACTCTACGCAGATAAAAGTTTAAATTTAAAATCTCGTAGGTCTGCACTATCAAAGCTTTCATGAATCCGAAGCCGCCAGTGTGATTTATTTCTCGCACTGACTGAAGCAGAAGCTGTTGCGATTCGATGAAACGCATTGTATCGACGTCGTTTATCGAGAGGCTCCCCGCTCGAAATCGTAAATTGACGCTCGATCGCGAGGCGAGAATCGCGATTCTAAAACGCGGAAACGACGCCGTTAAGAGGCCGGCACCTCGTTCGGCGGAGCTCTCGCAAACCGTACATCACGGCGTGGGCGCGCGTGCGTGCCTGGCTATCCGAGCGCCATAAAACACCGGCGACCGTTGCCGCGGCGACATTAGAAGGGGGTGTAGTTCGCGCCGAGGTGTCACCGCAGGTGCGGACATTCTCATCGTAAAGCAAGCCGAGCGCGACTAGCTGCTCGCACCGAGTCCGTGAGGAGGGGGGGGAGGGAAAGAACGGTCCGCTCGACCTAATTGGGGCGTGGTCCCTGCACTCGCACACCTTTGAGTCGCGCCGAACCAAGCACCTCTCTGTCTCTCTCTTTGTTGTCTCTTTCTCTCTCTCTCTCTCCAGCGCGAGGCCGCCGGAAGACCGAGCGTCTCGATAAGATCGCTGATAAGAACGCGGGCGGCTCGTGTACGAAATGAAAAAAGAAGAGAACAGAAGAGCAAGAATGTATGAGGTCGAGTGCGAGTTGCACCTAGCGAGGAGTCTTAATGAAGTGGACGAGATATACTTCGAACGATTTCTCAGTTTTTCAAGATTAAGTCAATGTAACAAAGTGCTTCGGCATTCCTTCATTGGCACGCGCGTAACGACGTCTGTATTTCGGTCGGATCAAATTGGAAGAATAAATATAAGCGCAGTTGCCCGATCCTATTTATTCTGGCGTAAAATAAAGAAAAACAAAGGCGAAAAGATGACTTTTTGCGTTTGGCGCAACGACAGGGAAAAATATGCGAGGCCTAATGTCATACGTTCGAGACGGGCCGCTTTTTTAAGCCGGGTTTCGCGCATGAAAATAAGAAATTCGAATGTATATTCATGAATCGATCTCGTTCTAATCGAGCGAACTGCCCTCCTTCGGTGGATCTCTTTTTACGATGCAGAAGAGCTAAGACCACCGCGGGCGCATAAATATCCAGCGGTCCAGCATTGGACATACATCGTCCGGCGAGGGGATGACGGGCACAGTTGGCGTGACGAGCGGCAATGGTCGGTCGCCAAAGCCTACGAAAGCGAGCAAGACAGAGACGGCGAGACAGAAAATCCGCTGTCAGTTAATGACCGGTGCGTGCACCGACACGGTCTCCTTCTCTCTCTCGGCGAGAGCGCGATACTGGTTCCTCCGGCGCGGGGTGGTTGCACACAAACGAAGCGTTAAAAGGTGGGCCGGTTCCGGCACACCTCCCTGTTAACCGATTGGATCGTTTCGCTTTTCTTCTCGCGCCCGCACTCTCCCTCCCTCCCTCTTTATTTCGCGAACGAATTTATTGCGCGGTCCCGAGAGCAGCCCGGCCTTAACTGCCGCTCGGCATGAACCTGCAGCGCGGCCTGATAACGAGCGGCTGCGGGCCGCGTGTATACGCGGAGCGCACGCCTTCCTTGTTTTCGCTCTATCGCCGGGCTCCGCTTCTTTTCTTCTCCGGCGTTTCGCAGCGCCGAGCCGGAGGCATGTGAGGAGCAGCCCTAACGGTATAAACGCAGCCGCGAGGTGCGCGCGGGCATCCGAAGGCGCGCGCATTCCACCTCGCGGATCGTTCGAATTTTCTTTAATCGTCATCATTAAGCAAAGCGCCAACGTATTCGCTCGAAATCGCGGAAGCCGTAAAATCATGCCCGGCCATTCAAGCTGCTTCAAAGATAACCCCAGGATAAGACTGACGCTTTTCCGCTTCAGATTTATCGACAATGGCGCGGTTATTTACGCGACCCGGTACTGTTGCGTCTCTTTTTTTTCTTCTTCTTTCTTTCTTTTCGTACGAGAATGGAGAGCTTGCGAGTGAATAGTCACTTTAATAACCGCATTTCGTGCTTGTGTAAATGCCGCTCAAAATTTATTACATTCCCGGCGTAGTTTACACTGCAAACACCCGTAGCTTCCGTAGCGGAATTTCCAAACTAATTTAACGAGACTCATTCTCCATTGAGTCGGTGGTTCCCACGTTGATGGGGACGATGCGCGCCGAGCAACTGAGAAAGATTATCCACTTCCTGCACGCGCCGCACGAATCTGGTTGATAACGCGAAACGCGCCCGATAAGGCGATGCACCGCCGAGGCTCCAAAAATGCAAAGCTGATGAATTTCCTTTATATACGAAAGAAATCACAGCGTGAGAAATGCAAGTATTGCGTCGTCCCGATCGTTGCGTAATTTCTCCGAGTCGAGCGGCGGACGATCCGGCACTTTATATTTTTTAAGTCGTCCTGGCACAACAGCTGACGAATCTGGCGCTGATAAATATTTGTGCAGTCACACACCGGGCGTTATCTGGCGCGACACAGCAGGTTAATTCACCGACCCGAGCGGGCCCATTAATGAAAGACCCTCTTTCACCAAAATCCTCGGCTTAGAGCGGAGACCGTCGATGTAAAAGTGCGTCGGATACAATCTACAGGCGCTTAGCTCTCGGGGCTCTTTTTTAAAAACTCCACCGGCGAGTCCTCCGTTACTAAAGCAGTGACTCGGTGCTTTTTCCCGATGAACCAACTGTTGGCACGGATACTGACGTGTCTTCGGATTCTCTGTTCTCGCCACCTCGTTTGAAAAGTTATACAGTCAGGATTTTGCGTCAATGCACATCTCTCGACACGTCTTACGAAAGTTGAAAAACAATAAAAATTGTCCCTTTGTCGATCGCAAAATTCGAGCCGCTCCCTCTGAAGCCGGGAAAAGTCGTTGGGGGAGAGCGATAAATCGCGGTTATTAGCGGGAGATTACGACACAGGGGCAGGGGAGTAGTTGATGTGCGTGCGAGCGGATTGCGTCCTGCAAATCCAAAATCTATACAATCGGAACGAAAACAGGACGGATGTGTTTGGTCCGGCCGCGCTTCGCATGTAAGAAGATTCCGACGCGTGCCCATTGTTAGGGGAATCAGATTAGCCGCGGAGATCCTGATGTATGTGCCCTCGACGTAGACGGCGAAGTGCCTTACACCCCCGTACCATTTCGCCTCTCTCTCTCTTCTTTCTCTCGCTCTTGGCGCATGAAAGTGCCGGAATCTAATCCCCGATACCGGAGTAATACTACTGTTCTTGGATTAAGATCGATCTGACGTTAAGTAACTACTTGGCTTAGCCGCGCTAGTGACTGTGCGCTCGCGCGAATATAGGTGTGCGCGCATGAGCCAGAGATTTATTTCTCTTCACCGACTCGCGTGGAAGTGCTGAGATAATGAGATATGGCTTTCACTTTGGCTTTTATTCCCGAAAAAATATAGAAGCGAAGCGAGTAGGTGCACGAGTGTTTTCACGCGGGCGCCTACATCCGATGATTTATCACTCGCAAAACGAGCAAGTATTAATATCAATTTAGCGGCGTCAAAGCCCATCTGATACTAAAAATAATAATGAAACGCGAAAATAGTCGATGCTTTAACTTGGCCGCTGTAATGAGAACACGGAATCCTCTGCGAAAAAATAGAACTTCAAACGAACGCGGAATAGCCGACGAATTCGCAACACAGTGTATACAGCTGATAAAATCAGCGCGGACCGAGGTGGACAAATAAAACGATAATTAGCCGGATTATATCGGTGTAGGAAAGCTTGAAAGCAAGCGCAAACGGAACTTCCTTCTACCGCGGTGCATGTGACACTCCAATTAATTAGCGCTCTCTCGATTTATTTTGAATTAATTAAAAGAGAGAGAGAAAGAGGATAACGAGGAGTGCGGCTTGGAGCAAAGAGAACATGCTCCCGCGGAGGCAGGGCAAAGGTGGGCACGTGATTCTCGATGCGGAGTAATCGACGGACGAGCAGAAATATTCTTAAGCCGCGGTCATTACAAATTCAGGAAGTGCGACTTGTTGCTTTTGGAGCTGGCTGCTGCTCCTTGTCATCGTTTCTACCGCCACTAACCGCTTCGACTTGTCCTCGCGCCGTTTTAATTCAGGCACTTATACCAGTGTATTCTCGGCGCCGGGGATCTTCATCAACTTTTCACGAGCATTCGAGTTCATCTACCTACGAGATCGCGCCGCCCGGCAAAGCCCGCACCCTTAATTTGTACAATGCCTCCAGAAATAACTTTTTAACGCTTAAAAAATTCAGTGGGAATGCCAACGATCCTCTTCGAAAGAAACGATCCAAACGCAATTAGCGATAATTTAAATAAATAATATACAAGAGCAAATTTATTTGCTTAACAATTGGTTTAAATGATTAGATTAGGAGAGCACTCCATCAAGATCCGGGCGATACTCGCGGTATAAATTAGCATTTGGCGCGGGTAATGGCACAAGTAATCGAGACGCAGTTTTCCGTCGTTTTCCGTCTTCCATATCGACAGGGCGTAATCGCACAAAGCACGGGGTGCCTCGACTCAACAGCTCCCCAATGTAATTATCGCCGGGGCGAGCCGGGTGAGTAATGTCTTTTTTATCTGGCTCAAAGCGAGCAGCCCCGAGTCGCGTCATTACGCCGCTGCCGGCACCTCTCGTCGTTAATGCAAACGCATCTCGCGCCCGCGCGTTTCTCTCATTCCGGACCCCGCCACCCCCCGCGCGTAATTTAACGCGTCTTCTCGACTCACCCCTCGCAGAGTGGATTTCGCCCGCGCGCATTATCGGCTAATGAAATCAGCGGGTGCCGCGTGAGCCGGCCCGATCAGAAATCCCCGGAAAATGCGGCCCTTTAATTTGAGAAAAATCGTAACGGCAGTACTGGAGAATGGCTTTTTTTTTCTTCAGCGTATAAGAACTTGAATTTATGCATTCATCGCAATTGCAAATTCATGGTATTTTAGTCATATTTAGTTTACAAATTCTTTAAATAACTGGGAATAATTTAGTTCGAATTAAAATAATTAACTCACTAGTTTTGGTTACTTTGATGTTGCACGCTGCAAAGAGTGTAAAGACTTACCTAGAACAGAAAGAAAACAATAAAAGTCAATTAAAATAAAGTCCAATAAAGCGTAATCCGTCATTTGAAATTGAAATCACAGAGGGACAGGAAAATCTAATAAAAGCAGATAACTCGCGTGGGACGAACAGTATCAATTATAGGAGCTAATAGAGGGCGTAGCCGAAGCTGCTTGTAAAATTCAATTCGATCCGAACGCGAGAAGGGAGAGATAGCCCGACGCCCAAGGAAAGCATCGCGGTTTCCCGTGACTATCGACTGAGAAAGAGACGCCGCGATATTGCTCTTCTTTTTCTACTCGAGGAGAAGGCGTCGGGAGGGTCGAGGCAGAAGTACAAGAAGGGCGAGAAAGGGTGTCGCACGTCTTCGGCTTTAGCGCATCCACGTGGATTCGGAGCAGGGGCGGTCTACAAGCCACGTGCCACCGTAAGGTACGTACTTGGTGGTTCGGCGCGACGTAGCAGGGTGCTAGAAAACAGTATTGTTTTTTTACGGCCTCCGCAGGCCCTTCTCTCCCAGAGGGAGATCCCTCTTTCTCTTGATCTTCGCGTCTTATCTCCCTCCTTCCTTCGATCCGCCGCGCGAGACTTGCCCCGCTTATTTTCCGTCTCAGTCCTCCTCATTTCCTCTCTCCCCTCTCCCTTTCGACTATTCTATTTGGTCTCGCGACCATCCGCCTACTGCGGCATTTATCCGGGCAGATATCGTCTTTTTACCGCTCGTTGCGACCTCGTCATTCCGCCCCTATCTCCGAAGCGTACACCTTGAGAAAGAAGCTGCGCGCAAGCGAGAAGGGACCGAGGAGTGTACGAGCGAGAGCCCGTGACGAGGTCGTCAAATCCGAGGGCGATTGAAAATTATACAGGGATCAGCTTTTACGAGCGTTCACTTTACCCGCGCTGACGTGCCGGGAGTGTATATTTCGCCTTCGTCCTGCCGCAACATCCCTGGAGTAGTCCCGACGGCCGGAGACGAGGTGACGTCGCGCACGAGTTACCGCATGCGAATATGTAACTATTATACGACTACGGATTTTCCGTGCTCTTCTCCTTTTTTTCGTCTCGAATTTTATGTTCCTTGTGCCTTATGCGACTTAACACGTGCTCGAGGGATATCCGAGGGAAATTGAAAAGCTTCCTTTTTTTACAGGAAGATCTCTGGTACAAGCGTGTTTGTAGTATTAAACTACTCGCATTAAGCGTTGAATACATTAAACAGTTATTATTTAATGAACGAATCTGGTATTTGGTTGGTTATATAAATACCTATAAAATTATGAACTTCCAGTGGTTCATTAACGAGCAAAGTAATCGTATACCGGCATGCAGACAGATGTTAATTAAAGATACCTAAATCAGTACGTACACGGTACATAATATTCAATAAAACAGTATCTGGAGTTTATCAAGAAGTATAGCCCGACATGCGCATTACAACCAGTAGCTATATAATCGCGCGTACGATGCACAAAGTTGCCCTTGTAACTGTCATTTTTTTAAAAGCAATCGCTCTAATCGATAGGTCGTATCGAGCGAACAGACGCGGAAGCACTACCGTGCCTCTTATTACTCATCAAAAAAGAGGGAGACGGCGTTTTGCTCAGAATGCGCGGGGCTCCTCGAAGGTATAAATAATTCGGATCGCGATACGCGCAATCGTTCGGGGCCGGTCAATTAAGCGGCCCGCATACATCGCACTTGGCATGAAATGCGAATGCGAATCGCTCGTTTAGTCGGCGGCGCGCGAATCGGCACCTGGGAGGCCGGACTTTTGCGCGAGAGCCGCGGCACTTTTAACGAGAGGACAGAGTGAGGAACGAGCACCGACGCGCGCCGCGGAGTATAAATAAAAATTTGTATCGGCGCACCTGGTGCGACGCGCCCGAGCGCGATGCAATGGCTCTCGCGGCGAGTCGCAATAAATACGCGTCGCGGAACGAGCGCGATCGATTCGACGAAAGAGGATAATTATATTGGCCGTTAAGGCTCTTACGCTGACGTTTTAATTAAAATTTATTTCCGCGCGCTCGTCCCCACGCTCCCGTTCAATAATAAAGAGTCGGCTCTAATATCGAAATTTCACTTTTGCGCGGCCGCGCTAGCACTGACGTTTCCGCGATTTTCCCTTTGCTCGTCGCTCGAATTAATGACTAAATTTAATTAACCGACGCGATTGATAAATTTTAATTCGAAAATTAATTATCGCACCCGATCGATCAGATAATTAACAGTGCGTTACGCGCGCGATCTTGAAAAGCCAGCGTAGTCGTAATTTCAAAATACACTCGGCCCTTAAAAAAAAAAAAGAAAATAAATAAATACAAAATAGAATTGAAAAACGCATTTAACGGCGCTCCGAAATCGTCGCGGCTCGAGTCTCGTTCCAAAAGCGATTGGCGCCCGACGACTATATACCGAGCAAAAATATACACGTGCACCGGGTCGTCGTTACTTACGGCGAAAAACTTTCGGAAAGCCCGTGCTCGCTTGCGCCAGTGGGGGCGATTTTCAACGCGTCACTGCACCGCTGCACCGCGCCTCGGCGTAATAATGCGGCGTCGGGCGAGCGGCGTTCCCCGGGCTCGAGAGTTTCCCCGCAGCAGCGGCGGCAGTCTAAAACGCTGCGGCTCGCGCTATTACAAGCCGAGCGGCGGCAGCTTTTCCATCCCTCCTATATATATTGCGAGAGAGCCTGCAGACTCCATACATTACCGGCAGAGACAGCCTCAAATTGCTTCATTAGCCGCGAGATATTTTATACAAATTGGGAAGTAAATTACGGTGCGCGAGCGCTAGTTGCCCCGGGGCTCGGCTCCGTTAAAAATTCGTAATTGGACCAGGTATAACTGCGCGACGAAGAAAAGGGCTGGGAGCGCGCGCCCGTGGGGGTGGTGCGGCCGACGGCGACACTGCTCGCCGGAGAAAAAGGCGCGCGAGAAAAATGAGCGACCCGCGACGATACGGAACTGCGAGAGCGAGTCGGCTCTTGTATATGTATTACTCCGCTTTATCTGCGAGCGTTTGCATGCGCAATTGCGAAATTGCCCTAGGACAGACTGTGTTGAAATATAATACACTTCGAGAAGAATGAGCCGAGCGCACACTTAGTCTCTCTGCTATCTAGGAAATCTTGAGGAGAGAGAGGCAATCAGCCTGGGATTTATATACCGATGTCTGAACATTTGATGATTATTGCTTGAATTTCAAAATTCCCAATCTGCTCACTGGCCCTGGTGTCGCAATTTATTTTGTGTTCGGTGATTAAAGAATCTGAACTTTAATCGGAAATTTAATTGCATTTTATAGCCTTAATCAAACATTGCTCCGAGTATTACATTTGGCAATTAGTAAAGTAATTAGTATTCGCCGGTGGGCGCATTAGTCTTGTCTCATTAAGCAGAGGGAATGCCGTCAATGCGTTTTCGAAGCTTTTACCTTGATCGAATTTCGTCGTGTAATTTCAAAATTAGCCTCTAAAAGTTTTTGTAGGCCAGCGCCACTACCACACGATACTGTCTCTATTCGCTTGAACCTGCGAATTCTATTATTTATTTTTTCAAAAGGTCTATTGAAAATGGGGCGATTCACACTTAACAAATAAACGGGAAACGAGGTGAGAGAACGTGAACAAAAAAAAAAAACGAGGAATAATTTGGTGAACGCATCCCCCGTCGCCTAAAAAAGCACAGTAACGAAGTAATTCCGCGTCGTCATTTCCATAACGAGATGATTTTTTACCCCAGCTCAGCCCCCTCATTTAAAAACATACTCATCCGCGAGAGACTAAGGCGCTACTCTCTCCTTCAAGACGAATATTCGCCGGGCAACGAGACACTCGCGCTCTCTTTCCCTTTCTGCCCTTAATTTCCTCGGCGACACAAACTTCTTATTATCTCGGATGTTTCCGCTCGCAGCGCTATCTTTTTCCAGCCATTTTAAAACAAAAGAATAAACCGCGGGGATCCGTCGCCCGGGCGAGAGGGATGGAAAAAAGTCGCGGGGTTGGAAAGTCACTCGGAGAAATGAATTGGCAAGTTTTAATTAAGATGCTATCGTCAAAGTGACGTTTATTCGTTCGGTTTGCCTAACGCCGCTTCAGTTAAAGCGGGATATTTGATAGTAGCGTAGTAAACATTTAATCAAGCAATGAATAATTTGCTTTGAAAATAAAAAGAAAAACGAAAAAAACAATGCCGTTCGAGCTCGAACGCACACACTCGACGTTTCGGAAATGAAAATAGAGTAATAGGCCATTATAATGGAAGGTGGTGGTTTGCATTGCGCGACCCAATCGATTTCATAAATCGAGTCTCTCACTTTCGATTGGAAAAGCTCCTCTCGCTCCTCGCTCGGAGGTTAGGCTGAATAAAAAAGCAGGCGGAATCGGAGCCGCCGGCTGCGAAGGTGGGGTCGTTGGTTAGCGTTTCTTTTTGTTCATGCCAACTATTCATCATCGGTGACATTTTTCGAGATAGAATGAGCCTCTCTCTCTCTCTCTCTCTCATTTCCTCGGTCTCTGTTAGTACTCAAGAGAAAGAAAGAGAAGCAGAGACCCTCGGGGCCTCCTAATGGACTTGGCTTCTTCCAAGGCTCCCTCGCGCGCACCCCTTCCTCTCCTTCCTCCTTCTTCGGCGTTCGGGGCTCGGAGTCTTCGAGAGATTTTAATTTCCAGCCAACGGTCCCGGGGATAATTCGACTTCTTTGCCGATAAGGGTCTCTGGCAGGCGTGCACGCGGTTTGGCTTACTCTCGGAAAAATTCTTGGGAAGCTCGCGAAAAATAAATTGCCTGAGCGTCAGAAACAATTTACCTCGGCGCTCCTACTCTCTCTTTCTCTCTCCTCGCGGCCACTCTCCTTCTTAAAAAGACCAAGTGCCTTGAAAATCGAAGAAAAGTCAATTATGGCATTAAAGGTCGTCGATTCGCACCGCGAAAAAATTACCGCTGTCTGAGGTAGGCGCGGCGATCAAGCTGAGTCGCGGAGAATTGAAATGTATAATGCCTCCTTGATATCGACGCTCGGATTTCATTCGACTGGCATATAGTTGGGGGCTATTGACGAAGAAGACGAGGAGAGTTTCTTTTCTTTTTCTTATCTCTGGAATGGTACTATCTTCCAAATTACAAATTGGCGGAGCGAACTTTTCCCCTTTGTCGGCTAATTTTCTCGGGGTAGAAATGAACGTTTTGAATAAAAGTGGGGTGTGAATTCAATGGAACTGAAGATAAAATGATGACAGGCAAATCTTTTTCCGATTCAGCCTTTTCAGCCATCTCAGTCAGCTAATGCAGAGATTCAAGGAGACGTACTCGAAAAAAAAACATTTATCATTAACGAATTTCAACTTCTCAAGGTAAAAAACTAAAAAGTAGCAACGATCTCCTTAATCACCTCGAAGGGCCTTACTTATGTACTTATTCCGAAAGCGAAATTTGCCTTTTACGTGCAATAATAACTGTATTCCTTCGACATCTGCCAGACACATTTTTCAGGTGACCACCAAACATCCATCTGGTGTTCGAATACATCCCTACAAATTAGACAGGACCGCTTAACGCTTGTATACCCAAGAATTGAATCGTCTGAATAATGACATCTGCTACGCGAATCATTGTAAAACGTTATAGTTACTTACGACGATACAAAGCGAACCTCTGCCTTCTCATCGCGATTGCGGACGATGCCGCATACCTTGGGAGATACAAAGGCGACCGGAGCAAAAAAAAAGGAGAAGAGGGGGAGGCGAACGAGAGGACTCGCGATAAAAAAGGGAGGCCAGAGTCGAAAAGCCGGGGTAGGATTATGTGTTTCGAAAATGGCACATACACAGGCGGCGCCGCATCTCTCACCCCACGTGGTCTCTCATTCTCTCTCTCCGATCGACACGCGAAGCGGCGGCAGCAGACGACGGCGAACAATGCGAGCACGCGAGCCCCGCGCGCTCTTATTAACGCCGGGCCGGCCGCCGCCGGCATACGAGCATTACACGAAAAAGCTTCGTTATGCGGGGATTACGAGGAGGGATTTTCGACGGGCCGCGCCGGCAGAAAGGGAAAGTCATCGCGGCTGCCGCCGTCGCCGCTTTGTCGCTTATCTGCGTGACGCAGCGAGATTCGCGCACACTGCGATGTATGTTATATATACACTGCGGGTGTACAGCGGGAGCGCGCCGCGAAAGGGATAGCGAATATAGAGCTCTCGTTAAGACCCGAGTCGCGCATGCGAATGAATCGACTAGCGCGCGAATAAATAATTCTTGAAAACATTCTGTCACGATAAATAAAATACGCCGACTTTTTCTCTAAGTAAATCTTCCGATTTTCCATTGCTTTGATTTTTTTTTTACCGTTCGCTTTTGGTCGTTTATTCTCATTTTCGACTGTCATGATCGTGCAGTTTTGTTTACGTCCAAATCACCTGGAGAAACGGCAATGAGCGTCTAGGACTTCGTCACGTATTTATGAAAATGGCCCGAATGGAAAGTCGCAGGGTGGGCCGTGGGAGGGAAACGTCGAAATTCCTGCTCGGCACGATTCTCCGCAGAGCCGTAAAACATTTTCTGACGACGATACTCGCGTAAATAATAGATGCGTGTCGCGCGCCGCCTCGAGCAACGCAATCATAGGGCTCGGAGTGTCGCGTGAATTTCCTCCCCCCGTCTTTTTTTTTCTCGACTCGCTCCCAGAGGATCCTCGGGCTCGGCAGACCGCAGCCGAAAGCTCCGTGTGCCGTCCCCTTCGCGCGGGAGACGCGCTGATAAAAACAAATGGCACCGCGAGAAACGCACGGGAAGAAGAGAGTGAGAGGACGGCGAAGGCGGGGTCGCATCTCCCGTGAGAGGAAAAATAAAGAAATTACCAAGGACGCTACCGTGTAAACAGACCCAATGAATTTCGAAGGAGAGCGCGAAATAATTCCTTTATCTCCCTTTATCGTCTCTTCTTTATTTTACTTTACGAGGCCTTGGCTTTTGTCTGTAATTTCTTTTCGCGTAACGTTTTTTACCTCATCAAACTTGACCTCCTTGCAATATGGAATGTAACTAATTTCGTCCAGCTTATCACATTTTTTTTCTATTCTAATTTGAAATGTTATTTTATATGTTTGTTATGTGAAAAAAAGAATATCACATCCGGCGTACGTAGATTTATATAGCAATTTAAATTCAAATGATGTAGCATTGTTTTGTCGTTAAAAATGTTCGTAGTGTTTTTTGAGAAGAACTTTGATTAGAAGTCACACCTTCCAATCATCGAATGAAAAGTGAAAATCAATATCAACGTTGGCAAGCGCGTTGCCGCATTGGTAAGTAATTTTTCAAAGCGAAAGGTGTTATTATTCAAGTCGCGGAAAGATCAGTATGCATCGAGCATTGTTACTTTTAAATATCAATCATTTGACACTTAAGTTATTGCGATACATCGTGTGTTTACACCTACACAAATTATTTCCTATAGCACTGCGACGAACCAGTGAACACGATGTAACCTATACTTATCCTTTCATCAGTGACATTAATCTTTATTAGCTTTATGTAAAACTACGGGTACAGTGGCAATTGGTAATTACTGCTCTAATTAATTGCGCTTAATTAGAATATATTATCAATTTTAGAAATTTTTAATACCACTCGAACGATTAATTATTTACTACTGCTACATTTTTTGAATATTCAATCGAAATAGCAATTAATTTTCTTAATCAAATTAAACCTGTCAATAATTTAAATATTTTTTCAATTTTTTTTTGCTTCCAAACATAACAAGCCAAATAAGGCAAGTGTAAAAACGAGAAATAACGTTGTAAAACAGTAATTAAAATTTTTTTTTTCAATTTTATGAAAGTGATATAAGACGGTTGCCTGGCGACAAAAGGAAAATAAGACAAAAGGAAATAAAGCTCCGTTAAACGCAGCGAAGTTAAAAAAGACGAAGTCAAGCTACGTGGGACGTAGAATATTCAAGCCTCAAGTTCATATCGTCGCCTAGCTGGCAGAAGCGTAGCGACTCTGGGGGGCGAGGGAGATATTAAAAAAGGGGGGAAGGCGAAGGAAGGCGAGGCGGAAGGAATTACAAAGCGGGCCTGCCCCGATATTTGACACATAATGGAACGAAGGCACCACCCGCCGCAACCGCCGCCCCGGTGGAGAGATTGTGTTTTTTTTTCGCGCCCGCGCGTTCTTATACGCTCTCCCCGCTTTTTTCAAGAGAGAAGGCCTACTCCGACATTATGTGCGATTATTATTCATTATGCGCTTTCTCTCGCTATCTTCGACGCGCGAGGAACTTCCTCCCTCCCCTCCTTCGCACTCTCGCTTTGGGCGACGAATCGCAATGGCTCCCCTCCCCCGACACTTATTTTTAACGTTTGACGCTTTTTAACATTAAATTGAGAGTCCAAGATAAACTTAATTTTAAGAACGTACTAGTGGACAAAATAAAAAAATCTATTTACATTATTAATAAGCTACAACTGCTCGTTATTAAATGTAATAAACGTACGTTCGATTGAAAATTTAAATTCTCTTATATAAGCAATTTATTGCCTCATTTAAATGTTCAACGAGTGTAAATAATTGAAATGTCGCAAGCCCAATGAATCACATTACTAAGCCGCGTCAGGAGTGTGCCCACACTTACGAAAATCGCAGCGCATGCCAATTTCTTTGATCGCGCCACGATTAACAACTCTTTGCCCGCGAAAATCCATCGGCGCCGCGCGACTGAAATACAAAGCGCCGGAAGCGGCGGGGAGAGGAAGACGTCGATTCTAAAAGCCCAATAAATCAGAAACAATTTGTAAAGAGCGCTGCCGGTGCGGAGATCGGGCGCACTTTGCGCGGCCGAGGGCAGGCGCGTGATTACCGCGGGCCCCGCCGCCGTATAAACCGCGTTTAGCCCGCGAGCTCGCATTATGCGCGCGCGGGCCGCATATATATCTATGCGCGCGGTCTCATATTATGAAGGCATGCGCCGCTCCGCTCTTTGCATACGCGTTGAATTGCAAATGGCGCGGCCGAGGAGAGGCGAGCGCGGGCAGGAAGAGCGAGACGGACGAACGAAAACCAGTCAGAATTTCGCGTATACGAGGACGAGCGGCGCGCACGTCCAACCCCCGACGGATGTCTCGCGTACGCGCATGTGCGCCTCCTGCTCGCCTCTCTGTCTCTCTATCCCCTTTCTTCCTCCTTTCGCATCTTTTTTTTCTACCTCCTTCGTCGCGATGTGTATATTCGTGCGCGCGGCGTTGCCCGCGCGAGTCGACCAATTATTTTATTTAAGCGGCGATTCTGCTGTTTGTGGAAAATTGTCCAACTTTGCGATAAAGCAAAATATTTTTTAAGAAATTTTGTTAACACCGCGCTTCTGTAGTGAAATATGTTAATTAAACATTTCTGCGTAGAGAATTTATTGCAAATTCGAAAGCTTGAGGATGCCTCTAACGACTATTGCGCAATTTAGAAAAATGACGCGCGCAAGTGATTTCATCATTGCATTAAATTTTTGCCATCAACGAGAACCTTAAGGGTATCAAGAGCAGGATCCAGTGCTCTCGTCGCGAAAAGAGCTCCGGGGCACAAGTCTTCGATCCCTCCTTCTGCGCCGCTCTCATTTTGAGTATCGTTACGGTTATGGTAGCGGGCAATAACGCTACATACAAATAGTTATTCCGGGCGAACGAGCGCGCATCGCCTTTTTACCTCCTGCTTTAAGAGACTTTCGCATAACCCAATATCGACTTCGTAGGGGATGTGAGTTACGGCACTCGGAGATTGCAATTTTTTTCCCTCTGCCTTCATCCTCTCTCAGAAACTTTTATCACCCGAGCGCAATTTGTATAAAAATACAGTTATTCAGGATATTAAAATTCGACGGCCAATTACGGTGCGCCGGCGCAGCGTTGAAAAATTGCCGGCGTTATCTGCGCGGGTGTTTTAATGACTCGCCAACCAGAGACAAAAGGGCTTGCTCGAGTGCACGGCGCGCCGCAGCAGGTGTATCGAGCGAAAGATCCTCTGTACTACACGTACTTTCCTCCGGTTCTTCGCTTCTTCTCCGTCCTCTCCTTTTTTTTCTCCCGTGCGCTCTGCCTCTTATCCACAAACGAGTTTCTCCCCTGCTCCTTTGTAAGCCGCTCGCAAGAGTCAAATTTCCTCTCCTATATGATTAATGACGTTCTATAATGAACGATTTAAAAGAACACAATTGTTTAAGAAGAGACTATGAAGTACAATTTTTTTAACTTTTGAGCTACAGCCAGTGCAAGGAATATTCGAAGATTTTAGAAACGATAACGAGCAAAAATGTACGACGAGCGTCGTTAAGGAAATTCCAAAAGAGTGTGGGGCGCGAAGGCAATCCGTCATAAAGCGGAAAACAAAGCCGCGGGTCCAATTACGAAACTTCTTCATTAGTCGCACCGACGTCGTACTCTCTCTCCCGGGCGGCCTCTTCGCGAGGGCACGAGGTTGGTCTCGTATTTAACAGAAATTTCGCAACGTCGTCGTCGTCCTCGTCTTCGTCTTCCGTCATCGCCTCCTAAATGCCTCTGTCGTACATTTATGTATATTCAAAGCTTGGTAAGCCCCCGACGCTAGTAGCTGTCACCGGGGGCGCCTCTTCATCAGATAGCAAGACGCCGAGATCCCCCCTCCCGAACCCTCCTGGTCCGCTTTACCCCTTTCGCGGGAGAACGTTTCTACAAGGCCTTCCTATTACGGCGCGGGCTCGACCTTAAGATATTAAGTACTTTACCCGCGATTAGATCTCCGGCCCTCTTCCCTCGGCGGGTCTCATTGTGCCGTGCACTGGTGTCAGACAAGCGCCTCGCTCTGCCGTGCCTAGCAGAGAGATCGAGGGACACGCCGCCGAGGTGTATATAAGCGAGCACAATGAGAGGAGGAGGCCTATACGCGGAGACGAGTGAGCCGGAGTTTGCCGCTACACGTGCACGTGATCCTCGAAAGCCTAAGCCAAGGACTGGAACACGAGTGCACACGCCGCTCGCCGCTCTCCGTACACGATAGGAGAATAATAGACGAACGATTAGAGTTACATAAAATTGCGGCACTCTCTTTTCTTCTGTCCCCCTCTCCTGCCTCTTTTTGAGAAAGCTGACTACACCGACTATCCGCGTTCCTTGAGTCGTTTTCGTTTTTTTTCTACGCCACGTTTACTGAGGTGTTTTTTTTTTATCGCTCCTTCGATTTGATTGATTGCGGGAATCGGAGAGAAAAAACGGAATACTGCATACGATGATGCTGAGTTAGCGTTTAGTGCCGCTTCGAAGAATATATGCTAATCTATGATTTTAATTCAAATAAATTTTCATTCTCTGTAACCTCGTTCTTTGAGAAAAAATGCAAACCACCAAATATACGTCAAAATCAATGCGAATTTCGTTGAAGTTCAAACAGGTAATTAGCATAACTGCTATTTTTCATAAAAAAAGACTCTTGAAAGTGTTCGAAATAAGCTTGAGAAAAAGCTATCATCGTGTTAGTGCATTGGAGCTTTTAGCGTTCCAACAAAAGAAGATAAAAGCTCAGTGACTAAAAGTCGCTGAAAAAGGAATCGTACGAAAGCACGGATAGAACACCGCTACGAGAGCGAAGGATGGGTTAAAAACACGAGCCAACGAGGATAAAAAAAAAGAGATGGAAAGGGAGCGGGTTAAACTGAAAATAAAAGCTGAAAGAAAAGTGGGGACGTAAGGGAAAAAAAGGGAGGGAGATAAGGGGGTTGCGAGAGAGAAGTGGAAAGACAATGCCAGGCTAAGAGACAATTGTTCAGAGCGACGAAGCTCCTTCTAACTGCTGTATAATTTCCTGCAACGACACCTTCATTGTGCGTTCGCCAGTTCTCATTCTTATCTGTGCAACGACGAGAAATAAGGGCTGGAACGAGGTCGTCCGCTCCTGCAGAGTCGAGGGAGATGAAGAAACAGCGCGCCCGGCCTTTCGAATTCGTCCGCAATTTAACCGGAAGTGCGAAAGCTCCGAAAGAGATAGTACCCCGTCCCTTCGCTCCAAAATCCCTTTATGTGTCTTTCGAGCCGGTATCAAATTAGTGCTTGCAAATTCAGGAAAAAGTGGTCGATCTGAACGAACGATTAGCGGTAATAATTGAAAAGGATCTTTTCATTCGGCGGTACTCACGTGGAAACCGAGCAAATTAGCCTCGTCCGCGATAAAAGTTTGACTTACCTGAAACAAAAAAGAACATGATATTTAATACAAAAATTCATTATTTTAATTTTTAAATTAGATATTAATGAAATAATATTACAATCAATAGTACAATTAAATACAATTGATACCATTTAACAGATTGTCAAAAGAGTCTTCAACAGAAACGGATCAATCGAATTCTCTTGAAACTCCGAATCACGTTGAACCCTGCGGCATTGGTATAAAAAAAGTACAAAAGAGCTGCGACTGGCTCTTACGCACTAGCGATTCTACAACTGCGGGGCAATCGTTGTCATGGGTCGCGCTCTTGAAAAATCGTGGAGAGGCGAGCGAAAAAAAGGAAAGTCCCAAAGATCCTCTCCCACGATCGGAATCGCGCGCAGCTCTCGAGAACCCCGACACAGAAAGGAGCACGTGAGACGAAGCAAAGAAGGGTATGTAAGAGCGGAGGACGATCCGGCACATCCTTTGCGTCTCCCCTCGTGGCCCGAGATTCGGTTTGTTTTTTCAAAGTCACCGTCCGAATGTGCCCACTCGAGCCGGGCATGCGACAATAAACATTGACTGTACGGGGACGAGGGAGAGGGTACGCGCCAAGTAGACCTCTGCGCGTGCACTCGCGCGCAAGGGGAGCAAGCGAGACGGAGAAAGTCGATCATTGCATAATGGGCGATACCGACGAGCCGATTTTATCGCGCCACCGATTCATACAGTAAATGTGACGGGTACGCGTACGCCTAAGTGAATGAATTGAAATTTTACGGCTCGAAGTAAAACATTTGCCAGCACCGTGGAGGCGACTCGTGTCATTGTGTCAATATTGAGGCTATTTTACTGTTTATCTCGCGACCGGCTAAATTGCACTTAAGGATTCGTATTCGTTTGTGTCGATGCCCCGCAAGCTTTCGAAATTCAACTGCTTGTGAATTGGGTCGTATCGCTCATTTTGTCAAATTGAATTGTTGCCCGCCCAATCCTCGTGCTCGGCTCCGCTGACGTAATTGAAAAAAAATCATTATCTGCGGGTCGTACGTTTCCAGTGTTTGTTAATAAAAAAAAATGCGTAACAAAAAGTCGTGGAAATATTTTTTTTATCTGCCTAAATCAATCCACGAATTGTAAAAATTATAGCTGATTGATGAGATACGCGAGTGTGCATAATTAAGCCTTCTTGTGTCATTGCGAACTACCCTACAGGACGAAACGAAAAGTGCGAAGGCACACGCGTTATGCAAGCACCTCGGGAGGGCACTAATTAAGATGCAACTGCCGATCGTAAATCGACGCTTAATTCTCGCTAATAAAAAAAAGGCGATGGCAGCTGGCCGATTTGTTCGCGATTTCTTTTTGCGCCTTTATAGTGACGGTTCTCTTTCTCGGGGCGCAATCGCACTCGATAATTCTCATCTGCCGCGATTATTTTAATTACCTATGCAGCGGCTGCACGAGCGCGGCTCACCTCGAAATTCCCGCGCCCCCCGTTAATTGGTCGTAACTTTGGGAGTTACGCACCTCCCGTTCATCGTTCCGCTTTCCCACCCGTAATCCGTCGCTTTATATCTCCTTGAGTCTTTATTCACTTTAATACCTATAGCCACTAATTTATAATACAATTTAAATCAGTTTAATTCGTAATGAACTGAAAACCAACATTTGAATTTTTAAATAGACATCACGATTTACATTATACATTCTGAATTAATTACGAAGAAATAAATAAATATCTTCTCATCCCTCTGTAAAGTGAAAATTTCGAAATTCCACAGATTTGCTTGGATAATAAAAACACTGCGCCATAAAAAAATCCAAACACGCAACGACACAGAGGAGAAAAATCGAAGGGCAGGAGCTTTGAAAAGCGCGCGAAAAGTAAAAGGAAGCAGAGGGAGCGAGCAGCGAAGAGCGAGGGGGGAAGACACGAAGAGAATGCGAGCGATCAACTCGGGGCACCTAGTCGCCGGGCGCATTGTACACATTCGCTACGCAAGCCGACCGCAAAATCAGCGTTTGAAAGAAGAAGTGACACAATGCGAAGGTACACGCACCCCATCGGCCGAGCATCCCCCTTCGTCCGCCGTGCCTCGGCCCATTGACGCGCGGGGCCCCGACGCGCGCACTGCGTGTTATACGTACACGCAGCCCGGAACAAAAAAAGGAAGAGAGCACGCGGCTCGCTTTAAAAGGCGCAGTGATGCGTGTTGCGCGAACGGCCGAGCTTCCCTTCGTGGCCGACCCCGGGAGATATTGTCCGCGTGTTGGCACACACATTGTGTCAGCGGGGAAATACGCCACCGCGCCCTGCCTTTTGCCGCGGCACTATGGGACCGCGTGGAATGGCTATTTGCATGGGACGAATCGAGGACGATGGCGTGTCTCGAGCGGACGCTTCGAGACGAAAGCCCGTCAAGAGCTCGGACGAGCGAGACTTTTCGGATGATGTCTTCACGCGCCTAATCGATTTTCACCCGTGCAGCCGCAATGCCTCTCTCTCTCGTGTTTTCCCTTTTGAGGATAAAGCGCGGGACTTTTCGTGCAAGCCTCGAGAGAGTCGAGCATCTTTTTTATTTTCTGCCAGCGGGATGGTTTTTGTAACGGGATACACGGAGAGGCAGGGCTGGTGGGAGAATAAAGTGCGAAGTACGCGTTGCTTCGACTCGATAAAGATAGTATAATCAGACGAACATGTTCGATGCGACTGGGAGAAAAATTAGGATTTTTCAATTTGATTGGACGTTTGATATGTGCGATTGTACTAGTCCACCAACTTGTTCGTACACGGACGTGAGCACACTTGGAGAAGCGAGCGGGAAGAGGAGAGTCGGAGCCAGGTTTATCTCTCCCGGGCGGACTGATCGGTGCGGACAGATAAGCCTCTTACGCGGTCCAATTGGCAATTACTTATCGCATCCAGATCGTTACATAACCTCTAACAGCTTCGTACCGGTCCACGTGCAATTAGACGCCTTACGTCACATTATCCGGCCTAGCGTTAGCGTAAGTGCGATGCTGCGATGCTCGGACTTTATTAATTTCACTCGAGTTCGTCTGGCAATCAGGCGCAGCCTTGTCTCCAAAGTCACTGGCGCTTATCGTTTATAAAGGCAGGATAATTAAATTTAATTAAACAATTACAATGCTATGGTTTATAAGAGCGCAGGTAAATTATTTGACATCTAGGACAATTATCTTGACCAACAAAGTAACCAAGATTTGACATTCGCAAGATGGAAGAGGCGAAAGAGAAGCAGAGCTACATCAAATTGCAAGCGAAATTAATTAGTATGTATTACGCTGCGCCAGCATGGCCTTTTACGGCGCATTCAAATTCGCGCGTAATGATATGCCGACCGCGTAGTTTCGACACGGAAACCCACCGTTCGAGAGTAGAAACGGCAAGCGGTTACGAATTCCGAGACCGTCGCTGTGTTTTCGATCATACAAGTCGCTGACTTTCGTTATTACCGAATTTCGAGCCGATTTTATCTGTCCCTCCTTGACTCGAAAGGCCGCAAATGTATGTAAGCGTCCCTACGGTAACTTGACGGTATCTGTATACAATGTTGTAATCTTATTGAATTACTGAAAAAAAAACTCAATAAGAGTATTTGAATAATAGCACATCAATTATTTAAAACCGATAATTCGCGTGGTAAAACAAGTTTGAAAAATAATGAGAGAGTGCAACTACACACTGACAATATCTTTCGCACTTTAATATTTTCATCAAAAAGCAATTAAAATGCAGCTCGGATAATTAACGTCAGTTTTATTGAATCTCGTACTCGATCATGTCGATCCTCTCCAAAGCTGCTGTCGATTTCAAATCTCAATTTCGTCGGCGTCGACGCGGCGTTTCATTAAATTCTTAATCACCGGCCTAAGAGCCAGATTGGTATCGATGCTGAAACTTTTAATTTATCGTACAATTAAAAAAAAAGGCATCAGAAATCGCAGAGAAGCTCAAATTTCCGGCAGATCTAGCGATAGCGATAGTGGCAAAGGTCCGAAAATTCGGTAGGGGGAAGAGGGGTCAAGGATTCTCCTTCGTCTCGCCCTCTTTGATCGTCGAACAATGCGCCACGCGCCGCTTGAAACGCATTAATTACCGAGCGCCGCTGGAACGTGTATACGGCGATTTTGCTTTTTTTTTGTCGGCGAAGTGGCTTGTCAGCGACAAAATGAACTGGTGCCGCGTCGCCTTGGAGTAAAAAAGTCGGAATCGCGCGCGTCGCCCTGCATTAACGTCCATTGATTTTCCCGCTGGTTTATCTGGCCGGTCGATCTCCCGCGCGCGTTCTCTCGCTCTCTGCACCCTGGATATTAAATCGTAAAGCTATTTTCGTGCTGTAAAGAACAGCGGGATTTTTTTTGTGCTCTCCTATCGAGCCATCTATTGCTCTGTATGAAAGTATAGCGTTCCTACATGTAAATTCGAGCGAGTTCATTAGCTCCTTTTTCATTCCGTATTCCAAAGTGAATTCGTAATATCGCGAAACTACCTAATGAAACGTACGAAGAAAATAACTACTGTACTAAACAAATAATTAACTGTATTATTGATCGCAGAAAGAATAAATTTAAAAATATTTGATCGGAACATTTATATCCGACGGAAGACGAGAGGGAATTTCGGTATGGACGTATTAAAGTCTGAGAATTACGCAATGAATTTTTTATTAGATCGCGGTTGCTCAGAACGATTAGGATACTTAGCGGCGCGGTGCGCGACCGGGCGATAAAGTTTAAGGGCGTATTTACGCGATACACGCAATAAAAGTCAAGTCGCTGCGCGCCACGCACACGCGAGAAGTTGCGGCTGGGAAGGAAAAAAAAGGCATCGGCAGCTTTAGCGCTGCGGCCTGCGACGCCAAAGAACATACACACGAGACGGCCGGCCGCTCTTTTACGATCGGTACTTTGCGGTTTTGGAAAAGTTTCCGCCGCGTCTTCCCGCGCCTCGTTTAGAAATGCACACGATTCCGATCGATTGCACAAACATTTGTCATTCAATTTGAGTTCTGTGATTTTTTTTTTTAAATATTCTTCATCGAACAAGATTCATCATTTAAAAAAAAGAATGATGGAAGAAACTGAAAAACATTTAGATAAAGCGTAATTTATTGATGTGTACTTAGGAAGATTAATAATTTTAAGAATACCGCCATCTAACGCGTATTGATTTTTAAAATAAGTAAGTCATCCTTTTTGCATAAAAGTGCATATGCGAGCGCACGATGGTGTAAAGTTAACATACCGCTACGCGATTATATACAAAAGGGACGGTCGAAGCGCGGGCAGACACGTGCGGGCGGCCAGGTTATTTTAACAGCGTGGGGCAGCCTCTTTGTTGATCGCGCGTTTGTAATATGTGAGAATGAAGTCTGTTCAACTGCGACTCGGAGACTATTCTAAGAGCTAAACTTCTCGAATTTTCTATATCTACTTTATTATTTTACTTACTACTTTTGATGCGCAATTCGTGTATTTGTAAAAAGAATTTTTTTGGTATATTGATCAATTTTAACTTCTGCTAATTACGATTTTCTGAGATCTGCGAGGGAAAATCTTTTTTAAAATGTATTTACGATTTATGTGAATCAAGAAATCTGACACTTGGTGGGTCGCGCAAGAAAGAGAGAAAAATACCTTCCACGCATATTTTGGCCCTTCCCCGGCACATCCGAATATCTATGAGTCAGACGCTATTAATATCTGTGGCGTATGTAAAAATACCATCGTACATTCGTCTTTATAGCCAGAGCTCTCACGAGCGCGAAAAGAAGAACAAGACGACGAACCAAAGCAGTTCGGAGCATTTTCCAATCTCCATGGCGCTCTGTGTGGTCCCCCAGGAATTTCCACTTACTGTTTCCCCTGCATTTGAAATAAAATCTAAGAACTCATTATTTCTGATTGATCAACTATATTAAAATTGCCCGGATCTCTGAAAATTAAGAGTATCAAGCGCAGATTTACGGTGCAGCAGAAAATCGAATCAATTAAAATTTTCAATCTGATCCTCTACCGAGGAAAAACACGCATCGCCGATGCGGAAGAGCCTCCCGCTCGCGATCCTTCTCGAAGGCATTGCCGAGCGAGAGAAAGAGCGCTCCCGCCTTGCCGGGGAGAAAATGCTCTCTCCCGCGGCCCGACTGTATGCCCCGCTGAGGGCGAAACGGCGTGACAACCCCATCCCCTCGGCGACTGCTCTTCATCCCTCTTGCTCTCGTCACGGCAAAGTTTCATCACCGCCGCGACGCAAACTCATTCCGCCTCCGCCCGCCTCGCGTTCTCGAGCTCAACTCGGCTCAGCCAGTCGAGCCCTGAACTTCAACCAACAACTTTGGCTCTCCTCCTCGTTTATTACGGGTGACTGCACTTTCCCTCCGCCTCGCAACAGCCGCCACCGCCGCCGCGCGCTCGCTTCTTCTTTGCTTCCACCCCTTCCCAGACTGCCGCGCAATTTCGTTCGATGCTCTCTCGCTCCTCCTTCTTTTTCTGTTATCTCATTTTCCTTCTCCTTCGCGCTCTTCCTTCGCGGCGCGGGATATCGCCGCGAATCGCGTTCCGGGCGACGCGATGTGCATCTTCCGGAAGATTCATCAGCGCACCTGACTAGTCCAGGGCGCAAGCCGCCTTTTTATGGGGGAACAAATTTTTGAGAGGTTAATTTTGTCGCATTTGAGAGCTTATCTTTAGGAATTGCTAGTTAAAAACCATTTTATGTAACTTTGGATTTGGATCGGCAGATGTGACGGTGCACTAGGAAGGCTCGAACCAAACTCTTCGGAACTATTTAAAAACACTTTACTCGATTTAATTATTTTTTTTAAACCTGATTTTACTTTAGTTTACGATGACATTAAAATGCGCTGTAACGTAAAAAAAGTTATGCTAATGCAGTCCACGCGAGAGAGATAAAGTAACGAAGCGAACGTGTGACTCAAAGGATATCTTGCTCAAAGAAAAAAAATGAGTGAGAAAAAAATGTGTTCTTTCAGTAGTGGCCAAACGGTGTATAAGACACCGAGGTTCGATAATACTACTTAACATAGCATTTAATGCATTTTGATGACAAATCGACGTGGTGACGAATAGTGTTGAAAAATAAATGCTCTGTCAACAAAAAAGTATTTTTAGCTGACAACGTACTACTCTTTCAGTCCAAATATGCTCTTTTATATCAGAAACTGGCAAACTTTTTGCGGACATGTAGTTTCCTCTATGCGAGAAATCGATGGCAATTACTCAAAAGCTTATAAATGCTAATGGAGAATAACAACAACATTGAAAAGATTCGCGCTCCGAAAATTTGTAATTAGAGCGAGCATCGATTTACGCTGTAGAAGGCAATGACAAGACAAAGAAGTGAATTTTTCTCAAACGAAACTCTGCGATCGCTTAAAAATAGCCAACTGTGAGAATAAATACTGGAGGATTTTTCACGAAATATTCACTGCATCAAATATGATAAAATCGAAAATAGACATCCAGAAATGCGGCACATCCGCAGGAAGAGCGAAGAGCAAAAGTTCCTTGCGCAGCTAAAATCACCGAGTATACTCAGAGAAGTAACTCTGCCAGAAAATAGGCCTTCTGTAAGAGGCGCGCCCTAAGCTCTTCGGGAAGACAATTTTCCTCTCTCCCTCTCTTTCTCTCTCTTGCTATACTCAGTGAAAGCATAGGGAGGAAAAGGAGAGCAAGAAGAAGACGTTGATGCTTGCAAGGCACAGACTCGCTTCTCCGAGGGAAGAATTAGCTAATGGTGCAGGATGAATCCGTAATGGGTTTGCTCCGTTCCCGCTGGCGCATCGGGATTTTGCGTTCTGCTCCCTCCATCTGTATATTTCCTCTATTTTTTCGACTTTTTGTTTAATCTTAAGACGCACTTACTTCGTTCTTTATTTCGCATTACTTTTCAAAGCTGTCAGTGTAAAATAAAATTTCGACAAAGTCACGAATATTAAACATTGAATTTTTAAATAAAAATAAAAACTATGGCATTAGTCCGTAATTTTTTCTATTATCTTTTAATCATTAGCTAGATTTTATATTCTTTAGTGATATTTAGCTGATCTTTATTTCCCCTAGATGTCCATCTTTAAATTTGTTTTATTTTAGTGGTACTCGAGATAAAAGCTTTGGTGGAAGACTTATACCACAAGGATGGAGAGAGCAAGAGGTGAAGACGAGCCCGAAGGATGAAGAGTAAAATTTCCAAGTGCGGGAAGCGAGGCAAGAGACGCCCACGCTCCAATTCGAAGTAATACCCCAAGGAATGCGGAGAAGATGGAAGGATAGATAGACCGGTCCGTCGGAGAGGAATATCCCCGCGAAAAGGGGTTGTTCTTTGGGGTCCCAAATTCAAGCGGAAGATGGAACGATATAATTCGTCTAGAACGTCTCGGAAGAAGCGGGAGAGTGCGAGCGAGCGAGGCGTGAACGATTTGAATAATGCCGCGAGATTTGACGCTCAAGTTCCTTATTCAAGTTAATTCCGTGAATTCTGGCAGTCATGGAACCGAAATGACGAAACGAGCGCGCTGATAAACTAATTTGTTTCCAACTTCGTGCGCGGCGATTCGGCTAATCTAAAAATGCTAATTGCGAGAGCAGATAATAAAAGTGATGAGTTCATAAACCCGACAGCTTCGGCTTGGAAATGAAAACACGTTATTAAATGAAAAAAATCAATGGAGATCGGCTCTGCTAAGGACAAACACGTGAGAGAGAAAAAAAGGAAGCCTTGAAATGACGGAAGTCGCGGGAGGGGTTCGCTCCGCGCCGCCTTAAGCTTCTTGCATCTACTTTATTATTCCGAGATCGGCGCGGCGTGCAGGCTTCGCGGTAATTCTCTATTTGTCTACTTACGCGCGCGGAGCTGAGCTCGCGCGCCAAGCCCGAGAAAAATCCCAGTGTTTCCGAGAAGACAATCAAAGGCCGCGCGCCAGACTATTTGTGCATATGGCCGCTTCGCAACCGTGGCATGCTGAAATAAGAGAGGAGAAAAAAAAAGATAGCGTAAACGTGCTCCTCGATGCTCACACGCGAACTAGGCTTCGGGAGGAGACGCTCCGGCCAAATCGACCTTTGGCTCATTTTGCCTCTTTGGAGCAGCTGTCGATCAGAGGTTCTCATACGCCGTCCAACCGAACTTTTTGCTTTAAAAACGCCGACGAACCCTCGCGCTTCTAAATTAATTCTTCACGCCCAAGAAGCTCGAGGTGGCGCTAACTAGACATCTTTGTTTGATATATCGTTGAAAAACGGGAAGTTATTACGAAGAGGCTGCAGCGATATCTCAAAAGCACGCCCTTATCATTAAATAAAATTTATGCTCCGAAATAGAATCACGAAGAAGTCGTTTTCGGTCGGCCTTAACGGCGCTTCCTCGCGTCAACACTACCCAGTTCCCTTCGCCACGACGCTCTCTGCACGTTAGACGCGCACGCGAGCATCCTCCTGCGTGCACGCGTGCGCGCCCCGCGTTAAGAGCGACGCCCGTCGATGAAAAAAAAAAGAGGGAGCTCGCAGAGACGAAATAGAGGAGAGATGCAAGTTTCGCGCGCGCGTATATGCATCGCGTGACGGGTCTGTTCAGCGACGTATAAATAATGGATAAATAATTGGATAAATAATGTAAGAAATCGGACTTTTTTCTAGTGCGCGCGTACACACGTAGCCTACTCGGCCGGCGCACTTCTCCATTTTTATTTTCTCCCGACGCTTCCCCGAGCGTTTGTGTGCGAGCGTTTTCCCTCCGTCTCTCTGTCGGTCAGGTTCACGACTCGGCTTGGACAGGAATCCGAATCGCGTGCACCGCTAAAACCCCGAGCGAAGGAAATTTACTGCATGCGATGAGTCGGCCCTAACATCTCTCGTGTGCTTTCTTTTTTCCCTGGTTCGATTCTGGTTCTCCCTCTCTCTTTCTTCCTTCCGTCCTCTCTCCTTCCTTCTTCAAATATTTTTCTCCCCAACTTTCTACCTTTCTCTATCTGCTTATCTGCATCTATCAATCACTACTTCCTCACTTTTTTCGAAGATTCGAAATTGTATTCGAGCTTTCAAAGTGGACATCCTACAAATGAGTGTGAATTCACGATAAAAATGTGAAAATAATAATAATAAATTCAAGTGATTCACGGCGAGCGATCTACTTGCAAAAAACGTACTTTGTTTTGCCGAAGAAAAATTCATTTTCTTATTCGTATATTTATATATCGTGTATGGTTTTCTATCAACATATCAATCTCCAGACACCCCTCACCTATATGCTTCCCTATCACGAGCACCTACTTCACTTTCCCGCTTTCTTCGCGCATATAAGTCCTATCTATTGTATTTATCGTTCTCCCTTCCCCTCGCTCGATGCATTTTACGCTGGAAAGAGGATCCGTGTCTCTCCTTCATTCCTCGAGTACAGACTGCAGGGACAGAGACATTACTCATTATAACACTCGGCGCGTCGTGTTCTTGCGTATGAAAAGAGAGAGTGAGGAAGAGAGCGGAATGACAGGCTCGGTCAAGGGTCAGCCGAGCTTCGTGCTCGAGGCAGAACAAGACACGCCAAGAGGGGCAGCGCGCCGATATCGGCACTTATATCAATGGAATAACGCGCAGGGCTCACACATATGTGACTCAGGCTGCTCTCTCGCGAAGAAAGAGGCGTTATGCCGGCAGCCGTACAGCGAATGCCAGCAGGCTTCGGAGGATCGGGCAAGACGTGCGAACGTCATCAGCCGAGGGGATATCGGATGCCGGGGAACGCGGGAAAAAAATTGAGGCGGCGCGCTGCAACCTCGAGCAGCTCGCTTTCGCGCCTTCGCACAATCTCCTTCTCGCCTCCAGCTGGGAAATCGGTAACGGTGGGTATTCCCTTTTTTTTTTAAAGCGAGCCTCTCATCGATCAGAGTAAGGCAAAAGGCTGCCAGTAAGAATACGCGAATAAATTCTAAAGTGCCACGACGCTGATTCTTCGATTTATTCTTCGAACGCCTGCCGCGAAATTTTTCAAAGGCAATTCAATCGAGGGGCTTACACAGTTGGGAGTGCGTGCGCTCATTGATCGCGTCGATCGATGCACGCTCGACGATTAAGTCAGCAATTAAATAGTGTGAGCGCCGGACGATACTACCGTGAGCCGATGATACCGACGATAAAGCTGAACTAGGCTTCGCAACGGCGAACTAAATTACGCCGATAATTTATACAGTCCAATGCTAGATAATTGATATTTCTCGCAACGGCGAGAAGGTACGTGTGTGCACGACAAAATTCACAAACAGGGGAACAACGTCGAGGTGACTTCTGCATCGAGACGAGTCTGAGAGTTCATTGATAACTCGGAGTACTATCTCGAGACAATTAATCGTGCGTCCACTTCCACGAAGACGCTCAACAATGAACGTAACTCGCAGTATTGAGAAGCGAGAGCGTATTATCGGCCGAGATGCTCGGAAGTCGCGATCGCGCGAAAGGAGAGGATCGCGAAAAATCTCAGCCGAGATTAGAAACATAGTAAACAGACGATATTAATGAGATTTCCATTGCTTGGGCGGTTATCGGTCCCGTCAGTCTATCCGGCTGTCCGTCAGCGTGACAGCGATACAAATTTATTATCCATTAACACGTCAATTAACTTTAATGTGTCTTGTCTCGGGCTCGCGCGCGCCGCGGATAATCAATCGAAGTTACGAGATCGCAGCCGGGGCCTTAAAAATTCAATCTTAATGGTCTAATAATAACGGCATCGCGGCGAGATACACGCGTTGCGCAAAATTCCCTCGAATTAGACGACCGATTAAGCGCCGCAGACGTCGATGCCGCGAATTTAATTAATCGCTCATGCAGCGCAAAGACATTTCTCATCGCCCGCGCGGCGATAAATTATGCGGTGCAGGGGGAAAAAATTAATCTACTCGAGGAGGGAAATTGCGAATTAAAAAAAAAAGAGGGAAGAATCCTTATCCGAAGCACTATCGTGCTCGGTGACGCGTAAGCGCGGGCATTATCGGCGACACCCCCGTGCGCGAGCGGAGAAGCCATTGACTCGCGAGCAAAAGAAAGACGTCGACGAAAAAAGAGAGAGAAAAAAAGACACAGAGAAAAGGCAGCAAAAGTTGCATTACGCAAATCCTCTCTCGACGAGTTCATCGAACTCAGAGCGCAGAGAAACCGATAAGTTTAATAATAGCGCGCGAGCGGCTCCTCTTCTGGAAAAAGAGCGGAGAAAGTCGCGGCGACGTAAAAAAAAGGCCATCGGTCCGATATCAGTGTCGAAAGAGGCGCGACGAGTCGTTCCTCCGTTTTCCTTTTTTTTTCACCTCTCCCCTCGGATAAGGAGGCTCGATAAGAATATGCAAGTTCGTTATAAGAGTTTTAAATGCACGCCGGTGTGTGTGTAGGTGCATTCGCATCTCTTCCAAATGGGCAATAAACGGGCCGCGCGCTCGAATCTCGCGTGGACAGTGGAAAGAGTCCGGAGACGGGAGTGGGAGGAGAGGCTCGGAGCGGAAAGACAGAGGCGCGGAGCCGAAAAAAAAGAGGAAGGCGAGCGCATACAAGGTGCCAGGGGTTCACGACATGAAGGCCTCATTATGCTCCGGAAAGCGAGCGCACGAGCTGCGAGCAGAAACGAGTGGGGGCGAAGGAAAGAAGGAGACGGCCGGGAGTTGAGAAAAGACGGCCGATAACCGGCCGATACCGCGCTCGCTCGAAAACACAGAAAACACGGAATCAGCCTCATTACTTCTATCTCTTTCTCGAAAGAGGGAATGGCGAGGAGGGCATAAAGAACGAGGCGGCGCGGGCGCGAAAAAAAAGGAGACGCGCGGGGACTTCGGGTTTTCAAGCTCGAGACGCGGAGACGCAGCGAGACGATTCTTTGCTCTCTCACGATTTCCGAGAATTATCCCATCTTTGGTTTCCCACTTCTTCTTCGTGGCGAACTTTGCTAGTTGTCGAAGTGCGCGGAGAGAGGAGGAGGCAGGAAAAGGGAGGCCGAAGATAGCGTCACCCTCGAGACGGGCCATCCGCACCAGGCGAGGCGTAATAAAAGCAGAGGAACGGCCTTTCCTTATGCCCCGATAAAAAAGAAACTCGCCCGACGAATTGCCCGGGTATACGGCTCACGCGCAATGAGATGGGCTCTTAAGGGTACGCCGGCACGAGCCTATTGAATGTTTGACGAGGCCTCACTCGCGATTTTATATTTCAATGATCGCGAATGCTACCACAGCCCACGGGTATGAAATTTTTATGCGCTTACCGCGGGAAGTGATCGCAATCAATGTGGAGAGAGAGAACGCTAGAGGGCTTCTTTCGCGGTCCTATAAGAAATGGTCTTTTTATGGTACTTAAAAGCCTACTCTCGTGCTCCTTATCTTTATTTAATTTTTATGCTGGCAACTAATCTGTTAATGCCGTTCGAAGGATCTATATTTTGACGGTTTGTAAGAAAAGTCACGGAATTGTGTGAATAAAAAAAAGAATCGACCCAATAATGGTCGTTTAGCGCGACAAGCATTTTTAGTCATTAGATGCAGCGCTAGAGCGAGACTTTTTGTCATCGTATATATACCAGAACGTTCAACGTTCTCATTTGTACCTGTTAGCTATCAATTTTTTTTTTAAAGACCTACCCTGCTAAACAAACAATTTGCTCTATACGAGCTTATAATTACATATCGCAAGCTCTCGTTAATATCGATTAATAAACCATGCCTCATAAAGTATTCTCTAATCAAGTCGTCGCTTAAATGTATTCAGAGAAAACATATAGAAACACGTCTAATTAAAATACGCCTTGCGGTTTTGTTCCTGTAGCGATAAAATCGTAATCGCGGGGGGCGCGTGAAACAACATTCACCAGGGTGCGACAGGGTTTTACGGGGTCCGCCCAATAAATTTCCGTTGCTCGGAGACTCCGACGGCAACAGTAATCGAATGGAATCAGGTCGAGTTTCCCGAGCGTTTTCCATGTTTCCCGATCGTATCGCGAGAGATCGGAAGTCGAACGCGATTGCTTTAATAATTTTTTTTTAAATATCAAGGTAAGGTAACCTTTTTCAAGAAAAAATTTCATGGAAAAAAAAAATCACTTCACGAAAAATACGAGATGTAAGCTGCTTTTATCAATAAATATATAAAACTCGTTTTATCCGCGTAGAATGGCAACCGCCCGAGGAAATAAATCCGGGAAAAGCAAGTAAATTAGCGAGTGCGTGAAAGCAAAATAAATGCAGCGGGGTGAACGAACAAAAAAAAAGAGGTACGGCGAGGCGCGAGCGTAATGAAACGAGTGGCAAATGGCTCGTTGGCGAGTGACAGCGACGGCCGAGAAGATAGCATCGCCACGGCATTAGGGTGAGCAACCTGCGTCGCGACGACAAGAACGACGCGTTGACGCACGGCACGAGCGCGACGACGCGCGCAGGTGCAGGGGAGGCGTAGGAGCCTCGCGGGACGCGACGACGTCGTTTAAAATACAAATAATAGCGCGCCATAATTGAGAATTGACGAGAGGATAGCATGCCGCGTCGCCGGGCGAATCGATGCCGGCCTGCTTTGGCGCGCGGCACCGATTTCGTACCACCTAGTAGTCGCTTCGCCAGCAGCGCGCATTTCGAAACATTACTGACTGTTTATCCGGCGAAATGCTCCGACTTCTTTTTTCGTACGTGATTGCGGCTAATGATCGATGCTTATCTAAATGCTTCTAACGACGGAATATTTTGTGTTCTAGTTTAATTGAAATTATGCATTTTATAATGCCGGAAAGAACAAAAAAAGGCGAATTATTGTTGTTTTATTTAAAATGTCGTGTCGATGATCGATTTATTCATAATAAAAAAACATTGTTGAATAATCATATCATCAATCGGTTATGTGTCAAATAAATAAATCAGAAAAAGAGCAATCGACCGATTATTTTCTCTTCGTGCGGAGGAAGTTGCTTTATTATTCAAACTATTGGCATTCATTAAGTATTAAGATTACAAAATCTGGAGTCAAATATTACATTAGTGGGAACGTTATATAAAGCAGGCTTTTGAAATTTTTATTAGAATTTTTTATTAAATCTAACCATGTATGGACATAGTGATAATAACTGCAAAAGCCATTTCTATAAAAATTTCAGATCATCCTATCTACCTATCAAATCATTTATTTCAACATTACACTATTTGATTTCGTTCACCATAAGCAGAGCCAAGGTATTAACTGGCAAATGCCAATTCTGACAGATAGAAATAGCCGGCAGGATGTTAAAAAATTAAAATAACGCTTACACGCAAAGCGCATCGGGTTCATTTATCTCGCGATACAACACAACACCGCACGAGCCCTGATTGTTATTGATCAGACATTTCGTTTGTCCATTTTCAAATGCGTTCATATTTACGAAGTAGAAAGAGAGACAGAAGGGAGGGGGGAATCGAGTTGAAAGAAAAAGAGAACGCAACGCCCAGTGCTTTTATAATGTTGGCACGAAACAGCGAATACAGACGGCGGACTTTAATGAATCTTTATGGGTTGGTGTCGTGAACTTGTATTCCCTCCGGTGACTGACTGAGAGTCCGTCCGCTGCTATACCCATTGGCGCGCTTCCATTTCGGACTTTTCCACCTCTCACTATCTGCGTCTCTCTCTCTCCCTTGGCACATTACTATTTTTCTTCTAATGAATCTCTTTAAACTCGAAACTTATTAAAAATATATCGAAAAACTATTCTGCGTTCAAATTAACACCAATAAAACTCAATCAAATAAAAATAACCAGTTTTAAAATGCAATAAACGACTGTAACCTTCGATAAATTATAAAACGCGTAACTGCTTCATTTTTTTGTGACTCATCGGAAATTATTAAAATTCTTTATTAATCAAACTAAAAGGTGCAATGCGGCAACCACGATGTAAGTCTTACGCCTGACCGATATCGCGCGAGCACGAGGAACATTTTTTTTTCCTCCATGTCAATGTAGGACAGTTCTCTCATTAGGTGGGGTAGCGGCGCCGCTCGCTCGTTCGCCTTTACATGCGTGTTCTCGTGCGCCGTAGCGAGCAGCGCGCAACGCTCTTATGTGTATGTTAAATTCGAAGGGTATATTGAAAGTCTGCGCAGCGGGTCCCACCCCGCATCTTGATCTCCATCAACTCCGCGCTCGCGTGATATTGTCATTAGCACGCCGAATGGGCGCACGCACTCTTTCTCTTTCTCCCACTCGTTCCATCGATCTGGCCAAGGCCGACGATTTTTAAATTCCTGCCTTCCCCCTTCCGAGTCTTTCGCGCGCGCGAGAGTATCCCATTGGGGGCATTGGCTCGAATATTCTTGCAATTGTCGCCGAGCGAGGGATTATAAAAAATGTCTGGTCGAGTCGTTGCATTCAGATAAAAAGAAGTTTCGATTGATCCGCACAGGCCTCTTTTGTCATTTGTGACAATCGCTGTAACGAAGCTTTCGCTTTTTTTTTTCGACATCGACAATAGTGCAAAATTGTCGTATCATCGGAATTATGACGCGACAAAATTGCTACATTTTCTATTTTTAAAGAAGCTCGTTCATAATAGATATTAAAATGCACCCGGGTGATTAATTTTTAATTAATGCAATGTACAATTACGTTAAATGAAGGAAAAGCTGAAAATTGAGATCGGCTGATTAAGAGTGATAAAAGATAAGCGTCACGCGATTGGACAATTTTGAAACATCTTGTGCTGACTTACCGGGGTCGGATGAATCCAGACTTGAGGGGGCTTGTTGGCTGAGGGGACCAGGCGTGCCCCCGCTGCCGGGGCTGCGGGCGTCATCGTTGCCGCTGGGTCCGGGGTACGACAGTGACGAGGAAGGTGGCCTCTGTGAAAACAAAAAATTAAACTAACATTAGTCATTGCTCTGCGTTCATCGTAGTGTTGCGCTTTCAAGAAGTCACTGCGGGGGATCCGCAGCAACTCCAAAAAAGTCAGCAACCTCATTGTAATCCGTGCACGACGCGGTTATTGGATCTGGGTGGGAAAGTGTCGGTGAATTGTGTAATTAATAAAAGTGTGCATCCTATTAGGAAATATTTAAACTCTAGGCTAGGCCTCTCGAGCATGGTAAGCTGCAATTTGAAAAGGGGAAAAAAAACGGGAACGTAGGTAGGGGAAAAGACAGATCACCGCGGTAAATATAAAAAAAGAGAGTACAGCGAAGATACGGCGAAACGTTGTTCGGACGCACAGCTGCGCGCGGTTCGCGAGATAAGGAAGGTGCGTGCGTGCGACCTTTGAACCGGTGCGTCGATAGCGAGGCGAGAGTGCACGAGAGCTGCGAGGAGCGATTTCCGTTCGAATGAGTCGCGCGGATGAGGAGGGACGGACGGAGGGACGAGCGCGTGAGCGTCGACCACAACAATGACTGACAGCGACTCCCACACGCTGTCATGAGAACTCGACAGGGAGCAATTGTTTCGTCTCATTCTCGCCTATCCACTTGAAATCGTTACGCGATTGAGATTAGAGATTCGTTAAAGAGTTGCCTTCTACGCCTCCTCCTCCTCCTCCTCCTTGCGCGCTTCCCTCGAACACGTGCACTCCTTCTTTTTCCGTCCGGAGCTTTAATACTCGCAATTTATCTCGCGGAATAATCTTAATTTCTTAATTGCGCCTTTCTAGCCACGCGTCTGGATGTTTGTTCGACGGCTCAACCTGTTATTACGTACGTCGTGTTCGAATTAGACGATTCCTAGTTTCCCCAAGTGAAACTAATACCGCCGCCGCGGCTGGTTACCCGAAAACAAAGTACTCCGATTGTTTTATAATTGGTGCCTTATCCAGCGCCACGAAATTCACGTTTAAGAAAATTAAAAAGTATAATGCCGATTGCATATTCAGAGGCTGAAATAATAATTATCTAATTAGATGAACGAATGCGGCCAAGTGGCGATCCCGGCGATTCCGAATAATTTAGAATTGCGAGGCGCGAGGAAATGCAGCTTTTGTACTACAAGCGAAGAGAATGCCGGCTTTCCCCATCGGGCTGCATCGCAACGCCCTTAACGCGTTTTCCCATGCACGAGCTCAACTCCGCGGCAAAACAAATAGCCATCGTCCTTTTTGCCTTGGCGGCGTGCGTCTTGAAGCGCGTTGCCGCAATCCCAGTCGGAGAGGATTCCTCGCCGTATAGGTATATACGTAACGGCCCATCAATAATGCATTGCGCGCACCAGCTTCCTATCCTATTGCTCCAGCCGCCGCCGCCGCCGACTCGTGGACTGCTAGAGAGAGAAAGATCTCAACCGGCCAGTTTAGGTGTCCCACGCGCTTTCGAGCAAGGAACCCGCGAACCCTGTTTACGGCCGCTGACGTCACTTCCTACTAAACGAGGCAAGGCTGCAGTCTTTTTTTTTGACGACTGTGTCGGAAAGAGGTTACTATATTTTCTCGTGAATAGGGGAATTCGAGCACTGCGTAGTTGGTCAGTGAACGATTTTGACGTTTTTCTTTTTTAATTAAAATGATCGCATCTTTATTTTCGTTTTGTTACTAGATTGCCTGGTGTTTAATAAACGAGTGCGGCAAATACTTTAAAGTAGCTAAATTGACAAGAGCCTTAAGTGTTATTGAAGGAAAAGGCTTTTTATTTTTACACACGGACAAGTGACGAAAATTTGAGAGACTCGAAAATTATGATAATGTCAAATTGGCCGAGCCAATATGTGCGACGCGCAGCAAGCGCAATTTGACAAAGCGGATGTCTGGCTCGCTCCTTAAACAAATCAGTGCCCGCATCTCGTGTTTCACTTTCCCCTTTAAAAGTCCGAGCGCGCTGGCCGATTCTCCTCCTTTTTTTTAACCCTCCAGCTCGCGCGTCGACCACAAGCGACGCGAGTGACGAAAGGAGAAAAAAAAAGTTCGAATCGAAATGCCATCGTCCGACTCGCGGAATTCTCTCGGTTTATCTCGAAATGAAAAAAAAAAGGAGAAGAGATCGACGCAATATCGCCGCGGCGTAATTAAAAAAAAAGGGAGAGCGCAGCAAACTGCTGATAAAATATTCACTTTCGGTGTCAAAGTTTCTTGGATTTATCGGTGTATCAACGTCCGAGAGTTCAAGCGTCCAGGGCACAGCGATTTTCGTTCTCTCCTTTTCTCTTTCTCTCCCGCTGTCTCCGCGTTGCGGGCGAGCCGAGGCGAACGAGGAGGGAAGAGGAAAGACGGGGGCAGCAGTCGACGAGCGAACGTGGCGCACGCCCGCTGTCAACGGCCAAGGAGAACAATAAATTATAAATCTCTCGTGATCTCGCGCGCCTACGAGCGGCGTACTGAGTTTACGCTCTCGCTCGTAGAAAACGATGCGCGGAGGCTCAAGGAGGCCGATAAAGATAACCACGGCGAGATGCAAAAATCGCCGAGCGAGAACGCAGCCGGGAGTGAATGAGGTCGAACAAAAACGGGCCTCGTCGAGGGCTATGACGAGGCGAAATATCAAGACGCACGCTGCGCACGATGAAACTGCATCGGTTTCAACGACGCTGCACTTTCGAAAGAATTATTTTGTTCTTGCCGAGAAGTTAATTATTCAATATATCGATTTCTTATCTTTTTAAGGCGTACCTTATACTTGCGTGAATTTTAGCGGACGTTACGCTTTACGGGGCCGGGTGTCTTAATCACGCAGAACGTTAAATTCCGATTAGACAGTAAAATTTGTCAGTTTTACAAAATGTTGACAAGTATAACTTAAGCAAGGCGCGAAAGGTCGATTTGCCGTGGCATTCGAGCGCGTGCGCGAGCGCAGCTAGTCGCATTTATTAACCCTGCCGTCTCGTAACGTAATGCCATATAATTACGTAATTAGCGACCGGACATTAGCGCGTCGCTGACTGGTTTACGGCTGAGATACGTAAATCTCCGCAATTAATTTATTGGCACGGCGAGGCTCTCGGCCTTGCCGCCGTACAAGCGCTCGCGGACACACGTACACAACACGCACGCGCTGCGCTGTGAAAGAATACGAGGCCTGGCTCCTTCGGCGCGAAAAGACAGAGATCGACGCGAGGCGAGACGCGGCGGTCGCTGCAACGCCAGAAGTAATTACATTGTAAACACGCCTGTGGAGCAGCGTCGCATCGAGGAGCTCTGGCCCTTTCCTTTGTCGCTGTTTTTTTTCGCGTGCACTGTGTTTTCTCGCGTGGAAGTTGCCCAGCACATCTGAGCGATAAGCGCGAGGATAGGTGCAGGGATACGGGCTCGAGATATCGGCCCAGGAATGCGATTCTCGCGACCCAAGCAACGGGTATATTGAGAAAGAGACCCCTTGCCGGATAAACAATGACCTTACGGATCATGGATATCCCAGAAACGAGTTGGACTTTCGAAAAAAAGAGCCTCTTTCATTTCTCGGCGGATACTTCGGAGCCGCGACGATGAAAAAATAAATGAGACCGATGTTGTTTCTCGAGGAGGCCTATTTTTAAAAATGAGAATACAGCGCGACCGCGGCGAACGAGAATAGAGGAGAGGCTGGTAGCGCGGGGGGAAAGGAGCGGCCTTGAATTTCTTGCCGTAGCTATAGCTGCGCTAGGCAGCCCCGGGAATCCTAGATATACACTCGTTGCAGCGCCGCGACTTGACGGATTGTACACTTTACCGTTATGTCAGCGTCGGGCGCAATTTCATTAACATTTTCAGCGCGCCGCCGCGGAAAGGAAATCGCCGTCTCCTTGTGGGTACCTTTTAGGCGTTGATTCGCGGGCGCTCGGCTCTACGAAAACCTGAATCCCGCGCGGCAGAGACCGTAATAAATAACAGTCGCGGTGTGGCCGCCGGCAATTATTACAACGCGATGACAACGATATCTGCAGCGCCTAGCATTTAATTGTTGACTCCGTTTTGATTCGACGTTAATGCGCGTATATTACTTCGCGCCATTCATCATTCCGCGCCGGCCGAGCGAGAGAGAGAGGAAAAAAAAGAGGAAGAAATTCGCTCGTTAAGAGCTCTTCCGTGGGCGTAATTTATTTACGTGCTCGCTCGGCAAACTTGATGCATGGTTTTCAGCGAAATTCTCGAGATAATATGATCGATCTTTCACAATCTGCACTTGTCGATACGCTACAATAATTCTTTTTTCAAAAGACTATAATTCAAGGCATTTTAAATTCCTTTTACCAGCGCGCGTGGGACTGATTTTTTTTCGCCTCCGTCGAACTGTTGACGTATCTTAATTTGCTGGCAAATCGAAATCAAAAGCAGTGAAGTCAAAATTACCTCGGGAAGAAGAAAAGACGAAATAAAAGAAAGAATTTTATGGTAGGGTAGCTCTTTGCATCTTGTTAGAAGATACTGCGAAAGCGCAGCGAGACTTTTAGGATGTGTGCGCGTCGTGAGGTAGCCGACGATGCTGTCGACCCGGCAATAAATGTGAAATCCAGGGGATTTTCGTTGCCGTCGATAAAGTCGGAGTTCAGATTTGTTGTAGGTTGTAACTGCGACCCCGAAGATTTTACGATCTCTACCTCTTACACCCCGTCATCCGTACTGCATAGAGAAAGCCTCTTCCCCAAAATTTATACTTTCCCTCGCGCCCTGTTTCCGGTACACACCCTTTGCGTTTGCAGGGCTAATAACTGCTTAGCGAAACCCAGTGTTATAAGGTCGTGTTTTTCTTATAATACGTTTAACTATCTCGATTAAAAAATAAAATATAGCTGGAATAAAATTAAATAAAATCAATTCAAAATATTAATCAACTTTGCGCGTAACTAAAAAGAGACAAGAAGTCTGCTTGCGTGGAAATTATAAACGATCAATTTAGAGAATGCGAATCGCGCATTTTCCGAAAGATTCACGAGTGTGTGGGTACACGCGCGCGCGTACGCGATTTCCTGGGCGCACACGCAAAATGAACGGCCGGCGTTATTAGTTCGCCATTGAACGAAAGCAAAGGACGACAAAAGCATACCGCCGGTGATAAATGCCAAGGCAATTACGTATTGACAGTCAGCTCGCTATATATACGACTCTGAAAGCTTTCCCAAGCTTGCCGAGTGCGAATTTGCTCGACTTTTGCAGCGTTTCCATTGTGCATCCGTTTTTTTTTTTTCGGGTGGACGATGCTTTTTATTTATTTTTTTTTGTGCACCCGGACATGTCTAGTGCAGCGCGCAAAAGTGAACTATTGCTCGCGGCATCGAATGTGCTGTTCCGTCCGCGCTCATTCTTCTTAATTTTATGGGTTATACCTCCCTATTTTTTTGTATGAAAAATTGGAGGGCATTTCTTTTTAACAGTGATGTGTTTGTAAGTCATTCTAAAAATTTTTCGATCCATAAACTGCTCACGACACGATATGAAAATAGCACTAACGTAGAAATTAGATATTCACAAAAAAAAAAGAAAAAAAAAAGAAAATAGGTGAACAAAATATTTTCATTTGAGCGACGAAGGGAATCTCAGGCGCCGTGGACTTTATCACCCGATCCGAAAGAAAATATTTCTGGAGTGCACATATGCACACGAAGGCAGCTCTATTTTTAGTCAAAAAAAGTGAATGCTCTCGAAAATCCCCGACATTCCGGGGATGCGCGGGAGAAAGTCGGCCGGCTGCGAGATGATCCTCTAGAAAGCAGCGGGGCGCGCGCTGCATGAGAGTAGGTCGAGAATCGACTCGAAGGTCAGAGGCCCGAAGATTTTCAGAGGCGAAGGAGGGAGAAGAAGGGCCTTGGACTCGGGAGCGGAAAGGTTCGGCGCTCGGGCCAGCTGATGGATCTAATCAACATTCCTCCCTAATCACCCCGCGTCTCTCGGTCCTCCACGGCTCTTCCTTGCTGCCGCCACCGAGTCCCGCTGCCTTTTTGCTCCTCGACTTCACGCAATTACTTTTCGTCTTAATTTTTCTCCGCCCCGGCTGCGCGCGCGTCATTTGCAAGGCCCTAACTGGGTCGAGCCGAATTCGCCCGGTTGACGCGACACCTAATTGAAATCGAGGATCGAGGCCCTCGGAGGTCGACGCATGCTCCAATCATCGTTGCGCGCGCAAATTGTCTGCTCTTGCATTTTCATGGGCGTGCAAGCGCCGGCTCATTTGTGCCCGAACACTGCCGGCCATGGCGTGCGATCGAGAGCCAATGCCGAAGCAGCCGCGAGCGCTGCAGTATTCTCGGCTCGACGTTGCACAGGGGGAGCCTCTCGCTGCAGGCTTTCACACGTGACGCGATAGCGCGCGTATCGGAGGCATACGCGGCGCACTAAAGAAAAAGGAGAAACCTATCGCCGCCACCCGCATTAGCGTGCCTCGCGAGCGGCTATCACCTGTGCGCCTGCAGTGCACACATACATGTGTGCATGCATAAGCGAAGCGGCGCATTAGCGCTCGGGTGTCCGCTAAGGGCCGGCCAGGCACTTTTATAGCACCCCGAGATAGGCGTTATTTAGCAATAGTCTTCCAACGGCAATATTGCAAAACAAAAGATATATTATTTGGATTTGCAGCGGGAAAATTTTATGCGGTCTGTATATTCAATTAAACGATAGAGATCCCGAGCTGGTTATGTATACACAAGGGAAATAATTAGGTCTAACTTTTCGTCCGGCGGCTTTCTTAATTGCAGAGGCGGATGAAATCTTTCGAAACAAAAGTAACCTAATAAACAAGGCCTTTTACATAAGACTGAATACGAATTCAAAACTTCACTGCCGATCGGGGAATGCATCGACGCGCTCTTAAGCGCTATCAAAAGTTAATTAACGCCAAATAAATATGGCTTCGAGAGCTAATTATGAGTCGCTACTTCTCGAGGAGAAAGAATCAGCGCACTGACGAAAAAAAAGTCCTCGGAATTATGCAAAATCCCTCATTACCATGGCCGAAGTGCGGCGCACGCGAAAGAGCCCACCTACGGGCCGGTCGGAGCTTATCTGCGCGTTATGAATAAACGATTATTACCGCATTCGATTCCCGCCGTCTCACCCTTATGAGCGCTCGGAGCGGCAACTTACAAAAAAAAAAAAAAAAAAGACGACAAAAAAAAAGGAAAGGACGAAGGTATCTCAGGTCGCGCGAGCGACGATATCGTGCGTGGCGCGGCGAGCTCGAGATACACGCTGCACGCATACAGACGCGCCCGGCGCTCGTCCGTAATAACTAAATGCGGCGCGACGCCGGCATATAGGTGCGCACGGGATCGCGGGGTTTTTGCGCGGCGCCCAGACGCGCGATAAGGCGAGAGCTCAGGAGGACTCATATCTGCGGTGGCGCGCCGCTCGCTCCGGCTAATTGGTTTCCCGTGTTAACTCGCTCGCAGCCTCCTCCTCCCTCGGGATAAGACCGTGCGCGGGGCTCCCGAGATTCTCGTTCCCTCTCCGTCTCTCTCTCACGAGCGCGAGCTCGCGTCCATTAGCCCGATGCGAGGGAGAGCCCCGCGTCGTCGTCATATATACGATGACATGTCCAGGCGGGAGTTAACTTCGCGGGAGACGAGTTTCGCTCCTTTTTTGGAAGCAACGTCGTGCGACCCTGGAGCATTAGAACAAAAGGCGCGGGGAGTGATTTCGACCGGAAGTCAGAGATTGTCTCGAATTAGTAACGTTCCAACAAGGCTGGCTTTACGAAAATACGCCAGCTAAACGATATTGAATCGCGCGAGGCCTGGAATTGCATCGGCCGCTGATATTGGGAAGAGCAACGGTACCTTAATAACAGACGCGTTCGAGTTTTTAATATCAGCTTATTCCGGGGCGCATTTTAAAGGGCTTGCACGCGTGTACGGTGACGCGTATGTCGAGTGTTAGGCCATTACACAGAAGCAGAGCGAGAGAGAGGGAAGGAGAGGCGAAGGAAGAGGCGAGAAAGAGAGCGGGCTGGCGCGGTAAAACGACGCTAACGATTGCCGAGAGGCAACATCTTATCGTGAACTGCAATCGCATTAGCGGACAGTGACGCCCCAGCGCCGTGTGGTTTCATTAGCGAAAAAATAATCGAGGCCTTCGTGGAAGGTTCGGTCGTTATATACGAGAGAGAAGGAGAGAGAGAAAGAGCGAGGAGAGGAGAGGCGGCCGACGCTCGCTCGATGCTCTGTCGTACTGGCACACACTGCCGCGCCGGCGAAAGGATGGAGAATAAAAATAAGGATGGAAACGCCAGTCGTTAAAACAACAGTCGCTGCGAGGAGAGAAACAGCTGCCTAGTTAAGGCCCGCGACGTTGACGGAATCGTTAGTAGACGTCCCCGTGGCACACTTTATGTAATACTCGCCGGCTCGCGCCAATCGCTCAGAGCCCTGCCGAATGGATCCCGATTTAAGTATGGGTTGTTTTTTTAGCTTCATTTCCAGGGCGTTGATAGCCTTTTATTTGCGAGGACAGCGTTTAGACTGTCTTTCATTAATGGCAGTTTCGGCCCACGGACCAGGCAGTTCCTCTCTCTTAATTGACCTGCCGATCCTCCGACGTATTATACCTTCCGCGCCCGATTTTGATCGTCGTAAAACGTATAGTGAAAATACATCAGAGTAATCTCTCGGATGAGGGTACGGCGCACAAAGCCGTCAGGAGCCCCTTGGAAAAGTTTCGTTAGACGAGCACACACGGGGCGGGAGTTGATCGAGGATCACCTTGGAGAATCCTCGGGGAATCCCTTTTCGTGAAATAGCTTGGCGGATGGGCGTCCGCCAAACTCTTCCGCGCGCACATTTTTCGACGTCGCAGGGGTGCGCGGGAGCATTCATATTTAATGGCCGAAAGCCGCGGCCCCGATGCAAATTGTTATGAAAGCTTAGTCGTGTGCCTCCATCAGCGCGATATAGGAATATGCGCGCCAGTCCCATGCGTGATAAAAAATATACCACTTTTCGCCTCTATGCATATGAGCTTGGGGAGATCCGCGCGTGACAGTCGACTTCGCTGTGCCACCCTCCCTTTTTTTTTTCATCACGTGCCTTCCAGAAGATGCCGTTCTAGGGAAGATAGTGGTGAATAATATTACTTGCGTGCGAGACTTGTTAAACATTTATTTAAAATAATCTTGCCGGGTGATAATTTTTCTATTTGATTAAGTATTTGCAATTTTTTAACGCTAATTTACATTTGAATTATTGACGATTTTACCGGCCTCAAATATTATTAGATTGTAAAATGTATAAAGAAAATTTAGCGTTTCTTTTATAGAGAAAAATACAATTGATTGTACTTTTTACCATTAGAAAAGAGAATTCATTAAAAACTATATCGTTGTCTGCTTGGTAAGATAAGTAAAAGAATGCTCATTAAACCATTCGATTGGGTATAAAAAAAAAACGAATAACAGAACGAGGGGAGTAGCAACTGTGCTCAATTAAGCTGTCATCGTCGAATGGTAATTCTAAAAAAATAAATTAACTTTCCTAGATTTCTCCGCGGACTTGGCGAGTTCAAGAGGGAAAAATGCATCTTTTCCAAGAAGAAAAGTTAATCGCGCCGCGGCAGCAAAAAGATCGCGACTTCTCCCCCCGCGTTTTTGAGTTAATTGTCTGCGGACGACTCCGCGCGGCGATTGAGCGGCTGGCTGACGTCAAAGAAACAGTAAGAGGTGATCCGTCTTTCTTTCTCACACTCAAAGTAGCAGCTAAGTGAGTTTTTCCCAGCGCGAATGCCTGCCGCCGTAGAGGCGCTAAAGGTCGACCGATTTAGATAAGCTTTCCATTTTAATTAGCGAATACAAAGAAACTAAGCAATGCTTCGGACTTGCAATGTTCCTTCCCATTCTTTTAAAAAACTTTGCGAAATAAACACATTTTATAAATTTGGACCAACCGAATACCCTGCATTGTTTCGACTATATAGAAGCAAATGAACTAATGCCGATCGAATGCTGGTCACTAACGTCCCCCACCCTATTATGGACCTCGCGGAGGCGAGATATCGCTCGTAATACGTCGTAATTAGCAAGTACGGCGTGTCTCGAGATATCGACTGACATTCGCTCGCGCAGAAACGATCGTCGTTCTCCCTCTCCCTTTCTCTTGCACTCTGCGTGCGTCGTTCCTTATCGCAATGCGAAACGCCTAATGAGGTATGGAAATGGACTGGGCATCTCTCGCTAATAATAACACGTAAATTAAGAGCTTCGCGCAACTCGGTATCCATCTATATAGAAAGAACAAGAACATCCAGCTGTTTTCCTTTTATCTCCTTGCATCCTAGCCTCGATTTTTGCTTCTCATATATTTCTATAGTGTTATTGCTACAAATTTATTTATTTATTTTACGTCTCTTGAAATAATGCATTTGGAGAAAGTGAAAACACGTATGTGCAGGTCTTCTAAACATTCTAAATTCAATGACTATACCTAACGCGCTGGAAAAAATTTTCTGGAGACGTTAAAGGAGAGGCGATTTACATCGATAACTGTATATTGGAAATGATTGAAAAGCGCAGGAAGATAATTTAGAGGGACGCAATTTTCCCGCACAAAAGGTTAGAATTTCCTAAGTGAATACAAATGGGTTGCTTCCTAGCGAAGCGTCGCGGCACTTTCGCGGCATTAAGCCGAGAGCGGAGGCGACCGGGGGTCCTCCTCATTTTTCTCCCGGCTCGGCTCTGTCGCACTCATTTGCACACAAGTTACCTCGTCGCTACCTTTGCGTACGAATGGTCATGTACTATTGCCTCGGTGCGGTGAGCGACGTGAGCGCGCGCGACTATTTTCGTCATTCGCAGCGCGCGCGTAGGGGCCACGGGCCAATGATTAACGATGGCGCTCGTGCGCGCAGGAACACGGAATCATCGTGAAACTCGAGAGCCTTTCAAATTAACTGCTTCACGCGCGCTTTGCGCCTTGCGAGACGCTCAATTAATTTTCGCGCAAGCCAAAACGCGTCGCGCGGGGAAAAAAGGGAAGCGCGCACCAGGATTTCAGCGCCGCGGCGCTTCTCGAAAAATCGATAGGGCTGTGCTCCTATCCCTCTCTCTCCCTCTCACTCACTCTTGGCAGAAACGCAACGATGCCGAGGGTGAGGCGGAAAAAAAGTATAAGGAGGAAATGGCTGGTAGTTCGCTCGCTTGCCTCCTGTCCACGCGCGTCTGTCATTCTAAACACGCAAAGCCACTGGCCGACTCTCGCATGCCCCGTGCTAATATTATCTGCGCCGACCGCAAACGTCGAGGACGAGCTTTCAACTCAAAAGTTCGTTTTCCAAAAGTTTTTCAAAACTTTCTAGTCCCATTGTTCCCTTGTCGCTTAATCGTTATATTCGCCGCTAATCGTGCAATTACAGCAAAAGCAAACAAAAGCAGAATGGTTTGCAGTGAACGATCGAACGAACTTTAACAATTGATCGTACGTAATATCGAGAAAATTGTAAGTACTACGGAGTAATAAAAATCTATCTTACGGGATAAGATTAATGGAGCTCCTTGGCAGTTATTAAAATTAATCTGAAAGGCATCGTGAGTAGTGTGTAAACTGCAACCGTAAAACACGCGCAAAGCCGTGATTTCTTTGAGTGCACGCGTATCTTAACTACCGACCATTCGCGAAGAAATAAAAATGGGCCACGACGCGGCGCGCACACCGCGGTCATTGTGACTGATGCGGAACCAACGCGAGACATCCTTTTTCACACCGTAGGCTTTGGTCGCGCGAGTCGACCGACGTAGTTTAGCGCGCACTTACCGCCAACGAAACCACGTAATTATCGCGTGACAATTGTGTTTACGATTTCGTCGCACTCGGTCCTAATTAAACGAGGCTCTGGTGTTTACATTTTTACCCGAGCGAGGAGAGTACAGTTAGGCGTAACGATTCCACTTTGAGGGATTTAAGATTCAAGTGGCCAGTGTGTGCGTTTTATAAGGCGCGCGAGAGTACAGTAAAGTCATTTTTATCAGACTTTATATTTAGCCGAGTGGAAGAGGCTGCTGCGGCTTGTGCACGTTTCGAGTAAATTTTACACTCCAATTAGAGCGGGAATCATCGGTTAGGGAGTTCACTTTTCGTCGTTAAAACCTGCGGAATTTCGACGTCATTTCTTTTAATAATGCAGATTTAGATAATTTCTTTTACTACTGCGATATGCTTGTGATTAAAACGCGTTGTTCATGAGCTTATAAAGTAATAAAATTAATTATTTGATAACAGACTTTGTAATTATTTTTTACAGGCTTTAAGTTAGTCATTTGGTTTACATGAGTGAATCATTAGTACAGCTAAGAGTTATAGGGATAATTACGAGCGTCACAGAGCAAACAAAAATCCTCGAAAAATAGTCAATTGAGCTGCGTGTTAACTTTCCAAGAAGGATTTGTGCGATTTGAAGCAAAATCTCAGATAATGAAGATACTAAAAACAATATCAGTTCTTCTTTACCAAAGCACCTACTACTCCGAAACACTAATCTTAACAAAACTTTACATATGAACTAAACGAACTAAGCTAAGTCCAGTCAGTTAAGTTAATTGACATTATTTTCAATAATATCGAAAATAACGATCAGCAAACTTTTGGATGCAATGAGAAAGAGAGCAAATGTTTCAGGGTTAATTAATTGGAAAAATTAAGCAATTTTTCAGAATCAAAAACTCTGAAGTTTGTGGGACCCGATGTTTCGGAGGAGGCGCACCCTCCTAGTTAGGTAATATCGAATCACTTGGCGATTCATACTTTTCGTTCAATTCTGCGAATCGCTTGATAAAACATCGATAAAAGAAATATCTCACTGTACGTGGATAAAATCTGCAACATTCCTCGTTCGTTACAGGAAATTGATTCTCAACTCGAAGTGCATGTGGAAATCTAGAATCGACACGAACTGACGACAATTTTTAAGATAACGCAGGCCACCCTCTGAGAACTGCGTATAATAACGGATTTTATGATGCTCAGTGCGTTCGCTCGCGAGCCTTAAGGTCGCGTCATAAATTCAGTTACGGGTATCGGGGTACGTTTCCGCGCGCCGGACGACGGCACTTTTGCCCTTTGGCCCCGTGCGTTTACGTGCCCATCACGACTTTAACGGATTTAGATCAACGCTCCCGGCAATTTCTCATTTTCATCTTAGTCGTCGCGGGAGTTTTTATAGCAAGCGAATAAAATTTTTGTTTTTGTTTTCAGTCAAAATTTCATTTTGTTAATATTTAAACGAATGATTTAAAAACGAAATAAATATACTTAATGACAGCTAACGATTGATCGTGTGATTCCGCGAGTGTTGATAAACAGAAGAAGTGTTTATACGAATATTCAAGCACCGTGTCAAATGTAATCAGTGTTATGAATTAGGTAATTCTCAGAGAGAATGTGGAAAAAGATTAATTTGATCGTCATTTACGAAACGAAAGATACAGAGCGTTTCACAATCCAGTGACCGCGTGTCGCGGCAATCCGTGCGGACTCGACTCCGGGCCGTAGGATCGTCGGTCGCACACATGCATGTAAAACGAGAGCGGGCGCGCCAATGAACGAGACGAAACGCGCGCGTATATATATATTGGGGGACGCGAGCAAGCAGACGGTTGGGCGGATGTGTCGAGTGATGGCGCTTCCGGTTATTGAACGTCGCGTCTGAAGGCTGCAAAAGCGAGGCCACCGCTGGCTGCGTCGACGTCGCGCGCTCGTGTGTATATATATATATATACAGGCTCGTCCGCACGTACCGTTGCCCTCGCCGAGGAGTCCCTATAGTACGTGACACCTGGGTATAATACTGCGACGCCCTTAAAGGCGACACCGACTGGCCTAATCTAGTCCGGATACTTTCCGAGAGCTCCTGATTAAACGAGACTTTGGAGGACGAGGCGTGTAGGCCTCTTTTGGACTCCATCTTCCACATCTGCTCCGCAACTGGACTAGTCGATCGTCCTTTCGAGAATTCAAATCTTAATACAGGTTTCAAATTTTTTTAGTCGTTCAGGAAAAAGAAGACGGAGTTCTTACTAAAATTAGAAGTGTGTCAATAATGAATCAACCAAGGGAATAATTAACAACGATCATCAACATCAACGAATCTCGTAATTCTGCAAAATGCCTAGATTCCATATCAGTTTTTTTACGCTTTCGGAGATTATGTAAAACTTCGCAATTCGAAGTACCGTGTGCAGGCATTCGCAGTGCGTGCCGTGGAAACCTTTAAACAATAAACTACTGAAACCGTATTTAGATCCGACTAGCATTGAAGCCTTATAAAGAAAAATGTTCTATTCCGTTACTTTTCTAAAACGGTACAGTGGACTTATCAGATTTCATTTTTATAAATGGAAAAGCCTTATCGCCGTCAAAATGAGTAGGGGCATCGTCCAAACTTCACAGTCAATCCCAGTTTTCATCGATAAGTGGCGCAGCGCGTCATCTTGAATTTTTCCAGCGTGTGTGTCAGTCACTCGCTGATCCTCTTAATTGTTCCGCGACACGCAGGGGTTTTTAATGCTTTTATAATTGCCGGCATTGTAGATATAGCATGCGATAAGTGCGCGCCGTCGCGGCGCACGCGGTATTTTTATACGCAAACGCGCCGAGTCTCCCGGCGATGGCGCGCGCGCCTTTTCCGGAAACACGCGCGCATACATGCGCTCGGGAGCGGATACCCAATGAGACGAGTGCACGCGCAATGGGGATTCTTAAATAGCTGGAGTTTCTCGGACGTTGCGCATCGCGCGGATCGCACATGTGCCTGGACACACAAGCGCGCGGGGCAGACGGTTGGCAAAAAAACGGCGCGTTATACTGGCCGCCTCGGCTGAAGAGCCACTTAACGTTGCTTACATACTTGCTGTTAATTTAATTAGAGATACACTTCTCTTGATCACACTATTCCCCGAGATTGTCCGCACGAGTACGGTGATTGCTTTCGAGACTAGTCAAGACTGATTTTTATTTTCTAAAGTTTCTTTTTAAATAATTCGGTTCGTCCTTAATTAAAATTTTGATGCGTTAATTGATACGCGAGGTCAATGAAATGTAGCTCTGCTGCTTGGAGCATAAATAAACTTTTATTTACGTGGTAAGGGTAAAAAACGTCTAAAAAGATCCGTGAAATCTCTGAATGATTCGTTGTATAGTGGTTCGAGTGGCTCTTGCGCGAAGCGGTCCGGTCCGTTTATTTATACGAATTCGTCTCACGTCGATACGGCGATGTCGTTCAATTTAAAATCGTGTCAGAGCACGACGCTCGCGTGCGTTACGTAAGTACGTGTAATGCGCAGACGACGCTTACGATACAACTTTCCACTGAGTCGCCCATAACAAAAGGCGCGGTCTTCGACGCTCCAAAAAAAAAGCAGACTTTAAACTCAAACTGCTTGCAGCCAAATGCAATTGGCAGAGAGTGATAAATCCAAAGCTGAAATCTATACTTTTTTTTATCTAAAATATTGAGCTCAACGTATTTTTGAATGAAACATTTGGAAAAATTGATATACAAGTAAAGACAAAGTGTCTCAATTGAGGTAAAAACAAATCGATACGAAAAACAAACAAAAGCAGAGAGGGTTGTGCTTCGAGCGTCGTTCCGACTAGTTGGTTCTTCCGCGCCGCAAGTGACACGCTGGGGTACGAACGAATGAATGCAAGCGTATATGGTGCGTTGGCGCAATTATTACGCGCGCGCCACTGTGCTCTCCTTTTTTTCTGTCCCCCCTCCCTCACCTCCTTCGTCTTCCTTGCTGTTGTTTGCCTTTCTATCAAACCGTAACAGCTCACTTCCGGTCGTACCACCGCTTTTCCACCCCACAATTCGAAAATGCATTTTTTAACGCTACCGTCAGTGACAACTGGCGTTTATTTAGCCACGGAGTGTGCGGCCTTAACCGTGCGGTTACCATCGTTTCTCCGCAATAGGCACGCGATCGACCTTATACGGACACCTCCATATACAAAATTACATTCTGAAACAATGCCGAAAAAGGAAGGACGATACAAAGCGCAAGATTGAAACGAATCCGCACGTTGAAAAAGTAGTTCGTGGATGTTTTAATAGCGAAAGTGCAGGACGCTTCTTTTCGGCACGTGATAAGCGTCTAACGACGATGCCGATTGATTTCGCGTGCAGTCCGCATAAAAGCGTTCATTACTTTTGAAGCACGAGCATTGCAGATACCGCGGCAATTGAACACTCGAGATACGGGGCTGCTTTCGACTCCCACGCGAGTCGCTCGGAGAGAACGGGCCGGCCAACGATGTCCGTTCGAAATCCCAAGGTGCATACGCAAGGAATCGCGGCTCTCCCATTTGCATAGTCTAATGAATATGTTAAATCAATTTCAGAAACAGCCTCGGAAGAGGCTCACCCGAGAGAGAGAGAGGGAGGGAGGGAGGGAAAGAGACGACCGAAGTCCGGGAGCCTGTTATTATTGTAATTGCCGCGCGTGTAAAACTGCTCGTGGAAAACGAGCCTAATGTGACGTGCGCGCGACTCTGCTCGCGCACGCAATCGCGGCCGCGTGCACACGCGGAAGTGCGCCGCTATAGTGCTTTTTCCTGCTTAGGTGCATCGGGTGTCCGTGCGTCCCGAAAGGGAGTCCGCGGCGCAGTGGTAAGAACTCCTTAATGGCTGGGTGGGGAAGACCTTTCTCATTTGTCGAGAAGGCTGCACCGGCGCTTTTTGCTCGCACTCGAATTTTATGCATACTTAAATCGATTACACTTGCTTTTCTCCTCTTAGTCGAGCTCTCCTCTCGGACCCTGTGCTCGCCGCTCGCGGTTACTCGAATTTCAGACTATTCGATTGTTGTTTGAGCAAGGCTTTTTTTTTTTGTTTTTTCTCGAGTAGGCTTATAACCAACACGCTCGGAGATAAAATAGAAGAAAAAGATAAAAAAAAAAAATATCGAACGGAAAAGAGAATCGGCTATGGCGAGCGTCTCGAAATAGGCACACCTATATGTAATTTAACGCTGGGAGCTGCAAAAAGCGAGGAATGAGCGAGTGGTCATTAGCATACGCGGCGCATCTCCGGGCTCCTTCCGCAAAGCTAATCAGCGTCATTAAATAAAGCCGGCATCGGCAGCTTTTCCGAGCGCTTATTATAAAGCGCATTATGCAAAAGGAACGGAGTGCGTATGTGTATACACACGGCGAGTGCTATCGTCGCGCGGTTATATTGCGCCCGGCGCGCGCGTGCGTCGCCTCCGCGTCGATGCGTTTCTCGCGTGCGTTTGCGTATGCAAGCGCGGCTTGTTTGTTTAATGAGGGTAGCGAATCTCGAGGTGATTTCAGGCCCTCTTTTTTCGAGGGGAGAAAGACGGAGAGCACGCACGCCGAGAAGGTCCCGCTTGCGCGCGGCGATTCCATATGTCCGGATAAAGAGAGAGAGAGAGAGAGAGAGAGAGAGAGAGAGAGAGAGAGAGAGAGAGAGAGAGAGAGAGAGAGAGAGAGAGAGAAAGAGAAAGAGAGAGAGAGAAGGAGACGGAGAGCACAGCCTTTTCTCTTTCTTCCTTCTCCGTTCCTGACGAGTGCGGAGCGACTTTCGCCTCTTCCCTTCTTTGTGCGTCTCTCTTTTTCCCTTCTTTTTTTTCGGCCTTCCGCGCTCGCTCGCAGCTCTGCAGCTGCTACGAAAAAGCTCTCTTCCTTTTTTCTGGCCGTACGAGTGTCTCTTCCTCTACCCCTCCCCCCTTCCTTTTTCAATTCTCGCACTGTGTGTGAAGCCCGACGATTTTTCTGAGACTAACGAACCGTTTCTCAATGCCGCTTAATACTTCCACGACGCAACGTATTATTTTCCTATTATCACTTTTTGACTTTTGACTAGTCACCGTGAAAAATCCAGAGATTTTTTTCTTCCTGGATTCACTGAACAAGGCATAATTTGCGCTAGGATGTGGAAGTACTAAATCAGTAGTAGACTTACGTGGTTCAATCATGCGTATAGTGTAAAAATGCTGCTTAATCTAATATCGTTACAGCGAAAATTTTTTAATTAGGAAATTAAATGACTTCTATTATTGAAACCATAAAGTTAAATTAATGAAGGAAATTTTATTAAATCGCATATATGAAAACCTGTTGCATTTTTGCGCGCTTTTTCTAATTTCAATTACGTGCAAAACCTGCAATTTAACATTATAGCCATCGGAATTTTCCATAAACTTAAATCACTGATGTCATCGAGTTTTTATGCAAGACTAATCGAGCGCGATTGATATCGAAAATCAATTAACACTCTCGAGCGATCTAGGAATTTGCATAATTTTTAAAATGCTCGCAAGGTTAAGTTTAAACATTCAACACTTCGAGATTTAGAGATTCGTCGTTTTCCCCCCAAGCAGAAGCCTTCTAAGCACTTTAAATTTACTACCGAGAAGAAGTGTAGTGGAACCTATTTGCACATTTTTATCTCTTATATGACAGGATGTTTGAGTTCCTGTTTATGCGACTTCTCCAGCCTCAAGAAATACCCCTTTGAACAGTTTTAAAATCGCGGAAAAACTGTTTGCTAAAAAGGCCCAAAAAAAACTTTCTGTAAAGCCAAAAAAAGAACTTCTAAAAACTACTCTAAACTGGCGGCGTATTCAATTGCTCGCACGCGAAATACATCGAAATTTCCGCAACAAATTTAGCATAAGCCCGTAGCTACACAGTCCGCGGCTACCGCGGCAACGAGTTCGCCTTGCGTAATGCTCCTTATCTTTTGCCCGCCCGCGTGTACGGAGATCCTCGCCGTAAATACGGTTGCAACAGCTCGTAATCCGTGGGCACACACACGCACGCGCGACACTTACACCCGTCGCGGACTAAGACCAATGGCACTTTAGATCGAAAGAGAGCTACGCTCTGCACGCGCACAATCAGTCCCGAAAAAAAAATAATAGCGCGCTTTAAAGGCCTTGCTCGCGATTCACGCCCGTCATCGACGTCATCGACACGGCTCTTCGGCGTCGCTGCTTAAACAAGGCGTCATCGGTCTACTAATCCCCCTCCGAAAAAATTATTGCGGCCGACGACGAGCGCGGCTTCGATATTCCTACTAAGTGATTCATCGCGCGGGCGTATAGCGCATCGTCGCACAAGTCAGAGAGTCAAGAGAGAAAAAAAACAAAACAAGAACCGACGCATGGATGACTCCGTGACAACTGGCAAGGAAAGATGACTTTCTTGGAATCTTATTTTGATCATTTTATTTCAGATACTTTGTTTTTAAAATAAATTTAAAAAAAACATTGGTGCAGCATTGGAAATTTACTTCACATTTTATGCGGATAGTAAGATAGAATATTTTTTTGAATCGTAAAAAAAGCGTTAAGAAATAAAATAAGCTTACATTTGCAGTGAATATAAGTGAAATCGAAGAAAGACAAATAGACGATATCGTGCATCCGTCAAGTCGAGGCGAGGAGACTCGCGCTTGCTTATTAAAGCAGGCAATGAAAAAAACCGCATTCCTCGCAGAAGCAGCGGCGGCAATACACACAGAGTGTGGTAGCAGGTTGAGGAGAGAGAGAAGCACGGGTTATATATAAAAGAGAAGGAGGGCCCCGTCCGTTTACGAGTGGCACGTGCTCGAAATCCCTCATACACCTGTCCGCCTTGTAAACGTTTACAGCGCACTGTAAACTCAAATTGATTTGTCGCATTAGCATGAGACGGAGCGTCCAGTTCGCGTCGTCTTTAATTCCCGCGCCTTTTTTTCTCCCGCGTCGTTCATGCTTCTTTCTCCTCGATTGGGAGCCTCCGCGCGCTCTGTCGAAACTTTTATGACGGGTGTCCCCGACGCACGATTGTATTATAAACGCAAAGTTTCTCTCGCTCGCTCTCCTCGAGGATCCGTTTAAAAATACGGATGCTTTATAGAGAACATTATGGTTTTATCGCACCGAAAGTGAAAAGAAAACACGACGTTAATAGGTCCTTGTATAAATACCAACGTTTATTTTTTTCTTTTTATTCAAATTATCATTCTTGTCAAATTATAAACCACCGTGCAATAAATTCGCGCAATTGTCGTCGCGATAAGACGCGGGGATTGATTGATGGAAATTTATCGCTAAAAGGTTTCGTACTTATTTCTTACAGTGCCAGCTTTGCATTTAAAGTTGGCCAATGAAAAAAAAATTTACGCGCGATATCCGAATCCGGGTGCGATTAACTCGTTTTATTCCGCTCGGCCAGGAACTTCTCGGAATGGCGCTGTATTTTTTTTACTGCTCGCCAGCGGATAATCTTCGTTAAAAGGACGGAAAAATATATAGCCGCGCCTATCGTGACGTTAACTTTACGGCGCGAGGATGGAAAGAGAGAGAGAGAGAGAGACGCAATTGATGAGCTTAACTGCTCTTACGCGGCAAGCAGTTTAACTGCCCGGGTGCAAAGCTCGTTACTTATGTATGTACCTCGTGTCGATCGACAAATTCATCTGGGTAATTAGCCGCAATGAGAGAAAGAGAGAGGGTGACACGTCGACCGCCTCGTGAGTTTAACCGCTGAAAAGGGGGTTAAACGCGCCGGAATTAAAGGAGACGTTATTCGCCTATAGTCGTCAGCGGCGCTCGACGCCGTACGAAAAGCATCCGTACACCGGGAGGTGCATCGCTTAACGAGGTTTTAATGAAAGCCCCCACAACCACCTGGCCAGAAAGATCGCCATAACGAACTCACGAAACTCCGCTGGAGCTCGCGCATACGCGAGATTCGATAGCAAAATGTACGCGTTTTCCCTGAATTTCACGCTAATTTCTGCGAAATTCGCCATTCATATTCATGAAACTTATCCTCTATGGAAATCATAGCCGTTTTTTTTTATAGTTTCTTTGTTGAACGCGGATACGGAGCATAAGAATATTAAGCTCGTTAGCGCGTCATGAATCATGCGTATTAATTTTGCAGATCGATGTATTTCTATTGTATGTACCTCGGTATGTACCATTCGTTCGTGAAAAAAATGTATAACAAAATCTGGAGTCGCTTGTAAATGAGTAACGCGAGGCATTAATTATTACTGATCAGCGTAATTATTATGATAATTTCGACAAGGAGAAATAATAAAATATTCAAAGTGCTGGTTTGCAGAGTAAACATTCATGTATTATTACGCACTTCTTCCTGCAACTTCGAGCATCTCATTAAAACTTAACAATCCGTGCAAGAAGCCGCATTAGCAATATTTTGCTCTTTTACCTCGCCGAGGACTCATGCACGCGCATTCGTTCTGGCAGTTAAAAGAATACATTTAATAATTCGACGATAGTGTCTATCTCGGACAAAGACGTTGCGCATATCTCTAAAACGGATTAAAAGCAAACTTAATCGAGCGGATAAATTGCAGTAAATAATTCGTCCGCGCGAGCCCGTAAAATCCGACAAACGAGCATTTCCATGCGCAGAAAGGCAAACTCGCGCGCACGAGCGTGGGCATTCCTTAAGCGCAATCGTTCGAGACGAATGGGCAAAACGAGCCTAATTAACTTTCCGGTCCCGAACACCGGCTCTAATCCCGTTTACGACGAATCGCGCTACCTCTAATCGCGTTTTCCCGCCGCCGCCAGCTCGTTTCCCTCGCTGGACTCCGCTTTGATTTGTCCTGGGCCTTTCCGCGCCTCCCCGCCGTCCCTAAGTGATCCACGGCCGATCGTTATGTTTTTCCCGAGAAAAGGAGGAAGCGTCTAATGTGCCACGCGGCCCCATTAATGACGGCTAATACTTGGCTCGTTGCGCGAGTCCTACGTCTATTCTCGTACCACCGAGTCGTTTGATTTCGATCTGGCTTAACGAGCAACTTATAATCGGACTTTGCGCTTTACATACGCCGCCGTATTTGTCGAGTTTATCGGCCGATCTCGGCGCGCACTGTCCTTTATTTAGGCAAGCAGCGGTCATTAAAAGCTTTTTTCGCTTTGTTTTTCCAATAATTTTGTGTGCTCAAGCCCGCGTTTATTTACTCGATCGGAAGTACGTATATGAAAACGATTTTTAATGTACCTCAACTATAGATTTATGTTTATTTATATCTAGCTATGCAATCGCTTCGATTTTTTTTTATTTCTAAAATATTCCCAAACGAACGCGGTATTCCACGAAGATGAAAACGTTCGATCATCTCGAGAGAGGAAGCATCGGTAATACGAGACGAAGCGCCGGAAAAACTCCTCGCAGGAAGAACACCGTAGAGTCAAGTAAGCACATGGCCTCCCCGTGGAGGAAAGTCTTTCTCTCGGTTGGGCAGCATCGGTCCGGCATGTGTTCATCATTTCCCGGAGCCAAGTCAGAAAAAGAGCGAGGCGTCGAAATGTCCAAAGCATATGCCCGAAGAGGGATTAAGGCAAGCGAAAGAGTAAAACTCGGGGACGAAGCTCGGGGGCAGAGACTTGGGGAATGGTTGCGGGCAGAAAAAGTGGAGGGGCCAGCGCGCCGCTCGTAATGCACGCGGCAGCATGCAGCAGGTTTACTCGGCTATAAAAGCGGCATAAAGATCTGCTATTTTGACAATCCCTGACAGGCTCGCGGACTCTGAGATAGAAGGAGGTGGGGAAGAGGACCGAAGCCCCGCGCACGGCGATAAACTTTACGATTGCTCGTTTCTCGATCCGGGCACCCGAGCGCGCCAAGTATCTCGCCCGCGCACCTTTGCTCTGTGTGTTTTTCTTTTCTTTTCTTTTCTTTTTCTTTCTCTTTTTTTTTTAATCCTTATGCGTGCGACTCGCCTCTACCGAGGCGTCCCGAGGTTCGAAAAATCGATTGCCGCGCGGAGACAAATTAATAATTTCCATCTCGAGATACTTGGCTCGTTAATGTTTTAAGGCCTTTTTAGTAGTCGGAATGTTTTCTTAACGGCCACTCTACTCAGAATATTGCGAGTTTTCTTTACATCCGTAAGTCCTGTGTAAGTAGTTCGAGTCCCTGCTGAAATGGCTTGGATTAAAATTATAGTCCGATCAATTTTTTACTATATCACTCGAGAACATCTCCAATTACTTCAAACACGCTATGAATTGTATTTTCCAAACCTCTTCTTTTTTTCTCTTTCGCCAAGGATTTCAGCACCTGATGGAAAAACATTCGAGTACCGCGAGTACGTCTATTTACGGAGAAAATATTTTTTCAACGTCACATAAGCTTGAAAAAAAAAAGAAAAAGAGAGGAGAGAACTAATCGGAGCGAGTTCCCCGCGTGATCGATAAGCGCTGCGTCATAGGTTCGAGCCCGTTCGAACCAGTGACCGGAAGATCGGGCCGCGAGCTGGAGCTCCCACAAACAAATCGAATGATAAGTGGAAAAAAAGGAGCGCGGAGTCTCCACGCGCGGAAAGCGATGGAAAAAGTACGCGAGAGACTCTCGAAAAATATATTGTGCCGCGCGAGCGTTGTACAAGCACAGGGCGCACACCCGCACATATACATCTACATTTATACCGAGAGTCGGTAAAAAGATCGAAGATGGAAGTCCGGCTTGCAAGTCATGCCGGGTAATTGTCCCTTTCGGTCGGTACCTAGGCGAGCGCGTGTGCTCTCCCCCACCGTTGACGGGCACGAGGGCTACGCGTGGAAAAAAAATGGTAGTTCCTAGGAGGTGTAGGATGATGTCACAACTTTGACAGGTTGGCCACGACCCCACCTGGTCTTTTCCACGAGTGTGTTTGCTTTTTCCAGCGTACTCGAGTGGTCGGTGCCCCCTTATCGGTGCCGCTCCCTCGCCTTTGCGGCTTTGCCTATATACTCCACTACAGTCCAACACCTAATGCATTTCATTAAATAATATTGCTCGACCTAATCATAATCGCTGGATTTTATTGTGTAATGGTTGATATCTTGCAAATTATGCAGCACTTTAGTTCAATAAAGCGACCCACTTACTTTTCTATAAAATTCCGTTTTTTTTTCGCAAAAAAAAAATGTGAAACAGTGTTTCAAAATAAAATTTATATTAGCCTCCGTTAATTAAAGGAGAGCGTAAAGTTCAATAACATTACGCCGATATCGATGTCGATATTTTTGCTATTAAATTTTTTTTTCCTTCGTGTAGTACACGCTTAAAATGCTAATTGAATTAGATAAACTTTCCGTTACGAAAGTGCATGCGCAGATTCCGAAGAAGCGGAACGACGGCGTTGCCAAACATGAGGGAGCAAAGTACTCACTCGATAAATTGTCGGTATAAGACGTCGTAAACCCTGAGTGCTGCGAGTGTGCAAAGGAGGGAATAAAAAAAAGCCTCGATGGGCAAGAAGGAACGATTAAAATATAAAACGCACTCCGCGCGGTGAACACTAGCCACACGCTCGGCAGTGCCTGCCGTCGTCGAAAATCGGAAGCTGTGCTCGCACCCTCGGGTAAATATTATGCTCAAACATTAAACATCTTCGGCGATAGCGGTAGCAATAAAGGCGAGGCTCGCGCGATGTGTGTTTGCGCAAGTAGTCCCCGCGCGCGCAACCCGAAATACCGCGTTTCTCTTTCAAAAAAAAAAAAAAAAAAAAAAATGTGCGTGCACTCGGGCATTCGTAAACACGTGTAAATATTAAAACGAGTACCGAAAGCATCGAGGGTAAGAGAAAAAAAAGGCGAGTGCGAGGGGAGGTGGGGGGGTGCGACAGACGGTGCCGCTGCTACCTGAGCCGGAAAAACCGAGCTGAATCAATTTAAACGGCGCTAGGGGACGCCGCTGCGCGCGAGCGCGCTCTCTTTTTCTTTTTTCTTCCCGCTCGCTTCCCTTTTTGTTTGCGGCGGCTCTCGCTGGGGTTGCGCCGCGGACGCACCGAGGGACGGAATCTGCGCGAGAAAGGAAAGCGCGCCGCCGCGGCAGCTGACGAAGAGATTTTCATGCGCCCCACCTCCCAGTCACCGACGGCGACTTTTACAAAAGAACCGAGAGCAAAGCCTGGAGGAGGATCCGCTTCTCCGTTGTTTACCGATATTCTTCGCGAACGACTGCGTTCAAGGAGGACACTGCCTTTTATTAAACGAATTAACAGCTGCTTACGTTAAAAAAAAAAAAACGTGCACAGGCCCTGTCGTACTGTCGCGGACTTTTTCATTCATTTTTCAAGAGTACGTTTCTCTGGCGTCGCCATTTTTTCAGACGACCTCAAAATTCACGGGGTGCAGCCTCGGCACTAGGCCGCAATGGAACAAATTGACCGTACGACCAGGCGTGGCAGCGGTGGTCGCGGCACTACCGGTGATAAATTTACTGGCGTCGCTCGATATTCCATCGTGGAATGAAACCTGATCAAATCGCGTGAGTACGCGGCACTCAACCTATTTTTCGATGCCTTCCACATTGAAAAGTAAAATTTAGATTTTTAAAATTTGTACATCAATTGCAAAAATAAAGACGGCCTGCGGAAGCGACGTAAGTGAAAGAAACAAAAGCGCAAAGAACTATGACCTCAGAGCCAGACGGTCTTGCATGATTGAACGCGATGCGAGTGGATGGACGAAGCGTGCGCGGAAAGTGAAATTCAAGTCGCGATGACCCCTGGGGAGAGAGGGACCGGGGGTTCGCTCTCGCGCCGAATTAAGCCGGCATTATTATGCTCGATAATGAAATTTGATGATATTGTGCATTTTACAGGCCCCGCGCCGCCGCCGTCGCCGTTCCCCCGGGGGGAGGCAGAAAGAGCAGTGCCCCTTAGGTACATTGTCGAGGCTGAGAACATCAAACCGCGCGCGCCACCGCATCTCTCACGTTCGCTCGTGGCTTAACGTTCGCGAGCTTCTCGCTTTGTGTTAGTACGGGCTTTGTTGCAAGAAAATTCGACTTGATATCTCGATTCAGTTAGTGAGACTGATACGCTTAAAAAAATATTTCCATGGCACATACAGCTGTACCAGTTCTCAAAAAAAAGCTTAAAATATAAAATTACGTACAACCTTATTCCTTTTCGTTATTTTCAGAAAGACATAAAAAGAATCATTCCGGATTTTCCAGCGTCAGCGACTGATACACGCGATAAATCAGATGCAAAAGCCGGATAGCCGAGTGACATCATTGCTCCCGAACGATCGATGAAGGGAAAAAAAGGCGCGAGAACCGCTCGGGGGATAAGCCCAATGCTCGACGTGTGTGGCGCGAGAAAGTGAAAAGGGCCCCGGCACCAAGTTACTCGCATCCTTCTATCACGCGGCCGCGACTGAGTGAGAGAGCGAGCGCGAGCGTGGGATATTATTAGAACTCGCTGCGAAGGCACCGCAGCCAAATCGATTAGACGTCTCCGTTTAAAATTAACTGGCAAAGCCTCGTACCGCGTGCACACCCGATGCGTGGCGAGAGTATACCTTTATAGTTATTTCGACGATGAAGCGGATGCCTCTTTTCGTCATCCCCACGATTATTGTGAAATTTATGAATCAACCCGTCGCGGACCATTAGTTAATATACTTATCAATTGCAGGCTTGTAAAACGTTGTGCAACATTTCAAATTTTGGTAAAAAGAAACAATAATTACAGTGGGCTATTGGTTTTAAGTATATACTGAGAACGACAATCTGATTGTTTGATTACGCTCGTAAAAAGCGAAGTGTGTTAAAGTATGCTGGTGATTAGATAGAGCACCAATGACGCCTCTCGAATCCTACGTCTGCCTCCCTTTTTTCCCTTACGAGCCAGAAAGTACAGGAACCTTTCAAAATGCGCCAGCGCGTACCTGTTCGCTATCGCCCGAGATAATACGCAGGGATCGTGAATAATCACTTGTAAATACCAATACCCGGGAAGAGCTTTTCCGCTGCATTTCGTTCCCCAATGCAGCTGAGTGTTCGCTCGAGTGCATAATGCTTATATCTACACTGCATAGACGATCCCCCGACAAGAAGCGAGTCTCGCGGCCTACTTTCTGCAGCACAAGAGCAGCAATCGTTATTAATAAATAAATTAATTCCGCTACCTGTAGCACATCACGCAAAGTAAAAAGTAACATTTATAATCATGTAGTGGCAAGCCAGTTCAGCAGTATTAAAAAATTAATATAAAATTTATATCTAGCTAAAGCAAACAACATAATCGCGCTACGCGTCAAAACCCCGAAGAGGGGCAAACAAAAGCAAGAGTTTTGACGATCGGCCGCGAGTGCAAGTCTGCGGTGTGCAGTATAAAACGCGCCGGCGGGCGGACGGCACCCCTTCCGGCACGTGGATATATTGTTTTTGAAAACATCGTTACCGCGGATGACTGTCAGTGGATGTTTACGCCGCGAAGCCGCGTCGCCGCGTGTAATCGCATTAGGCCGCCATAGGCGCGCGCTCGGCCGAGCACCGCGGGACCGCATATACCCCCCCACAATCTCCGCGTTGTGCTTTCGCAGGGAGCCGGCGGTCGGCCATTGTTGCGTCATTACTCGTGTACGCCCCGGGGGCACTCGCGTGCTCACCCAGCGAAAGGGGATGGCTTCGGTTCGCCTTTTTTTTAGCTTTGCTTTCGCTCTCGGAAGTCGACGCGGGCTCGGTGAACCGGAGATCTCTCGATGTGCCCCGTTGGGAGTTCGCCTCGGCTCTCTCGCTTGGCTGACGTCAAGAGAGCGATTGTTCTGCTAATTTGGAGGATCGCACGCGATTTTAGCCGTCAATTCACGAATTGTATTTTGATTTGAATACTATAAACTCGTGCGATGAAAATTAAAAAAAAAAGATTTCAAAGTAGATTATATTGGAATTTGATTGTTTGCAAATAAATCTGCAGGTACGTTCGATGTGTAATGTTACATTCGTCGAGATTTTTGTAAAAAAAAGAAACAATGAGGCCGGGGCAATAAATGAAACGAGTACAGTACTGGTAGATGCCTCGGCTACATGGGCGGGTACGCAGACGCAGACACGCATACCAACACGTGGGGGACCGGGTAGCTGCCGGTCGCATCAGTCACCCATCTGGCGCTCGCTCGATCCGTCCATGCGTGCCGCGTTACAACATTTCCCTCTCTCTCTCTCTCTCTTTCTCTCCGTGTGTCCCTGCAGTTGACTAGGTATGCCGGTATATATCGACAATGCGCGCAACATGTCGAAATAACAGCCAAGGCTACGGAGGGTGTGCCTGCGTAAGTGTTCCTCGGCGGTGGGGTGAGAAAGCGAGCGAGAGCAAGAGATGACTGACGGGACTTCCCCCGAAAATTAACTTTCAAATCCCTGCCAGGGCGGCCGGTAGCGGGGACACCGACCCGCAGAGAGTCGCACACTTAAACGAGTCGTTTATGCGAGCGAGATCCGGCGCACCCGGTAATGTACACACATGTACTCGCAAATGGACGGGCCACGCGTTAAAAGTACTTCGGTGTATTCCTCGGGGGAATCTCCGAGCCGGGCAGATTTTATTAATCGAACGAAGAGTGCGACTTTTCGCTGGTTTTGTCGGCCGTCAATTGGGCTCGGATTACTCGCGGCTGAGAGCTTGAATTTTGCTCATTCAATTACTTATGCCATTTGCTTATTAAAATATTTACGCTTAAAAAGCAAACGGCGGCGGAGCTTATCGCACAAGACACGACGGAAATATTTTAAGTACGAGCGTTTTATTGATTAATGATTTGTAGCCTAATCCCTGAAGTTGGAAAAATGTGTCGAAATTAAATCAACGTTGGAATAGATTTTCGAGATTTAACTAAAATACTTGTAAATCTCTTATGTTAATATGATAAATTTAACGCGAAAGAATCCCTACCGGATAAATACCACGCTTATATAGCTTTCAATAAAACTTGATATTCGCTTTTGTCATGCAAATGCCGGGAGTAAACGTGCGAGCATACATTCAGATTGTTGTCAAGATTTTTATCAGATGTTAAATTGCATGACCGTCCATAAAAAATAGGTTCAATAATACTATATCAAAAAATTAAACAGTCCTCATAAAAAGTAATCTCGACCACGATGACTAAGCGTCAAATTAAGAATTTAATTGCCCGATAAAATTTCAAATCACTCCAAGAAAATTATACACGTATCAATCATGCACACGCGTTATTTCACCGCGTGGCAAGAAGCTGCCGCGAGCTTCCGGAACAAACGCTTTCATTGCTTCGGCGAACTCTGCGCCTCCAAACTATAGCCGCGCCGCCCGCTTTGAAGGGCAGGCGTGAATAAGGCTAATGACAAGGAAGAAGACACTACTCCTTCCCGCTCTCAGCGATCAGTCATCGCAAGGACGACAAAAGCGCGCGAGCGCGCACACGAGGGGAGCAGAGTGCGAGTCGCTTCGGGCGACAATAAAGCGCAAGTTATTTTACTTGGACCGCGATCAACTGGGCGAGTGGCCGTCGTCGCTTCAGGATCGAGATGCAAAACGGCCGCGGAGGGAGAGCGAGAAAAAAAGGAAGGCGCGGGTGAGACGCGAGCCGAGAGGCGCCGTGATTCAGTGCGGCGCGCCGCGGCGGCTTTGTTTCAGCCTCGTAAATTTCGGGCGCACGAGCGCGAGCGACGCCGGAATTTTCGCGACGCGCGCCGCCGAAGAAGACGCACGGCCGCGCGTTAGCGTCGAGATTTATCGTATCGCAGAGGACGGGCAAGGCCGAGCGTGTACCGTCTTTCTTTCTGAATGGGAGTCATTTTCATTGAGACAATTTTGATCGGAGTAGTTCACCTTCGGAGGTCCCACTCTCGAGGTATTCGGCGTTGCTGTACGAAATTACAATTGCACACCCGCGAATGGAACTAATGATGTAATTTGAGAAATTCCGTCGCTATCGTCACTTCGTAATGGGTTAATTTATTGAATGAAGAATGTCGAACGCTAAATCGCAGTAATAACGCGCACGTTCAGACGACGACATTTTCCAGTACATTTGAATCTACGTTTCGCTCTTTCGTCAGTGAGTCAACTCTTTTGTCAGCAAATCCGATTAACGCTATTTAAATTCCAATCAGTCTAACGGCTTGACACATTGCGCACGATATGTCCGTCTAAAGCAAACAAGAATATTTTCCGAGCGCACGAATTGAAAAACCATTATTTCTCGCAGTGCGCGCGCGACCCGCCGTGATTCACTTCCACGTAATTGAAACATTAGGTTGGGGTAAAATTTATCGATCGGCTTTATCGAAATGATAAATGAAATCATGGCGCGGCCATGCGTGAAGTTTCGAGTGTGACCGGAAAAAAGGAGAGTGAGAGAGAGAGAGAGAGAGAGAGAGAGACTGAGAGCCACAAATCGAGCGTTCGCCGCGACCGCTACGGCCGGAGTCAATTGATATTATTAGATTGGCACCCCCGGAAAGGTTCTCGAGAAAAAGTAAGAACAAGTAGAGAGGCATCGTCCCCCGGGCGCGAACCGCACCCTCCCGAAACTCGCCGTTAAATTTCATCCCGTCGAATTATCATGATTGAATCAGTTGCGTCGGGCCTCTCGTTCTCTCCCACACTCGGAAATTTCGCCTTTTTACCCCTACGCGCGCAACGAAGGACGCGGCGACTCTCCCATGGACGGCACGTAATTCGATCAGCCCACGCATTTTTGCCCGCAGTGGGATTCGTCGCCTCCGTCGTTCCTGCCCTTTTTTCCTTTCATATCGAAATAATTGATCGGTCGACGTTCTGAATCTCCGATGAGCCAATCCACATAATGCGACGAACAGACGAGCAACTACAGATTTTTTTTCCTTCGCGCTTTCGCATCCACGCATTTTCACCTTGATTTCTATTGTTGTCCCTGGCTTTATCGGCAAAATCATCAAGTTCATAGATGTCCATACCGTTATCGAAAAAGTAGGAACGCATTGGGGAGGGCAATCACTGCTGCCACGAATCTCGCGAGACGTGGAATCCAGCGCGAGCGCCTTATCGCTCGATGATTAGCGTCTTCTCGATCGCGATTATCGATGGAATTCGGAGGGTGAGCGATACCCACTCGTGAGCCGTGCAAGTCGCGCGTTTCGGCCACATTCGCACCGACGACGCGGGACGCGGGAGTGATTTATGCGCGGTCATGTCACGGCCAACTTGATACAGTTACAACCCGCTAACTCAGCTAGTCGTTGCTGCGTTGCCCTCGTCTCGGTCCCACGAACCTGTTTCTGGCCCGCGCGAATCTTTCACTCCTGCCATTATTTTTTCACGAGCACCTAATTTTACTTTTTACTTTTTTACTTTTCCTTTGCTTTAGAACTTTACGACGGAGCGATCGCTTTCGTTGGAAAGTTCGCTGTGCGTTAAATATGGAATATTCATTGCTTTAGTTGTTTAATTAATAATTCAGAATAGACTTTGTGAGATTGCAAACAAAGAATAAGCAAACTTATTCAGCGAACTATCAGTCTGATAAATTTTCCCCGTTCATTTTTATTATCAAATCAAACGCGATAAATGTAATTAATATTCAGCGTAGATAACTCCTCTATGTTGACATAATCTACACGTCCTCGTTTTCCAAATCATCCATTTGTTAAAATAATGAAGAAAGCAAAGTCGCAAAGAGAGAAACGGGAGTCAAGGAGCTACCCGATAATAAAAAGAAATGGTCGACTAATTAGGAAAAAAAATTAATTTCTCGCTTGAGACGCACTGATGAGAGCGAGTTCATAAACTGCAAGCGTGCAGAAAGGGCGACGCGGCCTTTACTCTCTCACGACAAAACCTTCTCTGGGTTTATGGCCCACAAAATAGCCGTAGCGAGCACAAATGCAGTGATAAATCTTACTTTGGCAATCTTACAGTACCATACACTTTAATTAAAAATTGGTAGCCAGACTTAACCCGATAGCAGCGTAAAACTTATCATTATCGTGACCTTATAATCCTTCACCCCCCATCGTTGTCCCTGTTTGTTTTTCAACTAATTCCTCTACTGTAAATTTCACGAAAAAAAATTTTCTTCAGTACTTGCGAAAGAGACTTTTTAATTCATATCGCTATTATTAATTACTCAACAACAAAGATTTTACTAACAAATGAAATGAAAATGAGATTGAGCAGTACCACTTCCTGCCAAAAATTAAAGATGAATTCAGCTGTGCTCGCAGTTTAGAGTCGCGGCAATCCCGACGAGTAGAAGCGTCGCGAATGGAACATCGAGAGTCGGTGTTTATTGGCACGCGGTAGCCGCGAATGCGCGTGCAGTAGGGAAGGCGAGTGAGCGAGAGAGAGGGACCGAGGGAATGCACACATGCGCAAAACGGCAGCCAGCGGCAACCTCCCTCGGCCCGTTCCCCCGGCGAGCTCGCCGCGGAGGCAAAGAGCGGCGAGAGCGAGCGAGAGAGTGAACACAATCGCCGCGCGCATTTCACGGGCGGGCTTTCATGTTGCCGACGCGCACAATGCGGCTGCACGCGCGCGCGTTCCTCCGCTCGCGCACCCGACCCATGTGTGCAAAGAGCGTCCGACGCGTTTCGCTTTCTCCCTCGCTCGGTCCTTCACGTCGCGCCGCGCGCGATCGAACATAATGCGCACGTCAGTGCATGCAGATTGCCATTATAACGCGCTCAAGATCGAGTCACGAGGCGCGCCGTCGTTAGTCGCGTTAATCAGCTGCCGTACTTCGATACTTTTTCCCCGTGGCTCTTTCTTGCCCGCTCGCGTATCGCGTAATTTTACGGGCGCCGATTCGCGGCGGCGTTTCTTATTCGCGATGTTACGTGGCAGATAACTGTATGCGCAGACTCGATCATTACGCGCTTTATCGCCCGGCTGTGTTTATGGGCCTCGATACCGGGACATTCTTTTTCGACGAGTCTCTAAATGTTGGGAGGCTTTTATCAATTTGAAAATACACTCGCCGGCACCGGTGCGCTTCTATGCTATTCTCGGCTACTCGAGGCACGAGACTCTGTCATTGTAGAGCTCACGAAAAGCCGAGGACGCTTTTATCGAGGCACTGTTTTTATACAATGTACCGAAGATAAAAAGTAATAATGTGCAAGGAAGAATCGGCGTCGTTGCTTATCGATGAGGCTTATACGTGGGATTATTATGAAAACATAAGCCGAATTGTATCTGCGTATAAAAATGGAGGATAAAAATCGAAAGATCGACCGTCTTAATCTGGAATCGCGATCTTGGTGCTTATCGCTCGGAACATCCGCCGCGATCGAGGCCGCGTCTCTTCGTAATCATAATTCCCGAAAACGATAGATAAAGCGTATGAACGAAGAATTTCGATTTGTTTTTAATTCGCGATGAAAACAACCGCGAATCATGTCATAGATTTCGATAAAATCGCACGTTAAACTCATGTTCTAAAAACTTAACTGTTTACCAGTACCTACTTGAAGAGCAATGATAAAACTATACGACGTAGACAACTGTTTAATTATTTTGTAAAATTATAGAAAAAAATTTTTTAATTTATTTTTATATTTTTTTTCGTTAACGACTAGCCAGCGCTACCTCGGGACAGCCAATTTTCGTTAGGCATCCATCTTCGTTTTTCATTTCCGCCTTCTTCGCTCCGCATTGCACGAGCAAATATTATTCAAAGCCGCGAAATGAATTTGTCGATGCGCGCACGTACGGCGCAGCGACGCTGTGCAAGCTCGCTGTTTTCAAATTCATAGCGTGTTTCGGTTAATGCGATCTACGACAGCCATTACCGGTGGCTCGGCAAACAGCATCGAGGGCCTCGCTCTTCTCTGTCTCTTTCGCTCGCTCCCTTCCTCTCCTGGATATGCGAGCCGGCTCGGGGTTCGGATTTTGGGGTCGCAAAGTGCCGGAGGGGGACGGCGATCGCGCCACAATGGAGAAAAAGCGCCCTGTGAGAATGCGTGCGAGAGAGCGCGCCGGCCCTGCTTTCGGGGCCGCGCTCTGCTTCGTCATCTGGTGGTGACTTTTGTAAATATTGTTTGGACAGGCTGGAACCCGGGAAGTGCCGCTGCCGAAGATGGCAATATAAACGATGCGCCGAGAATGAGAACTCGACCATTCATCCATTATACCGGTCTTTTTATCCACTCTCACTCGTGATATGATTATTTATTTTCTCGGAAAAAATTCGTCCGAATAAACTTGTGATTGTGCAACGCAGCCATGACTAATTTAGAAAACAAACGAGCGAACTGCATTAGTCTTGCATCTCCGTATCGTAACCGTATATTCACCGCGGTGGCTGCGTATAGATCGAGCACGACGTACCGGCGAACGTGATAATTTTATTTCGGGCAGATACAAAAGCGCTCCCGTAAAAATAGAGCTTAATTGAAACGGAGAGAGCATTTGACGATACACCGCCGCATCGTCGCCACCCGATCAAACCGCAGCAGCGCCGGCAAAGCGATCTAAAGAGCCTTTGAAAACACATTAAAAACCATTGTCCTCTCTCTCGTGCGCAATCAAACAAAGCCTCGACAAACCGGCCCCTCAGCATACGCTCGCCGATCAAATCCGGCCGGAGGCGCGCGCCCGAATAAAAATAAAGAAATCAAATTTGCCGAGCGGTTAGGTATACGCGGAAAAAAAACCAACAAATAATCGAGCCACGATCGCTCGGGGCAATCCGGGTGCACAATGCGCGATAGGCCGCAGCAGGAGAGGAATAGTGAAAGAAAGCTGTGCTCGCAGTGGCTGGCGCATCGCGCCACCCCTCGGTCAAACCCCTTTTAAATGCTGGTAATGCTGATTACACAACGGAGACGTCCGCACGTGGCGAATGTCTGGAGCCGTCACACTCACACCGGCCAATTTGCGTTTCCGTAATTTCTCGTCCGACAATGGGCGCCGGCGCGGCGACCGCCCGCCTCCCCCTCGGCCGCCTAATCCGTGCCCGCGTTCCGCCGAGTCCATGCGCCGGCGGAACGCCCGCCCGCCCGCGCGCCTAGGGCCAATAATAGAAATTACACGCGGAATGGAGTGCGAACGGTGCTCCACTTTCACACGCTTTCCTGCGACTGTGCGTCGCCCGGATGCACCGAGGGGGGAGGGGAGGGGGGCGAGCGCATCAAGAGTAGTCTCGCGCTCGTTATTTTCCAGTGGGCTGCACGGAATTGATGGATCGACGCGTTATTGAACCTCCACTTTTAATTGCTTCGCCGAATTCGTAGTGTCGAGGGAAATTGCGTTTTAATGCTGGCTGCCTGAAACCTTTTACGATATTACGGGGTTCAAAATTTTAACAGCTGCTTGAAATTATTTTTTTTCCTTTACATTCAATCAATTTTTCGCACCGATTTTCCGAAAGAGGCTCAGAACTACGCACAAGTTAGATGGAATCGTGCACGAGAGGGTTTAAAATAATTAATCGAGTTCTAGAAAATAAATGCATCTTAACTTATTGCGCTTTTTCGCGATACGGGGATTGGCGGAAAAATTTTTGTATAGAGGACCTCCCAAAAAGTGAGCGTTTCGCGTGCGTCTACTGACCGTTGGCTCGGAGGGGGCACAACCTGGTGCCTCTGCCTCCAGAATCCTTGTCCTTCTCGGTAAACCGAGGCATTCGAGCTCGTTCGTGAAAATCGGCCGGAGGGGGACGTCCGCCGCCAGTGTGCGGATTATGACAATAGCCGGGCACAGCGGGGGCCGCTTTCTGGAAAATCCTTCTGAGAATTTTCCCGTTTCCCGCGCTCCTCTCGCGCGGACAATGGCGCCGAGAAAGCCATGCCCCGACTTCGAGAGCCCGGCCGGCCCCGCGCTGGCCCGCACTCGGACCTTCTCGCCCATTCACCGGGGCATTAGCGTTTTCCAAAATCGCTTTAAAGCAGGGAGAGGAGCTTACGCCACGGTCAAAAGTTGAAGGAAAGAGCGAGAAAGAGAGAGAAAGGCAGAGGGAGAAAGACGGGGTGAGCAGCACTAGTGCAGTAGGTTGCTGGGAGACTTCTTTCGAGATGCGATGTAGAAAGAGCGTGTTGTGACGTCGCGACTGAAAGGCCCAGACGCAAACAGGACGTCCGCAGTCGGGCGTCGAGAGGCGAGGCCCCTTTCTCTGATTTATGGGAATGAAAAAATGCGCAGCTGACTCGACGCTGCCACGGCTTTAATTGCTCAAAGATAGCCGTGGCGAATCGAGTTAATCGGATTTCGTCGCGGTCTTTAACTTTTGACCGTGACTTTAGACTCCTTTTCCATTGTTTCGCGCATAAAAATCATCTATTCGCGATATAGATACAACGTTTAAAAGATGTACACTTAATTTCGTTACTATATTTAATTTTTTAATTTTTATAACAACTGTGATTAAGATCTGACTTCTCACCGAAGGAGAGGTTCGTCTGACAAACGTAAAGCGAAATTGTTAAGGCAACAAAAAAAAATCCGTTCTCAATACAGGACGCAGCCGAGGTTTACAGAGGATGCACGCGGAGATGAAAAAAAATTCCGACCGGAACAATGGCGGCGGCGGCAGTGTACAGAGCCCGAGGTTCAAAATGAAATCTCGGTAAAAACGGGGTAAGCTTACTCTTCCGTGCGTGTCGCTTTTCACTATGCGGATAAAAATGATCCGAGCGCGCACCCTCCTCCACCCCATTGTCATTGTCCCGTATTTAACTCGAAAATTGTATTAACGAAATAAAGTTTGATGATAGAGTCCGATTTCCGTCAAATACGCCCTCCCACTTTACACCCCTGCCGATGAAAACAATCCGCCGAGCCGACGACGATTTCCATTCTGGGTGTGTAATGAAATTAAATTAATTTCCAAAGGGATTCGAGAGAGCAGTTGAAAAACGTAGTGTGCCGATGTGTAGGCTGCCTCGAGCGCAGTAGGCGAGAGGAAGAGGGAGAGAGTGAAGCGCTCGATTCTTTATTTAAACTGGAGTGTACACAGAGCGCGAGAGAGACGAGCTGAATGTCGGGAGACGGATTAAAAGCGCGAAGGAGAAAAGAGAGCGAGAGCGAAAGGGAAAGGGGACTCGTGGCGACCAAGATGGAAAGAGAGGGAGCGAAAAAAAGGGGGAGATCGCGAGCGGAGGGAAAAATGAGGGGAAAGGCACACGAGAGAGGATCATTTGAATGAGTAATACTACACCTCGCGTACACCCACCCACACTTCTATGAATCTCTCTCTTTCTCTCTCGCGAAGCCAAGAGCGGCGGAGAGGAGAGAGAGAGAGCTTTGTTTGATACTGCGCATTGTGCTCCCTGCCACCGGTTCACTTTATACTTGTGCTCCATTCTCTTTCTCTCTTTCTCTCGTTCGCTTTTTGGAGCGAAGCTGCAACGACGGCGGCAGCAGGCACGCCGTAAGGACGCGTTCTCTACCTGTGGGATCAACTGCTGAAAATTGTATTATAATGCGACGAGGCCACGACAATGAGGGAGCCCAGCGTTCGAGTTGCCTTATGCCAATCTTTCCCTAGCGGGGGCGGTTATGATTTCAATGCGAGAAAGAGAGAAAAGGGCCACGCTCCGCGCCGTACCTTTGCGAGCGGGGGAGGACAAACGCTGCTCGATTTCATTCGAGTTTTTCGGGCTACCAGCATTACCTCGCCGCGACTATTATTGTTGTTCCATCCTTATGTTCCGATTATAATTGACGCGGATGCAAAGTAGCCGTGTGCCCGCGTAGCCACAGGCCGCCTCCTTTACATCTGCGCATTGTGCGCTCTAATGCGATTATGGCGAATGGGACGAAGTTCCGGGTCCAACTGACCGAAATCGGCTCCGGGAGATCAGAGAAAAAAAAAACAGATACATAAACGGTTTATTTCAGAAAATTTCCGTCCGCATTTTAACGCGATTCAGACGACAAAAGTGTGCGGCGTTCCTGCGCGCGGGAGATATTAGAATACAAAAAGGAGCGCGGAACAACTCGCGGCAGCGCGTAGTTGCGAAACGCCCTGGACGACAAGATTCGGCAATGTAGGCGCGCAACGGCCTGCGGGAGTAGCGTGTCGCGGCGATAAGGCGCGGCTCCCACCCCCGGGGCGCGTGTTGCGCGGACGTGTAGCCGCGAACGTGTACACACGTGGGCTACGCGCAGATAGCGAACGGAGCACCGGGAATTTCTCTCTATCTCTTGGGCTGCTCACCCCCCGCCTCTGTCTGTCTCTCTCCTCTCTCTTTCTCTCTCTTGCCACGATGTTTATCCCGAAGTTCGGGCCCGCCGCTTATCGGTCGATTGTTCTTTTACAAGCTCGTGTTTTATGGTGCACCTTGGATACGGCCGCGCTAACAGATTTGTTTGCACGGAAATGACGTTTATGGACTTCCCAGCTCTAAGGACTGCGTTATTTTGCTATTCTTAAGATGTTGCGGGAGACCCAGCTGTGCGGGGCGGGGAAACGCTTCTTCGGTCGAAAAAGTTTAGCGAATGAATTTTTGTTGCTCGAAACGCCAGCGGTCGAATTTTCATTAACCTAAGTATTTCCGTTCGGGGAATTACTAATTTCTCATGATTATTACACTAATTATGCGCCGTTTCGGAAGTATTGAGATCTAAATAGTCCATCTAGAATCTAATTAAGAGAGCTACCCTCGAATCTACAATCTACTTATTTAGAATTGTAAAAATATTCAAATTTTTAATATAATACAGTATTTATCGCTTTATCTCTTAGTTTTCTTTCTCTATCTATGAATCCTATACCCATATTTGGGAAATTGTGGTCTATATCGTACCGCGAGCTGCGGAGAGGAGAAAAAAAAAGAGAAAGTTCGGAAAAAAAGTTGTTTTTCGAAAAAATTCTATCTCACAGATCGAGTCCTAATTATACGAAAATTTATGGGGCTTTACCGCACGACCCTTCTAAATCAAGATAATCGACTTCGGCTGTCTCAAGATAATCATCATTGCCGCCTTGCAGCCGGACGGATGAAGAAGCAGAGCAGAACGAGAACCGAAACATCAAAGAAAAGTTTGAAAATACACAGGAAAATGAAATGGGGTGGTAACGTTGAATTTTTTTCCGTCTCTCTCGCTCGCCTTCGAGATTCAGGCTTGATGTATGGCCGATTTTTCTGAAGTAGCAGACCCTTTTACTCGAGGAGCGTCGTCTCCGCTCTCACGCGGAAAGGGATGCCACCGAGGAGGCAGGTACAGCTCTCTTCTGGCCCTCCCTGCATCCCTCGCCTGCACAATGCCACCGAACGCCGCGACCTTTTTGGGACTGTCGCTGGAACTGATCCGACGTTGCCACGTTTACCAAATACCATCACATAACTTCTCTCCGACTCTCCCAATTTGATAATTTCATTCTTAAAACTTAAAAAAATCCTCATCGATGAAAGAGCGAATTGATATCAGCTTTCTTACACGCAATACTAATTTATGAAAGATACAAAAAAAAGTTTGTTCGCAAGATAAGGTGCGCGAGTAGCGTTGAAAAAATAATTTCGCACAGCGAAAACAAAGCCTCGAAGTTTAAATCGGTCTCGGCTTTAAAAGTAAAGAAAAGCTCTTCGCAAGATACATTGCGAGGCCTTGGGGATGGGAGCCCGAATTCCCGTGCCCTCGAGACAGGCCCGTTAAATATTCAGCCGCCTAATAAAATATTCCCTGTCTCCGACGCCCGAACTCTCGCTCGCAGCCGCGCGAAATAAAGAGAGAATCGAGAAGTGTCTCGCGTGTTTTCAAATGAAAATACATTCTTTATCGACAATAAGACTGGGATTATGTCGGCGCATACGACTTTGGCCGAGCGTCTCCTGCATATCCGACGGAGAGGGAAGGACCGAGGGAGAAGGACGGAGAAACACTTTTAAATACTGTACGAGCAGATTCAATTGATATTCTGATCGGCTCTCGGGCGCGCACACTCGGACAATTTGACTCCCTGAACAAGTCGTGTGGCGTCCGACTCGACCGATAACGTATCTTCATTAAGACCGATTGGATTTTATTTCCTTGTTGATGAAACACGTCCAAACACTGGTGCAATCAATTCAGTAATTGAATTAATGCACGTGTCATATTAAATCAGTCCCAGAGAGCAGTGAGCTCAAAAAAATACATAGTTACGAAAGAAAACAAACAGCACTCGTTATCCGCAAGTGGCGCACGCCGCGGTTCGACAGTTTTAGAAGAAATAATATAATGGAGGCTCTGCTCTATATTTCGCGAAGTAGCTCGGGGTGGCATGGCCGCGGAAAAAAAGCCTACGACTCGCGGGCGCGCGCGCATTCGTATCGGTCTAAAATTGTTGGCAAAGATAATAAACTCGGTGTAGTCTCCCGCTGGCCGGGCCCCTCAATGACGCCTCGGCGTTCGCCTCGCCGAGCCGGGCATCTAAAGCGTTTTCAGATCAGTCGTGTCAGGCGCGCGAGAGTCGCAGCCAGAAGGCGCGCTCTCGCTCGCTCGCCCGCGACTTCGCCGTGGTTATTTTAATAACGTTATAATAAGACGTCGGGGATTGATGCTAAACTATTTGCTGGCAACAAGCTCCAAAGCGCCTCGCGCGAACATCCAACGACGCCGAGTTATACTGCTCCTCCCTGTCGCTCTCTCCTCCTTCGTCTCTCTCGCTCTGTAGAGCTAGACTCTCGGCCGCGACGCGATATTCTCGCGGGTTTTACGCGAAGCCCCGGAGCTCTCTCGGAGAGCAGCGACTTTCGTCTTTTGAGATGTCTAGATCTAAGGCTCGTCACCTAAGAGTCATTAACATACCAGCTCTTGTGACTCGTTCGCTTCCCCCTTCCCCCTCTCTTCCTGATTCTCCACTATTCCTCGGCGTTTCTTACAAACTTCGCGATAAAATTAAACGAAATTTTTCCTTACTTACATCACATTTTATTTTCGACAATACCGAACGAGCCTAGTCTGAAATTCTCTCTTTCTAGCTTTGGAAGGCGAAGGAGAAGTTAAGAACGCAATCTTTTTTTCGTTTTTCGTTGTATATCACGGTGCTCGAAAGCGCCGAGTATAATAATATCCGATCAAGCGATTATATTAATCAAATCAATCCGAGGAATCGGTTTAAAATGTCCAAAGTGAAAATATCCTTTCGCATCGACTGGGAATGTTAATGAGCTCGTCGTTGATCTCTCAATTTTCACGGAGGAAAAAATATGTTCCTTTAACGAGACGCAAACAGACAGCGTCCGAACTAACGAAGCTGCAAATCGAATAGTTCACGAGGCATAAAACATTAGTTTTTAATGGCCGCGCGCGCAATATTCGGCCTCTCGTGCGTGTGGACTCACCGCGTATAAGCGATGCCGTCCGGCAAATAAATGTCAGCAACTCGATTAATCGGACACTAAACGGAATCTCCCCAATAAATCAGAGAGAGAAAGAGAGAGAAGGGGGAGAGGCGCGAAGAAAGGAGAGCGCGCTGCCTATCCTCTCTTCTCCGCAAGTGGCAAATGAGCCGAATTAAGAGCCTCTCGCGTCACGATGCGATACACAATGAACGCGTAAGCGCGCAGTGCCCTCGATATCAAATTCGAGCGCGAGTGCGAGAGCCAAATGAAGACGAACGACCTTTCGCGCTTGACCTTAGCGGCGACCGATCGGCTGCCTCACAGCTGGTTCATCGGAAAATGCACCACCGCGTATCAGCTGAAATTCGATAAGCGTAGAACCGCGAAGTCGTATTATTTACCGAAGCTCAGGTAGACGCTCGTTAGTCGTGATTTAACGTACCGGTAGACTGCAGTCACTGTTTGAAGCACACTCTCTAAAGTTGAAACAGTGAAGTTTGCGCACTTATAACTATTTTACAGTGAAAATTCACTGATTTACAGTGAAATTCACTTGTAAATCAGTGAATTTTCAC
>JAWWEN010000038.1:17025006-17063392 GCA_035582955.1 Sycophila texana | reverse complement strand
TAAATCAGTGAATTTTCACTGTAAAATAGTTATAAGTGCGCAAACTTCACTGTTTTCACTGTTTCAACTTTAGAGAGCATGAATGCACTGTCCCATTGGAATCAAATTCGAGTTTTCCGTAGAAAGACCTCGACTTTGATCCAAGGCTTGAATCTGCTCACGAATCATTTATCTCGGTACGAAATAAAAAAGAGGAGAAGTGCGGTTCCTACACTTTTCTTCTTGCAGATAGAAGTACAATTTCAATTGATTTAAAAGATGATTAAGAAGTACAACCGCTTTACAATGAGAGGATGCACTGTGATAGACGCTATTAGACTCATGAATTTATATTACGCATCAAATTAAACGCTAAACTTTAAGGATAGGCAGTACACGCTCGAAGAAAGCAGAAGATTTATAATGCTGTGTAACCCAAGTTTCTCGGATAAAATTAATTAGATAATAAATTACATAATAAAATTTTATCAAAACTCGTAGCTTCAGTAGCTGAATACCGATATAAACGCTTTATTGAGTTATAAATTAATCGGGTCTATTTGCCGAAAGTGTGCTCGCGGCGGGAATGCAAAATCGGAGGGTTTCTCCGATTGAAATATCGAGCGACGCTGACGCGTGCTTTAAAATGCAAATTCGTCCATTGAATCGCAGCAAAGTGAAAAAAGGGAATAAAAAAAAGGAGGGGAAAGAGGGAAAGGCGAAAATCGCCGGTAGATTTCGCGGCGCGTAAAACGATTTGCGCCCGGCTTCGGGCCGTAATTCGCTGACGTCTCACTCGTGTCACCCGGTATAACGCTCGGCTCGGTGAACGGAGGATGATGACACTCGCGGGCCGAGCGGCCGCGGCGGCGCCCGAGAGAGGGCCGAGAGATATTTTTACGTCGAAGTGGAGCGACACGCCGAGAGGCAACAGAGATGCCTGCGCGCCGCGCGTCTCGCTTCAAGTGCGAATCGTTCGCCACGCCAGTAAAACCCAAAGCCCCTCATAACGCGGCCGAACGCCGACCACCCGACGACTTTTTCCTTCTATCTATAAGCCCTGGCCTCTCGCCCACACTCGGCTTCGTTAATATTTACTGGGGAATTAAAGTTCGCGAAGCGCCTCGCGAAATTACCCTCCCGCTAGTATCGCTGCCTACAGCTGGCTTTACGAACCTCTCTCTCTCTCTCTCTTTCTTCCTTTTTTCCCTCCCCTCTGCAATTCCGATTTCTCATTCAGCCGCTAATTTTCATGCGATGGGCGCTTAAAAATATTCGCTTCCGCGCTATCAATCGACCTGCCGCGTCGATTGGAAATTCTTACGACTTCGCTCGCGGTTCAGTTCCTACTTTGAAAAGAGAGGGAGAGAGAGGGAGAAGGAGGGAAGCAAAGGCGTCTAGAGCGAGATGGAATAGATGTTGTTTTGTAGTGCCGGAATAGATATTGGTGGTGGCTGGCGCGGAGACAGGGAAGTGCCACTATTTCTGACGAGCGTGGGGCTTCTTCTACTTTTCTCTTTCTCTCTCGCTCTTTCATTCGTCTTGCCCCTTTCGCAGAGCGCGACCGAAGCTTCTCAGGGCGAAGGAGAGAAAGAGCGAGATTTCCAAGCGCTCGTGCGCGGTAATAGAGAACAGACGCGCACGATGATGCCAGGAATAACCGTCAAGATGTCACACTTTCCATATAGACGTCGCGCTTCGATTCCGCTGCCCGATAACCCATCCAAAGACCGCTGACTTATACACCGTCGATGCCACCCCCGACAAATTGCGCGATTTGCGCCTCCGGTTTCCACTCGAAATTAGTCGCGAATGCCCTATCCTTCGCTCGATCGTAAATTTTAAAATCCGCGAACTGCCGGGAAAAATATGGTTCGCCGCGTAAACACTCGATTGGCAAAACACGCATCTGCCGCTGAACCATCGCTCAATGTCAATCGTCGGCAAATCACTGTTCTAATCAAGTGCCCGTGATGCGCTTATAGGGTGGAATGCAAAAAGACAAAGGAGCGTCGAATAAAGTGTCGTCGCGCGAATACGCGCAGTGTGTCGGGCCGCGAGCATCGAACGCCAAGTATGCGACGACATCGAAAAAGGAGAGCATATCAAAAGACAATTTCGTTGCATTGACGCGGGCCTGCCAAGAGAGCGCGGAGCGGACGCGTCGATAGAACAACAAGCTAATTGCCAAAGCCACCGCCGAAGAGGAGGGAGTAGTCCCGCTCTTACGTCGCCTCGCGCTTGAGGCTAGGCGATGCGCGATCGTCAAGATCCACTTCGGTTCTGGATAAATCTCCTTTTCCGATTGTTCGCCGCCGAGCCGTGCATGAAAATGGGCCATTAACTCCTTCACCGACTGTGAATAGGAAAAAAATGAGGGACCATTAAAAATTTGGCATAGCGGCCATTAGAGCAAAGCAGGTGGAACGGCAAAGTAATTGCTTCTTATTTGTAGTCAGTTATATCAAATGAATTTTCGTCAAGTCCTCTAATAGCTTCTTAATTGCGTCAAATAGACAAATGAAGCAGTAATTAGTCAATTTAGCGGACCCCTTTACCTTGAAGTCATTAAAAGAACAAAGAAACGTTTCAGAAGTCATCTAACCCGGCAGATCACAAAGTGACCGAAACGGAAGTGAAAATCGTTCAACGATACCCATACTAACTCGAGTCGGAGACCGCAGAAAAAAAACGCAGCGGCAGACAGTATAACGTAGTCAATTCGAAAGAGTTAACGATACGCAAATTCGAGGAATTTAAAGAAATGTAAAAGGAAAGAAAAGGGAAGCAAAGTGTGTACGTGTGCATGCGAAAAGAGGAGAAAAGGAGGGGAACACGAGGCGAGAAGAGAACGAAGCACGTGGGTGTCGAAACAGGCAAGTAGGTGCCGGTAGCTCGGGCCGAGCCGCGCGCAGCTCTTGTACTAAATGCGATGTGACGATGACGTGGGTTTGATGAATGTCAGTCTGGTTATCGACGTCCCGTGTACAAGAATCGACTTCATAAATTTTGTCCCTGTCTCGCGCTGCAGCGCCGCCGGAGGAGAGAGACGTAGCGTCGATGCCGCGGAATCGGGGTCATTATCATAGAGTCTCGTGTAGTCGCATACACGTCCACACGCACGTTGCCCACGGCGCATGCAACCACCATCCGACACTAAGTTCCCATCGCCAATATGCGAGCGAGAAGGAGGGAGCGAGAGAGCATCCGAGCAATGATTTAAATGCGCACAATGAGACATCCTGCACGGGCGTCGTCGACATGCAAAATCAATAACTCCGTCGTGCTCGTTGTCGTCGTCGTTGTCTTCCCGAGCCAAGTCTCGCGCATAATGCGATGTCTAAGGCAAGGAGACGCGCGCCGAGAGAGAGAGAGAGAGAGAATGACCGAAGTAGGAAATATTCCTGATCCTCCAGATAAAGAACAGGTTCATGTGCGCGAACGTATACAATCGTGCGACCGGGCCACATCGTCCGCCGCGTTTTTCCATCGCTCGTTACGAGGGGCCGTATTAAAAAACGCTCCTTACTATTTCACCATATTCCACGTGTGTTCTAATCGTTCGAGCTAACCAGTCGTTCGAGCATGTGTCGTCTAATGTGTCGGATAATTTTATGAAGGTCACGCGGCACGATCAAGTTATATATCAAATTATCAGACGAAAAGCGCGGTACTACCGGAGAAAAAAACCCGTTTACATTGATTTTGATTAAAGTAGAGAGCTTCGAGATGAATTGGTTTCGCTTACAGTGTTCAAAAAGAAAACGATCTCCCGCCAATAACACGTTGGTAAGTTAACGCAGGCAGATAAGTCAAATTTACAAGCCAAATCATGCATGCATTCATACCGTACGTTTGAGACAGCGCACTAAAGACACTCACTCGCCGAGCCAAGGAGGAACAAGAAGACGAGGAGGAGGAGGAGGACGACGAACGGAAAAAAGGTACACCGATACCGCTGAATCACGTCGTCGCGTACACGACATTGAACGCGGAACGTCGATTCGCCCGTTGTTGCTTTCCCCTTTTTTATACCTCCCTTTCTCTCTCTCTCTCTCTCTCTCTCCGTCGTCTCCGTCCTTTCGCCGAGTAGCTGTATGACGAGGCGAGGAGGCGCGGAGAGACCGGAGACAGAGACGTGTCGTTACTTGGACTCTGCACGCCGGTTGGCACACCTGCCCGGCATTCCCGCCAACCTAGTCCACGCGCGCGCGACTCGTGTACGTGCACTACAGGCTCGACGAGGAGGGCGTTCACGGATCTCTACGCTGAACTCATGTCTTCCAACCCCGTTTGCCATTGTTCCACGGCGTATGCAGTGCCTCGCGAGAGGGGGCGAGAGACGATCATGGTTACGTTGCTTTTCTTTTTTTTTCAGGAGTATTTGGAAATCGCAGGAAAGCGATATTAAAATTCAACGTCTAATTAGGCAGACCTTTACACTGGTTTTACGTTAATTTTTCGACGGGAATTTAATGAAGAGCTTGTTAGAGCTACTCGACGGAAGAATCGTGTCATTTATTCAAATGAGTACAAGCTCGTAAAAATCTTTCTTTTTCCACGGTCTATGCATTAATTCATGACTCTTTCTTTGAAAATGATAGTGGGAGGCGATCGAGGGAGCTTATGAGGACTAATGAAGCAAAGTGCAGAATGGTAAACTCTTTTTTCGATTTCGACGCTTCTTTCTTCGGGACGCGATGCTGGAGCAGATCTCGGGACTATTGTCGCCGGAGATAAGGCTTCCGCGCTTATAAACCTTTCGTCTCGCGCTCGCGCACTACGCTTATACGAGACGAACGAAAGAGCGAGCGAAAGAGAGAATACGACAATGACCACCCAAGCGCTATCTCCGAATGACAAATGCAAGCCTCCGCGTGTATATCGGGCTCGTCTCCCGCGGACAGGCGCAGTCAGGATCTGTCTACCTTTCAACTGCCGATCTCTCCTCTCTTTCTCTCATTCCCTCTCTCGCTCTCTTCTCCTCTTTTTTGGCCTCACTCAGCGCGGTCCCACGAAAGTAAGAATGAGATAGCGCGGCGCGGGGTGTTGAGAGGTGTCGTCGCCGTCGTGGTCGCCTTCGAGCGCCGAAGGCGCAGAAGAAAAAGGGTGCAAAGAAGGCGCCATGGTTCTTCTTTCTAATGCTTGCGTTTCGAAGCTTGTCACTACGAAAATCAGTCCGCGACGTGTTTTCGCGGACAACTCCCCACTGACTGATCCACTCAACGATGTGTCTCGGGTCTTCTCTTTCTCGCTTTGTCCATCGATTGTTATCGTCGGCCATGTGTCCCCAAAATTGAGAATCGCGATTGATTTTCATTCGCGCGTGTATCTGGAGTTCTGAATTTAAATCGCAAAATTACCAGAGGTGGTAAAGATAAGGAAATTAAATATTATTGCGAAGAATATTTGTTTACAAAAAAGCGTTTAAATTTCAACTATTTTCACATCTAAAAGAATATAGAAACAAACGGATGCGGTGAATATATAAGTTGAAAATAAAAATAAAAATTTTATTAATTAACCAAACGAGAATTCCGATTCTGCATGAAAAGTGCCAATTTTAAAAAGAGCGAGCGGAAACGGAAATATGGAAAAAAATAAAAAAAACATCGTTCATTAAAACTGCAGTGATCCAGGAGGTTCGGTGCTCTTCATTTTTCTAGCTTCAGCCCAATGTGTTTCTCTTTCCAAGTCTCGACAGGTCGGAGACACATCGGTCGACGTAAAAGCTCTCCGAAATTAACGGGTTAACCCGCGTACGTCCGCAGCGGTCGTTAAATTTAGATGGCCGCGCGCTTGGAAAAGGTGCGCTCGTTTTTGCCCGGCTCGAAACAGACGTGCACGCATATACGCAGACACGCGTCCGCGCGCAAAGAAAAGGGAGAAACAAAAAAAAAAAAAGTAGAAAAAAGCGACCAGACGAAGCGAAAAAAGTTTGCTCGTGAAGAGATGCCACACTCGTAAAATCACTGAGACGACGCGCCCGCGGCAGTAGCAATAACAAATAAACGACCGCACCGCGCACATACGTCATCTGAAACAAATTTTGCTATTCTATTTACAAATCGCCTCCACTGATTTTTTTCGTCGCGCCTGCGACTCCCTTAATTGACTAATTCGCGGTTTTATTTCAATTCGCGTGTAACATTAAAGTGCAATTTACAAATTGCCAATAATGCGAATAAATGACGAAATTTGTATTTTACTACGCCATTACGAACGGCCGGGAGATAGGCGTGCTCGCTCAGGGGAAGAAAGTTCTCTCGTTTTACTACCTCGAAATCGAGTAGATTCCCGTTCTAGTCCGGAAGTCGTAGGAATTTCGAGTTCCCGCTCGGTTTGCCGAGATGCATCCGGTCGTATACGACCCTGTAACAACCCTTGCGCACAGTTAAACGTCGATTTTCATTCGTGCTATCCGCCCGTACTTCGTCTCCCCCGCACTTTATTTACTTTGTGCCTATCAAGTATCACGTAAAATTATAATTATACCCTGTAGTAAATTCGAAAAAAAAAAAACTGATAGTCGACAATGCGTTCAATCCAGTCGATTGAGCCTGAATGCTAAAGTAAACTTGATTAACCAAACAATCCTATCGGAAGGACAAAAAGTAATAATGCAAATTTTTGCACGGCTTCATCCGATTTCATCCGTCACCCCAAACCATACAATCAGACGGCGCAGTGAGATCAGTGGCGGGAAGGGTCGCGGAGGCGCGCAAAGCCCGAACTCCCTAGGCCTGCATATCGAAGTGCTCACAATGCGGCGAGCATTTGCACACGAGCTCCGCTAAGGCTCGCCGAGTCGGCGGCACCGGCGAGATTCGCAACCCTCTAATCCTCTAATAGGATTTATAAACGTGAGCTCAATTACCTTCAGTCAAGTAATATGCTCGCACACCCGGACGCGCCTCGGCCATTTACCACCGGCAATTTCCGCTCCCTCGCAAGCCCAGTAACTGGGATATTAAGCAGCCGTGGATTAGTGATTGTAACGCGGGCGTTTCTCGATACCGCAGGCATTTCATCGATGTTCGCATTCAACGATAAAAAGAAACTCTGTATTTTACCTCTCCCTCCGTTCGTTAATCGGATCGCCAACGTGAACGAAAGCGACAAAAATGAAGTTGCATTTGTATAAGAAAGTTGAAGATTTACTGAGTTACGGTTTGAAATATACTCAAACTCGACAGAAGATCAAGATCAGATATGGCCTTTTAGGAATTTATTGACGCGCAAGGATCTTTGGAGGTCCGCCGATAAGTCCGATAAAATGCCTGAAAGAAGTGTCTCGTGGCTAAAAAGCGCGCGACTGCCGGCGTATTTATGTCCAGGATTCGGGTGATTCAAATACTCGCGCGCGTCTTCCTCCGATGACTTTTTCACTAAACCCTTCAGTTCTCCCTCTTTTCGTGGGGCCGCAATAACGATAAAGTTCTGGCACCGACGCGGTCAAGATTCATCTTTGCAAGCAGCTCACGTAGTGTCACTTTTTTCACGATCGTATATCTGGCTGGGATGGGGCCTACGCCTGGGAGTCACGCAAAAATGCCCTCACGAATGGCTTTCTTCACACCTCGCGCGAGATCTCAGACAACTGCTCTTTTCTTTCCCCTTACACGACTTCTCGTAAAAAAATAACACTTTACGCGAAACCTGATACGTATAATTTGGTCGTAAGATGGTGCGCGCGAAAATTTACGTAAATACGATTCTTTTATTTTGTGTTATTTTATCGTGACATCCTTTTTTCATTTAATCAATTTACACATATTATTTGAATTTTACTACAGCTTAGTTTCAGAACAATTATTTTCAAGTTCTATGTCGGAATATACTTGATTTCAACTGTATAAAATCTACGGTGGTTTCTGGATATTTTTAAAGGATAGTACTTAAGATTTCGAAACTTCAGGCTCAACCACGTTATATTTACGCACAATAAACTTGAAACTATTATTTCATTTTTTTCTTTCTAGTTTACGCTTTGAGCAAAAATGCGACAAATTCGCGAAAGGGACAACAATCACGTGACTCTGTACATTTTTTACGATTAAAAAAAAAATAACTACGTTGATTCCCCCTCGCATTCGAGAGTCCTACGTCGACCGATGTGAAGAGTTAGAGACGGCGCGAACGAAAGGTGAAAAAAAAGTAGAGTAAAGGAAAGGACAGAGGAAGAGAAAGAGAGAGAAACAGAGAAAGAGAGTCGTATATCGGCCACATTCCCTCTCACTCTGGCGCACTGTCTCTCTAAGGGCAGTACTCCTGAAAAGTGACTCCTTCCCTTCTCCTTTCAAGCGAGCCGGCCCGTTAATCCTCCACAGATCCCGGCGGGATCCCACGGAGATGCACCCAGAGAATTTGCATACAAGATCTCCCCCGGCATCTCTCGCTCGCGCTCACTCTCTCTCCCCAGCGAGCTTGGCGACGCTCCTCCTTCTCCGCCTCGTCTTCGCTTCTTTTCCCTTCTACGATCGCCTCTCTCCTTCTTTCACCTCCTATGATGCCACGGTAACTACCACCACTTGACTTTCAGCCGTTCGCCATCATCGACCCGCTTATAAGTGCGCCCTCGCATGTGTGCACGCGTCTCGACCGGAGGACATGGGAACCCCTTTCCATACTTTGAAATCCACACTCCGATCTCGTTTATGTTACGCGTTTCTTAGAAAGTCATCGATATTTCTAGTAACGAAAGATTCCGCGGAGAAAAAAAATTGCTCACTCTATGCGTGTTCTCCGATCCGCCTCGATCCAGCACACAGTTCCAAGGAATCCCAAAGCGCGGAGCGAAATCGGGCGACGCGCGGGCGAGGTGCGACCGCGAAAAAAACAGAGGAGAGAAGCAAAACAGCTAAGCGGCGGTCCTCCCGAGGGAACAATGCCAGCGCGCACCGCGGCAAAAGCCGAAGCTTTTAAAGAGCAAGGGGCGCCCCTCCTTTCGGTGCGCGCGGCTTTGAAATGCACCTGAGCACGCGGAGGGAGGCCGGAGAGAACTAGCGTGGACTCGCGAATTCGCATATTTAAACAGGGCCCACGGGAACCCTTCGGCTTTACATTGATTTTGCGAAGGAGGAGGAGGTGGTAGCCGAGGGATAAAAAAACGCGAGATTTCCTCCGCCACTCGCCGCGCGACCATTCTCACCGGCCGGTGGACCGCGAGGCTCGCTAACAAGAGAGAAAGAAAAAATATCGGTGTTTTTTTTTTGTTGTTGGCCAAAGACGAAGGAACGAGAGGTATACAGGCGACGCGATCGCCGCTTACGTACTTTTTGCAGCGCGCGAGAGTGCGGATGAGATGTCGATGAATCTATTGTGTTCGGGCGACAAGATGCCGCGTGGCGAATTTGCATACAACGTCGACGCGCAGCACGTCCGAGGCATTTTTGCGGGACGGACTGCAATTTCCGAAGACGGTAGCTTGATTAAATTTAAGAGGGAAGCGAGGGCCGCGCGCGCGCGATAAGGCGACGCTTTAATCGACGCCGAGTGAGCGTCCAGAAATTAATGGCCGAGGCAGGGAAATTAATCACAAAGCAAACGAGTCTTGCGTTACAACCAAGTGATTTCCGATATAATTAACTTTTTCCATTTAGAGCCGGCACGTCGGGGCTACCGCTTCCTCGCACTTCCTAAATCATAATCGAACACCCATCTACTTAGCGGTTCCTCGAGGAAATTAAAAAGACAATCGAGGAACGCCCACAAGACGGGGGCCGAGGGGTTCGCACGAAATCGATCAAATGGGAAGAGCGGCGCGCACACGAGCTCATCCGGGCCAAAGTGACGTGAGCCCGAAGAATTTGACGCTCGCACTCCGTCGGCTGGGCTGGGCCGGGGCTCCGTCCGTGCACCGTCGGCCGCTACCCCCAAAGTTAATCCGAGCCATATACGCGAGCTATTACCGTTAATTATATTTTCGCCGAGCGAGCGCGCCTTCGGGCTCCTCGGCACGGGGGCGGCCGGCGCACGCTCTCGCCGATACACAGACGCACGCGCACGTGGCCGGATAGCTTCTGCGTGGGAAGGGTGGCCCCGCGCCGCGACCCCTCGATATACGCCGCGCAGTACACACTCGAGGCTTCCCCCCGATGGATCCCCGCATGGAGGCAGGATTAAATTGGCACCAATTACCAGCAAAACACCCTTCACGCTCCCTCCCTTCTCGCTTTTTCCGCAGCTCCGCTCCGCCACTCTGCGCCCGTCTGCCCCGGCAAAGTCGTGCTGCTCTCCTTTATTTCGAGGTGTCTTGCGCGGCTGGCTGCTGCGGGGGCGAAACAAAAGCACCACGCAGCCGCGTAAATGATTTCCTACCCGCTCGGCCGTATTATTTATTCAGCGCCGCTAGTTTTCGTTTTATTTTCCTTGCGGCAGCGGACCTCATCTGTGCTGATGACTCGTCAAAGTGCGTATATACAACCGATCGAATGGGAGACTGGGACAACGGTTCGACGAAGCTGCGAATCTCGCGGAAGTTCCCGGCGTTGATTGGTGCGAAAATTGCATAGCTAATATCGGAGCGGGCGCTGGTGTCGCGCACTAATAAGGGGTGGTCGAAGGGGGCGAAGGAAGGGCAAAAAAAGGAGGAAGAAGAATATACGTGAGGAGCACGCGATGCGCGGGCGGAGAGGCTCGGCTCGTTCCGCGGAACGCCATAAGTTTTCATAATGCATTGATAATGGCGAGCGCGCGCGAATGGGGCGTGACCCGCTGGCCCAGCTGACGCTCTTCGGTAATAGCGGAGGAGCGTGGAAGTTATCGCACTCCGGGCCCCCGCGCAGGTAGCAATCGCGCCGCCTCCCTCTAGTTGATCGCTCTTTTATATTGCGCGAGGCTCATCCTCTCGTTCCCCAATGTCAATAGGGCGGTAATTGCGCCCGCGAAACCTGTCTTTAAGCGAGCGCTCGCTAATCGTTATTATTTGTTTTTGCTTCATCCTCGCCCGCTTCATTAATTTTCAACGAGAAACCGGCTCTCCCTATATTCTTTTCTGGGGCCGGGAATTGTTTTGTATATCGCGGCATCTTCGGAAAAATGCTTATCTATTTTTCAGAGGAAGCAATCGGTATAAATGCTTCATCTGGTATTAGAACGACTAACGCACAAATGAAATGAGTTTGTCTACTTTTCATTGCTGAAAGCATCTGCTGTAGACCGGCATTTATTCGCAATTGATTCCCGGCACGAGTGCATAATTCACGGTGAGTATCGTCCGCTCAAATAAATAGTTTATACCGAATGACTAATGCGATTCGTACATCGGCGAGGAAGGGCCGAGTACGTAATAAGCGCTTACCGATCGTACCATCTTTACTCGTGAAAAATTAATGCGATCATTTGAATGGTATTCCAAAAAATCAATTTCGCGAAGAAAAAGAAACCTTTTATATCCGGATAAAATTCAATAAAACGCTCTGCAATAAAGTCTCGGCGGCCGCTAAATTTTCAAAATATAACGCACTCCTTCCGTCGGACCAAGAAAAGAAACTGAAAGTGTCATGCCACGAAGACAATGTATTTATAAGCGTTATATTCGCCCTCGAAAATAGAGTATAGCGCGAGTTCTCGATTCTACCGATCTATTTCGGTAGAGACGCAACCCGTGGCAAAGTAAGAAAAAAAAACGAGAGAAAGAGAGAGAGAGAGAGAGAGATGAGCTGGCGAGCTGTGGGAGCGCGGGACACAGAGGCTGCTGCGGCGCCGAGAAAAAGATCCGTAATTTTCCACGAGAGAGTCGTACCGGGTAAAATAAGTTTTCCGAGGAGTCGCCTGCCACGTCAGTCGCGCGAGCGCGTAGTTACCTCGACAACAGCCGGCGACGAGAGCGTACACACGCCGCGCGGCAAACAGACGAGCGCGAGGGCAGGCGGCGTGCACGGAGAAGCGCGGCAATAATTGCCCGGTGTGTGCAGAGGCGCGACCGACTCCGCGGAGCTGCGGCGGGTGCGAGAGAGAAAAGAGAGAAGCCGCGGCTTCGATACACAAATGGGCGGGTATAGCGCGCCGCGAGGAATATCGCACTCGGCTCCAATTGGCCGAGGGTGTCGTTACACTTATCGCATTACTCGTGCGCCTTACACGTGTGTGTATGTGCGCGACGTGCGCGTGACGCTCGCATACGTGCGTCGCGCTCCTCCGTATACATATATGCGTGCGCGACGCTCCACCACCTTGCCACTTTGAGTTAATTTTACTTCCTTTTAAGAAACGAACGGAAAAATTTATCGCTTTGGCAAAGAGCGGTTGCCGGTGTCTATTCATTTCCTCGCTCTGATCGGTGTTCACCCCATGTCTTTTTATTCACTTAACATTTCGACTTATTTTAGAGTATTTTTTTTTTTATTTTTACTTTTCCATTCGAGTTAGCTCTCGGCGTGCACAAAAGATTTTTGTAAATTTAGATCCAACCAACAAATAAAATTCCTGCATGGGTGTATAAACAACCGTGAATTTAAGAAATCAAAAGTTAATTTTAAATTCTCGCGTCCTTGCCAACAATACGAGTATCAACATTTGGTAACTTATGAAACTGTCAGTTCGGAATTTAAGCTAAGCGAAAAAGCTTCGATTGACCATACACGTGTCACCATAATCTAATGGGAATCACGTTATTGAAGCTCGAGTGTTGTGAGATCGCGAAATTAAGCGACGCACCGGATGTGTCTTTGAAAAAAAAAAATGAAAAAATCGCCGAAATCTGCAGAGTCGGAGCTTATGCGTGCGCGTGGGCGTGAGGAGGCGCTCTCTCGGATATTTCTAAAAATATTTGCGACGTATACGAGCGGCGACATGCTCGAGAGCAAAGGCGCAGAAGGAGAGAAAACGAGGCAAGCAGGAGTTCCCTCTTCGAATAATAACGCGCGACTTTTGGGCGAAGAATTGAATTTACAACTCGCCAACATTTATTCTTATTAATCGCTCGCCTCTTTATCCGCATCAAATCGCGCCTGTTGTTTTGCTATTTTTACGAAAAGAGCTCTAATTGATCGCAGCTATAATTTATTATTCCACGCTTCGTTACTATTTATAAATCTGTTGTTTCAGAATTGATCGCTTGAAATAATGAATTAACCTGTTTTCCGTCCCTTATTTACATAAACTTATACGTTTTTGCCTATCAGCTGTTTGCGTTTATTTATTAGTATGCTAAGGTATGCGAGTAGAATAGAACCTCACTTACTCAGTTACATGTTAAATTTATACTCCAGAATTGTTCGATTTAAAAATAAAAATGTCGCATTAACGTAAAAAGCAAAGTCAGATTTATTTCAAGTTGTACTGCAGGATCCGCGGTTAAAGAACTTAATGTAAATGGTATCATCTTTCGGCGCGCATCGATGAGGCTGAATGTCTCTCTGGAGACGAGTGGGCAGGGAGGGAAAAACAAAGAAGGAAGGAGTTTTGCGCGCACCTCCGCAGCGCTTACCGACCGCGAAAAGGAGGGTGGCTTATTCGTGGAAGGAAAGTGGCCCCGTTACAAGTTTTACTGCAGTTTTGCGGCTCGCGGGGGAAAGAACCTGGCTGAGGGAGAGGGGGAGCGCGCAATTGAATTTAAATATTCAATTATGCGATGTGTAAATGAAATAGAAGCCTTATGCAAATGGCTACACGCTAAGGGCTGTTGCAAATTTAAAGGGTTAAATATTTATTAGTGAAGGGGTTAACTGAGATTTATGGGCCTCTGTCGCGAACTACCCTCGAGCTTTTTCACTCTCGTCACTCGTCTTCTGCTTTTCGCATGCGCGAAAAGTTTGGCCGTACCTCGGCTTATCAGATATCAGATGTATATTTGACGTTTTGTGTATGTATCATTGTACGAACCTCTTTGATGTTATCGACAAACCACTGTCAATTATACTGGCATCGTAGGAGTCCCTCGTTGAATGTTGTGATTCTCTAGATTGCTGTGAGCGGTTCTTAAAACTAAGTGGTCTTTTTGTCTCCTTTCTTAATTTGAGAGAGAAGAGAAAAGGAACGTGCGTAATCGGGATTCAAGGATTTGAATTTTATAAAAATGCGGTATGTGTATAAGAGAGTGAGAACGCATCAAATAAATAAGTCTTAAATCAATTTCGTTTAACTCAACAAGGCTAACATTTATTTATAATGAAAATACGTTGATTGAGACAATAGTTTGAACAGTATTCATTATCGGTAATATATTATATCGCTATAATGCTAATCGTATACAATGTGCGGGTGTGTTGTTTTTTTTTTATCATTCTCAAGATTCAACCTTAAGTCTACATTGAAAGAATCTCATTAATTTTCTTGTTACCTCGTATCAATATTCATATTTCGTCTTCTCTTTTTTTTATGCTTTTAAAGATAATATTAACACACATACAATGACGATGTTTTGCTTGTAAGTAGACTCATGCCGCTGTTACTGCGAGAGTTTTTTTTTTAATAAAGAGAGTCAATTGTTATATAGTGTACATATACACGCATTCTTTATACGTACACGAAAAATCCTGAAGGTTCGCTTAGTGCTGTCGCTGCGGCAGATCGGTACAGCAGAGGCGAGAATTCGCGACAGTTTCTCGTTGCTCTTTTTAACTATTATTCTACTGCTAAGTCAATGTTGACAGTCGCAAAAAAACGACTCATGTCCAAGAAAAAAAAGCACCCGAATGCTCGCGCCTGATGTCCGAGTCTGCCTTTATATACATGCACATATATACAATATATGTGAAATCCGTCGACCTGATCTGTACAGAGCGTATTAATAAAAATTGTGTAATAGGAACGCGGCGAGGAAAGAAAAAAAATCTGCGTCACTTGCGTGTATGTGCATCAAATTTTAACAAATGCGAACAAACAATTACTTAGTTTATAAACAAGGAAACATATTCGAGGAATTAGCTAGTGTATTATAATTAATAAATTCAACACGACATCAACAAATGCATTTCTCCGACGGGGTTTCTGCTTTCTGCTGCATCGAGCGGTATATATAAAATCTCGCGACTCGATGTGTATATATATATAAATTTATAAATCTCGTATACGCGCTGTTCTCCTTGTAATCTTTATATATATATGTATAAAATGAACAAACTCGTTCGTCCGGTATTGTATAAAATAAAAAAGAAAGCACAACGCGCGCGACGAGACGAACGAACGGAAGAAAAAAAGATAGAAAAGAGCGTACAAAGTACAATAAAAGAGACGCGATCGACCCAAGTTTTCGGCCATGGCTGGTCACTTTCAAGCTAATCTCGACGTAAACTTTTAATTAATTAAGTACAGTCTTTGCGCGCCGATGCGCCTGCTGCAAGTTCTATGGCACTAAGTATTCACGTGATTAACGCTAATGTATCCGTCCATCTCGCGTCTCGTAACGTGAAGAATATTTATATGCACGTAAAAAGAGAGGACAGAGTGTCCGAAGATTTAAAAAAATAAAAGTCAATCTCGTTCGCGCCTACGAGCGCGACACGCGAGCTCTTTTTCAGAAGTAAATAGAAAACAGAAACCATTTCTCCTACGCAAGTGCGCTTCGTTCGAAACTCGTCGTACCTAGCACTTCATTTTTCATAAAAGAAACTTCTCGCTTCAAAAAATTCAAACTTAACCATCGAAATCTACATATAAAAAAATTTAATCGATCGCGATAAGACTAATATTCGTTTAACTTTCATTTTCCTTATACAAAAAAAAACATCAATTTACGTATGCAATAATAATAATATTAATAATAATAATAATAATAAGTCTCGTTCTATAATCCGTAACCAAACACCTCGCTCTCTCGAGTCTCATCGCATTCTCATAAACAATGCATTACTGAAGTGTATATATAATAGTATAAAAAAATTGTAATAAGCGTTAATCGCTCAGAGAAAAAACAATACACAATTGTATCCGCACTTTTGACAACGTCGCAGCCTTGTTTTTTATTCTTTTCATTTGCCCGGCCAGACTCGACAAGAGTCCTGTCGGTCTGGCAGCCAAGCAACTCGACAACCGAGACGTTGGTTCTCGGCCCTAGGTTCGGTACTCGTAACTAGGGTTCCGACCAGCAGGTGCCGAGCAATCCACCCACCAACCTCCGTACTTTTTTATTTGTCCCTGCGCCTCGATTCCCGGCGAGGTGAGCCTCGCGGAGGTCAAGATCGTGCTTAGCTCTCTCTCGGATGCCAGTCGGTGCGTGCGTGCGCGCCTCCTTTGGCATGTGTGCCCCTCGAGTGCGGTGCAGCCCTCTGGGCTTCGTACCCACGTGTCCGTCTCTCGTGCTCTCTGTGCCCCACGGTCAAAAGGTTACTTTGTCGCCCGTACCTGTTATGCGCGCACGAGCGAATTCCTCGCTCTCGCGCTTCTGAGTGCGTGCACGTCAACCCCTCGGTTCCCACATCAGCGATTCATCGGCGAATCGGCGAATGCGTGTCTCGTGTCTGTATCATTTTTTTTGCCCGTGCGAGCATGTGTGCGCGTCCATGTGTGCGTCGTCGACGGTGTATTTTGATTTATCGGGAAGGTGGTGTTGTCCGTGTGTAGATGTGTGCACACCGAGCCCTCCGTGTCGGCGGCCGAGAGGGGAGCACTCTATTGCACGCGGGCGAGCACTCCAAAGGAGGCAGCACTTTGCTTGGCATCCGAGTTTTGTTGCTTCGTCATGACACATAATGTAGAAAATTCGTATAGACTCGCTCTTTTATTTTTTGTCAGAGTCATCATTCGAAAGCAACGATTATTGATTTATTGATTATCAATATTTTCTTTTTAACAGAAATGGGGTAAGTACGGGGGTTTGGGGGGAGGAGCTCGCGCGCCCTGCCGGTCAGGACTTTGTACCTCACACAACTCCCTAGTTACGAGTACCGAGACCTAGTTCTACAATGAAAATAAACAGATTTTTTTTTCAATAATCTTATTTAATTTGGCAGTTCTCTCTCTTATACACGTTAGTCTGAACATAAGTCATCGCAATTTGTTTTTACTTATACCGAGTTCCGATGCAAAAAAAAAGCGCGCATACCTGCACGTTGCTCTTCTCTAAACCTCTTGAGAATAATTCGTGTCTCCTAGCGTGTGCTCGCCGAAGAACAAACGTCATCCTTATTCTCCTTACACCGCTCACAATTCCCTTAACTATTCTAATGTCTTCTACCTAACTCGCTCGCTCGCTCGCTCGCTGAACTCCGCTCGTGCCCGATCGCGCCCTTCTCTCCCGACGAATGAACGGCGCCAACACGCGTGACTTTGTGAATTTTTAATCCCCCCCTGCAGTCCTCGATTAAAATTATGGTAACCTAATCACTAATAATTTAAAAACTACTACAGCTAAAATCTCTCGCGAACGTCTCTGTCTCGCTCGACACGAAAAAGAAGCTGACACGCAGCTTAATTACGCATTCTCAGTTACTCTCCTATATATTCATTTAAAAATAGACACAAATTCATTTGTGACATTATACTTATCGATTAATTACGTATATTCATGATCACGATTAGGATTCGAGAAACGCAGGCGAAGCCGCGAGGTTCACTCGAAACGCTTTGCGCGCGCGACAAGACAGCGGCGCGACTGCATTAAGTTTGTTCTTTGAACGCGTCTCGCGAAGATAAGATCAAATGAAAAAACATCATCGAACGATGAGATCCGTATACTCTGTTTACGTATCGCGACGATCCCACGGCTTCCAGAGGCAGCTTTCCATCACCGCGTCAAAAGAGCTTGGCAGTGCTGCGTCGTACAACAATTAAAAAAAGAGAACAAGCACTACAGGCTGCTTCGCCGTAGTCGCGACTGTTTAATTAGAAAAGTAAAGAGTCGATAAAGTAAAATGGCGCTGAAAGTTGCCTCCGGAGATCGCGAGGATAACACGGACTAATCCTGCCTAATGTTTGGCCCTACTTTAATTGCCTAGCCTAACGTAAAAGTCACAACGCACGCCCACGTAATGCCCTCTTTGTAAAAGAAAGACAAAGATATTAAGTATCTCGTTATACCGATCCACGACAGACGTTCTCTTCCTTCTTCGTTTCCAGCGCCTTTGCATTATTCTTCCTTTTTTTTCTCTTCAAGGTCACGCGTCGAGACATCTCTCAAAATTCTTAAAAAAAAAAGAGAGCAAATCAAGTTCATGCAAAATCGATCGACTGAGGTCAGCTTGATATTATGAAGTCTCGAGCCTCGGTCTTCGTCCAAGTGGGGTCGAATACCCGTCTAAATCTTCGGCGCGTGACCTTGAGAATTAAAAAAGTAGCTAAGAAGCATGAGGAACCACACGCATGCGCGTTTGGGTGAACGAAGAAGGATCGTCTATTGAGAAAAGCGTGCAGACAAGGATAGAGGAGCGATAAGACGTCAACAATCAGAGATATAATCAGATATATGCACGAAGATAAAAAGATAGAATAGAACATGAAAGCGAGAGAATGTATCTGAGAAAACAAGTGTTACTAAAAAAAATTCGAAAAAGTAAAATTAACAAGAGACAAGTGTCAGTCTAAAGGTTTCAAGGTAATAGTGCAACATCGAGCAGTATTTTCTATAAGGATTGCAATCGGATCGAAGCTCGTGATTTTTCTCAGGCCTCCGGAAGAGAGGACCCGTGAAAAGGTGTCCGCGAGTCCGCGGCGAACGCAGCCGGCTGTCTGGCCGATGCGCCACCGCGGACATTTCGTCACACTCGTCACCCGCTGCACATTACGGTTCAGTCTTTGAAGCAGCAAGCCGAAATCGCGACGCGTCCTTGCACGCAGATGGAGGAGAGAGTGAGAGAAGAGAAGTGAAGTGAAGTGAAAAGAAGAGAGTCAGACTAGAGTCGGTCCAGGCTCGCTCCGTACTTGTATGCCCGCGATTCTCGCTACGGACGGCGACGCTATCGACTCGGAGTCGGATTACGAGCACGGATAGATGGCCGAGTGATAGGCGGCGAGGGCGGCGTGCGCGTGCGCAGGGGGCGCGGACGCGGCGACCGCGTGCGGCGAGCTCGCCATCGCGGTGGCTGCCATCATCATCTGCTGGTGCGTACGCTTTAGGGAGTTGGGAGTTGTGGCGGCGCTACTCGGGGTCGTAATGGTGGTGGTGGTGTTGTTGTTATTATTATTGTTGCTGTTGCTCTGGCCGTTCGTTTGCGGTTGAGGCTGCTGCGCTGCCTGGTTGGCCGGCTGCGGCGGGTGGCTCGTTTGGCTTTGGTTTTGGTTGCTCAGTTGCAAGGGGCTTGCGGTACTGCCTAGCGCGGCGTGGTGGTGGTTGTGGTGGTGGTGATTGTGATGGTGGTGGGGAGTTATCGCGTCGTGCGGATAATAAGACGATGAGGTGGGCGAGGTACTCACGACGTCCGGCGTGCTGGCTCCATCGGTGTGGCTGGTGCTGTCGGCGGTGCTGCGGGGTCCGCCCCCGTCAAGGCCGTTGCCGAGCTCGGGCGGCTTCGAGCTTTCCCGGTCGTCGATCACCAGGTCGATCGGCATCTTGCCCTTCAGCAGGCTAATATACCGGTGGCAGAAGTTGTCGCAGAGCTCGTGAACCTAGAAAGAGCAAGCAAATCGTTAATTATATCCGAAACTCTGGAGTTTGCTGACTTCATCCAAACCTCCGGACCATCCTCGATATCTCTGGACCCATTAGTTTCCGCAAACTCGGCTTCCAGTGCGAACGAGTTCGCAGAATTTTTTTGGGACCGCGTCTCCGTAACGAGTATATTGCGACGCGTCTCCTGAATCGAATCGCCGGCGTGGGCTATCGGCCGGGCGTTTCTTTTATCGGGGCGTGCGGAATTTTTACGAGCGCGGGACGCTTTTTGCCGCCTCGTCCTTCACCTCCCGGCGGACTTCTTGTTCCTCAACTCTCGACGCGATTGTCGTACGCTTTTTAGGCCGGGGCGTGCATCGATACGGTGGGGATGAGTCGGCCGGAGGCTCTCGCGTCCGCGGATGAGGCGAATCGACACAAAAAAATCCAGAAGAGCGAGACCCGGAAAAAAGGAGAGCATGGACGTAGGAGAAGAGAGGAGAAGAGAAGAGAGGAGGTCTGACCGGTGTCCAGCCGACCAGAATGTTATGTATGCAAATGAGGGCTGACAGGCCTATAGGAGAGCCCCTTCTTTTCCCTCCCGCCGCCCTTCCCCTGGACCAGTTCCCGCGCTGCTTCGTTCCCCTCCTCATCCCGTCGATTTTTAACTTTCTCTCTGGCTTTCTCGCTTCTTCTTTGTATACGATCGCGCACACCTCCTCTTCTCCTCAATTGTGCGTACGTCTCGCGACTCTCCAATCGGCTTAGAAAAATATATTACATAAGCGGAGGAAATAAAAAATCCTTATCTCGTTATATGTAAATTGACGAGCGTGCCGGTCAGCGTTGTTATGATCGCGTGATTCTTTATTTTTATGCTGATGCTCCTTTCTCGGTATGCTTCTGCCGTCACAAATGTGCGCTTGGTTAACTATTATTCTAACTAAATATTAAAGATGAGAAACTCCAATTACCGTCAAGTGACTGTCTTAATAATTATTTTTTCAAGCAGAAAAAAAATAATTATTGATGCAGTTCTATTTTAATTGCAGTCAAGTTTTCATTCACGTTGATCGTTGATACAGAAATTTATATGAGAGAAGTTGCCCCGTGAGGTCATTAGTGTGGTGGGTCCGAAATACTCGTTTGGCGCGGAGAAGAATTCGGCGCGCTCATTACCTTCGCCTGAGAAGAGAGCAAAGAAGTGCAACGAAGTTTTTTGCCTTTCTTGCCGCGACATCCCCCTTTGCATCGGCAAATTTCTTGGTTCCGTGGCTTTCACGCCGACACAATGCATCGAGAATGACTAGACTACTGCGTCATCAAGCTTAAGTAAGGGGGCAGTAGGAGAACTGAAAGACATCGGCTACTATATAGTACACCCCGTAGCTTAAAAATAAAAATTGTCCTTTAAAAAAAAATGAAAAAAAAAAGAAACATCACGATCAATCTTTTCAGCTTTTGAATTTTTATAAATAAGTTAAACGAGCTTCTTAAACATCCCACTCGGGGTCTCCCAGTTGCAGATTGAAATAAATCTAAAGTTGAGCTTTAGCTCAACCACCGAAAAGCACGGAGAGCCGCGAAGAGGTCGCGTGGATGGATATTATCACAAGACCAGGAGAGAGAAGTCATTGATCAAGCACGCGTTCCCGGGGGATCGGTTTCGCTTCCGGGAATTCGATCGACTTTTTACCCTCCCGTATCACGTTCCGCTGAACAAGCTCGCGTTGCAGAAAATAGCTCTTCTTCCGTCTCGCTCTCACTAGTCCCTCAAAAAAAAATCGCATTTGCTAAATCGCGAGGTAGGCGGATGAAGATCTCAGCCCGTTGAACTTGAGAATAACCTACGAAAGACCCACCGAATCTACTGGCACCCCCGTTCCTCTCAGCGGTATCCCGGCCGACACGCGATCCGGATTCCGGCGCGCTACCCTCGGCCGTGCATCATCCTGGCCTGGATCGCCAGCGCGAAGGGAATCGAAAAAGAAAGGGATCACGCCGATCGAGCTTGCGCGTCTTTGTGATGCGCGCGACAGGATGTAGCGGGCGAAGAAAGGGAAGGAATTAGAGCGCGAGCCTCGCGAGTCGGTAATCGGACACCGAGGACGACCGAAAAACCCTCAAGGTCGTGTGATACCGCAGGCTCGCTCTCGGATGTACGCGTTTCACAACGCGAGCATAGAGAAAAGAGAGCATGGGACCGCGCTAGCGTCGGTTAGCCGGATTAATTTACCTCGGGATCGCGAGCATTGATCGACCAGTTTATCGAAACATCGCAGGCCTACGCGTTCCTGCACCTGTGTCCTCCGCTCGTACGGTATTTATTTATGTAACGCGAGCGGGGTGAGTGAAAAAAATATTCAAACGGCGTTTCAACTATAATTTTATCCAATAGGCGCCTGCAGGGGGGAAATAAAAGTTGGAATTTCGCGGCCGTACACGAGCGCGCGATCGTTAAAGTGCCGGGGTGCATGAGTGTGCACCGGAGCACTTCTTTGAATTTGCCGGCGTAAAAAGACGCTTTCCAGGAGATTAAAAAAAGAAAGGGAGAGGGGACCAGGCCGGCGCGCGGCGATACTTCCTGAGCCAATGTCGCGTGTAACTCGAGATTATTCCCATTTTATGGCCGATTTAACAAGCAAGAGGGTAACGTCACCGGAGTGCGCGCGGCCTCGCGCGTTCGCACACGCATGCACACTCGGCAGTATTATGTTTTAAGTGCGAGCAAGGTGAAGTCGCCGCGACGCGCGAAATAAACAAGATCGACCATGAGCATCTACGATTTTCTCCCGTGAAAAGCTAGCGGTCGCCAAAGTTGGTCGACGGAAGATTCTTTCGCGCCGCTTTGGTAGCGAGGGGGTGCCTCCGCCGCGGAAGCGTTTCACTTTTCTAAAGGGACGCCCGGCCGGCGAGGCGGAGGAGTTTCGCTTTTCAAAAGGACGACCGGCAATTTTGCCGACGCGTCACCGGCCCCTTTCACGCCGCGTGCGAGGGGAAGTTTTCCGCTTGCGAGACAATGTGCCCTCGCGCACCCAAAATCTCCTCGCCATTCCGATCCCCGTCATTGACCCGAAATTTTCGCGAGGGACGCGCTCGTAGGGGAGGGCAAACGCAGGCGTTTCCCGCGCTAACACTCGTTCTTTATCTTTGTTCCTCCTTTACTTTGCTCTTTCGGTCGGAGTCGAACGCGGGAATCCCGCTTAAGGTGAATAAGAAAGGAAAAAAAGGAGCATGCGCGGGCCACCCCATTTTAGACAACAATGGGCTCCTATTTTCAGGCCAAAGAAATGAAGGTATCCGTGTGTAAAGACTCACTCGTACACGTACGCGATTTTCCCGCTCGAATTGCCGACTGCCTTGGCTCCTTAATTGTTGAAACCAGGAACTGCTCGCCATTTAGTTTTCCCGACTAAGCATTTGCGAACCGCGAAATTACCTTCAGGAACCTCGAAAACCGAATTAATAAGACAATGCAAGACGTTAAAAAACTGAAAAGCTGCACTGTGAAATTGATAGCTTCCTCCTTAATTAAAAATCTTATTGAATTTATGAAATATCGTAATTGAATAATAATAACTCGGTCTAATATCACCAGAAGATTCTAACTGGTCGATTATCCAAAGTGATAAATCTCAGTTTACTGAATAAAAAAAAAATTAATAATTCCTCAAGATCCGCGAAAAAAAAAGTTGGTCCATAAATTTTCCGAGGCGCAAAGATCCATCATAAATCTCGTCGGCGCAATTTTCATCGAACAAATACCGGCATTGAAAGGAGACGGCGCGCCGATTAAACGGTATAATTAAGCGGTCGCAATCAAGACATCAGGCAAGTCGTACGTAAAAGGCCTGCGCTCGCGGTGCGCGGCATGGAAAAGAGAGTTTTGCGCAAGCGAGTATAAGGAGCGAAGTCGGCCGGCGGCGCGTGTTTTGCAAAGGCCGGTCCAGCGAAGCCGCGCGAAGTAGATGCAAGCCGTACGTAACGGAGGAGGCTCCCGCAGAAAAAAGCGACAGCGAGAGAAGAGAGAAGCGCATCGCTGCGAGAAAAATACGGCGAGAGCTTAGAGAAAGGGGAGGGGAGAGCGGCGCGGCGCGCGGGGAACCAGTTTGTTGCGCGCACGCAGAGAGGAGACAGGCCAAAGAAAAGAGGGTATGCGTCGGCATGTGCCGCGCGCCGTGGCCATAATACCCCATAAGAAATTTACCGCTCGGCAGCCAGTGACTGCGCTAGAAGCGAGCGACCAACCAAAGTCGACGTCGGCGTCGACGACGGGTTTCGCCTCGACGAGACTCCCCCGAGAGAGAAAGAGAGGACGAGGCGCGTAATTATGCTAATGCGCAGGAGCGATCGGCGTAACCGCCGGCGTAAGGCGGTCCAATAGAGCGCGAGACTCTCCCCGAGCCCCCTTCGGCATCCCTGGAATCTTCCTTGTCGTCGCTGTCCTCCGCCTCGTCGGGCGCACTCCTTGTCGCCGTGCTGCACTCGACGGACGGCCATCGAGAGGCGCTTTTCATCTTCATTACCGCGGCCGACTGTTATTATACGAGTCGCGGAATCTTTCTCATGGGCTACAAGGGAGAAACTTGCCGCACGATTGCTTTGCATAACGCTATCAATTTCGAGCGTAACGAGGAAAAATGGCCGCTGTCGAGCGCTGATCTGAGTCTGCTTCTTTGCCAGCGGACAAAATAGCCGATGAGCCACGAATTAATAGCTGATCTAGCTCGACTAACGGGGGACCGAAGAAAAATCACGAAGTAGCGATTGTTTTTTTTCTTCGATAAAAGCAAAATAATTTCGCTTGAAAGCGCTCGATGCATATTACTGAAGCGTGATCTAATAGAACAGACATTCGAGTGTCTTTCTCTCTCTGTCTGACTGGATGACGAATCAGCATAATAGTCCGCGAGGTGGAACGCGCATTTTAGGGTCAGTAGAACTCGTGCTGCTTCTATTATCGACTCGGTCACAGTCGGGAATAGAAAAGATGGCCGCGCCACTCGAAATATCGTCCCGAATAGTCGCACGCAGAGAGCGGCAGAGAGTACGTTTAGAGGAGGACGGAAGCGGGGGTACGCGAAACAAGGAAGAGAGAGCAAGGAGGAGGAATAGTTAAAGTCTAGCCCGGGGGTCCGCCGCCGCTCGAATATCGGCCCCGTAATCGCTCCGCAAATGAGGAAAATTGCTATAAAATTGCACGATAAACCGGACGAACTGGTGCAGCGCACCGCGCCGAACGATCGGGAGGTATACGGACGGGGGGAAAAAGACGTTGAGGCCGAGGGCCTTCTTTCGCGCTGCGGCTACGGCCATTGGCTGCTGCCGCCGCCACGTCAGCTGCCATTTCGATGGAAATGCGATGGATGTCCGCTATTTTGTATGATAAAATATCGCGGCAAAAACGCTACCCGAGGGCTACCACGGAACGCGCGCGCCGGAGGAGGGGAAGGGAGAGTGGATGCACGCCTCGCCCCGTTTACAAGACGGGCCAAATCCTTCGCCACGTCTTCTTCGCTTAGCCCATGCTCTAAAACACGCGCCGCCGTGGAAATTTGCATTTTAAAAATTCGTCCGCGTCAGAATTCCTCCCGGCTAAAATATTGCCGCCAATTTGATAAAATAACTTATGACTCATTAATCTATGTGTTTAGCTTGTCGATTTTCTTCGCCGATAAATCTGGCGCTTGCAGTGTAAAAAACGAAACAAACGCTGACCGTTCGCTGTATTAATTTGTTCCCGTTCGCGTCGCGCGTACCTGAATGGAAGAAAAAAAAAAGATCCGGAAAAAGAAAAGCAAGAAAATCCGGAGCAACACTAGAAAACGAAGCAATTTCCGCACTTCGAAACCGTTCATCGAGCAACTAAATCACTCCACTTATAAACGCGCACCGGTCCAACTATGGCGGCTCCCCGCTAAAAGATAGAGAAAGACCTGCCGAGCTTTCACTACAATTACGGAAAATTGCTTCTCAGGCATAATGGACGTTTCCCAGGTGTAAAATTTCTTCCCCGCCAACGGGGTGTCTTTGTGCCCGATACCGCACGAGCGAACGCGCGACCGACAGATCTCGTACCTATGCAGGCTATTACCGCGATTATCGAAGAGGAAAAAGTTTCTCCTCTTAAATCGAGTGATTACACGCGCTCGAGCATAATTCCATATTAAGATCGACATGTGAACTGCGTATTCTCACCTTTTCAAGCTCCAGGAGATGAAACCGGAGGACTTGGATCGCTTGAACCATCTGAAACAAAACAAAAAAATTGCGAAATTAATAAACCCTGCCAAATAATTATTTTTTATAAGTATACATTTTTCATTTATTCAGGATACAATTTTCCGACACATTCACAGTTTGCCGTGTCAATACACGATTAAGCTTAAAGAAAAAAAAATGATTTTACGTCGGCAGTAAAACCTTTACAATGCAATATATAGCCATTAATGTCATCGCATTCATCACAGCGATCCGAGCGACGATCGTCCGCGGAGCGAGTTGTAGCGCAGAGACGCGCCGCGCAAAGTTAGCAGAGGCTGCAAATAAGCGAATTACTTTGTTAAAATAATCATTATTATACGAGATAAAAGTAAAACGCGTGGCTATCGAGGCAAGTGTCGCATAAATCTCGCGTGACACGGGCACTCGTCATTTCGCGCGCGCAGAGCCCGAGCGCTTTCACAAAGTCGCCGACACTTGTACGCTCGCGCGCCGTAAACGGCGCTCGTCATTATTTTAATTAATGAGGCGAAACCAGGCGTTCTTCCGCGTATACGCGCGGCGACTACCTCGGGTGACACATCGACGCGTGTCGCGCGCATCCGCATCTCGCGATTTATTAATCGCAGGGGAAAAAAGCAAAGAAGTTGCTGTAAAAAGCCAGTGCGACAACTCTTTTAAAACTGCACGCTTGAGCCTCTTTACGGAGATTGCCGCTCTTTGCGGCGATTCTTTACTTCCGTACGAAACACAGCTATCCTACTCGGATTTGTATTTAACGTTTAGCAGCGAGGATCTTATTATCGCTGTATTATCGAGCTGGCTATGGCGTATTTTTTTTTTGTAAGCTACGCGATGGGCGATTTAATTAAATTTTTTTTTTTATAAATTTATGTAAAGCGAGAGATTAAAGTAAATGCATTGCAGGCGAGTAGAATCTGCCTCTCTGTATATAAGTAAGCAGCGTAATTACAAAATGTTTCCGAGTCCGATTGGCGATGTTCAGCGCGTAATCTTAATTTCCAAAGAATAATCCTGCTCGGTAGCTCTCGCACGCGGCGTGAGGAATTTCAATAATTATCAGGAGGCTTTTTGAGCAAAGCGATATGAACGCTTCGACGAGCCCTAGAGTGCACGGGGGAGTGACGCATAATTTTGCTTCGGCCCACGGCAGAAAGTGCCAACTCCCCTTCTGCGCGAGGGGAGATTCAATTAGGCAACGCGGTAATCTTAATTGTTGATTAACATTACATTTATGCAATTACGTTCCATTGTGATTTCGACGCCGCGATAAAGCATGCACTTCGCTTCGGGGGATAGCGACTTTCGACGCGAGGCCCTCTTTTCTTTTCTTAATTAGAGAGAGGATCATCGGAGATCGCCACACCGATTTTATATCCGTGTCTTCTAATCGCGCGTCCAGTGACCAAGCTATAAGGATATTTAAAATGCAAACAGAATCTTAATTAAGGTGAAAGTGAGTTAGCAGAAGAGAGCTCGCTTTCATTAGACGGCTTGGAGATAAAAATCAAGATCTTCATTTTTGTACAACTGTACAAACGCGACGGTCACCGCCGTAGCGACAAAACCGAACGAAGCGAAGTGTGAGAGAGAGAATTTCAAGTGGCTAAACCAAGTGGCTCGAACAGTCAATCACATTATACTGAGCGACGAATGATAGAACGCACCATCGCACTTCCAGGCTGCGGTGTCCAAACGAAGTCTACTTTTTTTTCCAAGCGACTCGTTGACGTACAATTTTAACGAATTTCAGAATGAGGCACTCGCTTTGAAAAGTGCGAAGGAAATGAGAAAAAAAAAAGATTTAGTGTAGAATGAAAGAAGCTCTTGCTCGAAATTGAGTCAAGCAGCCAGCGGGTCTCTCGTACCACCCACCGGGGATCGAGAAAAAAAAAGGGGAGCGCGCGAAGTGGCGTATCACACTTATCCGCGTGGCAGATCGCGAAGCCCCGGAGAGAGGCGCGGGAGGCGCGAAAGCCCTCCTTGAGAGGGCCGCACAATGTCTCCTCTGTGCCGCGGCGCCGACTGAGAGACTGTTCCACATCAGTCAGCGCGCGAGCTTTTCGCGGCTCTGTTCGTCCGTCCATCAGCGCGTGATATTAATTAAGCGCGTCGGCGGTAGCGAAAAAGAGGAGGAGGGAAAAAGGAGGTTGATAGCGACGCGCAAGCGAGAAAAAGCACCCGGCCAGATAGAAAGAGGGAGATGGTGTTGTTTATAAGCGAGCCGCCGAGGTCTTCGCGCGATCCATGCGCGAGATTGCCTGCATTTAGCGAGCGAGCGAGAGAGTCGGAGAGAAGATAGCGGCACATCGAACGAGATTAACATCGTCTGGACGTTTTCGTTATCGACGATGAAACCCGCTCGCTCTCTATATCGGTTTCCCCGTGAGATGCACGAGATTTTGCTCTTTCTTTCCTTTTTCGTTCTGCCATCGGGAGACCTTGCTCTCACTTGTGACTGGAATGTGCGAGTGTCTTGCATCGACAATCATTGATGAGCATCGGTTATCTTCTCGAGAAAGGAAAAAAATTCGGGATGAGCCTCTCGAACAAATGCATAAATAAGCCGGGCGTAGAGATAACTTCGTGGAGTGGTATTTTTCTTGGGAAAAATTACTCCAAATCGAGATTGCGGAGCAAAAGGAAGAGCCTCTCGTCAAGAAAGATAAACATAAATAAAATAATCACCGAGGCAAATTGCTTCGTCCGCTGAGCAAAAGATGTGCGCAAGAAACGTGCGTTAAAAAAAACGTAATATGTATTTGCTTATGTCAGAAAAGACACCGACTTATACCTCGGACTCACACGCTGTGTGAACCGCACTAATCGCTTCTTCCAAATGCTTCATGAATGACAAAGGCGCGTGCATAATTAACGAGCAGCTCGACTGAGTGATGAAGACATCGCCGTGTATCGATCAAATGTTGTTGAATTTATGTGAGTGATTAGAATGCACATTATCAACATAACAGTCGCACATGCCAGACGTAAATTATTCTAAAAACATATTCTAAAGAATCTCAATAATCATTATAGTATTTAATACATTCGCTGACTTGATGCTTGTGCAAGTACTGTTTTTATTAGTCTCGATTTACGACTTTTCTACTTCCTGATTGTTTCAATAGAGGAAAGCTCGAATGTTGTGCAAAATTACAAAGGCATAAGAGACAAAGGCCAAGCTGAAAGAGGCGAAGGCTGCGAGGAGAATTCAAGCAAATGGAAACGAGCGAGGTACTGTCGCGAACGCACAGCGAGCGCAAGATTCAAAGGAGTATAAAAGCCATTAATATTCAATGATTTGCCAAGTGGCCGGCCCGCGGCTCTAGGCGCATCTCAAGGCGCGCCGACGAATCAGCGACGAGCCACTCTTCATCCTTTTGCACTCCCTGCAAAAGTTTTTTTCCGCAGTGCGCGCGTAATATGGCCGCGGTCGCGCCCCCGAGGCGTGTACTTATTCCCATTTAACGCTACGGAAGGTAAGGCGTCGCGGAGCCCGCGTGATTTACGATGTCGCGGATGCATATCCTCGCGCCCTGAAAACCGCTCCGCATTGTGCACACACCTTCTTTTACGCCAGGCGAAGAGAATGCATCAAAAGTTTTTCCACCTCGGCAGAATATGCGCGAGGAAGGAAATCTCTCGCTCGGATAATTTAAATTAAAATCGAGCGACGAGGAATCCGATCAAATATTTGTTGATCAACGATTGCGCCCCAGCGGAGTCTTGTAGCTAATGAAATTCATAAAGGCCCCCGGGATTTGAATAAACAAGCCTGGGGGGAGGGATGGGGTTAAAAAACGACAGGCCGAAGAGTTACGATCTCACGCGAAACAATAAATTAGATATTATCGTGAAATTTTCTTTCCCTCCGGCCCACCCCGAAGAAGTGGCAATAGGGATTTGACTCTCGAAATCCGCGCCCGTCTGCGTGTGTACGCACGCTTATATAGGTATATTACGCGCGAGAAAGAGAGACGGAATAAAGGGCTGTGTAAGCAAACGGGCGGTTTATCTTCGACCCTCCGGGGCGCGAGTTCCGACCCTCGACACGCCGACGACAATATTTAAATATTGTTAAGCGCCGCGCGATATTCCGACGCCCCTTATCCTTCTTCTCGCGCACACTTTTCCCGGGCGCGGTGGCACGCTCTCTTTCCTCCTTATTAACATTTAATTCGAGAGCAGACCGCCGATGTATCAAGAAAAAGGCTCCTCGTGGAATTCGCTTAATTCTATTTCACTCGGCACCGACATTAAATTGAAAAAATCGCCGCGATTTTATGAGTCCCGCGCTCAAAATGTTTAACGAATCCAATTTGTAATGCAACTTCTTGCACGGGTGACACTTATTGAGTAATAAATAAGAGCGGACGTATTAGCTTAACTTTTCAAACAAATTTAGTTTAAGCTCGAGTAATTTTTGTTTACGACGACGCTCTCCTTTCCCCGGGTACTAAAAATATGAATTTTAATTTAGACTTCTTGCACTTTGAAAATTAAGGCAAGGTGTGCGTGCGAGAGACGCCCTGCTATATTCTCGCGGCAAAAGCCAGCGGTAGAAGGAGGAGAGCGAGGCTTGTATTAAGATGATAGCGCGGGTGCGCGCGGCACGGGCCATCAAACCTGCGTGCGTCCACCGTCTTAATAGCCGAAGATTTATGGTCTCGGGCGACCGTACCGCACGCGCCCGGCGCTGTATAACCTAGTCTACTATCTAGAACCATGTACAGCTCGCACGCGCGATATAAGGAGCCCGGAGACTTGTAATGCGCGCGACCCTTTGAAGCGCATAATGGCCCTCGTGCTCACTGTGCCAGCGCTATTTTCATCCACTCCGCGGCTCTTTCATTTGTTTAACGCCGTTATTTATTTATGAACGCGAGGACGTGAATTATGACCGGCTGAAATTCGAATCCCCGCGGCATCAACCTGTCTGCGTCTCATAAAAATGACAGTATCACCACGAAAGTTCGACCAATCGTCAGCCAGTTGTGGCGAATATTAAACGTTTATTTTCAACAAATTGTGAACGAAACAATAAAATAAAAGAGGATACTTTACTGCTGGTAAAATAAAAGTACTGGAGGTCGGAGGTCGTCGCTGCAAAGGCAAAAAAAGCCTCAATAATAATTTACAATAGCGAAGAGCGAGAAGGACGGCAGTAAAGTGTAAACAAGAAGAGCAATAAAAATAGTAATAAAAGTAGAAAGAGAAAGAGCGAGGGAGAGAGAGAGAGAGAGAGAGAGAGAGAAAGGGTGCGCGACGCGTCCTGCGCGCGGTGTGGTCGGCGAGCGTGCATGCATGCGTGCCGCGAGTTTACGGCGCGCACCTGCATTTTTGCGAATATTTCGGGAGACATTAACGTCTTTAACGAGCGGCGGTAACAAGCCCAAAAGGAGGAGTGCCGCCGACTGAAGAGAACCTCCCTACTTTTCAATTTTTTTTCCAACTCTGCCTCCCTCTCTCGCGCTTATCCGCTCGACCGCGAAGGCATAAACATTCGTCGCGTTGTGCCCACATTCACGGCGCGTGCATAAAAAAAAGGCGACACAGATTCTCCCGCAGCCTTAGAATTGAATATCACGAAGACTGGAGTAAAAAATAAGGATACAGGACGAACCTGCATCAACGCGCCCGGGTAAATTATTATTCGTGTAATTTATTGTTCTAACGATCGATTCTTTTTATTTTTTTATAAATACAGTGCACACTCGATACCCGTGTGTACTCAAAGAGAGCAGTTTTTTTCCTAACGACAACAAGAAGAAAAACAGTGGTGCGCGCTTGTAAAACATGTAACTCGATCGTAAATATATTGACGCGAAGAAGAAATTCGTTCCGTCGTGTCAGCTTGCTAATAACGCGATTTCATACCTCGTCTTGTAAATATACGAAGGCGCGCAAGTCGGACGCGAGAGTCCAGTGTGCACGGGGGGACACAAGCGATGCGGCCTCATGGGGACCACCCGAATCGTTTCGCATGCGCGCTACCTTTTTCTCGCCCGCGCCGGCTACGTTATACGGTCCTATCTGTTGCAGCTCCGTTTCTCGTTTCTAATTCGGCAAAAGCGACGAGCAAAAAAGCCGAGCCGGGGAACGGGAGACGTCGGAATATAATGTTACCACCAGTGGCGAAGAGAGAAAGAAACGTCTTGTGGACGGGACTAACCAAATCTGCGGTGCAAGGCGGAGGGAAGGACGGAAAAAAAGGACGCGTTGTCTCTCGAAATCATTTTTTTTAAATATCCTATTTCAAACCGCACGTTGAAGTTTAAGCTTCGACGCTTTTCGTGCGAAGTTGCGTCGAGAATGCCAAAATGTTTTTTTTTCTTCTTTTCTTCGGTCCAAAAAGGAAGAGAGAAAAGAGAAGCAATAAAAAAATGTTATTTCTTAAAGTCGACCCGACGAGTTATATTCAGTGGCGACTAATGCAAATGTACATTATAGGAGGCCGAGTAGAGGCAGCTCCCGGACGCGGTATACACGTCCGGAACAGAGTCAACGGCCAATGATTGCGTGCGCGAGCGGAGATGGATGACACGCGCTTCCACGAGCCGCCGGCTGCGCTGCTGCCGTAGGGTCGCAGCATCTGATCCTTGTACCTCTTTTTCTCGAGCAGGTATCCTTGGTTTCAGGATACCGTTACCGAGAGAAAGACAGAGGAATTCCCCGCGATGCGATGAGAACGAACGAGGCTGCGGCGCCAAGACACTGCTCGCCTCGCGCATAGCTTTTATATCGAACGAACGCAACCCGCTCGTAATTGTAATTCCTAACCGTGAAATTTGCGCTCCCTTTCCTTTCTCTTATTTTATCAAGACGCGCCAGATGAAATTATGTAAATAAGGAGAGACTGCCTTTTCAACAGTCAATCGAGTATATTGAGAATCCTGAGAACGAGCGCATCTCGCGTAGGTTTACCTTTGTATACAAACGCGAAAAAAAGGAACGTAGAACTAGTCGGCGTGCAGAGTGAATGCAACGCGGAGAAACAAAAGGGAGCGGTGTCCGCGCGCGGGCAAAGAAGAGGAGAAGGAACGGTATAAGCCACGAGAAAGCGTAACAAACGTCGCTGGCTCGCGCACGCGCGCGAAACTCTTTTGAAGTCACGTCATCTTTCTGAAGGCAAAGTCGTCAATTACCATCTCATTGGCTCATTCCGTCCGTATGCTAATGCGAATATTATTTAAACGAGCGTTGACTCCCGCTTCCAGGCTCCGGGACTTTCCGCGATCCGCTCTCGCTCGCTTTGCTTTGCTCTCTTCGACAGAGAGGCGACGCCGGCGAAGCTGCTGCTTTTCGAATATCCGCCCACCTAGTGTCGTCTCGAGTGCTCTTCAACGTCGAGAGGCTTCTCCCCACTTCCCCTCTGGGTTCGCGCAAACGGCACACCTTTTTTATTTGTGTAGAAAACTCTCGGAGCGCTCCTGAATCGTGTAAACTCGCACGAGCCAATCTTTCGACAAATATTGGTTCCTCTTCTTTTTATACGTCTCTTTACTCGGCGTTTTTTGACCTTTGCTCTTGTCTCTTTTAACTATGGAATTTTATTTATCTAATGAGAGTTTACCCGATTAAACGGCCCAGTGGTGATAACGCTATGACTGTAAGAAATTTGAATAAACAAAGTTTCAATAAATAGAACCGTGTTTTTTTCCTCAATAAAATTGTTTGGCACGTGCATGCTTGACTGTCAACAAAGTAAAAATAAGGTGCGGTCAAAAATAAGAGTTTGATCAAAATTGAACGAATCTCAATTGGATCCTTTCCGTGAGAACGGCGTTTGTCGAGAGCGAGAAGTCGAAAGATTTAAAGGCAGATGGTATTAACACAATAAAGACCCCCAATAGACGCAGCTACTGTTGCAAGAAGGATTTCGCTATTAGGGTTCAAGCAAGTGCATTCAATCCGACATTTTTTCCAATTCGTTCGTTCAGCCTTATTATCGATAAATTTATAATAACGATTAAACATTTCTGCAGCTTTTTATCGAGCTCCGCTCGTGGAAAAGTATTTAGAAATCCCGTTTGTAACTATTAGCGAAACATTTATATTTCATAACTGCTTGTGGCATAACCCCGGTGATAAAGCCCCCAGCAAATGAAGTAACACATCACGAAGGCACGCAGCTGTTTTTAGGATCATTCTCTTCCGATAGGAGTCTTCCAACTCACCGACGAGTTCCCATACTCCGAGGGAAGAGCACTGTGCCCTCGTATACCTGATGCACTCTCTTTCTCAGCGAGAGACACGCGCGCGACGCACGGACCATTCCGAGGAGACTTTTCCGTTCTGCAAAAATGATGGACAAAAAGCCCGGGGGCGATCGCGGCGAACAAAGGAGCGACGCGGCCGCGGGGATGCCGCACGGGCCGAGAGAGCGAGCGAAAGAGAAAGAGGGCCGCGCGAGTCGGGGCAAAAAGCGCGACGCGTTACGTGCCCCGTCTCCTTTACGGTGGAGCTTCAATGCTCGTAGATTGCGATTAGCCACGGGCGTAATGAAGCCACGGCGGAGCGCGGCGCTCTCCGTGTCTCTTCTCTCTCTCGCACTCGGTCTCTCGGGCGCGCACTCTCGCCGGACGTTTGTCTCGCTCGCCGGGCTAGCGCGTGCACCGGAAGTTTTGCTCATCGCCGACGCCGGGCGTATATACGGGCACTTAAGCCTTTTTCTCTCCCCGAGTCATATCGTGACTTCTGGACGTTAGTTATAGAACCTTTCGTATGCTTCTTATTATAAAGGATATTTCCTTTTAATTTTTTAAAGTGCATCGGGAATTTTTTCAACCGCTTTGAAGCTGCGTTATTGTCTTGCATTAAATATTATTTATATATAATTTTAATTGCAAATATATGCGAAGTATACCAATTTCGTTAGAATTTTCTTAAACACGCACAAAACGAGCGATTTTTTAAAGGATTTCTCGAATCGATTAGCATTATAAATTGAGAGTGCTTGACTTTTTTGTAAGTGTGTAACGAAAGGCCGTATGATTTCATTAGCCGACTCGAAAGGTGCGCGGGCCTACGAGTTTCTTCAAATTAGCTCTGTTTATCGTGGAGCACGAAATTTTCACGTGGGAAGGTTGCTTTAACGCGGGTTCAAATTTAAGTGGCTAGACGTTTTGTGACTTATGAATGAGTTTAAACGCGAGAAATTTTTTAAAAAGTATCCTTTTTATCAGACAGTGAAATGATTTGAAAGACACGCTATTTACGCCCTTTCGTTCTGTACCTTCATTAAATATATGCACTTCCTGGATACCTGTCGTTGATAAAAATTTAATTGCATTAATAGGATAACCGTGTTTTTTTGATAATAAACTTATCATTTTATGTATGAAGGAGAGCTCCATGATAAATTTCATCATTTTATTTACAGAAAAGAAGTTTGTAGAAGTGTCTAATTAAAATTTCATACATTAATCACTTAACATTTGAAGCTAGTACTTATACTAGTTTATAAATTATTTAACGAATAATGTAATACATAATTCTCCCAAGCAATATTTTTTCTTCTTTTTTTTTTAAATTTTCAGTTGTGAGATCCCGGAGTTGGCTCGAGGTCACAGCGCAATTGTGACAACAACCTACGTAGGTGCTCGGAGATAGGATGCAATGTCGCAAAGCGGAAAAAAATTCACAAATGACGAGCCTACGGGACTGCTATCTTTTATTCGCGGTCAGCTCGAGCGCGAAATTTGCATAAACAAATTGTTACCGTGCAGTTAAAACGATACTGACTCAACTGAAAAACATCTGTCGCTTATGCGAGCGAAGGTTAATGGATCAAATTTTTCACGTTGTCCGATAAAAGTATCGCCGCGCTAGATTATTATTTAGATTTTCGCAAAATTAGTTTTAAACAACATTAGTACACAATAAAATCGATCGACCATGCATATGCATCAGCCGGATAAAGGCTTTGTTTAAGTGCGTCCACTTATCAGCAAGCGTTCTCCGACGTTTCTCAGGTCAACTGTCAGCCGGCAAATTTGTCAACGACTTGGCACTATCTTTTAAAAAAAATTACAGACCGACGCATTGGTCTTTATTCAAAATAAAGTGACTCTGTTTAACCTTGTTTAAAATATTCCCATCCGACTTTGCACCTCTGGGACATTTCTCTCACGGTCTCATTACGCGCGCGGCGTTTATGCTTAATCGTGCTTGGACACTTGGGCCCGGCTTCGGCGTGCTCGCATTATGTATACCGTTGCGAGCGGGGCGTACAAGGCGAGCCGAGAGGAGAGCGTAAGCTGCGTTACGCCGCCGGGCCACTTTGAACATACAAATAAGGAGCTGTATGTATACTCACCAGCGAGTCCACCTCCGGGTCGGCGATGTAGTAAGGCTTCTCTTGTCTGATCTGTAACAGAACAACGGGCGGTACTTTAATAATTAGGTCTAAACAATGCCAATTACGCAGACCATTACATAAACACGTCGGTAATAAAAATACGGGCGTAAGCGCGCACCATTCAGAGGGGCGAGTGTGATTTTATCACCGAGTCTAAGCTAACGATTTCCTTTACGCACGTCCGTAATTAGAGGACCGACCGGCCCCTCCTCTTCTTCATTTCCTCGCCGTGCGAATTTTAATTTCTACAGCTCTGGTTTGTGAATCCGTGAAAAGCTACTGGGAAGCAGCCAACGAGCAAACGATGCTCATACGAGCAGGTTTATTAATGTGCATCGAAGGGCGTTTCAAAGAAACACATCCCTGACAAATGTATCCACGTCGGAGTGGGGAGCATAGGAGAGGGTGGCCTAATAAAGTACGTGAACCTAATCAAAATTATGACTATCCGGAGCAACTAATTTTTCGAGGCAAAAGAATGCCAGCGCCGCTGCCTCCCAGGCCCTCGAGTCGCTAATTAATTTCCGTCTCTCATTTTATCCCTCGAGCGCATCGCGGAGGCGCGCACGCTAACGCACACGAGGCGCGCTTCGCTCTTCCCCGGCGCGCTGCCGTGTTCGCGGAACGTTAACTCCCGAGGCCGCTCTAGGCCACGCAAGCGGGAAAGCCGGCTCTTTTCCAACGGCGGAATGCCGCAATCGCGCGTGCACCAAAAGGCAAGAAGTCGCCGATACACGCGCCGCCGCGCGCACGCCTTATTCATGAGCCTGAATTCTGAACGGCGAGTTCCTGTTTCGCCGCGGCGTATAGTAATGAAGGTGTCTCGGCCAGAGACGGCCCTAACAAAAATACTGTCAGCCTCCTCGCGCGGGCGACTAGTTTCTTGCGGCCGAGCGCGACTCCCTTTGCCGGCCGCGGTCTCTCGTCTTTTTTTCCCACCTCGAGCCGATCGTTTCCTCCCCCTTGACGAGCCTCCACTGTCGGCAGGTAAGAAAGGGTATACGCCGATTGCAATTTGTATCTCACTCTCGCCGCGTGTGTATCCAATTTTTTTTCCACCCCGAGTCGCGCTAGATCGTCCTCTGTCCTTTTGGAGGAGAGAAATAATCCGTTTATGAAGGAGGAGCTTTGCGTTCTGTTCATTTGGGACCCAAAAATTATGAAAATATCGAGGGTCGGGTGCGCGAAAAAAAGGAACGGTACCAACGCTACCGCGGAAAATTACTCGAGGGAAAATAAAATAAAAAAAATACCGAACGTCGCGCCTAACTGCGAACGTCAACGGCCGGTCGAGCGGTTTAGAGGTGGACCCGAGTAATTGAACCTTCAGCGCCTTAGAGGCAATATTTACCGGCACGAAAGAAAAGTGGGCTCGAGTGCCGTCAGCCAATAAAGCGCGAGGGTATCGCACCTCTTCCTGGAGAATTAAAATTGCAGCGTCCTGCCCTTTGTAAAGCGATTTAAATTTTACGGGGCTTTAGGGAAGCGCCTACTCCCGGTCGAAATACGGCGCGGGCTAGAGTGGCTGGCGCGCACATGGGCAGGAGGACACATTTTCTCCGGGACGGCAGTAAAGCAATATCGCCCGACCGGCTGATAATTTTGAGGCGTCATAAACCAGGCGGGCGACCGCTTGACTTTCCCCACGCGACCATCGGCTCGCAAAACGCAGCCAGGCTCGTGCCTGACTCCTCGAGATCTCGTCGTGAGATTCATCTGGTTACCTGCGCCTTCGTTTTCCACCGAATTCCCGGTTATGGTTATGAGCGGCGGGGATGGCGCGTAAAATCGCGAGGACAGACCGATGCCTTTCCAGATGAGTGGCACGTTTTAGCCGCAATAGAATTACGGAAACTGAGTTCGTGGCGCGCGCCGAAAAATCCTGCTACTCCCGGCAATAACATTTTGGAGAAGTCACCACGTTCGCTGAACATCTCTAAGTGGTCGTTTTTAATTGAAAATTTTTTAAGTTAAAAAAATTAGCTGAATGTACGAACGAATATAAACTTTTTGTTCATATTTTATTTGAAACCTAAAATAGTGTACACGGTTGGCTTGTTTTCAAGAAATCTTGTTATTTAAAATTTGGAAATATGACAAGCATCAGGGGACCACAACGAATGCTCGCTTTAGTTTATACTTTTTATTCTCTTTTTAGCTACTTAGCTTAAAGAAAATGGCACTGGATCAACCAAGACAAACTGAATTATATATATTAATTATTAAGGCGTCGAATGTATATGTGCGATTCTACGGACTTAGACAAACAACTGGGGTATTAAAAATAAAAAAAAAAAAATTTGAAAGCACACCTACGGGACAAGTTTTTCCCGGTT
>JAWWEN010000038.1:16966239-17024906 GCA_035582955.1 Sycophila texana | reverse complement strand
CACCGGGTCCGGAACGCGTGCTTGATCCAAAATTTTGAATCATGGATCGACCTCAAAAGTGCTTATTTTTTGTAGAATTGCTCATATACTTACAGCCCTTCAAAGTGCGCAATTGAAATTGCGGAATGGTTAATTTGACCAAGAATAATTGAACCGAAAATTTGAACATTCGTATTGGCCCATAAGTCATAAAGAAACATTTAACTTGATATACCGTATGCAAATGCTACAGTGAACTTGCATAGAAATCGGAAGCACCAAACCGTACGTGGACAAAAAAGCGCGCGCGATTATCGCGCGATTCGCGTACACGGCACGTCGTAATTTTCTATTTGCAGTCAGCGCGCAATCCCCATGGTTGCAGTCATTGCGGAGACATCTCAGTGACCGGGATGACACTGACGGTCAGCCTTGGCGCGCGCGCGCACTCAGAACCGGTTTAGAATTGCATTATAAGTTTCCGCATCGCGATTAAACCTTCGTCTCCGCTAGATGCATTGTGCTTTCCTCGTTTACGCGTTTAGTTTGTTAACTAACTTTCGATCATCAATCGGAAGAACATCCGCTAAGTTTACTCGATTTAGTTCATGCGCGATTATTTCGCGATTACTCCGCGCTGTTGTAACATTTTTTTATCGTGACCCACTGTATGATTTAAGACGTTATATCTTTTATTTTCGTGTTCTGATGCAAGATGACGCGGAGTTTATTGAAGAGGAGATCGAATATTTTTATTAGCGCAGATCGTCTTTCATTTAAGGCAATAAATAGATAAGGCGGCTATGACGAACGGACACCGACAAAAGCGACGTTCCCAACCCTCGATCGCGTTATCGCGATTATAATAATCCGGCTTTGCTCTTGTTTACGTTCACCTTTCTCGCGAGTTCCTCCTCCCTTATACAGTCTCCTCTCTTTCACCTTATCCTTCTTATCGACCGGTTGGATCGTCCAAAAAGCTGCCTCAATAAGAAACTCTTTATTCTTTTTTTTTCCTTCCTTCAAGACTGAATGGCTGAGGAACATTTTTATGAACCATCATGATTTTTTACGACAATGATAACGCGGCTACTTGGCTGATCTTGCATTAATTAAATATGCAGTTGAGCAAAGAAGAAAAAGAGTTGCGAATAAATCAGCTACGTCGCTCCCGTAAGTGACTATTCTTAATTGATCTTTACTGCTCATCTCGGCAGCGTAATTCAGGAACGAACATTTAGTCGGGATCATAAAATTTCAATTCCAGCTTAGATCCAAGATCATCGCATTATCATCTCTCCGGGCGGAGTAGCACGCAGCAAGAAAGCGGGAGCAAAGGCGCAGCAAGAGGAAAAAGGGTCGAGGCAGCTCTCGAGGCCTGGGCATAATCCGGGAAAGGCGTGCGAAGGCGGGCCAGGCTCGTCTTCTCTCTCCCGGTCGGCGTCGTCGTGCGCCCGAGCGAGAGGGCAGGTAGCCACGCGCGCTCTTTCCCCGTCTCGCTCTCGCTGCCTCTCTCGCTCTGTGTCGTGAACATTAGTCAGGCCGTCAGTGCGGTCCAACGTTTTACGAGGGTTTAATGCCCCCGAGGTGCATTCTAATTGCGCCAATAAATCCCCACGGGGCATCGCGGGGCCACGGGCGCGCAACCCGGGAGAGAGAGATGCTTCTCTCCGACCCGTAGACTACCGCGGGTGTACGGAAATATGCGAGCGAGCAGCGCGCGCCTCACTCACACACCCACGACGTTTCCGGAATAATCAACCTCGCGCCGACCGCGGTAACTTTAGCGCGCGCCGTGGCCACTTCGTACCCCGCCTCCCTGTGAAGCGCGCGTCTTATCTCGTGCGGATCACGCCTTATCCCTTTTTTTCTGCTGAATTTTTCGGCGCGCCGCAGGTAGCGGCAACCGAGACGCCGGCGTCGCGCAGTTGCTCCATATGGACTGCGACGGCGATCGGCCGGTCGAGATAAACGCGCGGAGGTACGATGCGCGCCGATAAGGATTATCTCGACTTCGAATGAGAAATGATAAGTCCCTGCGATCAGCCAGGCTTCATTGATGAGTAATAGCGCAGTATCGAGGCGTGGGCCTTTATGAAAGGAACGAAAATAAAATTTGCGTCGAAAAAGCTCTCGTGCACAAATAAGGCATCGACACAATGGATCCGCGCTTAGCAAGGTGTTCGCGAAAAAAAAAAAAAAAAAAAAAGAGAACCGGGAGAAAAAAAAAAGAGAAGAACGAGGCAAGGGCAACGGCTCCGAAACGATTCCGCGGCGAAAAAGTGCGTATATGTACCCCTCGCATCCCTCCTCATTCTTTTCGACAATGCTCTTTTGCCAGTTGAAGGCCGTCATTGTTCGATTGCGCCGTTGCGTCGTCGGGCGCTCTCAGCGGGAAGGAAAGTGGGGCGTGCTCGCGCTCTCCCAGCCAAGGAAGGGAGCGACGGAGCAAGGTACAGGCGCGTAGGTAAAAAAAAAAAAAAAAAAAGAAACGAAGGGCGCAACAATGCTCGGCCAGCAGCACCGGAGCGCTCGCAGCGGGGCACCACGTGTGCTGCCGGCGCGTCTCTCGCTCCGCTAACTATACGCGCGCGCACCTCGTGCGTGCATGCATGCGCGCCTATTTCGCGCGCGCGAAAGAGGGACCGAGCGAGCTACCGGGATAATATGGTTGACCCGCTGAATAGATCAATTTACAATGGGCAGAAATGAGCAGTCGGCTCTGCCGTCCCCGCGCTGCACGCAGACACGCGCCTCGATTACACGAGACAGTAGGAGCGAGAGAGATAGTGAGCGAACCGAGTCTCGTGCAGTTTGCCGGCGCCTCGATCGCTGCACACGGTAGATGGCTGCCGATGCCTCGCGCCGCGCTCGGCTACGCCTTTGAACGGTTCTGCCTCTTTTTTACGACTCTTGCCCGGCTGCTCCCCTTTTTTTCTCTCTCTTTCGCTCTGTGACCGTGCCACGAGCTTCTTCGATCCGTACGACTAAATTGCGATGCTCTTCGGGCGTACGCTCCGAATTTGCAGCGGTGAAATTTTGAAAGACTAAGGCGAAAGCACTTGACGGCTAATTGGTTGCTTGTAATTACGTAATGGTTGACAGGCGAAGTGCCCGAAAATCCGACGAACGAGGGCATTGTGCCGTTGGAGCGCGCGCTTTTTAGCACGACACGCGGGCTGCAAATGCACATGCACGCTCCTGAATGGAGGCGCGCGCATGCGCAGTCATGCAGGCGCACACAATGCGAAATAACGCGGAATAATCCTGCACAGCGTGCGGCCCCTTTTGTCGCGCCGAGGGGGCCCTATCTCCGCCGCTATCGAAGAGCTTAGCGCCTCCAAAACGTCCGCAAGAGGATTGTCACCTGCTTATCTAAAATTTAACGTAACCCCTTTTGTGTGTGACCACGGGACTTTCTTTTTTCCGGCGGTATCTTTGTGCCTCGGGATTTATCAAAGAGCCTGGCATGTAATGGCATTTCTTTTACTGGTGCATTTTTTAAAATTTTAGCAAATATTGAGCTTCTGCTAAGTTTTTAATAATTAATTTTATTTATTTTTAATTGTGAGATTTACAAGAGAGGCATTGAAGGAACGATTTTTTAATAGAGAGTGTCAGACGCACAGTCATTTAAGAGCAGGTTAGTAAGCTAAGTAACTATCGATTTTTGAACGACTCGTATTGCCTTTTTGTGTACGGCTGGTATTCTAAACGTTCTTCTAAAATTTCAAATAATGCCAAACATGAAGCAGATAATAATTCCGTTAATGCAATAATTAAGCAGGTGCGAATTTGCAAGGCTAAAAAAATGCTATTGTTGACACGGATATTAACTTAAATCAAAAGACAGAACTCATTGATTATTTATGAACAACTGATAATACTGGTGTACCTAATGTTGTTCGGTTTGCTTTAAATAAATTAAAAGCGAATCGACATAACAACATTAACATTTTTTAAAATATGTAAAACAGAAATTTTTCCGCCGAGGTGGACTGTTATAATTTATTTTTCTTAATAAGCTGAATAAGTATTTTTTAATATCTTGAAAAGACTAAAATAAAAATAATAATTTAATTGTGACGAACTCCATACTAGTTAACCGAAAATAATTTTCGACGATTTTAAGTAATTAAACAAGCCCGTGAACATTAAATAACTGTCTCGTCGATGACTTATCTCTTACTTCATTTGAATCGTCATAAAAAAAATGCGTAATAACTCTAAAATGGTTTTGAAATGTTTTCTCGCGCAATCAAATGAATTACGGCACTAAAGGAGGTAGGACAAAGGCGGCAAAAAATATTTCGAGCAACTCGTTCGCCTCGCGGCCGGGCCAACTTGTAAGCCGCGAGGCGAACGCTCGCCTTATCCGATTCTCAACCGCAGAGGCTTAACTCTTATCGCTATCTCCGCGGCGTAGAGCTACTCGTGTGCACGGCTACCCGTGTTACCGCGGTGCGCCGCGTTCTCTCCTACACCCGCGTCGTTTGCGCTTATAATTGTGTTTGGTTTGTGCGGGAGGAGGAGGGGGAGGAGAAAAAATTTTTTCCGAGGCTCGGAGCCAGCGTCGCCGCCGCCAGGAACGTTTACAATACGATAGAGGGCCGCGCGGTAGCTGCAAGAATTTGTGTGTGCGAGGCTTAATTGCGCGTCGCGAACTCTGGCTGCCTTAGGTAGGCAGCGACGGAGGAGAGCCGGGAGACGACACGTGTAAAATTCATACTCGATTAATAGGCGCAGGGGCTACCAAGGGAGACAGACGGAGAGAGAGGAGAAAAAGAAGAGTAGACGAGCTATGCGTCGGCGCCTCTGTCGTTTATAGAGACACACGCCCGAGTCTGTGTAATTAAGGTATCGCTACGGCATCGTGTAAATTTACACAGAATTGTTTGTGCTGCGGCTTAACCTACATTTTTTTCGTAACGATCGCTGAGCACGCTATGCTCTTTAATCATTTACGAAGACGTTTTGAGAGGTGCTGTACATTTTTTATATGGACATCACTAAGTGTCTTTTGTTTTGGGGCAAACGTTTAATTTCATTACTTTTGAGCTGGCGCTCTGACGGCAAGAAAACATAATTAGTAGTTTAATGAGAAGTGCATGTAAGATTTTCTACCAGAAGCACGATAGCAATTTTTTTTTCGTAAGAAATTTAATTAAAAACATTTTCAAAATCTCGACGATAATTTTTCAATTTAATAGAAAAATGATGTAAATTATCTATGAAAATTGCAGAGAAAAAAATCCTGATAAAAAGGTAATCACGTAAAAATAGCACCTCATGAATATGCACGAAACCACGAAGATACTTGATTTATCTTTGAGCGTAACGAAATAGTGAAAAGGAAAGTAAAATAATACCAGTTTCGTGCTTTAGTGTTATCGAATTCGCGATACCGCCAACTGACATCACCAGCATGTGTACAGATGTTTTCTTTACCGTCAGAAAGAAACGCCTTGCTGTCTAGCGCGGCGACGGGTAGCGAAGAATAAAAAATGAAATATGCATTAATAAAAATATTCTCGCGTAGAATAAAGTGCATTCGCGCCTCGCTTTTTATTGCCGTTCGATAAAAGGAAGGCATACCGAATTTTTCATGAATTCTTTTTATATATTCATATCTTGCATTTCTCAACTTTCTCTGCATATTACAAGTCGAAGTAACTGTTTTCAGGTTGCACAAAAGTAAACTAGAGCTTGTTTTCGAAGAGTGACTTTCACAATTCCCGCGAGAAGAGGAAACTTAAGACACTTTATCGCCGTAAGCCTCTTAAAATTCTAGTAAAACTTGCGCGCCAGCAGCCACTGTCAAGCCGTAAAAATTGCGCTTTATTAACACTATTATCTTTTTAGGTTAAATATAATCCGAAACCGTTTGAGCATTCGTGCTCGTGGGCAAAGCGGCGAGCGAAAATACTCCTCGAAATCGACTTCCTCCAATCGCAAAATGAATCGCAATCCGCTAATGGATTGACTCGCTATTTCAAGCCTGTAATAACGACCGAAGCGCGAGTTTCGTCGCCGATGAGAATATGTCCGATCGCACTGAACGTGGAGCGCGAAGAAAAGCGGGCGAAGTGTCGAAGGATCGATTAGCGATACAAATGTTAAAAGTCACGTTTCGTCGGAGGGCGTAACGCGTTCGCACTGGCGGCGAGAAAAGCATTTTAGTCGCCGGGCGATTTATACGTGCGCACATGCAACTCACGTGGCGCGCGAAGCCCGCACGAATGCACGGCGACGACGCGTTTTTAAAAGGCCCCGAAATCGTTTGGCGCGCGGCATGTGGCCGTGCCCGTCTCCGATTACCTCCGTGTCCTTGGGTGGTGCGGAACCTACGCAGCAGAGGCCCGGCAGCCTCGGTCCGCCTCGCTTGGGTTCCGAAAACGAGAGGACTCGCAGACCTCGATATATCTAAGCGTGCGACTCTTCTACCTTGTTGGAGGCCCTCTGACCGTGCACCGACGATTCTTTATATGGACTTTCTTTCCTTGCGTGTTCCAAACTGTTTGATACACTCAAAATTTTGCCACGATGGACTACCTTTTTTTTTTTTTAATACTACGGGACTGATCTCTAGGATCGTGAGAAGTGGACCTTTTGAAAAACGAGTTTTAATCTTATCGAGTTTTTAACTGCATACTCTACTCTCGAAAGTTATAATTAATTTCGAACAGGTTGTTTACTATATTTTATTGTTTGTTGTGAACGATAAATTATCGGCTCGATAGATAGAATTTTGAAGATGCGTTAAATTAACGAATCGCGCACGAAATGATTTGCAATTAAGAGGCTGTTACCGAAGCATCGTCATACTGGTGGAAAAATAAAGCAAAACATGAAATCCCAGTTTTAAGAATGACCATTGACATTTTATTAGATTGCGTTCCACGCGAGTGTCGTTAAAGTGATGTTTACGATTTTACAACGTACACACTGTCATTTGATGTTTCTTTTTTCTCTCCTCTTTCATTCCCACAACACTCGCTTGCCCGCCTCAATTATAATCAACGCTCGGGTTTGCTCGGCGACGCGCTAACAAAACAGACTATCATCTCGGCTAAAAATCATCCGCGCCGAAGAAAAAGTTAAATTTTTTTTCAATTTCGTAACGAGCGAATCCCCGAAAGCGAAATTAATTCAACACTTTCACAAGCGTTGTGATGGGCTCGAAGATGGTGAGCTAGTAGGTATTCCTGCACGATAGCCAGTCGCGGCAGTGGTCTGAGAAACGGAAATTTTTCGGCGAGCACTTCTCGAGGATTTAACAAACATAATAGCGCTTATAAAACGCGTATCACGGCGCGGCCTCCCCGCGTCTTTTTATACACATCTCTTTCTTGTCTTCTTTTTACGTTAAAATTCCTCCATCTGGGAGGCACTAACCCGAGCGCGTGAAAACGTCTGCTGCTGCTTTGCGAGCAAGATCATTTCCCGGAATGCCCAATTTAACGCGGCCTTTCTAAACGACTAACGTTACTTGCTGATGCTTCTGGCTGGGATTAAATTAACTTTTTCACCGTAATTAGCATGAGTCAAGAATCTCAAAGAATTTTCAACGTTTTCCAATTTTTTTTTCCTTTTTTTCAATTAAACCGCAACGGCATTATTCGTTTTTTCCCCATACTCGCCGGCGCATCAGCGTCGCCGCGAGCTTACGTAAACGCGCATCGTTCAATATTAGTGTCTTGGCGACAAACCGCATTATTGATTTTGTATTGGCCCCGCACTGGAGATTTTGCCGTAGTGGATGAGGCTGAAACCTCGCGCCTCGCGTACGTTTTCAAGAGCGAAACGTACAGCCGCGGCATTGTTAGGCAGTCGTATTTTATGCATGCACGCAGCGTACATCAACGATAAGGTTTAAGCGCGCCGTTCTGAACGGCGCATTATCTTAGCAATGCCAAAGCGAAACACAGCGTGACGAATCGATATGTTATTTCAGTTTCTAGTGCGATTACGTCCGATGACAGCTGCGCAGGCGGTGGGCAGAGAGTACACGCGCGAGCGCGAATTTATTTCTGATTTTGATAATGGAATGGAGCTCTCACCTGTTTTGAGAAGACGGCGATGTCCTCGTTGAAACTTTCGGACGAACAGACGTCGCCACCTGCGACGCCGGGCTCGCGTGGTGTGCATGTCGCCAGCTCACACTTTTCGAAAATTAGCGCGAGCAGTGGGAACAGTGGGTGGCTGTAAAATGCAAAGTATCAGTTAGTTTCTGCAAAGATTTATTTTTTATTTTTTGCAATACTAACATCAGCATTTAATGGTTATTCAACCTGATTATACTGACATAACTGTGTTTTTTTTTTGTTGGTTGTAGCGCACATTTTTGGTGATTGTATTTTTGTTAGGAATTTAATTTACAATTAAAACGGCGCGTGGTGAATAAAATTTGCGTGAAGCATTTATGAAAAAGTTTCGAGAAAGAGTATTAAAATTCCTTTTGCCAAGGAAAGGAATGGGAGGAGAAGTCCGATCCGTTGGTCGGCGATAGATCGTTGAGCCTGCTGCTGGCTGGCAAGCAGTAGACCCCGACCTAACCTACTTGACTGCCAGTCAGAAAGCAGGCGTTCCCGCACTTTTCTACCATCCCATAAAACATAAGTTTTTTTTTCTTTTTTGTTTTATTAGTTAAAATATATTACCATTTTCTATTAATTTACATAAAAAAATTACACCTATTAAATCTAAAAGAATTGCTAATTATTCGTAAATTATTCTGAATAATATGCAGACGACCTTTGCGAGGTATCAAGCAACTTTTTTTAAATTTAAAACAATAGTTTCATTATTTGATACAAGTTAATAGAACGTTGAATCCGAGTGAAATTAGCCTGGGAACTTGTAATACCAAGTACGGTGTACGTTTCGCTCTGCTAGCGTGACTATGACTATACGGAGTATTAGGAGGATCAAGGGATAAGATAAGATTAGCCCAACGATGCAACCTCTTCTGATATTCTTAGTCTTGTGTAACTTTCAATTTTCTTAAGTAAGACGGTCTAATATTCGACACGAAGAAAAAAAAAGAAAAGAATTTAATTAAATAAATCTTTAAAGTTCTCCAGCCTCGCGAAAAGGGCACATTTAATAACAAGATCTTCGGAATGCCGGAGCTTCTAGATATATTACGCGGGGAGCACTTATCAAATACGTGCATAAATCACGAGCGACGCGAGCGGCTACCCGAAATTTCACGAGCGACCGAGAAGCGAGGCTCACCGGTGAAACAACGTATATACCTGTATGGATGCACGTGTGCGCCCGGCACTTCGCGTATAGCGGCACATAAATTTTCGTCAAAAATTCGGAAGGGTCAGAGAGAAAGAGGCTGGCAGAGAGATATATAGAGGGGAAGCGAGAAAGAGGAGGCTGCTGCCGGCCAGCCGGCGTACGCACGGCTCGTCCAAGAGACTCATCACGCGAATGGCGATGCGGCGGGCGCAGGGGGGGAAGGAGACGAGGTCGGCCGAGTTCGCCCGGTAGCCGGAGGTCGAGAGGTGCCGGCGTCGCGCGCACCGCTGCACCGCGTGTAGAGGCACGGAGGCCGCTGTTGACCGAGGCTTGTGTGCGCGCCGCCGAACATAAAACGATTCGGAACGAATTTCGACAAATTGACGTGGCTGCGCGGGAGCATCGGCTCTCGAGCGCGCGTAGCGGGGCAAAAAAGCTTCGCTCGCTCGCGCGCTCTTTGCGCTCGCAGCACCTCGGCGCGTCCACGCCTTCCTTTTCTGCAGCGCGCTTCTCCGCGCCGGGAGTTGCTTCTGGACGCTATCGCCGCTACGGAGGCAACAGTCCGCGTCCTCCGCCTCCTCCCTACCTTCGGAAGTCGGAGAGAGCCTCTTGGCCGATCGTGCCGGATAACGCGCCCGGCGCAACAACGAGACGAGTGTATAATAAACTTCAATGTGATGGATTCTTTAATCTGACATGTAAGAAATTTGCAACTTTTTAACCGTTCAATTGAATATTGATAAATACCGATTGATTGATTAAACTCACCGTAATTGGATTGTCTTTAAAATGCATCCCAATTTGTCTAAATGATCCTAATGTGGTTTTCAATATAGGTACAAAGTTATTAGAATAATTAACGGTTTTCAGAATCAAATCCGCCTGGATAAGTAGATTGGTTCCACGCTAAAATAGAAACTAATAAATAGAATCGATTAGAAAAAAAAGAAAAAAAAACCAAATGAGAGTTTTATTTTTATCTCTTAATGGTTACATCGGTATTTTTAAAGAATGCTACATAAAAGATGAATTGAACTTTTAGCGCCAAATGTGTTCAATTGCTCAATAAAATTCGACATGTTTCAATCAATAAATAAATCCAGTTTAGTAGTTGTTACCGCATTTTTTATAAAGTGAAAAATGTTATTGAAATTTTAACTGCATAATAAATTGTTAAATACTATCGCGACCAAGAACAACCGATGACCCAAGATGGACCAAAAATTAAGAAACATTTACAAAATGAAGCCAGCGATGCAAAAAACCCAGATGAAGAAGGCAGCCTCCTCGTTTCCCCCGCATACTGCTCTGCACTCGGTTCCTGCCCCGTGCGGTCATTACGCCCGTCTCCACAGTTTGGCCGTACACGGAAATTAATACGTGAGCTTTGCTCCGATTTTCTCGCACGCGATCGTTGCGCGCCGGTCGAAAATTTGAGACGCCGTCCGTCTCGAGGCGTAGGCGAGGGCGAATATATGGGAGGTTGACAAATGACTGGTGAACGACCTAGGTGTCGGGGATGACGGGCGCGACTGGTAAAGGTAATGATATGATATACGATTGCCCCGCTGAACGCTGTTCGGGGGATCTGCGGTTTTTGCGGTTTCCGTCTCGACCGCGCGGCCACCGCTAGTTTCACGATCCCGCGCGTTTGTCTGCATAGGCGATGCTGCGGAACTTTTTCCTTTTTACCCGCCCGATCGATCGCTTTGATTATTGCGTATCTAATTTAATAAATATGCAAAAAGTATTTTATCGATTTAACATTCGTTTGCACTCCATTTGATACGGCACTCGGTCTTTTATTTTTACGACGATCGCATTTTTATTATATTAGCGAATAGATAAATTGACGAGATAATATTTGCGCTCGTACTAGAGAAATAAAATAGAAATCACGAGGAGAAGCACGGTTAAGTATATCTAATTGAAAACCGTTACAAAGGAATGTAAATATTCTCGGACTATATATAGAAAATTCAATAGTCTCGGCATGTGTTGGCTTCTCCACGCTCAAATGCGTCCGACCGCATGCATTCTTAGGAGCGACCGGCACGGGAGAGGCTCGCTCTCCCCCGGAGAGCCGGTAAAAAGAGAGAAAAAGGTAAGGTGAGCCGGTCCAATCTTGGCGCCACGAACGTAGATTAGTCGACGCGGTGGTGCTCCGTCAGTCCGGCAGCTTATCAGTTATCTTCGGAAAGAACCAGCTCGGGCGTGTGCAGCAGCAGCAGCAACGGCTTCGACCGACGTCCCAAAGATACGCGTCACCGCGGAGCTCCGATTGGAAAACTCGATTTCGTTGCACATCCGACGAACTATAAATAAGAGAATCGCCGGCGAAAACGACGCGCACTATCCTCGCCAGCGCGACGTTTGAAAATTCGTTTTAATTAAATACGGCCTCGCGCGCTGATAAGTCCGGATGAGCGAACGGTCAATTAGAACCGATACCTCCGACGTCACGGGACGATTTTGTAGATCGGCGCGCGATTGCCACACGCACACGTATATATACAAATACGAGCGCTGGAAATTCACGATAGCGTTCGCTTTACAAAAGACAAGAATCCCTCCGCTCAAGGTCCTTGTAAGGATTATTTCTCGGCGCGGGGTCGGCGGCGACTTGACTTGACAGTGATTTGCAATCGGCGCTCACTTGCGTAACGTCCCACCGCGCATCGTTGTCATCTTACGTAAAGCCCAACTGCCGCGCGGATCTTCTCACCGGCGAAAATCGCGCGAACTCCCTCGCGAGGCTGAGGTAACAAAGGCGCTGCTGCGCGCGGTGCCCGATCGAGGCTCGCGGCCATAAATTATGCCGATTACAAAAATGAGAAACCGGCAAGGTGGAACTCGACGCGATGATTTATGGATCGAGCGCTCATCGATAATTGACAATTCGAGCCTCCCCGTTGCTTGTATTGCCGGCGCGCGCCCGTCCGCAGAAATTCACAAATTTATTTTGAATTATCAATTAATTTGTTATTCGGAAAGAAAAGCTCGCGCGATGAATTATGCATCGCGGCGAATCGCGCGGAGAAAAGTCGAATGGAGTCGCGGCGGAATGCTCAATAAGCTGCGAGGAGCACGTGATAGTGCTAGAGATTGGCTGGCTCGGCTATTCCGCGGTAAACAGCGAGAGGAAGGCGGTCAGAGAGCGGGAGGCGAGGAGAAAGAAGGGAGCGCCTAAATATCCGGGCGTTCCAGGAAAGTTCGAATCCCCGCCCGGCCACACGACGAGTGGACAAATTACAGGGTAGGCCGCGAAATAATAAGCTCCCGTTCCCGGGATGCCAGAAATCGAGGCATCTCGCACGACGATAAATCACCGAAGCGACGACCGACCGGCGCACGCGCTTCTGCCGTAGCACCAGCGCCGCCCGGTTCCAGACCGTGCATATGCGCGCGTCTCGCGCATTGAAATATCTTCCGCTTTTAATTATGACGAGTGTCCCGAGCGAAGGGGATCACGTCGATTATTCCTGTTCGATTCAATTTAGTTTCCTCTGGAATGCTCATGTTAGAGATGTTGCAATGAATGGGTTGTTGAAAATTATATTCACCCGTAAATAGCATCTTTGTCGCGTTTCACGTGGGCGTCGGGAGCTGCCGCCGCGGCTGCTACTGCCGCGAGCATGTGTGGCGGCTGTGGCGGGGGCGGCGGATATTGGGGATGGCCAGGGCCCATGGCTCCGAGGTGTGGACTGTGATGAAGCCCTGGTACACTGCGGGCACTGCCGTGTGGATCGTACAGGCCCGCGCCGCCGCCGCCGCCACCCTCGAGGTAACCCCCGTGCAGCCCGCCATCTTCGTACTGGAACAAAAAATTATGCAAGTGTTAATTTTATATTCGATAGATCGTGTACCTAAGAAAAAACTATAGTTACAAATTTTATCTTTTCGGTAGCCAATTATTATTATTTTTTTTTTCGTTTGTGCGATAGAGATACACGTTAAAGGTCAGGTCTTAGTAGAGGGTTAATCAAGCTACTTTGAGTGAATGAACACACTTGTACATATGAATGAGGGCACGGCAGAGTTCGGTGTCGGAGCCAGTCACAGTTGGTGACATGGTAATGACACCGCAAGAATTGCTGTGTGCTCTACAATGCTATATTATAATACACCGATACACACAGTCGGTATCGCTTCATTATAGTACTCTCGATAGAAAGAATTCGTGTTTGAATTTTGTCTGTCTCGCCGTTCACTTTATATGTGTACATTTCTTATTTACGTTTATCAATCATTGACACGGATTATAGCTTTTTTAAAAATTAAAAATTGACAATAAAACCTTTATTTAGTGAATTTTTTATTTATTAGCCACCCGATCAATGCCAATAAATCTGCAATTGCATTAATATTTCATTTCTGGGCAGTTTCAAACAATCACAAGCGTATTTTTTAAAGTGATAACGTTAACGGCGTAAAGAATAAAGCGATTAAATTATCTTTAATGTAAAAAAAAAATTGCTAAAAGCAGATTCCAGGTCAATTTTTTACAGTAACTGCATTGATCCAAAGAGTATCGCGCTGAATTTATCGGCTATTATCGCCTACAAAAGTATAACAAATAATATTGCAATTACCAATGCAAGCAGCTCGCATTCGAAATATCGGAACAAAGTCACTCTCAATTAGCCGTCGAATTTGGTGACCGTGGGGTATGAGCGCCTAGCCGCAAGCAGGGGAATCCAGTTCGCGTGAGTGCTCTTGCGCTTCCGACTGATAATGGTGTGTTATAAAAAAAAAACTAGTCCACGCCTGATAAAATTACTCACTATTTTACAGCGCGAGTGCAATAGTTACATGTTAAATTTAATGTGGTTTTTACGACAAATTGAACGCGTTTTCATCTACGACGATAGGAGGTAACATTTGAAAATTGCTATTGTGCACACTTTAATGCGCGATAATTTTTGCGCTTTAGTATGCTATTTCTTTGCTGTAAATGTACTCCAAACATAAAGTTACAACGCATTATTAAAGCATAATTCTATAAATCAATAGAATTGGACACTTCAAGATAAGATTTTAATAATTACTTAAATAGCCGTTTTTTTTATTGAGAAAGAAGTGTAAAATACCAATATCTAATCTAACCGATATACAGCCCTACTTTGTAATGCAAACGTTGTATAATAAAAGTTTTATTGCAAAAAAAAAAAAAAAAAAAAAATGCGTTACGTGAATTTTCCAATACTTTTTAATGACTGTGGACACGTATTACTGTTCGGTTTTAAAAAAAATAAGGAAAAAAACGTTCTTTGCTTCGCACAAAACTTTTTCCTCGCCTGCATTAAGAATAATCGAGTAAAAATTAATTCTAATCCCCCATAAAACTTGTACTCGCGAAACAAGAAAAGATTGCATCGCAAGAAATCAGGAGCACTAGAAAATTCTAATTAATCATCCGGTTATAAGTACCCCGAGGACGCAAAAACCAGCGGCAATTGCCGGTCAACCGTTCCGCGATCGATAACAATTTCGCCGCGGCGCTCGAGATCACAGAGGCGACGGCGGTAAGAAAAGCAAGAAACGCGTCCGCATCTCTCTCTTTCACTCTCTCGATGAATTCTAATAACGGAGAGTACTGTACTGCAGACTCTCATTAAACGGCCCATACAGTGAGAGAGAAATTAAAGCCTCACTCTCTATCCCGCAGCTGGCGCTACACGACGAACCAGCTATTCCTCTCTCTTAAGAGATCGATCGATCTCGTTCGATTTTTTACTGGCGAACGAGTGGCGCGAACGGGACGCCTATGAAAGGGAGAATCGCTCGCGCGTCTTCATGAAGATATCACTCGGCGTGCGGGCGATATACGTATTTAAAATCGTTAATTGCAGCGAACTCGGCTAATTTGCGAGACCGAATTGCCCGACGGGCGATTTATAGTCTCCAAGTTCGACGCGACCGGTCGACAGGGTTCCCCTCGATGCAGCGAGCGAAAGTCAACGAGATACATCTCGTTCGCCGGGCGAGTTGGAAAAACTCTGTGTCGCTATCAATTAAACGGAAATTCGCAAAATGATAAAGTAAATCATCGCGGAGTGATTTACTCGGCTCGGAACGAAAAAGCTGGGGTGCCGTAACCGGAGCCTGCATGCCAAGAGATCTGTCGGTGACGCGCTGCTAGCGATCGGCATTATCGATCGGCAGGCTACTTATATGTCAATGATTTTATATTGGCGATGGCGATTCGCTCGACTCCGCGAGAACTGAATGAAGGCCAGTCGAGCGCTGCGAGGCTTCGAACGATTTGACGAATTCGCGATTGATCGGGCAGACGACGCGGATATGTGTCAAATTCATGTGTCGCAATTTTTTCTATTTTTTTTCTTTTTTAAAAGATAGGAGTGGAACGCGCTATTGTTGCTAGCAGCACACTTTTATTCGTGTGACGTGTCGAAAGCTCTTTTTTTTATCTGTCTACTGGAAATTATATTTTTTTCAGTGTGTATGTGTGTGCATGTATAACGTGTTTGATTTTGGATAGCACGTATCTTGACATCGGTATCGAGAGACTTCACTTATCGTTACAGAGATTCGACAAGTTTTTGTGCGATTCTTTTGTGCGAATTTTCAAGGAAAAACCATTCAAAGGAATGGCAATGCAAAGAGAGTAGGAGAGATTATGCTGTTTGTTCAGTGGGTAAGTAATATCAAATTTAGGCAAATGAGAACGTTTGCTTGACAGTATTCCAGTTGAATAAAGTTTATTCACTTGTCCAATTGAGAGAGCATGTTCTGATAAGATCGTTGAAATTGTAAGAAAAGTTTATGTGTGCACTACTTATTATTTACAATATTTTAAACATCTAAATTTTGAGCGAAAACATTATCTCTCGAAAGTGAAGCAGCTTGCGACAAAATACACTTTTTTCGTGTATAAATAGACTATCTTTCAACATTAACACTTCAAAAGAAAATGCACGATAAAACCTCTCAATTTGATAATATACATTACTCAATATACGATATCGAAAAAAAATTATAAATAAAAATGTGACAAGGTAGTAATTCACCGAAGGTGGATAAATTTCCCACGAACAATATTTTTGTCTTCAATTTATAAGCACTTGTCAATAATCTAAAATAAATATTTATCGTCGCATATTATCGTAGCCTTAACATCGATGGACCTCATTTCTTTCCTTATCAATATGCTGTAAAACTAACGCTACACATTTAATATTTTTTCGAGCCCCTCGAAAAGCCGATCAGAAGTACGAAAAACATAAAATACAAGAGTGCAAGGTGAAAAAGAATATTCCGCGCGATATAAGAACGGCCGAGCGTCCGCGTACGTATGATCGAACAGCTGGACTGAAAAAAAAGAGCAAGCGAGCGGCGGCAGTGGCAGCAGCGGCGGCGGTAAAGGTGCCTCCCCAAGCCCTGCGCGGGAGATCGTCGACCTTGCTCCGACGCGCTGCTCTGATGCGACGGCCGGAGTTATCGGGAGAGCGAGGGCGAGCGAATATTATGCAGTCGCCCGGTTCGGCTCGCCTCTCGCTCGTCGGTCGATGGACGCCGGCGACTACCGCCGGCACGCGAGCCTCGCCGCTACACGCACGCGCGCTTATTCGGCAATTTTGCGGTACCCGTCCGACGAGCCTTCGCCGGTGAAAACTCGGATGGCAAGGTCGGAGAGAGAGCGGAAAAGGGATACGGATGAAGATTGAGATGTACGTGGCGGGCGTAGGAAACGAGGACTGTTATTTCGCCTGTCCCAGCTGCGGTGGCCGATAATAATTTTTTTATACGAATTAAGCGCTCGCGTGTTTTTGGGTATCCAAGCGTTTAATTTTTTTTAAAGCAGTGGTTAAATGTAGCATTGAAGAGACACTAAATGCAGTTTTGTGGAAAAACTATTATAGCATAATTTTATAGCGAAGGAAGCAAATGATATTTTCTTAGATTTTCGTTTTCCATGTAGCTTTTACGGTGCGATTCAATAAATATTGTAAACATTGTCAACGCATCTGAAATTATCGGTCTACTACAAGTTCAATTCTGACAGAAAGTGTAAGTCCCTGATTCGTAAATAGTTTATCAATTCCGCGCAGTGATTATACGTGAATTGCGTCTAGATTCATAGGGAATGCAAGGAAAAAAATAAAGAAAAACGTGTAAGTCCACAAACAATATTATAGTAAGAATAGAAAAGCGACTATAAGTGTTATCATTGATCACGATAAAGTAACTTTATATTCAAATTTCTTTTTATCGTCGGCTCCGTATGCGCGCACGTCAGATCGATACTGCATCGCACTTTCCCGCCCGTGCCTACCGTAATGTTATCCGCGAAAGACAGATAAGTGTGCGCGTGTGATCAGAATTCGAGAATGAATCGCAGTAGCTTCATTTTTAATTCTCTACGCTGTCGCTTTTTAGGTGCTCGTAACAATACGGACCATCGATATTCACGCGTACAATGTCTTTATTTATAAAGTGTCATTTTACATTTTAAATGGATCGCACTATCTACTGGTTTATTAATTCAGTGTATTTGGATTATTGAGAATGAGCACTGATAATTTATTGGCTGATTAGTCATTCCTGCCATGTGCGTATACTAAAAAAAACTTTATAACTGTATAAATTACTCACTTCGCGTCAATAATATTAAAATTTTTTTGATTATTTATACGAAACTGAAAAAAAGTGATGATTATCATGAAATAAGGTGCTATTAAAATAATTAATAACACTACGAACTGTATGAAAATAATTGTAGCAAAAACATTTAAAAAGGTTTCACGAGCTATCAATACTGATCGACTGTTAATTCTTGTACGTAGACAAGACATCATTACTGCTCGATCGCAATGGGAGGACTGGAAAGAAAACGTTAGCAAGCGCCAATCAAGCACACCGGGGGAAATGTAGAAAATCGCGACTGGACAGGTAAAAGAGGAGGCGATCGCGTCGCCGTCGTTAAGAATTTCTAACGAAAGAGCCGCGAGCGTAGCCGCTCTTCCGACATCCTCGAAGGACTCAATTTGAGAAAAGGTTGAAAAGTTGAATTCCCGTCAATTACGGCCCGGCGACGTTGGCTCGCGCTCGCGCATCAAAAATAGGATCATCAGCCGCTGCAACTTCCGAGTAAACGACTTGCTAGGAACGCGACTCCAATTTTACATTCCCTGCTCTCGGTGCACCGTTCGACAGAGTCCTCGAATCGGCAATTCCTCTTGTTCGCGGAACAAGGCGTTTCACCGCTGCGGAACAAATCACAAATCGCACCATCGCGCCAGAGCCGGCCGCGTCGTCGCCGCGCGCCGCTTATTCCCGGAGTGTGTCCCTCGGCGGGGATTCGTCGACGGACGAGGAGAAACCGGCGAGTTTGCGGCCGCGGTCGGGGTTAAATGATTCTTGAAATTCTTGTCACTGGCGGATCGCGTGCGAGACCCATCGGAGATCGATTCCGCGAAGCATCTAAGCCTCTTATCCGCCTGGTGCATTCGGTCTTCGGCATTTCCTAAGGGCATGTATTTATTCCTCTTTTTTCACCTCTTTTGAGCAAAAATAAAATAAATACCGTGCCCTTTAATCTTCCTTTAGAGAGTCAAGCTGGCATGACCGAAATATCCGAGTTTTTAGAATAATTTGACTGAAGAGCAATTGAAATTTACGTTCGTCATTTTTAAGTCCCTATAATTTCACGGCTTCCTCTTTTTTCTCCGCTGCGATTTCTGTTTGCATTTCAACTCTGATCAACTAAAAATACGAGGTTCAATTTACGGTTGACGTGACTTTAATGAGACAAAAAAAAATTATGTCTCGAGTACCTTGCTATAGTCTTGAATCAAAACGTCAATGACTAAAGTATGTGTATAGTACTGTAGTTTTTATTCTCGTGTAGGTAATTGAATCAATACTGTTTATAATAAATTTTCTGCAGACCTATCAAATAATAATTACGTATAATGTGCACTGATTTTATCTGCGTCAATTATTTACTAAAAATATAAATAGATATTTAATTTTTATTACTGTTTCTTGCTTTTTATTCCTTTAACGTTTAATATATACTTGGTAAAAATACGTATGTTTTCTGATTTACATTTTTGATGAAATATCGTATATGAGTAAACTATTTACATGAAATCGTGAATAAGAATATTTACCCATTATTGACACTTGCGATTGCTCTATTGTTAGGTCGGCGACATATCAACGGAGACGTAATAAAGTAACAGATAAATAAGAAAGTCTGCAAGGCGTAGAATTTACGTCAAACTGTTCACTCGCGACGGGGATATAGAATTAAGAGTTGAACTTTATGTATGTATTATATATAACACGTAAGAAACGTTTTGTTTTCTTTTTTTTTTGCGGCTCATTCAGTCAATCGGCTTATATATAAACACACGCGTAGACTATAATACGAACTTCTACGAGTGAAACCATTCGTTGTTCCATAGCAATTATCTTGTGACACTTGAGAAAATCAGTAATGCGAGTTTAAAATTTGCTTATAGACGGCATCGTTTCAAAGTAAGTTGCAAGTTATAATGCTGCGTTGCTTGCTTTAAAAATATTAATAAAGATCGATTTTTTAAACTTTCTGTCATTATTGAAATATAAATGATTAATTCAATAAATTTACATAATATTGAGTAATTTTAAAGACCGAAAACATATGTTAAATAACCCACGTCTCAGCTACGAAATGATTTTCCCATTGAAAGGAAAGATTTTTTTACAAAATTCAAGTTCGGTACTGTTCTTCTTTTTAAAAAGTTTCCGCAGTGCATAAAATGGTACTTAAAAATCAGTACATTACAGCAATCAAGAGTTTTAGCTAACCTCAAAACCTCTTCCTAACCTCAAACTACTTGAGAAAAATGTATTAATTAACGAAAGACCCACCCCACAGTGTAAACTCAATTACAAGAGCTTATTTAACAAAGCTCGCGAATTGGTTACCCGCAAGGAAAAGGCGTGCACGGCAAGGCACGCGAAATGCCGAGGCACGTGAGGCCTCGTGGAGCAGCGATCGATCCGTCGGACAGCGAGCGACGCTCGGCAGCCGGCCCTCCGATCGTGAAGCGCTCGAACGCTCGATTGTCGCTCGTCCAGTCCGCGTTCTAGCTCTTAATAATAAAGTGCATAAAAAACACCTACCCCCCTGGGCTGCGCCATGAACGCCCTGGCCGCGCCGGGGAACTCTGCGTGCTGAGCCACCGTAGCGGCTGTATTTTCCCCGGGAAAAATGACAAGCGGTCTTCCTCTCACTCGTTAAAACACCTCTCACTCGATTTTCGGTTCTCGAACGATCTCCGTTTTCCCGCTACGATTGTCGGGTCACTGAAGGAACACACTCGCGAAGCTGCGTCCACGAACCGTCGGAGCGTCGGCGGGGAGCCAGGAGCCGGCGATTCCGCGAGAGTGAAGCGATGGGCCGGCAACGAACTGCCGTCGGCAGACGATCCCAGCGCGCGTTCACGACGGCCGACAAGTAGGGGCGACGAGGTTCGTACGGCGGAGCGTCGCGCGTTGCTGGTGCGTTGCTGTCGGACTTTCCGAGCGAGGCGGCTTGCTTCGGTCGTCAGCAGGGAAGGACAGCGGCTCGCCAGGACCTCGACGACGACTCGTGCCTCCTCATCCTTCTTGCGTCGACTCGAGGATGCAGGACCTCGACGGTGAAGACGCGTCCGCTAGCAGTCGGCTTGCATCACAGAGAGCCACGTGCAGCTCCTCTCCCGCTGGCCCTTAAGCTCCGAAACTCGAGAACTCGCGGCGAACTTGTCCTCTTGCGCTCAGTCGGCTCTGCTGACCATGCTCCTTGCGCTGGGATCACTTTTGCGCTCCTGGCGAAAAAACACGAACACGTTTGCAGAAGGAGAGAGAGTCTGGCTCCCTGAGACTCGCGTGACCGACTATATACTCTCGTATATAACAAGCGGCTCTCTCTCCCGATGCGTCGACGGCGTTGGAACGGCGCGCGAAAGGCACAACCTTTGCCGTCGTCTCCGAAAAACTGTGTACTCCTCTCGCTGATGTCTCGGCAGCTGGCCGAGCTGGACGCGACGACTGCGAACGAAAAAAAGCACCCGACGGCGGCGACTGCGACGACGCGACGATAACAGAGATAGAGTAGAGAGAAAGGACTGCAACGACGGCACACACGACCGGGCCGTGCGTTTTCTCAAAGCGAGCGAGCGGTTTAAGGATCCTGCGCCGTCCGCAGTCGTTCGCTAACTGTCAATCAGCGCGAGCTACGGTGCTCGGGAGTGGGAGGCGCGGCCGGCACGCCTATTCCCGGCCGACCAATGGGCGCGGAGTCCGCCCACCGATCCTGGCGCCGCTGCGGCCGCCCGACGAATCAACGGGCTCCGCCATCGCTGGCCGACGACGGTACCGCCGAGCGGGCACCGTTCGCTCTCTCTCGCTCGCCCGGGGAGCCGGCTGGTGCGAGGGAGACGACGCGAGCGGCGCGCCGGGCTCGCCAGAGGCAATGGTGGCGCCGTCTCTCGGCGGAGGCGAGCGCCACCCGCGCCGTCCTCGTCGCTCGGCCGGCCCGGGCGGGCGCTCCGTCCTCCTCCCCGGGGGCCGCCGTCTCCTCTCCCTCGCCGTCCGGGCGAAGGTGGGGAGCGAGCAGAGGTGGTGCTGGGCTTGTGTGTGCGTGCCGTGCGCCAGCCCGTCGTATCCCCGGCTCAATTCTCCACAAGCTCGCCGAGGCACACACGTGTTTTCCTTCTGCCGCCGCCGTCGCGTCGCGCCTTCGCTCTCGTCCTTTGCTCGCCTTCACTTGGGGAGACTTCTCTGCGCCGCTGGCTGCTCCGAGTTTGCCGCTGCTGAGCGACGGACAGGTTCCAGTGCGTCTAAAAATTCGAGGAGCGTAGTTTTATCCGGACAGTTTTTTTTCTCCTTTTTTTTTTTTAAATCGATAGTTGCTTTGGATATCTTGATAAGAATGCACGGTGAAATGATTAATTATGAGCTGATGATGTTGACTGTATCCGTGGGTGTGCACCAACTGGGAAAAAGTTGCAAGCTCGTTTGCTCCGAAATTTTCGCAAAACTTATCCTCTCTACATTAGATAATGAAGTTCTTGAAAAAAAATAAAAAAGCAGTTTTAAAAGTACGAAGATATCGGAGATATCGAAGGCTAAGAATTAGTGTAAAGGGAGCGAGAGAAGCGAGTGCGAAGAAAGAGCGAGAACGCGCGCAGGCCAAACAGCTGATCGGGTAGTAGGGGCGCCCGCAGCTGCGAGGAATTAGGTCGCGAACGTGCAGCTTCGAACTTTGAATGGTACTCGCGGCTCGGGGAAGAGCGCGGGGGTTGGCCGGGCGCCCCGGCTGAGTAATAGCGCTCTCGCGGCCGAGCCGACGGACCGGCGCACGGGGGAGGACCGCCGGCGTGGCCTGTCACCAACGTCACTCGGGTGTGAGCGATTTTATGACTCGCGCGCCCAAAGCAGGCGCCGCCGCTGCACCGCTGCAGCCGACGCGTCGCTCGCTGCTCGATACGGAGTTTCGTTACAGAACTTGACCTTCGAACACCATCGCGATGCTACACTCCATCGAGCGCTGAATTAATCGACTCTGCCTTTACGAAGGAGGCGATTCTTTTTTACTCGTACCCTCGACCGTCGTCTGTAAATTATACGCGCGATAATTGGCCGCGCGGTGAAAAAAGGTGGCACGTCGTATACACATGCGTAACTAGACGTGCGAAATTGATCATGATTTCAAATAAAAATGTCAGGGCCAATATATGATCACAATTAACAGGAACGAATCCAATAAGATACAAATAAAGTTTTACGACGTGGCTCGCACTTCATAAGAAGGTCATAAACGAGCAATAAAGTTTCGAAAATTGAGGGAAATTGTTCCGAAAAATTTGCCCACCTACTTCGTGCACGTCTAGGCTAAAAGGTAACGAGAGCGGCCGTAGGTATAATCGTCGGATTCCATTAGTTTAACAGCACGGAGGCTCCTGGCTGCCCCTGGGCCGAGAGGAGTTAATTCGTGAGTGTCCAGGGCGCATTGTCATCCACTTAGCGCGGACCTTAGCCAAAGCCCGGTCACTTCTAACCCAGTTGTTTCGCAATAAATCGCCCCTCCAGTGCACCATCAGCTTTTCTCCACACGCTCGTCAATAGTCGCTCCTGCCTGCGGGTATCGACACCGGTGGGACAGCGGGGCAAGGATCGAGGCACGGGGGGAAAATTTTGACTCCCCCTTCCGAGTTACAGCAGTCGGGGTTAGTAAGTTGCATCGCCCTTCGGAGAACCAAGGGAAAACTGCTCGGCGCGCTTCTGCGTTTGTCACAATATTGCACAAAGCCGTGAGGAGTGTCGGCTTTCGGTGAGACGCGCTGCCGACGGACAGTTGCGTAAAGCTTTCGCCGCGCAGTGACGAGATCTTTTTACTCGAATGAAAGACAGCCGGAAATGGGCCGCATTTTTCGCGAACTGATTTTCGGAAGGTTGCAAATATTTTTTTCCTCAAATTCAGCTCTGCCGTTTGCGGTGTCTCGTGATTATTTTGAATGATTCATAAAAATTCTCAAAACTTAATAATTGCGTGTGCCGTTTAAACGGATTAGCATTAAATGTTTCTACGAATAGAGTATTGTTAGTTTAATTTCATTTTAAATTTTTAATTACGATGATGTGTCTAATCTTTAATCAGATTCTCATATTTCATATTCACGTATATCAATGATGGGTAGTAGAAAATGATTATGTGAATCACATTCACGAGGATGAGAAGCTGGGAATGATACGTCGGATTTTCTTCTTTTCTAACAATGCAAATTAAAGTCGATGCTCAAACCAAAAGCAACCAACCTAACATATATGACGCGACTAGTCCATGTGTACAATATGCACGGTTCAACCTGTTCGGTGTCTAAAGTCAGATTTCTACAAACTGCCCCAACTGACTTATCCGTTATTGCAGGGAGGGGATGACAATGTCGAGTGACGTACCGTTAAGCCGTGCACCGCAGGAGGTACTTTCCTATATAGCTTTCCCAAAGCGTCTCGTGTTACGGATCCCTTTCCGATTATTCTCGGACGCATACCGATCACTGCAGTAATCTCAATTATAATCCTCAATAATTTTCTAACGCTAATACCTCGAAATTATCTTAATTGAAATTAACGAGAACAAGAAATTACCCTTCTTTGAAATACTTAATAGTTTAATACTCATTTAAATGCTCGTTCGTTGACTATTCATTCAATTAGGTATATTTTCAACGTCAAAAACTGTATAAACAAATGCATACGCGATACCTGTAAAGTTCTACTTAAAACATTTTCAAAATTGAGAAATCAAACTGCTTCAATATAGAGCGTTTTTAAAAATCCCAAAAAGCCGTAAATTTACAACGTTCATGTGCCGCGTCGCTTCGAATAAAACGTGCAATATTTTATATCGCATTACATTCCCCGACAGTATCTTAATTATCGCTGAATTTTTAACGATAACGCCTGACGCACACAAGCGCGTAGCATCCGGCGCCGTACAAGCCCGGCACTTTATCACGCATTCAGATTTTGATAATCGAACGAAATCTAATGCATATTCATGATGTGGCTCTGGGTAGCGCGCGACACTGACTGAAAAAAAATAAAAAGCCATTCACGCGAATTCGATTTGATCTCTTCTCTCTTTTCCTCCCCACCCCTTTCGGCCGCACCCTCTCACACATACACATTTTCTCTCTTTCTCTCGATGCAATTTTGCGTAAAGCTGTATTCGCCCACGCGAGCGTACACTGGCGCAACGCTACACCGATCCGATTAGGCGAATCGAATTACGCACACGAGGAAACTACTTTTACTTGTCTTTTTCCTATGCACGCGAATCTTGTGTACAAGGAGTTGCAAAGCTTTATATTTACACCCTTGAGCAAACGTCGTTTAGAATTTGCCAATCTTTAATATTTTACTGACAGCTATGGAATCATTTTCATTAAAGTTACTTTGACGATACTTTGTACTTAAAAAATTAAGTTCAAGCGAGAATTTTAATTGGCACATTCGCTTTCATTTAAGATATTTCAAATGTTTGAATTGCAATAATGTAATTTACTTAATAGTGTTAAAATAAGTTATCTTTTTTAAGTTTTATTAGCTTTAAAGAACATTTTTGAAATAAATCTATTGCTATTTATAATTTTATAAATACTGTTTATCTAATTGCCAGTTTAGATGACAAAATTTGTTTCAATTTGATAATTTGAAAATCTGATTTAAGGCTTAAGATCAAATTCACTTTCTAAAAAAAACGACAATTTTTGGCACTAGCTATACGCGTAATATTCTAATGTTATAAATATCGATTGACTCGTCCTTGCACATGCGCAAGTTCAGACCGACTGTTTATAAATTCAGTCTGCGCGAGGTCTTTCTCACATCTTCGAGCGTACAGTCGAGCGAGAAATACTCACACGCAATGGAAGCGAGTGTTGGGAACGATAAGGGGCTACGTATGTGCTCTTCACTCCGCAGTTGATTAATAATCAAAACATCGGGCCGATTAAAAGGTGCGGGAATGGCCCGTTAGACACGTCGATAGTCATAATAGATGTTACGAAAATATTTTTAAGGCCATCCGAGAAGCCGGGAATGATAAATCGCCTTCAACGTTTTGTAAACAATGAAAACTTTGTTTGATTTGCTAATGCACATACGAGTGCACACTCGGCATACAGAAGGGGAATGTTTTGTAATTGATAGCAGCGACTCAACGTTTATGCAAATTGCCTAAAGAATATGCGTTTCGCGTACAATGCCCTTTTTTCTAGAATGTAGGCGAGAAATATTATTTTCCGATTTTCATCGATTCTTTCAATTAAATAAAATTTTATAGAAAATTTTTAATAAGTTTATTTTAATGACTCTATCGCGTTCTTCGTTAAGAACAGTAACGCCTTTTAAGCGGAGATAGATGATATGTATGTTTCAGAAGCCACAAGATGGAAAGAACATTTACCGATCGAAATATTAATCATGAAATGTAAAGACAAGATAATCGGAAGTTTCTTTTCTTCGAACTGGACTTAAAATGACTTTTACATGGAATTTTACACTTTCACAAGCCTTTAACATGGCCGATAGGGCAACACAAATTTGTGAACGGTCAGCATTAGCGTACAGGCTTACATTAACGTTAAACTAGAAGTTATAAGCCGTGAAAGGCACTGACACTAGGATAACCCAGTGATCGATCATCACTTTCGATGACGAATATACGCGATGCTGCGAGCGTCACCCCCTGCTCCCTATACATCGAATGCCTTCGCCCCAATCGAAATGTTCTTGAATCATCGGCACATACACATCTTCCTGTCGCTGTAGGCGCGAACGCCCTTCGCAATCGGCTGATGCCTAAATCCAAAAGTGCATTGCCCATCTGCTCGTCCCTTTAATGTGATTGATATAAAAAAATCCTGCTTTAGTCCCTTCTTTGGTACTTTCACATAAAACGCAAGAAGGGGAGGGGATAAACAAGCAAAAAATGACAGCAACGATTAAAAAGAATTTTCTAATGTATGCATCACATCTTATACAAATAAAATTTCTCTTTAAATTGTATAGATGTTATTTCTGACATAAAAAAATTAAAGTTATTTCAAATATTAATTCGTTATATACTATAAAATCTGAAATTTTACTATTGTATAAGACGTACTCATATGAAACTTGTGAAAGATTTAGGAAAGAATGAAAGAAATTTTTCATTCAACTGTCAGAACCTTCATAAGATTCTGCCGGTGGCAAAAAAATGCTCGAAAAAAATTCGTCGTGCTTGTTAAAGGATATTTGTGCGAATTTCTTTCGCTTGCTTAAAATTCATCTCGGCGGTAATCGCACGGATAGACAAGTCGCCAAAGAAATTCCGGTGTGACTAAACTTTATAGTGACTGACAGACCGCGACTACATGTGGGATGAATACGATGGCTCAGGTCGCGAGGGTATCGTCAAGATCTCCCTCTCTCTCGGTCCTTTTTACCTCTCTTTTTCTCAATCCTTCCTGCTCTCATCCTTGATCGCGATGAGACTTAGAGATGATGCATTGGGAAGCGGTGCCCTCTTAAATGTATTAACAGCCACTGACCGTGTTCAACACAGTTCCCCTCGGATTTATCTTGAGAAACTTTCGAAATGGTCCTAATTCCGTATTCTATCTCGCCATCTTTTTTTTTATTTATACCTTTTATTTTACATTCCGACTTATCGAGATCTTAAAATGTTGCTGTCCATAATTAAGGTTTACACTTCACAAATAAAAAAAAATTCATAGAGCGAGCAAACGTTTTATTTTGATGTTTTGGGCCGATAGCACGACTATTACGTAACTTTTTTTCCCTTCCTTTTCTGCTCCATTTCAAAAATTTATTCTTCTTCTCTGATCTCGCAATTTTATCAAAAAATGTTTGAGGGTCTTAATGAATTCCAGATCTTATATCACTGAGGTTTGAATATTATAAAAATTCCCGAACGAGAGTAGAGAGAGAAGAGAGAGGAGGGAGGGCGACGAAAGAAAAGTCTTGGAAGTTTCTGGTGACGGTATTACTGCCTCTAGCCCGAGCTACTTTATCTCGGCGGCGTCGAGCCTCGAGGCCCGGTTAGATGCATTTCGTGTAAGGTCGAGACATACATTCTCCAAAAAGACCGAATTACCTGCCCACTTGTCTGCTCCGTCGCCCGTTTTCCTCACTCTTTCTCGCACTCTCCTTTACCTTTTCTTACCGCCCCGTCCGCTCCCAAAGAATTACGCCTGGGAAAGAAAATACGAGACGCCCGATATCACGTACTTTGCCGCGCGCCGTATAACGTTATATATACAAGGAATTTTGTGCCTGACAATCGTTAAGCAACGTTATGAATTTGCAAGGAATTTGTTGAGTGTTTTCTCCTTTTCTTTCATTCAATATCGTTAAACTTTAACAAATTTATTTGCAATTGTTCAAATTCAAGTTACGTAATTGCAGAATACAAATTCTATATTTGTAACTCCATTATATTTTAACATTCTGACTGCTTTAAATTTATCTATAAATAAAATTAGAAAATTATAGGTTCGCGGGTACTGCTAATTACATCATATCTGAGGTTTTTAACAACAATGTATGGTTCGTTAAATGTTTTGCGCGCCCGTAAAGACATTTGCGGAAAGATCGTTCACACGGGTCTAGTGAAAAATTCTCTCAAATCTGACACTACAAGCGCGGATTACAAAGTCCGATACGATCTTCCGAGTGTTCCTAGCAATTACTTCAAAAGACATGGTTAGTTTAGATGTTGCGCTCACATCTGTTTAACGTAATTATCACAGCAAATTTCGCGTTGGCACGTATTTTGCTTTTGCCGGCGCACTTATAATTACATGCTCTTGCTTATATTTGCGCGCGCGAGTGCGTTCTCTTTCTCACTCCAAGATGAGGGCAAATAAACGAGCGCATTATAAATATTCATATAATTAGCGAATAACACACGTGAAACATTTTTAAGAACAGTCTTTGAGTATTATATATACGTCAATTTACACACGCGTAGATAGCCACAGCGAAACAGTAATACCAATATTTTTCATTTCCGTATATACGTTGTAACGACGATAAAAGTACACTCCGCATATGGCAACTGCTAATGCTGAATATTACAATTCATAAGTACCCATAACGTAAAAGTAAATCAATTTTTAATACCGTCCAATAAATTTGTTCGATTTAATGTGAAGTAAATTACGCGAATAATTCTTTGTATGTGTATGCAATTAAAAAAGTTATGAACGATAAAAATTTAATCACATTTAATGGAACATTTTCAATAATTAATTCCGTAGTACAGTTACGACAGGCACTAAGGAGGACATAATCGATGAAGAGAAATAAACACCACTTTTAGTTTATTAACTAGATTTTTATAATAAATATGACGCCTTTGGAGAATTAATTGGAGCAACAACAAAAAAAGTTATATGCTCTGTTTCGACCGGATTAAAAAATCGAAGCGGAAAAACTGGTAGAGATGTTATTGCTACTTTTTACAGTGTTTTTCGTGCGTCACGCGAATTACATTAATATTTATAATCTTCAAGTCACATAATGAAAATAATATAAAGGTTTACAAATAAAACTAAAAAAAAGTGTCCCAACAGATTATGCCATCGTATAAATATAATATTGTAATGTTACGCATTCATGGGCCCTCATTAACTTGATAATGCAAAAAATGTGACTGTCCGTCCCTTTACCGGAGGTGAAACGATACGAGGCGTTATCCTGTGGTCCTACAAGCTCAGTGTCAGCTCGCGTCGTCGCGCGCGTCTTGTCTCCCGTAATTATAAGGGATTGCCCAAAGAGGATCGGTACGGCTGTATCATTATCGAGTAATTCGAGACACCATCGGCGTCCCCGTTGCAACGACGAAAATCGTCCGCGGAGACTCCGGCTAATCGGGCTCAATCGGGCTCGCCGAAGAATGGGAACGAGGGAAAGCCGGACGATCGCTTTTTAGTCTCTCGGCCGGACCGATTCGATCGGCTGCTCTCTACGAGGCAGGCCCTTTTACACCGGCGATTGGCGATTCTCCAGCTCTTAGCCACCACTTAGCGCTGACGCTTTGTGCTCCGGACGAAGATGCGGAGTCACCCTCATTGCCACGGATGAAAAGGCTCGGAATCTCGCGCGCTTTGTCTCCCTCGCCGACCGACTGGCTCGAGTCCCCGGGCCGCGCTCTTGGCGCTCGGGGAACGCCTCGGATATCTCGGCCGCGACGGTGCGATCACCTCGTTACGCAAGGTTATTGATTATATTGCTTGGCATTGCGCGTGGCACTCTTCCCTCGCCGTGACAATGGCCCTCAAGGCTATAGGCTCGCTCGGGTGCCGCGCCGCGACGCGAGGATGCGTGTCGGGGTTTCGCTTTCACAGGTGAGCGATGAATGAAAAATGATAGCCGCCGGAATTCTACGGCCACGGAGAACTTTCCTCTGTTTGTTTGCTTAATCAATCCGCTTGTCTGTGTGCGCGCGCGCGTGAAATCTGGCAGCGAGAAAGAGAGAGAGAGAGATCAGGTCATTAATAACGCCCAAACCGATACTTCGGCCAACGACTTCATTTACGAAATTGTGTGCAACTGCCGGGGACGTCAAAACAAGTATGCTTGGTATGTTATTCGTTTAACGTATAAGACTCTACTGGCGAGGATTCTCCGACCAAATGTGTCGGCCTCGTAAAACAATGAGATGGATAATTACGAAACTATGCGCGATCGATCGAACTATTTTAATTCCTCATCGGAGCACAGTTTTTTTTTCTTACTACCCCGCGTGTAACGTTAGTCGCTAATAGATCGTTCGGAGCCGAGGCATAACTCATCCGGAACATAAAAATTACCAGGCCGCGAGCTAACGGCTTATACACGGACTGCGTTCCGCAGCCGTTCGAGACTCCGAACGAGGAAAGAAAGAGAGATAGAGAGAAAGGGACAGAGCGAAATATCCCGAATCTAAGTTAGGAATCTCGCGATCGGAGCAACAAAACGAGCGCGCGGGCGAGCGAGAATAAAAAAAGGGCTCGCTTTCAAGGTTTCCAGCCGAACTGCCCGCACGAGTAGGAATCCCGAGGAGTGACGCTGCTCTTTTCCGCCTCTCCTCGACTCTCTTAGCCGGCCAGTCGATGGCTTTCGGTGCATCAATGCGTCCAGTCATCTTTCCCTCTCACGCATCGCGAGAACATTTGTCGCGCTGCGCTCCTCCACCAAAGCGATGACAGTCGCCCGGGCAGCATTCTTTCGTGAGTCGGGGAATTCTTCCGTCCCTCCGCGAATCAACAAAAAAAAAAAAAAAAAAAAAAAAAATTGGATCAACCGCTCCTGATCTTGTCGAGTCCGCGCCAAGTTCACCGGCCGATTACCCGGTTGCCGCGGCTCGAAAAGAGAGCGTGACCCCCGGGGCGACGCGTAACATCCACGGGCCGGATTCGCGTGCAGCGGGCGCAGCGCTTCTAAGCCCGTGGCCGAGGGACTTGAGATGTTATTTCAGTTATTTACGGGATGTCTCAGGACAGGTGACAAGCGCCTCCTAAACGACCGCTGCTCTCGCTCGTCGGGCGCGCCGTAAACGCCGGAGGCGTGTGTGCGCCGACGCGATACGCCGCGGACCTCTCCCCCTCCCGTCCCTCCCTCTCGCCCTATCTCCCTCCACTGGGGCGCGCTCCCCCGTAATTATGCGGATGGTGAATTATGGCGCTGGCCGCTGCAGTCGGGGCAGGCATGAGAGAGAGAAAGAGCGCGAGTGCACGCGCGCGTACGCGCCGGGGCTATTTTTGCGGCGGCCGCTGGTGTTGGTGCTCCGTGCGCCTCTGCGGCTTCGCGGACGCGGACGCGATGGCGGGGTAAGCGAGCTCGAAGTAACTGACTTTTTCGGCGCTTTATGGCCATTGTCTTTTACGGCGAGTGGGTTAGTCCGCGTGGACTTTACGAGATGGTTAATCATCGAGCTTCGATTTTCATCCGATGGACCACGGCTCGACCGGCGTGTTATTTGTATACCTACACTCCCCGCGCTAGCCGCGGCGCGGGACTAATAAATTTGCGGTCGCTCCTTTTTTCCCAACGGTGGAGGCGAGGGTGACCGGAGATGATGAAGGTACTTTTTATGACGCCGGCAGAAATTTTTCAATGCAGCCTAATGCGTGCGGTTTGGCTTAATGTGCGGAAAGCACTGGTTCCTGGGAATATTCATGCATCTGTGTGACTTATGCAATAAAATAACGTAATTATTGTACCTAGAAGTAATTACGTGCTTAATGTACTTGGCACATTTTAAATGCACGCTCCAATATAAATATCTTTGATGCTTTTATTTCACGAGACAAGCGCGTTATGGCGATGCACAGAAAAGAATAGTTGTAAAGTACGCAGTGGATAGACTATTATTGGACACGGAAAATAAAGTACACGATTAAGTGCAGTAACCGCACTTCCCTCAAAATCTAATTTATAGTCTTCAAACACCATAAATCATACATCGTCTTTGCCTAGATCAATCTCTCCTGCCGCTCGACTCGATCAGACCCGAGACAAGTGAGTTACCTTGACACTCTAGAGTCGGATCATTTCATCTAAAAACGACAGTTTTACTTTTTCCAACTACTTGACCATTACTTTTTCCAAACTGATCATGTAAAAAGAAAAAAAAATACACTTTACATTTCTAAAATATACCACTGTAAGATTCGCCAATTAACCGACGAAGACGAAAGACGAAGTTTTCCGTACGCTCGTTTGTTGCTAATTAAAAAAAAATATACATAACGCCCTAGAACTTGAGACAAAAATACCCATTCCAAGCAAAATTTAAACAAGTCATTAATTAGGACCCACGCGAAGCACGAAGTATGACTCAACACAAATGCTCGAGTGAATTCAAGCATGCCACATAATCCGCACCGCAGGGAAACAAACGTCACAGCGACAGTTCGTCTCACCCCGGGCGAAGCGTTCAATCGCACCCAGGTTCTAATAAACCCACAAAAGGACTGGCAGCACGCCTACCGTCTAGATGCGGCCGCGATAGAGGCCGCTCGGCCAAATGAGGATTCAATCAGTCTCCTCCCTCGAACAATAAGTCGCGCCGGCGTTCCGGCGGGCCGTCGCGAAGAAACCGAAGCGGAAACAACAAGCGACTACCGGCAAAAAGTGTGCGGAGAGCCACTCGCGGGCGGGGTACGCGCCCGGACAAAAAACAGGTGATGAGCATCGGGACCGACGGGCGGTGCACGCCGTGCGTCACGTCAGTCAGTCAGTCAGTCAATCGGCCCGGCCCGGAGACACGAACACGCTCGCTCGCGCGCGGCCCGACATTATCGCATTAAATATCGACAGGCGGCCTTTCAACGAGGCGATCCTCCCTCCCCTGCGGGGGAGACGCTTCCCTGTCTCTCTCTCTCTCTCTCCTTCCCTCGCGGTGCATGCATCTCGCGACTCGAGATCGACGGAGCACTTCCCGCCCGAATCTCTTCTTTCTCCGCGCGCGGCCGGCTGCTGCACCCGCTGCGCTCATAATAGGCTTCGGCCGACTAAGCCTCTAATTCCTCGATCCTCTCGCTCACGGCGGCCGGCAGAGAGTGCAGGAGGACAGCGCGCCGGCGAACAAGATGGAATGGCCGAGCGGAGTTCCCATAGATTATTATTAGAATGCGAGCTCCCAGGTAGATGGACGCGCGGTGCTCCGCCTCGATCGCAAAGCCGCGCGAGCCGGGGGAGGGGGGAGGAGGTCTTCCCGAGGAGCGAGAAGAATGGAAAAGGGAGCCGCGCGGCACCGCGGGGCGGGATGGGAGATGCACGGCCTCAGATCGCGTCAGCCGCGGCCGTAGAGCCGGGCTCGCGCGACCACTCGCCTACTTTGCTCGCCGGCTCTTTTTTTTCTCTCTCTTTCTCTCCTTTTCTTCGACAGACGTATACCTGCGCGCGAGGAAGGAGATACACGCCGCTTTCGTGAATATAATCGGGACTCCTCGACGTCTGTCGCAAGTCAGCGCCCCGCGCGCTCTGCCCCGAATTCTCCGTGCCGCGCGTGTAAGCGTCATGGGATCCCTTGGATATTTCCATTGGCATCTCTATTTTTCCCGCCTTCGAGAGGAAGAAAAAAAAGCACGTGAATTCCAGGTTCCCGCTTTTTTCTGGGACTCGCGAGTAGATGCAGGATACTCGATTGTTTTTTAGAGTCAATTTAAATGCAACGATTATTCAGGAAGATTTTTTATAATAACGATGCCCGAGCCTACGTAGAAATTTAAACGACGCCAGATCGTTCGAGCGGTTACAATTAATTTGGAGTTACAGGCGTCGAAGGTGATGTAAGGTGCAGAGGAGAAGCAAAGTGAATGGACCTCATTAGGAAACAAAAATTCCACGCAGCATCATTATGGCATTATACACGAGCGCGCTCTCTGATACCCCGGAACATTATTCATGCCGCGGCGGCGGTGCTCGAGCTCGAAATCCGACGTGCCCTTTTGAAAGCCAAAGGCGACGAACTTTCCCGTTTACACTTGTAAAATAGTGAAAGAAGTGCGATGTATACGCCCTAAATCATGCGTCACGCGACACGAGATTTAGAGGTTTAAGGTTATGAGATACGGATTCGGGATAATATTTATAAGGTCCCAAGAGCGCGCGCTCGCGACGCCGACGTTTTCGAGGCTCGCTCTCTCTCTCTATCCTTCTCCCTCGCACTTGGCAGACCGTATAAATTCTTCGTTCCTCGACGGGCCGCCGCCGCCGCCGCGCAAATCAGAAATTCCAGCCGAGACGAAGGAAGGCAGTCTCGTGTGCGTATATGCCCGTCCGTGTGAACCGACGACGCGGCTCTCTGCTCTCCTCTCGCTCCCGCCCCGGGACAGAGGAGAGAAAGAGAGAGAGAGACGAACGCGCCGATTTTACTGGTTCGTCGCGAGAGGAGGCGCGCGACCGGTTGTGTCTTCGAAAACGTGATTTGCATCGCGTCGGATTAACGTCCGTTTGTGCCCGACCGCAACTCGCTGTGCGAGAAATAAGCGCACCGTCAAAGGTCGAGGACACACGCCGGGATCTATGCGCACCTACACGATGCGCGCGTATACGTCATCGTTCCTGCGGGGATGGGAGCGAAAGACGATAAAGAAGAGCAAGAGTGAGACTAATGACGCCAAATTTACCGTGAAGGGATTCAGACTTTTTGCCCGCTGCCATTTTCATGTTAAATCTTCCCTTTAATTCTCCAGCGTTAAATGTGAAATCTTCTATTTATTGTTACTGCTTGAGAGTTACTTTTATTTTACTTACTGACAAATGTGTCGAGAGATTTGGTTATTTCAATGCAACGGATGTTAATAAATGCTGTTGAAAGTAGCGTTATTTTAATATTTTTCACTATCGCTTTAAAAAAAAGTATGCATAAAAAATATGAATTTTCACGAAAGACCTCGCGCGACCGCGATAAGGCGAAGAAAGGCGATTAAACTTTTTCAATACTCATCGGGTAGGTAGCGGTAAAAAAAAGTAAGGTGTCGCACGTTTTTTTGCCGATCCCTCTTCGTTCTCGGGCCAGGACGAAGAGGGAATCGGCGAGCCGCAGAGAGCATAAGTGGCGTGCATTAGTAGGGAAAGCCACCGGCAGTTGGCAGCAGCGCGCGGCTGCATTTCTTCCGGTGGAGGTTTCACGGGTTCCTCTCCCTTTTTCTCGCCCGCGAGCGATTCTCTCTCTCCCTCCTTCGCTCGTTCTCTTTCCGCAAGGCGTCACACCCCCTTTTCTCTCTTTTCTGGTCGCCGGAGCCCCGACGACCGGCTATATCTTTTCGGCGAGCGCTTTTCTTTTTCAGCCGCTTGCCTCCGATGCCAATTCAGCCACCGGCGCAGAAAAGATAAATCGCTTGTTTTGAACCGGCCCAAATCGCTCCCCGGCGAACCGCTCGCTCGCTCGCGTTTTAAGAAGGTGCTGAGACGCGGAAATAAAGTGTCTTGGATAGCCGCGCGCTGAAGGGAAAAAAGATGAATTTCAGGAATTATGGCGCTCGGGCATTTGGCTTCCACGTCGGGAAAATTGAATGATTTTTTAATGGTAGATAAAGTCGACGAAAATGCCATTAAATTCATTGCTCCGATCCTAGTGGAAATTAAATGATACAGTGGCTATTAAATACTCATTTAGATATCCACACCAAAGCGACGGATTCTTTTTTTGTCGCATCATATACGCAATAACAAATATCTTATTGAAAAGTCTTTATTCGAGTCCGTTAAATCTTGTCCGGGCGACGGCGGAGTTTGAAAAAAAAAAGAAAAAAAGAAATTATTAGCCCAAAATTTACATACGAGCGGCATAATGAAAAATAAACGAAATGAGCTTTTATACTGTGGGGGTTAAAATGTTTCACAATGAGAAAAGTGGAATATTGCGATCTTTGTTGCGAACGTACCTATTACGGCGTCGGGAGTTACGAGCGATAACAATAATGTACACGCGTTTAATTGCCCGTACGCGTATGCCCGCCTTGCGTTTATTTCACGCCGCCCATGCGACGTGTAACGCACACCTCGCTTTTCTTTATGACCGTGGGTAATTTCAACGTAATTTTTTTCGCGTTATGATACATATGCTGACACCAATTACTTTTTTATTCAATCGGATGCTACTTATCTTTCTGCGAAAGCAATCGGCATATGCCGAGTTTTTTTTTAATTAATTCTTTAATTAACTGGAAACGGAAAAAAGTGACTATTATATCTAATGCATGCAGCGTCCAGAAGCCTTGAGTAATTACGGAACAGCAAGAGCCAGCGCGGTTAATACATTACCGCAAATTATTTTAACGATTTGTTAATATATCGAGGAAGAAATATATTATTTAATAATTGTAACGACTAACATGAATTATAATCATGAATCAAAATATACTTTCTTTGAAAATTGCACAGCATTTTTATGCGCTTATATTATACAAAGTAAAAACTTGTATTTTAAATTCCCAAATAATTTTAAAACAAGAATTTAATTTAGTGAAATAAATATCTTTTAATTGTACATCGAGTATAAATGAAATTAATAATGGAATTAATTAATTAAGTTATAATAAGTTAGTATAATTTATTAAATAGTAAATTTCATATTCGCTTCAAATACATTTGGAGTACACTACATCGACACTATAAAATTACTAGAATTCACACGCGCGCTTCGCGCGCTGATTATTTTAGTTCGGAGACGACCAAAACAAAAAAGCAAACGCTTAATTGCTACTACTTTCACACTCTTCAATTTCGATAATGCGATAATTCGACTTCATTCAATTCGATCATAATCGCAATGCATTTTAATATAAGGGATAATATTGCGTTGCATTTGAATATATAAGTATAATCGACTCCCAACATGAAACTGAAAAGTGGCGCCATCTATTCGCTTTTACGAGAATCATCACCCACTCGGCTGATATGATATCTCTGTAATAGTGGTAGTATTGATTTTAATTCTGACTTTCATTTTAATTAATAATAATAAAACAAAATTAAAATAATTGCGCTTACTTAAGAAAGTATTATACAAGTTTAAAGCTAAATCAACTGTAGATAATATACTACATATTATAAAATATAATTTTTCCTGCTTTTAATTCGCGCTGGCGGTATATTAAATTAATTAATTTCTACATTCGACAAAAAAAAAACAACAAACAGAACATCTTCAATACTTATATCATAAGTTGTCGTGATAAAATCAATTTATACGCGTTAACACGCTGTTTATACATAAATTGTTCGAATTATTATCACTTCCAGTTTTTATCAATTCCGCGTTCAATAAATTATAGCAATTCACCTGCAGACGAATATCAGAAATAAATTCAAGAAATGCTTTTCCCTAGACGAAGCATTAATAGTCTACATTTTTACTCTCAATTTTTTTTATGATCTAGGGTTGAATGTTTGGTCCATTTATTCGCAATTAATGACTCGAAACATGAAATTTAAAAGGCTAATTCAATGAATCGTAAACATTGCGATAACTCTGCCTAATTAAAAAGTTATTTTCTGATTGTAATGAACGCATGCAACTTTTATCAAAGGTAGAATTAAAAATATTGAATTCAATCTTGAATTCTTAGCCAGGTAACGAGGCAAATAGGTCTTTCTTTTCTATCCGACGAGCTCTTGGAGGCTGTACGAGGGACGTAAAATATTCATAACTTTTAGAAAACCCGTTAATATGCAAATGCGAATGTTAATCTTGCGGCGGGCGCGCGACGCCGCCGAAGGTTATCGGTCTATTAATGTTCATGCCTACAATATTCCTGTTCGTCTGTTTTTTAAACGCCGTGTTTTCAATATCAAAATTGACTAGTTCACTGAAAACAAAAAACGCCGAGCTCTAAAGATATTTAATAAGATTCGCGTTTTAATTAATTCGCTAATGATAATGAATGGATTCAAAAGTCGAGCTAAAAAGTGATATAACGACTCATTCAAGTGGGGTAACCACAAAGTAGCTCGTAAAATAATTAAAGCCCCGGTAATCTGAAGGCAAAGTGAAGTGGAGCTTTTGGCGAAAAGGCGTGCAGTCGCGCGCGCGCTCTCGGTTGTTCCGGGCTTGTGTGTCTTTACGGACGCCCGCACATATTAGGCTGACAAGGGGCGGGTGGGGCACCGCGCGGGAGGCAAAAGCGATATATTTATTGCGTTTATTTATCGTCGCCGCGCTCGAATTGCCGCTCGGGAAAAGCACACTGCGCCTGCTACGCGTCGCCGGCCGCTGGCGCACTCGGGACTCAAAACAAACAATGAGAGAAGCCGTGCGCCACCGTTTGCTGGCGCAATCAGAAGTCGGCTCGCCGAGCAGCGACAAAGGATCAAAGCCGACCGAATTCAATTCGAATTAAAAAACTCAATGGAAAAAGAGAGAGGGAAGTGGAAAGGAGTGGCAAATGAAGGTCGCGATTTACGACGATACTCGGAACGACGGATAAAATCCTTGCTTTCTTCGGCTTAATTTCGCTGCACTTTTTTTTTCTTACATCGATTAGAAATTTTTCGATCTAATCGCCGTCAACTGTGACGTTAGTACTCGATTTACGGCTTGTAACATTCAAATTATCTGACGTTTTATTGAGAAACATCATTTTATCGCTAAATTGGGAGATTCGCTCTAAATATTGCATTTAAAAGAAAATTAAAATTATTTTAATTATTGCAATTCATAGGGGATGAAAACTGCAGTTTTTCTGCATGTGCACAACAGCAGTGAATGCATCTCCGACCATCGTTGCCGTTAACCATCGCGCGCACTTGCATTCGACGGTGCGCTCGGTGCGTTTCGTGCGAACGGGAAACCGCACATTCTTCAACGAGACGTGAGCAAAAGGTCGTTAAAGTCGCGGGGCTCACGGTATACACCCATCCGCGAGTGCTCCCGATGGTCGAGCCACACTCACCGCCCAACTTCCTTTACTCTACCCAGTCCCGGCGTCCATCCTTTTTTTTTCGAGTAGTCCCCCTAGCACGACGCATAGGTGGACGGGCCCTTTCACGGCGCGTCACTCGTTAAATGCCACCGTCTTGCGTAGTGCGCGATGCGATTGTCACCGCATAAATTTCCATTAGGCTGCGGGCGCTGCCGCGAAAACAATGGGAGTGGCCCTATCATGAGAACGCCACGGCAGGATTTACGGAAAGCCACGGACGCGGAGGAGCGAGAGGGAGAGATTGCCCCGAGAGATGGAAAATGGAGTGACGTATGAATGTATTAGGGGGAGATGCTGACGCCGCCGGGCCGGCCTCGCGGGAGATTGCCGTGAAATCGAAAGTCCTCGAGACTGGCGAAACAATTCGAGCTTTTCGCAATAATGAATATCATTTGCAAAATTTCACGTTCGATAGTTACCCGAGCGTCCGCGGAGCCGTCCGCTGCCTGTACTTTTGAATAATTCCGTTAATGAGACGGCGGATGCTTTCAGTTGATTCAGTTCTTTCCCGTGCACTCGAAATCATTCCAATCGCGCAATAGAAGTAAATTTCAAGTTAGTCCTCTTTCTTTAACAACTTTTCTTTATAATAGCTTTGTTTTTTCGTGTCACATTAATTTGACTAATCGCTTTATTGAAAAGAAAGAAAAGAAAAAGGTGAAAAGAAAATGGAAGTACGCAGAAACTGCCGTAGATTAGATAACGACACGTTAAATAAAGCTTGCACTAAAACTCAAACCGTCGGGCAATAAAATCAACAGTGCAATTTTCGTTAATTCTCTCAACGGCTTAAGCCCCTCGTTAACTGCGTTTGCAAAAGAAAAATTTTCTCGTTTATACTTTCCAGCATCCGTTTAAAGTGCAAAAGGGCCGTCGCGTTAAGCACCTAGATACGCGCCGGCTAAAAGAGAGCAAAAAGCTGAAAACAAGAGAGCAAAGAAAAACACACTTCGCCCCGGAGGGACGTAAAAAAAAAAAACACAGAAGGTGGGTGAGGAGGGAGGGATGGAAGAAAAATAATTAGTTCTCGCACGTATCCCTTCGAGAGCGGCGGCGAGTAGCGCGCGTGTGGAATTCCTCGTACCAAAGCCTCTTGCTTGCTCATTCACCTACGTGCAAATAAGCTCGCACCAGCGGCGACGCGCACACGCAGATAGCCGCGGAGCGTCGGCAACGGTAGCAGCGCCGGGAGATTAGGTTTGTTTTACAGCGCGCGGTAAAACTGTCGCGTCAAGCCCCGGCGTATTTAAAGCGGCGACGCGGCTTCCCCAACATACGCGGGAAAAAGGAGAGGAGGAGCGCGCACTGGTATCGCTTACACGTGTGTACATCGCGCGCGGAATGTTTTATACGTGCGGTGCATCGACTTGCGCGGCCACTGCCGGATCTCGCCTTCGTTACACCGCGCGATAATATGATAATACGCCTCCGCTCGCCCGTAAAAGTATAATTAAGCCGTTCGAACTGTGGCGCGGCCTCTGCTCGCGGCTCTTTCCGGTCTTTTTCGTGAGCGGCCCGCAAACTTGCCAGCTCTTGTATATACACCGTATCCCGGAGAGTCGAAGATTTTATGTTTTTGTTTTTAATTTTCATCGAAAGTGAATGATGATACGACCTGTCGTCATTGATTTAAGGAGGAAATTGCGTGCGATGCTGAGATACTTGCTGTGCAAATGCATTGCTCATTGAAAGTTATACAGTTGTATAGGTAATAATGTCAAGTGTACTCTGATCAATGCCACTTCATTTGCATAATGTCTTCATCAATGTCTGGATAATAAATTTCATTCTCGTTAAGACCCTAGTCGCGTTGTTTATACTTTTACCGAGACTAGTTTTCTCGACAGGTCGCGGCATTATAAATGCCACGCTAATAGAATGTTTGTACAAGAACGACGTTCGGGCAACTAAAAGGTGCAGCGCAATATTTCGTCCGATACAAGTCCATTCATCCGAGGAAACCGGCGAAAGCAGCGTCCGATCAGCGAGATTATGAAATTACACTTAACAATGAATTAGAGATAAAGTAAGGATCATTAATCACTTGGCTAAGTAATGCTGCGCTTTCAGTTGGCATCTGCGTTCTTTAAGCGCGCATCCCACTGATCTTCAAACGTTCCCGTTTCAGTGCTCATGGCGAGCTTAGGCGGATCATTAATAAGACGTTCAATGGATAATGGTCCTAACAAGCACAAGTCATCGAAGAATGTCAAAGCGGATGTGACAATCCGAAATCTCGCGCTTCGCAGTGTGGTGACAAAATTAACCTCAGTGTCCCACAACGAAGCAGATCCAACGAAACGCGTGGGTATATAAGAACGGCCCCTGGAAGATGCCTGTGGTAGGGCAGCGCCAAGTGCACAAAAGGCCTGAGAAAAAAAAGAGAGGAAAGGACGATCGGCTGGCGGGGTACCACCGAGTATCATAGACACACACGGATAAGGTGACAGGTGTAGGCGACACCTGCTAAGATTTACAATCCACACACCCACACCCCAAGGGCGGTGGTCTCGGCTGATCTTTCGTACGGGTACGGGTATTTAGTGCAGCCACGAGAGGATGATTTCACACATCAGCTCCTCGCGATGCCACTCGACTCGATCGAACGCACACACGAAACGGTGGACGGTGGCTGGGTCACGTGGATGAAGGAAGCAGAGAGAAAAAAGAAACACAACCGAGTGGAGGGAGGGAGAGGTCCTCCGTGCGCGTAGAAAGGAGCGTTTTAGCCTTCGCTCCTACCCTACAGACAACCCCCTTCAGGGAGTGATATATGTGAGACGGGACCGCCTCGCGAGAGCGGGATAATTCTGAATTATGTTTGTCCTCGTCTTCTTCCCCCTGCCACCTTTGAGTCGCATCGCGCCTTTGTCACGCGTGCACGGAACTCCGCAGACTCTTTTTTTCTCTCATTTGTTCGCCGGTCGATTTCCTTTTTTCTGTTTGTCTCTACGTTCCTCCTGCGGTTCAACTTGTCAGCCTCAATCCTTCGCTTTTGGCAACTACCGGATACCCATTGGTGCAGGCTAATACCCAAGTCTAATCAATCACAGAGTCATTTCAGCGATTCAGATATTCTTTATAACGAATATTCTTGCCGCGGGCTAAAAATAAATCGCCGTATCGAGTGGGACTTTAATAACTCCGCTCAAAATGTTATCGTAAGTTAAACGAAAATATGTAGAAGGTAAATCTAAAATGTGTATGCATGACATAGCTCGGATAACTTGAGATTAATTCAAGTAAATGAAGCTGCGCTTGGTTGCGCAAATTTCAAAAGTTTTACATTTGTGTGTTCGAAGTGATTAATCGAAAATATGTTTATTGAAAATCGAATTACGTGACTAACTTCCTTAAAATTTCTTCCTAATTTAATTTAATAACTATGACGATTTTTGTTTTCTCAAAAAATGCAATAAATAATGGAACACTGACTAACTGAAATTTAAACATAGTTGAGCGGAGCGCGCTTAACGAAGAATTAAACATATCGAGACACCGAAAAAATTCAGCTCATCGAGTGAAAGACGAGAGGAGGTAGAAAAAAAAAAGTAAAGGAGAGAGTGCGTGTATATCCACCTCCCGCTGAGTTCGGCGAGCCTCGTGTGTGCGATCCCATGGCATCTCGGTATCTCAGAAAGTATTTGTATATCCCACAAGCACGTACCGGATACTGTGCTCTTCGCCACCCTCCTTTAACTTTCTCTATACTTCTATCCGATTCTGTCTCTCCCCGTCACGGATAGGTTTTTGTATATTACTTGCCTTTCATTTTAAAACTTCTTTACGAAATAGCGAAAGAAAGATTTATTTTATCGAATAGGACCATAGTTTTAGATCGTACAATCTTAACCTTTTAATATGCTTAAAAAATGTCAATACTGCTCTAATAGAGAACTACACATGAAACATTTTTTTTGTTGGATTAAAAAACGTAATTTATTGTCCCACCAATACGATCCTCTATAATTGCCTCTCAACACGCATACTTGATCATCAATAATACCAAAAGCAAATGCGCAAAACAAGGAATAAATCTTCAGCGAAACACAATAATATTCTACACGGGCCATATAAATATTTTTCCAGTCGCCCCTAGCACTCTCCGAAATTCTTGATCGAATCAGAGCTAGACGTGCCTAGTCGTCAGCGGGAGAAAAAAAAACAGAGACAGCAGGGGTACTTTGACGGTGTCGCGCGCGTACACGTACATGCGTAGCCCCCCAAGATGAAACGGGCGGGAAGGACGGAGGGCGGCAGCCCCCTTCACGATTTGATTGCGCCGTGTCAGGTCTGCGGAATGCCTGGACGGTCCCGCGCGGGAATCCAAACTCGATGTCCTAGCCGCCAGCGGAATGCCGCCGCGCGCGATTCGTCCCACCAACCGGATACCGGAGGATGCGACGGCCCCATTGTCGAATGCTTTAATGGCCGAAGCGCGCGCGACTTTCGTCATTATTGGAATTTTCGACGGTCCCCGATTGTCGCGCTTCTAATCATTGTCGGAAAATTGCTCGCAGGCATTTTTATTGAACGTTCGCGCGGATTAAATTCAATTGATAGATGTGGGCTAATAAATAATTTTATACTTTTCCATTCGATTGAATTCCTTTTATAAATGTTTGTTAAACGACGGTGCAGAAAATTCTATTATTAGTTTAGACTCCAATCGTACGAGAACATTTTTTTACGAAAGATTGAATCACAGTTTTTCTATCATAAAGCAAAATAAAAACGATGATAATCGGTCCGTGAAAAAATGAAGTTTAATCAAAATCAATAAATGGTCTTATTTCTGAGAGGTTGAAAAAAAATCTCGTTCTTAAATGAAACAAATCTTAGGAAAACACGTGTCCATCAAATTTTGAATACGTAAATCAAGTCATCGCCTCTTTTTTTTTAATTCCTCTTCGGCTAATCACATAATAAGCACGTGTGCCTTTCGTGACACACCTCAAAGCGAAAAAAGAAAGGAAAACACGCCGAGCGACAATAAAAGCAACACGCCATCCGTAATAAGATCGTAAAAATGGCGCGAACTCACGAAGCCCAACAGATTGTACGATTCGTGATACTCGCGCGCATAATAAATGTCGGTGCGAGCTCGCTCCACGCCGCGTGATCTCCCTCATGCCTCCTCCCTTCTCGGCTCGCACTCTCGTGTTCTCCAATTCCGCGTAACGAGGTTTTAATGTGATTTGTAGGTCGAGAGGAGTCTTTCCCTCTTTCTCCCTCCGCCGAGTGGACCCCGGGGCTGGATGGGCGCATAAGCGCTCGCGCGCGATAATTTACGACGTCGTAACGTTCGTGACAAATCGTGTATGCAAACATAGTAAGAGCTTGAGCGATTCGGTAAAAACGGTACCTGACTCGCAGTCCTCGACGCGCCGGCGGATTGCGAAGCCTCCCCCCAGGAGATCTCGTCTCGCAGAGCGCGCGCGCGCACGCCTCGGTAAGTGCAATAAAATTTAACTGCCTCAACTCGTCCTCGCTCGTCTGGCTATCCCTTGTTTAGCATCCCCCCCCCCTCCAGTCTTATTTCTGTCTTTCGTTTTTCCGTCGGTCAACCGAGTGTCGCTTTCCTGGGAGGAAAGCCGACGGTGGTCCGGAGACGGGCCGAAAAACGGCCATTTGTCTGGATACGTCGTAAAACCAAAGAGGAGACATAACCCTATAAAATCTCCGATAATATGGGTCCGGCCCCTGCGAGAGCGATGCTGCCTACAAATAAGAACGAAATTTCCATCCTCTCGTTTTTTCGCAGGTTGACTTCAAAAATAAGATTTACGATCATGGTAATGTTCCCTTTTTGTGAGTTTTAATAGAGCCAAGAACTCGGGCTCCTAGAATCGAAAGGAAATAAAGATAAAGCATTTAGGCACGGTCCTCACCGCGGGTAACGTCGTGTAGAGATACTAATTACCTTCCATAAACGTGTAATATTATTTTTATACAGGCCGCTCACGCAACTAGTTTACAGAGAGGCAGTAAAAGCTTTAGAGAGTGTCAAAGGCAATTAAGAAACACTTTAGGCCGATGCTTTACAGCGGGATAAATGTGTATAAAAGTAAACGATAAGCAGTATACGCCGGCCAAAAGCGGGGAAATTAAAAAGAGGTGTTCCGAACCGGTGGCTAATTGTTATCGCGGGCGCGCACCTGCATTCACGGCAAACCACCGGGCGCTTCGACTCTTTTCTCGATTGCCAGGCAAAGCCATTTTCTCGTTTCGAAGTAATATATGGCCCCTTTATGACAAGTCAACCAGGACCGTTCCTACTCGTTTTATCTCCTTTCCTCTCATTTTAGCACTTTTCAAGGGGGGGTCTTTGCGAAACTGTTTCGTACACGAGCATCGGCTTTTTCTCACTAAATGCGCGGCTAACGGGACGCCTTGTTCGCTTCCTCGTTTTTCGCGTCAGTGTACGCTGGACGCGAAGGTTATGAGACTTTTAGGAAGGTGAACGACGAGGCTTATTACTAGCGCGCCACTCGTTCCTTTTGTGCTTGGGCATCCGACGCGCGCGACGTAATCTACGAGCCTTTCGAGGATTCGCCCGCGCATTAATGGACCCTGTAAACTTGACAATGCATGGCTGTACGAAAAAGTATTTTTTATTCGACGAATATGCACTATAAATATTTTTTGAGGAGGATGAATTTCGAATACGAAGGATCTACAGTGACATTGTAGATGCATAAATAATTCGATGAGAGAGAAAAGCTTTTCGAGCAAACGCGAATTTATACTTAGAAATGCATCAAATAAAATTTACATATTCAGTTTTCGAATATAAGTGAGGTCTCGCCGTGAAAGAGTTAACAATCAATTTTTTTTTTAAATAGAGTGATTTACGAATTTTTCTTCCGTTGCATTATTAAAAAAAAAACGTAAGAACATAATTGAACAGTAGTTCACATAAAAGTTTAAATTAGCCCGGAATCAATAAAATATTTATGCGCTCGTGCAAACAGTTTTTGCCTTCGGTTTAATTTGATTCTCATTTTATGAGCGAGCGAGGCTGCAGCTCTCGGCGATCTTCTTGGAAATCGAATTTAAATATGACAGAAATCAATGACATAAAGCCCGAAAAAATCCATAAAGACAAAAAGCGTCCGCGGGATAAAGAGAAACGGACCGAACGATCGGGTGTGCGAGAAAAGGCCGATAATCGAGATGCGTGGGCATGTATATTATATATTCGAAGAAAAACGTGGGCGATGGCTAAAAAACCATAGACGAAACACACAGTCGATTCTCTCGTTTCCTCCACTCTCTAGCTCGGCATCTACATATTCATGCGCGATTAAACTCGGCAGCAGTCGGCGGCAGCGCACGAAGAAAAAGGCGGAGAAGCAACCAGCAGCAGCTGAATTCCCTCCGAAAAAAAAGAACGGATCGAGGCATCGGGCTGAAAAAAACCGGGGGGTTGGGCACGATATAACAGCTCCAGCTAATAGAGTAAAAAAAAAACGCAAGGGGGAGGAGGAAGGGGGCGATACGTCGATTATTCATAGAGGCGCGCGAGCGCGCGTGGCATTTTGTTTGCCCTGCGAAAAAGAAGAAGCGTTGCGCGCGCTCGCATATTTCCGAGAGAGAAAGAGAGAGAGAGAGAGAGAGAGAGAACGGGTCGCGCGCCTGGGAGTCGCGATAACGCATTTCCCCGCGGCTGCTTTCATTTATCACCCGCGGATCACGAACTATTCCGGGGTCAGCGATGCGCGGGACCACTGTGTACGAGCGAGCGGGCACGCGCGCACTATCTCCGCGCGTAATGCATCTGTTGAATAATATTTGTCAGTTCGCGCTGGAAATTATGCGCGTTTTGTCGCGAGCGCTCGTATCGATCAAATCTGCCGCTGAGACAAATGGATTTTTGCTGTTTGTCAACAGGGGTATACCTAAATCACTTTTCACCAGGAGCGATGAACTTTTTCAGGCTTGTTAATCAATTGCATTTTTAATTAATTAGTGTGAGGACGGCAGGTATTGCGCCTTTTAATTTCAGAAGGATATTTCGTGCACGTTTTGTATGATAAAAAGTTCTCCGTAAACAAATTAAATTAAATTTGTGACTGCCATCTGAAATGTTTTTTTCATTTATAAATAACTATTAACTTATAGCCACTACTTTTAATTAAAATCATTTAACCGATTGAAATTCATATATTTTTTTTAATAGGAAAAGACTTTGGGTGTGATCGTCGCCGCTTGAAAATAAATATTTATTTAATTTTTCATTAAAGAATTTTCAACTTATCATAAAAATTTAATTTATTAAGAGATTTTCTATTTATACAAATGCTGTATTAATTAAGAATAAAATTTTCCCTTTTCCGGTTAAAGAAGACTTTTACTAACTGTAAATATGAACCGACAAATTCACATGTCATCTTCTGAAAGTAACGCACAACTGTCTATCGAAGTCAAAGGAAATAAACGAAAAAAAGGATAAAAGTACCGAGTACACAAGAGCACCGCGCCTCTTTAAGACAGACCGGCCAATCTTCAACAGGTGTCCTGCGAGCGAACTCCTGTTCCCTGGAAAAATTATAAAGGTTCTTTAGTGTCCACGCAATAATCGATAATTACACACTCCACCCGCTATACTCTTTCCTATTATTCTGCACCTTCTCTCGACCCTCCAGATTTGAAAAAAGTAAGAGGAAAATTTAGGGTTCCAGGTTCTTTGACCACAAACGAAAGAATTCTCGAATTTATCCCATTATACAAAAGGCGTGACGGGAACTCGTTTTGCTAGCGTGAACGCCCGGGGTCTCTCCTCCGGGCTCATCAGATGCAACGTGAACGCGAGCAGCGCAGGGATCCACGATGTAAAAAAAGACTACTCCGCCGGCAGTAGAGAAGGGAAAACGGGCTATTTTTCAATGGGAACTCCACCGTGGAAGGCTCTTAATTTTTCGGGCCAGTTCTATTTAAATTCAAATTAATATCGGCATCGTACGGTAACGCCCAAGTTATACCTTACATTCTCCGATTTATAAATCAAGGATTTCTTCGGTACCTCTTTCTGAGACCTCCGAGGTTTTGCTGCGATTCGTCAATTTTGAAGGGTTACTATGGTGTAATGATACGATCGCTAATATAAAAAAAATATTATACATAAAAGACTTATCAGTGTTTTCGTTTATTTAACAATTCCAAATTTAAAAAAATATAAAGAATCCTTGCATCAACACACTCAAGGTTTAAGGGAAATTCGGAGTAGTGCGAAATGCCGCGCAGACAGAAGGGAAATGGCGCCAAGCTCCAAAAAGTCGAGCGAGACTAAACCACTACCATGAAGAAAGTTTATACGCCTTACACCGGGGGCGCAGGCAACGCGCCCCGACTGAAGCGGACACCCGCGGACTCGAACAATAAGCTGGCAAAATGCTGCGCGGACCACCCCTTGCTCTCTCCACCTGCACAGGCCGGGCTCCAGAGGCGAGCCGCAGAAAAGAAAGTGACGGCCGACTCGGACACGCGACGTTTTTCCAAGGTGGCCAAAGCCAAGCCATAGCCGTCAAATAGGGGCGTGGAGGACGCGCGCGCTCGCTTACTTCACCTGCTGACTGAGCTGCTCTCTTAACCAAGTTTTCCGCCCGATTTGTAAGAATTCAAGCTGCCACGGCTTCGGCACCGATTGTTCTCCCAATCGGCTTTCATGAAAGGCGCTGCCCGAAACAAAGGGGCAGAGGAAAAAACACGCCGAGGCGGAGAAATGTTTTGGCACCTCTAGCTGTCGAGATAGTACTTACGGGAAATCTCGATTCTTTCTGATGATGCGCGTAAACCATCGTTCGAGTAACGAAAGACTAGTCGTTGATTAATCGTCGTGTTTGATTAATCCGCTGATCCAAAGTTAATCGAACAAAAAATGCACGGAAAGTCGAGTTATAAACGTATACTTCTCGCGTTGGTTAATTTACGATGAGCCTTTGTTGGATCATGATCCGTGCGGCGATGGATGAACAAAAAAAAAAATTCGTAGCCGGCGCCCTGAAAATTCGCATCTCATTAAATATTACAAGGCTCGAAGGCGACTACACTGTCACAAAACCGAAGTGACAGCCGGCGGACGTATCCATCGCGCAGTCGAAAAACGGTAAGTGGCGTACGACGGGGAGAATCGCTTACACGCTCATCGATGATTAATGATCGATAGCCGACGGCCGATCGGTTAGAAGGGCTGTGTCATCGTCCTCCGAGCATCGCAGCACGCGGCCCGCCGGCGACGACTCTATTTCGGCCTGAATATTTTACACAGCGCGCGAAACACTTGGTCGCGCAATGTTTGGTGATAAGGTTAAATGGACTGAGTTGCTTGTCCTTCGGTGCTTTATTATCGCAAATTTAATTACATAAGTGTGCACTTTTTCAATTGATTAGAAATTATTATTATTTTTAGAAAAAAGTTTTGTTTGATGTACTTTCAATATTGAATATACCTTGTTACACGATTTGTTTGAGTTAATTTATATGCTGACGTAAATGTATATTTTGTAAATGTTTAATTAATCTCTTCTCTTGACTCGTATAAGACTACTAATAATAATTCTATTTTATGCAGATGTTAATGTTCTAGGAGATATTGCCAATATGCTATAAACACCTTTTGATAAACCGCGATTTCTTAGTTGGTTTTAATTTTTAACGTTACAATAGCTATTATCGATGGAGTGTACAAAGATTTTAATTTAATTAGAATTTTTTATTGCACGTTATTTTTAATTGCAATATAAAGTTGACGTTGGTCAACGTTACAGAGAAAATATTGATCAGGCTTCTAAGTCTTGATTTCTAAGAGAAATTCTCAGTTGATAGGTGTTTAATTAAACTGAGACATTGATATGTCAATTCAAAATATTTCATGTGATTTAAAGGAGCTAAAAATTAATTGGATTGAAAAAATCTTCAATCGAAGAGTGTGATTAATTAAATATTATCAAAGCGAGTTGTATTTATCAGCCATCATTTTAAACTTTCTATAAAAAAAAACAACAACAAAATGGAAAAAAATGTTTAATTAAATTCTTTTACTCTTTTACACTATTATTGCAAGTAAAAATACATAAATGTCCATAGATTTACAATCATGCTTAAAATAGACTAAAAAACTCGTAAACGTGATAAACTGGGTTCATAATGTGACAGATTGTCGAACAAAAATTATAAATTCTTACACCTGTTAGAATCGATAAAACTGGATTTGCTTTTCAGGAATCCCACATTCGAAAGAACTTTAATGAAGGAGTACATAAAAACATTGGTCGGTCTCTCATCGCGAGTAACCGAAATTCGTCGGCCGCCAGTCTCACAGGTATACACGCTGCATATGCAGCCCTTATAAATCAAGAGCCGCAGCGCAGCAGGATAATTATCGCTCGCTACGGGGCGATTGATCTCCAGCAAAGAATCTCCCAAAAGTAGCATCCATATTATGTACGTTTCGAAAATAACTATCGATTAAACGAGAATTTTTAGCTAAACTTGCATACTAAAACAGTTAACCATATTTAAAAATAGCTCCGATGAAAAATTTTGTATTTTTTATAGAAAAACCTATCTTACAATCTGATATATAATTGAATGCCTCGACGACACTGATAAATACATCGATTTTAACAGTTAAGGGAAACTATATACGAAAAACGAGCAACTTGAATAATATAATAAATGTTTCGTGTCTAATTTTAATGAAAAGCATCCGAAAACTTGTTTCACTACTGCATTTTCTCAAAATTGCGTCTAAATGTTATCTTATTAACTGTAAAATCGCATTGATAAAATAGCGAAGACCGTACGTTTACTAATTTTTTATTAAAAAAAAAAAAAAAAAAAAAAAAAAAAATCACCACAATTGAAAATTCAGTTTCGACAAATAAAAATTATTTCTCAAAGTTCGATCGCCCTATCACTGATAGGGAAAAATTAATTAATCTTTGCGACATATCAGGGAAATAAAAAAAAAAGGCTTTGCCAAGGGGGTCCCGGCAAATGCAGAGCCAAGCTTATTATTACGAGGTAACACGCGGGGCCGTGTCGAGTGGACGACATTAACGAAATGGATAATCGTGACCCTTCGCTTGAACTCGAAAGCGAGAATGTACGCTCATTTGCCTCGGCCTCGGCTTCTCCGGGTGTGCTCGCTCGCTCGCTCGCTCGCATCGTATCTCTGCGCTTATGATAGAGGATTTTTTTTTCGATCATAAATAACTATCCGGCGCGGTATATAGGCACGTATACGTGAAAGACCCCCGCGGAGCCGAGCCGTAGGTGCGCGCGAGCGAGCGCTTTTACGTATAGTATAAACTCGTTAAACAGCGCGCGCCAGTCGCCCATCACGCGTGCGTCCTTAATGGTGTCTGGAGTTGCCGTGGATGGTCTTTTTTTCTGTTATTTGTATCTTATTGCTTTTATATTTTTTATCTATACTGTTCTTTTTTTGGACACGGCGCAGGTACAAATAACGCGAGGATGTCGTTTTGGTAGAAAAGAGAAGAACCGCGCGTGGGCTGGACGTCTAACCAATTTTATTTATATCAATGGATTAAGATATTGCCTCGGCGTATTTATGGAGAATTTCAAATAAAAACACCGAAATTTATTTATCACGGCTTCTTCCACGATGATAATTTACTAATCATTACAAAAAGCTGTTGTAAAAAATTAAAAACAGGCGATAGACTACTCAATAATAAACTGGTATAATTTCAGTACAAAGTGTTTACTTAGCTAGAGACAATCGGACAAGGACGATAAAAGTTAATACAAAAGTTAATACCACGTTTATTCTAAAAAAAAAAAAACAGTAGCGAGACAAGTTAATCGCGTTGTTTTTCTTCTGAGAATCGCGACATTTATAATTATGGGCATTACAAACATTTCATTTCCTCTGATAAACCACTTCAATACAAAAAATAACACCTTATTAAAGAAAGATATTAATGATAACCATGAAATTTTTGTTAAACGATTAATCTTCATTTGACGCAGATTAAAAATCACGAAGGCAGAATGAACGTTTCCTGATCAAAACAAGACGTGGCCTATAATACGTTTCTAATTTGCTTCCAAATCGATATTTTTTTATCCAGCTTGTTACTTCATTGATACATTAATTAACCAGTGTTAAAAAAAAAAAAAATTCTGACGCTGGATTATTAAAAAATACCGCATCAAATGGTACGTCCACCAAATGAAAGCAGACAGTGAAATTACACTTGAGCGAAACGCGTGTTTTACGATGTAGACAATTTCGAAGGCTGATCCACGAATATTCCATCACCTCCGGACACGGCCCGTTCGCGCGCGGCCGCAGCGAGGGTAGTTGCTCGTTCCGGAGCGCGCGCGACATAAATCCCCCATCGATGATGCCTTTCATTTTCGACGAACGAATGAGAGCGAGCGGGCGGCGGCCGTCGAGGAAAAAAAAAGAAACGAAACCCGCCGAGGATCCGAGCCAAGGTCGCGAATGGCGTCATGCGAATGCGATCCAGTCCGTCTGTTATAGCCAGTGGTCTGTGTAACGCGCGCGCGCGCAGAGTGCCGCGCGAAAATTCACTAAAACTCCGATGCATTAAATTACGCGCCGGCGAATGTGGCCAGGATCGAGAAGGAGCCCCTCAACTCGGCCGCGTCCAGAATAGAGCTCGCAACTCGGCGCCTAGGTGGGCGGGCCGCGACCAGTAAATATAGCTTTGGCGTAAACACAAGGCTAGATACGAGCGGACGCGCTCGCGAGATAGAGATAGAGAAGGAAGGGACACATGTACTGTCTGCCGGTGTGCTGCGTGCAACTCAGATTCATTCGTTTGATGTAAATCCATTTGGGAAAATAAACTTGGCCTGCTTACGCGTGAGCGCGGCGCTTGAATTCTTTGCGTTATCGCGAAAAGACACGCTTTGCTGTATACGCTCCTCCCGCTGTTTCAACATCGATGTTTTTTTTTTTTTTTTTTTCTAATGAAGAGTATATGTATACGGTGGTGGACGAATCGTTAAAATGTACCTGCGGTGTATCATTCGCGATAATTGTAAAATTCTTTGCATTTTTTAATTTTATTTGTCTGTAATTATTACATCCTTTTTCAATATACACCTACATTTTCAATGATCATGGCAGGTGAGCGAGAGACCGAGTAATGCAATTGTTTGCACTCAAGTTATAATTTATGTCTGTCATTAAACATCCGAGTGAGACTAACGATAAGATACGAATACAAAAGTTCTTTGTTTATTAAATGATAGTTAAAAAAAATTTACTGTTGCTGCGTGCGGTAATTATAGAATCACGCATCTTAAGAAAAATCAAAAATCTTTTTAAACAATAAAGTTTAAAACTAGACACTATTATGGTATTAAAATAATTACATTTGCAATTTTAATATGTAGTAAAAAGAAAAACCCTTTTATTCCAATAACTTCGCGTTTTCGCTTAAAAAAGTTGTTTTGAATGTCCAATGCCGTAAGTGTCCGCGAAGCTCGATTAATTCGCAGCAAAAAGTAAAAAGCCGTATCAGCGCATTAAGAGCGAAACACGCGCACGTACATCATGCGAAAAAGGCTAGCAGATAGCGGCGCGAAAATGTAAGTAAAAGAGCCAAAGTTATCTAGAAATCTTAATTCCGAGGACAGGTCGGGCTGCTGTTGGCAAGATAAATCGTCCGGCGGTCGTGCGCGTTTGCAGCCCGCAGACTCGATGGAAGATATATGCATGTACCTATTTGCTGAAATAACAGTTACATTAGTGTAACACGCGGCTTATACCACCGCAACATTTCGAGGGAACGAGAGCGAGACCGGAGCACGAGAGGCGCCAGATTTATTTCTCGAATGTGCAAGATGAAAAAGAGGAGGAAGAAGGGAGAAAGAGCGCGAAATCGACAAATTAGTCGGAAGACTAATTAGGTGGACAGTGCGGACGCTCGTTTACTCCCATTGCCTACTCTTTCCGCTCTGGAAGAGCTTATGCCGTATAAGTACCTTCTTTTTTTACACCCGCGACGCCACTTTTTCTCATATTTTATCGCAATGTGTCATCGGCGCAAATTGCTTAACAAATAGCTTTTGTTCTCTTTCTCGAAGTTCTATTTATAAATTTTTTTATGATTATTACTACGTGCGAGAACGAAATAAGTGGAAAAATTAATATAAAACAGCACTGTATAACTGCAGCATGGTATACTCCGATGATTTACGATCTTTCATGACTCGTACAAGATTTTAAAATGTAGGTGTAAAAATATCATTGCCAATTATTGCAATAGTTCTATATTAATAATTTAATCCTGAAACGCGCCAATATAAAATCTATCTATATATATTCTCGCAAAAGGTCTCTGTCGTGACTGCGTTGCAACATTTATACCGAAGTGCAGCGACGATACTTTGAACAAAAGTGCTTACGTTTTCAATTTACAATTTCAACATCCCATAAACAATCTCCCGTGCCCTTCTTGATAAGTCAAGGCTGCGACCGATCCGATCGACGACTTTCCGGGCGCGCAAATCGGCGCTCGAAAAAAGAAGAGGAGCATGCCTCCTTTTATCTCGCGACGTGTGTAATTTTGTGCCAGCGGAGCTGGTATTGTAATTACAAGAGCTGCGCGGGGCTCCGATCATCGAACGTATGATTAAAAGCTGGTGCGCGCCGTACGGGCGCAGAGGAAGAGACGGGAGTATACGATCGAATTGACGCGCGGCGCTGCCGCGGCGCGTATATATGTGTAATGAAATACGCTCGCAAATCAGGACAAGCTGCAATTACGCACGATTCCCGTAATCGTAAAACTCAAAGTTAACCGCGAGGCGTTTCGCGTCTTTCTAGGCTCTCTTCTCAACGGCGGCGGCGGCAACTCGCCGTAAATCATGAGGCCCGGGACACGGAACGGGTGCCCGTAAATGCGCTCGTCGAGAGAACTGCAATTGATATTTCGGTATGTGCGCGCGCGCCGGTTACGCAATAGCCGAGCAAAAGCGCGATTTTTCATATCCTGTGCAAAATTCTCCTCTTTTTCGCGCCTAACTTTCTACTACTGTTCTCTTACCCATTGCCGTGTACCCACAACTCTCATTACGTACGCGCGCTTTAAGAAACGTAAATCATCGGTTTATGCATTGTTGTGCAAAGTATGTACTACTTGAGTTATTATTGTAATCGGGGAGAACCAGCAATAATCGTGGAAGTAGCACTGAAGTTAAAGACTGTGCATTATTTCTCTTCTATAACGTGGGTTCAAAAATAAATTTGCATTTATACTTTTGAATTTACGAAATGAGCATGGTTTCGATAAACTTTGTTAATTAAATAAAGGCTGATCACCACTGCACGTCAAATAATGAAATTAGGTAAATAAAAATTTTAGATAAGATCTTATAGAATATATACGCATTTGAAAAGCAAAGCAGGACGTATCAGCAGATATTTTCGAAACACGATGATAATTAATTAGTGAAGTGACTAAATTTTAAGACAGTCTGACATTTGCACCTCCACGAAGAAAAAAAATACCGAAGAAAGTTTGACTACATTTTCCGACTATTGTATACTCCGCAGTCGCGATAGCATTTTGGCGCTTTACGTCACTGGTCCCGGCGCGCAGGTGTACCATCTACATGCTACACGCACACAAACTGCAGCCCCGGTGAGACACATAGAAAAGACGCGGAAAAGGGACGGATAACGAGCGAGCGAGCAGCAGCGGCAGCGAAGGAGAAGAAGACGGCGCTCCGCCCCGACGAGAGAGGGCAAACATGGCCGGCTGAGGGACGGATTGGCGGAGAGCCGCGCCGCCACGACGACGTCGCGCTCTCGTGACGCCCGCGCTTCACTCACTCCACGTACGCCGGCGGGAACGTTCGAAAGTCCCGCTCACCGGCTCACTCTCTCTTTCTCGCTCGCGGCCACGGCGCGGCCCTCCTTCCGTCACTCCCGTCGTCGCCGCCCACACTCACACAGCCGAACGCCGACTCACACACTCGCACACACGCTTAACGCGCTCGCCTCTCGTGAGTGCGCCGGTGTGCCGCACACTGCGGGACGTTGCGCGCTCGGCTGGATTTGCCGATTTTGCCAAGGAGAGGGAGAGGAGGGAGAGAACGGCGGCGATTTTGAACGATGCGAGATGCTTATCGCCGTGCGTTTGCTCTTCTTAGAATTCGGCTATCTCTCCCCTTTTGTTCTACAGCGGATAGAGTGTGCCGATAAATATGCGCGTCTTTCTTTTTGTCTTTTTTTTTGGGCCAAAGTTGCAGTTGGGAATGAAGGTGCTTCGATGTTCGAACTATTTTTTCTCATTCTGATGTAGTTTTTAAAACAGATTTTGGTCAGCTGATTTGTTTGAGAAAAATTATTCTTGGATGTAGAAGTGTACTTGTAGTAGCACTTGTTAACATTATCCTCCCAGCCAAAATAAAATTTAATCATTTTATTCGCTGTTGTAATTGAATATCTCAAATGACTATTAAATGCGATCGAAGGTCAAAAAATTAATTGCAGTGAGAAAAATGTTTTATTGCAATTTTTTTATAACAATAAGGTTTTAATGATTTGTCTACAGCGGTGACGCATTCATAAATTTCTAACGTTTGAATTCCGATACCACTGGTCAGTATTATCGGGTCTCCAACGCTTTCCATGCGCGTCAAATTTGATTGAAAATTCTATATCTACATTGAACTTTTCGTTTTCGGAAAAGGGGGAATTTATATACGTATGCCGAACCGTTGGGAACCTGCTTACAAAGGTGCACGATTACCTATCATCTTGCATTATTTCGCGAGCAGCAGTATACAAGCTGCTTATCTTTATTATATTATTTGCAGGCCACAACGGCGCCAAACTGATTTTGTGTACATCGCAACAAGTGACACGTCGTTCACTTTTGTCTAAATATACCGATGCACTTTACCCTCAATTGTCTGGCTGATGCACTTCAAACAACGAAACTACTTTTATTTGTTCGTTTAATGCAATTAATTAAACTTTGTAAAGCTTAAAACACTCCGACAGGGTCGTATAACATAAATTGTGTAAATTAATATATTGGACGATTGGCTTGTAATTGCAACTATAGTTTTTTCTTATAAGTGGTTATTTAAGAAATTTAGGAAAGGTACTTTACTTTTATTATTTTACTGCTGCTACTTTTCACCACGCGAGCAATGTAAGTTTCAACTGATTTTTTTATTACCTTAAATACTTCACTTGAACCTGACCTAAAAAGTTACGGTATTTTATAATCAAAACTTATAGCAAGAATAGTGAAATAGTTTCATTTCCAATACTTACTTTACGTTTAACACGATTAAATAATATTGAAGTACATGAATTACATATATAAATAAAATATATTGAAATATATGTATGATATAGATATTGAAATATATGATGTATGATATAGAGATTGAAATATATAAATAAAATAGACATTGATATACATTAATTAAATGGGCATAAAATATTGAACTGAGTGTTTAATCGAGTAAATTTACTAAAAGTAGTTAACTAGTAAAGGGGTTGGATCAATTAATGACTCGAACGTTGTGGGGCTTAATTGTAAACGTATAAGAAAAACACTCGAATATTATTACAGATATAAATAAAGGGGATAGCTAAATAATATATAAAGTGGATTCGAATGTATAAATAAAATAATAGCTCGATTAATGACTCGAACGCGGTTCGGGGCTTAATTGTAAAAGTATATAAATTGAGGGCCATTAGAGTATTTTTTATACTCTTAGAGTTATTAAAATATATGAATATTAGTGGTAAACAACTCTTTCGTGTAGTTACTGCCTAACACGACATAGCTTTACAGCAGCAATATGAGATTAATAAAAAATATTGCATTGTTCTATATTATGTAAGTACTTACTAATTTATAAAGTAGCGCGGAATCGCACTTTTTTGCAGCAAGACAATTCTTTACCAAAAATTGAATTACAGTAAATTTTAAAAGAAACTACATTTATTTTTACAAGAAACTGTTGCCATTTTTCAAATAATGTTTGAGGATATTAGAATTGACTACGCAATTTTTAGGTGTTTAGCAATGCTAACATCGCACCATTAGAGGCAAGACGCTTTTGGTGCGTCTTTATTTACCTCCATTATTGCCTTTGGTAACTACCTTTACTATATTCTACCTGACAAATAAAATTACTTTAAAGCACTAAATCATAAATAAATTGGGAATTTTTGGAATGGTGATTATATAGGAGGGAGAACGCAATGGGACTAACGGGATGATTCTATAATAATAAAAAATTGATTTTAACTGAATTTATCCCAAAAATCTATTCAAAAGTACTAATCTCTATAATATTAAAAAAATGAATATAATATACTAATTCGCGGGCAAAATGAAATTAATAGTACATTTCGATACAAGTGCGAGAATGTGATTTTTAGCCTCGTGTGACGTTTGCGCACGAGCGAAGCGAGTG
>JAWWEN010000038.1:16927664-16960937 GCA_035582955.1 Sycophila texana | reverse complement strand
AAAACGTCTAGAAGACGTCTTTAAGACGTTTGGTAACATTTGTTTATTTATTTATTTATTTATTTACTATAAGTTTATACTAAATCGAAGAGTTCTTAACAAATGTAAATCTATTTTAATTATCTCATCATTTCTACAATGATCTCGAAAATTCAATCTGTTTTGCTCTATCTGTCGCCGTTTCCGAGATATTAATAATAGATAAATAAATAAACAAATGTTACCAAACGTCTTAAAGGCATCTTCTAGATGTTTTAAAGACGACTTCTCGACGTTTTAAAGACGTTTTTTAGACGTCTTTTAAACGTCTTTAAAAAGTCTTTGAAATGTCTTTAAAACGTCTTTTAAACGTCGTTAAGACGTCTCCACAGGTTTCTATATTTTTTAAAAATTCCGTGGCCAAAAATGACGTTTAAACGACGTTTTTAAAACGTCAGTTTAGACATTAAAAAAAGACATTTCTTCGTTTTTTAAAAACGTCTTAATGACGTCTTTATAACGTTTTGTGCTAGCAGGGGTAGTTTTATAGTGAATTAAACATTAGAAAAACAGTGGAGATTTTATTTGATAAATTGCTCAATTCAAATTTAGAATTTACCATTTTGAACTAGTAAATAAAATTGTATGCAAGTATTATAAAATATAAAGTAAAAAAATAACGTTATTCAAATTAAGTTAACCACTAACATGAATTTCTACTTTGCAGTGAAATCCCTTACTAAGAATAACAAAAACAAAAGTTTTATAATTTACACGTACATGATGTTGTAAATATGCAAAACCCCAGCCTGATCTGAAGAGAGATCTGAAGAATCCGTGGAGATCCGATGACTTCCTAAAAAAATAAGGTTTATTAGTCATCGCGTAACTAACTAAAAGATCGTTTGGTCGTCTACCCAAATTACGTCGATGAATGCGTGAGAACTATTTTCAAAGCACCAAGGCTTGCGGTTTTCTATGGAATTATTTTACCGATTGATACATTGAACTACCGCAGATCGAATCTTAATCAACGCGCTTGACTTTGACTTCGAATGTATATATATGTGCCACCCTCTCATATCGTGCGATCCTCTCATTTAAGTACATACTTGTAGATTTTTCTTTATTTGAACAAAAACTTATTACTTATTCTGACACTTATGCATATTACACCGGCATGCGGACGCGATTTGAGAATGATTACCAGACACCGGAGGCGACGGCGCCATTTCGAAATGCGTTTGCTAAGTTTTTTCACTCCGCATAGTCCATTTTCGACTACCAGTTTACCGTAAGTGTATAATTATCTTGGCCGACACGTTCAGCGTTCAAATACAGTAGCCTTTAAAGTATATGTAAATCGTATTCTTTATCACCTACATAAACGTATGTACTATGTCCTACTGGATGTTCGGCTTATTTTGGTTGCAACGTATTATGGTATACGTAAGTACACAATGAACGAGACTATAGGAGCAGACTGCCCGGCCGAAATGTAATCGGAAGAACCGAGGCAACGCTGTATGTAGATGCTTGTGTTGTAGGCCTGTGTCTCCGCTACCCCACCTGTATTAAAATAAAAGATTAATTAATTATTACTCGTTTGAAAAAAAAAAATGATCTCTCAACTACTACAAACGTTAACTAAAATTTACAAATGCAAGAAATTTAAGAGTTCAGAATATTCTGCGATGTTGTGTAGCTGTATAAATAATCGTATTCTTACCTCTTATACAGGCTTTTTGCAACGCGACTTAGTTTCTTTCAATTGCAGCGGATTAGGTTGCGAAGGGAAACTGTTCGCTGCTCGGTCGGCTGTAGGAGAATAGTGGGGAAGTGCTCTTTTCTCCCACTTCGCAGTCATCATGAGCCGTAGTCGCGGCGTTGAGGCTCAGACGACAGCGAACAACTGGAGGCGCCGCTGGATTTTCAACTCGACTCTGGAAATTTTCATTATTTTATATAGAACTCTATTACTATAGTTCTTATAACCAGTACGACTAATCGCATTGTCTCATCAGTACCAAACAAATTAAGAAATTCTGTCTTCACTATTAGACTGATCATTTCTTTGTAAGAGAGTACATAAGGATGCAGTTGATAAATTTCTCGAGGAATCGGAAAGAAATGAGCTTATACTACTATCGACTCGGCGTACACTGGCGAGATAAGAGATGCTAATGCGACAGGTGGTGGAGTGGGGGAGAATAATGATATATTATACTCTATAAGCCTCGCGCGATTGACTGCGACTTGCAAACTACGTTACTATTTAAATAAAGACTTACTGCAGCGAACGTTAAAAAGCGATCCTTATTCGCTGAAGAGCCGGGAAATTATGTCAACCGGAGCCGCCGCAAAACCGGTAACGGTAATAATGCCACAAAATTTTTTTTCTCTCAAATACGTTTTTTACTCGCGATCGATTTATCGAGTTATTTTAATTTAGTTATTTATTTATTAACACCAACAATATAAATTTGAGCGTAAATGCTTTTTTGTTTGCAAAAGATAATCGTGAAATTAATTATTATTAAAGAAAAACTTCGCGGCACTTTGTTCTTGGCGGCGCCGCCATTTGCAATTCTGAGAATTCGCCCGGCGACCGTTGGAGTTTTCGCCGCCGCCATTTTGAAACGCTCTCAAAAATTTTAAATTTTCTGCGCGCGAGCACTTTTCTACACTTTTTTCTCGCCAAAATCTGCAAACGCTAACCCGCGACGTCTGCGATTTCTCGAAATTTTTAGAGTCTAGAATATTCCGCCCAGCATTTGATCAATACTTTTTCCCCGCTAAAATCTATAAACATTAATCGACGTTTGCGAGTGCTCCAAATTTTTAGAGGTTTAGAATATTCCGCAACGTTTTTTGTATATGTAAAAATCATATTTGTATGCGACGCCGCTCGGTCGGCCGCCGGAGATTAGTGGGGGAAGCTACAAGTGTCTCAGGAAAATTTTTCCGGCCCCGGAGGATCAGGTTGTTCAGGGACTGCTCGCTGCTCGGCCGGCCGCCGGAGAGGCGGAGACTAGTGAGTAGTGGGGGAAGCTGCAGGTGCCCGCGCGCTGCCAGCTCTCTCCCCCCACCCCGCCGCCTTGAGCCAACCAGTCGCGGCTTGCATATACCTATATAGGTATACTGATACAGTGAATTCTAGAATATTCCGCCGAGCATTTTATTGATTTTTTCCGCCAAAATCTGCAAACGTTAACCGACTGTTGCGAGTGCTCAAAGTTTTTAAAGTCTAGAATATTTCGCCGAGAATTTTCTCAAAATTTTTTCCGCCAAATTCTGTAAGGTCTAGAACATTCGACGCCTTTGTCTCGCGAAGTAGCTCGGTGCTCGGCTTTTTTCGGCCACAACGGATGCTCTTTCATTAGCAAACGATAAACTTGAAATTGATTATTAAAGAAAAAAACTCAGCGGCACTCGCCAAGCCCTTTGCTCGGCGGCGCCGCCATTGGGAATTCCGAGAATTCGCCTGGCGACCGTTGGCGCTTCCGCCGCCGCCATTTTGAAACTCACTCGAAATTTTTTTTTCTTTTCCTCGCGCGAGCTTTTTATCCAACTTTTTTCCGACAAAATCTGTAAACGTGAATCGAATTTGGCGAGTGCTCGAAATTTCTAGAAGTCTATAGAATATTCCGCGGCTTTTTTTGTGTATGTGAAAATCATATTTGTTTGTACGTATGAGACGACCCGTAGCCTCCCGCGACGCCGCTCGGTGTTCGACTTCCTTCGGCCGCAGCGGATTAGGTTGCGCCGAGACTCCCCTCGCCGCTCGGCCGGCCGCCGGAGAGTCGGAGACTATGTGGGGGAAGCTGCAGGTGCCCGCGCGCTGCCGGCTCTCTCCCCCCACCCCGCCACCTTGAGCCAACCAGTCGCGACTTGCATATACCTATATAGGTATACTGACACAGTGAATTCTAGAATATTCCGCAGGGCATTTTATTGATTTTTTATTCCGCCGAGCATTTTATTGATTTTTTTTCCACCGAGTATTTTATTGGTTTTTTTTTTCGTCCACAATCTGCAAACGTTAACAGACATTTGCGAGTGCTCAAAGTTTTTAGAGTCTAGAGTATTCCTCGACTAAGTATGTGTATGTATAAATTATATTCTTACGTATGTAGATGTCGAATTGGCCTCTCGAGTCTCGAAGGTTCTTTCGGTTTCGGCTGCAGCGGAATAGATTGAGGAGGCACAGTGCAGGACTGCAGAGGACACTGAAGAAGTGCTCGCACTGCTCGAGTGCTCGCTGTTCGGTTGACGGTCAGTCGCCTCGGAGTGGAGGGGGAATTAACTAGGTAGGTACTGGTGGCCGGACCGCGCCGCTTGCATTCGTCCCCCCACTCCAAGTCAAATCATTGTTCGGCCGGGCGCCGAGTCGCGAGCTCCCGACTCGCGGCCACTCGCAACAGCATCTACCTATAATAAGTATTTTTCTCTCCTCTCTGCAAATTTTCATCACCCCATGGACTCTAGGTACCTTCGTAGACTACGACTTGTAAAGGAAGTCTCAGCAGAAGTGGCGACTCACCTTATCAAACGTCGAGATCGATCCGAAGTCGCGGACGAATCGCCGGAAGCCGCCCGCCAGTGCAGCTAAGATGGCCGCCAGCCGCCGGGCGCCGTATCTCCCGCCACGGAGGAGCAGCCGTTTCGAGTATGTAGCGACTCATTTTACTAATTAAATTAATCTAAACTAATTAATTATCGCGAACAGTGTAATGTTGAATGTTGTGAGATATCAGAATCTACGAAAATCTAACCGCGAAGTGCGCGAAACGGTAAATTCCCGCGGCACTCGGCAGGTTCTGTGTTCACGGCGGCGCCGCCATTTGCAATTCTAGGAATTCGTCTGGTGACCGTTGGTCGTTGGAGATTCCGCTGCAGCGTTTCCACCGGCTTTCGCGAGCTTTTATTAACAACTTTTTTATTGTGGCTTTGATAGTTGAATAATTTTTTGAACAATTACGAAAATTGATAGTCAAATAATGTGAAATAAGAGAAACTTGCTAACGTACTTTTTTGAACCGGCGCGGTATATATAGGTATACAACCCAGTGGGAAGTAGGGATCAACAGGTGCAGAGGTAGGTATACGTTCTTTCGTTCACTTAATTTAACTTTTTAATAATAAAATGATGTTTAAAAGATCTTTTTTTATGAAATAAATATTTATTCACTATATTTTAATCATCGATGAAGTCAGTCGTGTATTAATAATTAACGTTACAGTTTAATGTTAAATGATTGATTTGTATATCGAATGAATCTTTTTAAAAAATATTTGTAACTTTGATTTTCATACCAGTTTTATTAACATTTTATTAACTAGCACAACAAACAATAGTTAACATAGATACTTTATGTTACATTAATTTATTGATTTTATCTAATATTTACATGCTTTACTAGTCCTTTACGATTTTTATTTCTTTCCTTTTTTAGGTTTTGCACCTTTTTTGGATTCTCTTTTAAATGCATCAAGGATTTCTTGCTGCTTTACTTGAGTTTCAACGTGAACAACATTTGGCTTTTTCTTTGGACGATTGACAGCTGCTGGAGGTGAAAATTCTATTTCCATATCAGAAGCTGTAGAACTGGAAGCGATGGAGCCTTTGCTCTTAACTATCTTGAATTGAAGAGGATTAACTGGCTCGTCTAATCGAGGTACTTCGGATGTTTCTTGCCTTATTGGATACATGGTTACATAATAAACACCATCTTTTCTATGAATGTGAAGAGTAGGAGGAAATTCAACTTCTTCTTCCTCTTCATCTTCCATTGTTTTCTTTCCAGTTAAGCTCATAGTTTTCTTAAGGTTTCCTTTCTTTCCTTTAGCAGGAGCTGACCTAGGACGTGGTTCCCTTAAGAATCCTTCTTTGGCTTCATTCAGCAAATCACGAAGTTGCACGCTAATGGCTCCAGGTCTCCATCCAGCACGAGGTTTCAATTTGCCTATGGTATCTTCTTGGTTCCACATCCAGCCCATGTGTGCTGGAACTCTAGGACGAATAAGATTACAGTCCTTATGTCCATATACTGAAGCTGGGTAAGTATTTCCGAAAGAGTAAACAAACTGATCTCCTTTCTTTGATTTATTTTTTGGACCTGTACCTCCAAGAGACTTCGATTTTCCTAAATGTTTTGTAGCTGTTTTTTGCATAGCTGATCTGTCATTTAGGGCATTTTCCTGGGGATCTCCGTTTTCTGGATTAACTTTTTTTAATCTTGATTTGCATTTTGGATCACCACAAGGTGATTCTTCATTTATAGTAGGAGGTGAATTATTTTCAGTTTCTTTTGGCTTTTCAATTTTTTCATCTTTCTTCTTAGATTTCAAAGAAGCAAAAGTTGATTGATCAGGGAAAGTTGTTAGTCCTTCTTGTACAACTCCAGGCTTTTTAGCCATACTTGAACTAAATGCAGTAGAAGCTACGTTATGACTTATTCGCCTTAAATTGTCCAAGTTTTGTGTATTGCAGAGTTGATTACTCATTTCAGGTATTTTATTTACTGATATTGCTTTAGATTCAGATTTTTTAATTTCTCTTTGTTCTGGAGCTCTACCAAAGTAAGGACTTTCAACAATTCCAAGTCCTGCCAAACCAGGACCTTTTCCTATTGAATCAACAAATTCTTGTGCATCTTTAAAAGCTTTGATGAGGCAGTCTGTGCCTAAACAAGGTTTCTTTGTACACATCCCATGTCCTTTTTTTCTCAACACAGATTCAAGATTATCTCTTTCTGGACAAGAACACATGGCCTTATTTTTGTCATCACTATTTCTCAGTTTACATTTATTTATTGCTAAATATGCTGGATTTATATTGTCCCACTGTAAAAAATCTTCGTTTGGTTGGAAATTTTCTTTTCCTCTCCTTTCCTGTTTAAAAACAAAAAAATAATAAAAACGTATTAATTGAAATGATTACATATTTTAGTTAGAAGATATTTTTTTGTCTATCAAGTAAAATATTTTATTGTACTTTCTTTTTTCAGCTAAGAATCTGTTTGTTCCGAAAGGGAAGGGATATTGATCAACTTCTAATAAAGCAAAGAATAAGAGAAGATCCTAAACTTACCTTCCCACAGCCTATCGTTGGGTACGCCTCTCCCCCGCCCGCGCCTCCGCCTTCAAGACGCGAGGGCATCGTGAATCTGCTGTTGTACCAAGTAAAGTCGACGTCGCCGTTGAAAAGGCCGAGATCGCCGCTTCCGCCACCCCTCATCCTGGCTGCCACTCGTCCACTGGCCCCGCTGTAAACCTCGTCATTTTTCGTGCCCGGCGCACAATGGGTGGGCATAAACTGGCCGCGCTTCGTCCCGGAGTCGTTAGCGTCTTTTCGCTGGCGCACGCTCGAGCAGCAGCGATTCGTGCAGCCGAAGCGACAGCTCGACTGCTGCACTGGCTCAGACTCCTGTTCTTGCATTTTCTTCTTCGTCTTGCATTTAGGAGATGGATTTGCCGGGCACGCGCAAGTCGGTTCATTTGGATAAGTTCGATAGACTAAGCTCCGATAATTTGGATCATTCAATTTTTCCGCGCTCGTGAGACACTCGAAGTCTGGAGAATCCATAGCTACTCGCGGCGAGGGTTTTGGAGCTTTTAAGCACGCACCGGTCGGTTTAGCGGACTTTTTAATGCAAGCCTCGGGGATTTGAGCTAACCTTCCTTTCGGGCTCTCTGGTTCGGATTTTTCCCTTTTTTTCATGAGTAGATGACGTTTTTCTGGCGCTTCGAGAAGCAGTGACACTTGAGAATTTTGATTATAAACCGAATTCTTTTTTGCGTAATTAATTCATTCTGTTATAATTTTGAAGGAGGGAAGCTGACAGCTCATACTTGACTAATTTTCTATTCCAACCTGAGTCGTTTTCTTTGTTGCTATAGCAATAGAAATTTTTAGAAACCAAAAGATAGTGATAAACACTCTATTTTAACAATTCAAACACTAAGATGCATGCAAATTCTGAAGAGTCAAAAATAATTTATTGTAAATTGCAGCAATTTAATTTAAACAATATTTACCAAAGTACGTACACGTAACAATTTTATTTAACAGTTTTTAAGAAAATTTGTAACTCTATCACTTCGTATTGCGGCAAAAACAGTACCTTCACCCATTTTAAATTCACCTGTATTTTCATCATTCTCCGCTGAATTTCTTTTAAGTTTCATTACACACAATTCTCCGTCATAGTCGTTTTGAAAAACGCAACTGTTTTCATATATCTGGTAATGAGATATTATAAACGTTCCAAATAAGGTCAATCTAAAGTAGATTTTGATAGTTCCTAAAGATAAAAGAAAATTACATTATAATTATAAAATTAATTTATTTTCTGAAATATGTAAAATAATTGTTACACTTACCAGCGGGATTTTTTCCAGGATCAGCGACGTTAAAGCTACCCGTAAGCTCATATGGTTCCGGTCTGTGATCCTGATCATTGCCGGCCATTGCCACTTGATCGCAGAGGCAGCCTGACAACGGCACCGTTCCTTCCGCTATCGGGTAAGTCTCATTTTCGCGAAAAATTCCTATCCTCAACGGCTGCAGTTGCATCGCTCCAACGAGGTCCCGAGGCTTTCGCACGAATAGGCAGGACTTTCCGGCAGCATAGACAAGACCTACATTCTCATCGTACTGTTTTGGCACGGTCTTGGGATCTCGCTCACGGGCCTCTATCACGAAGACCGGGAAGTCGATGAACTTGAGCTTGACCAATGGCGGACTATCAGTAAAATCCTCTCGATACTTCTCCTCCGAGAGTTTTAGTCGCTCTACGGTAACCTCGGCGAGGAAGAGCCGCTCGTCTCGGCCACCGAAGCACGACATGTCATCACGATTCAATCGCCTCTATTATATTTCTTTTGGTTATTCAATCTTGAAGGCTACCTTCAATCGATGAACGTCTAATTAGCATTGCTTTTGTATGATTGACTTATTTCTTCACCGATTTATTAAAAGTGCACATACGCGGGAGAGTTTCTCTAGTTTGAATCCTTTTTTATTTTCAATTTACTTCTGCTTTTATATCTGTAATTCAAAAAGTATAAAGTATTCAAACGTAAATAACCAAGTAGGTATAACCTCTTAAAATTATTTGCAAGCATGATTACTTACTTTTGTTACCAGCATGTATATTATTCGTAAAATATTGTGTACATAATGATTTGTAAAATGCAATGTCTAACTAATAATTTTTACTTCCAGTTCAAAAATGTGCGTCAGAGACGACGATTCGCACTGTATAAAATCAACCACATCAAGATGGAATCGCGGCTAAGTTCATTCGTTGAATTGGAATTCGTGTTTTTCACCAGCAGCGTCAAGCTCCCGCGCTCGCCGGTTTTCTCTCCCACGTTACGGAAGGGAAGGTAGCAACAGCCGGTGATCTAGAGAGGAGAGGCGCTACAGCGATGGCAAAGGCCTTTCCGGCTCTGAGAATTCCACCTACAAACGAATCTTATGTGCGGCAGCGCGACAGTGTAAGTAACGCAAGAAATATTCGAATGGGCCGATCCTCAAATCGTTCTCGTCCTAACACCGGACGAAATAATGGCTTTCGTTAGATTAAGATAAGGCTGTAACTCTTTCAGGTAAAGATGTGTCATGTCCTAAGAAAATCGGAATAGAAGCGTTGGCCGATGCCCGTATATTCCGGACGACGATCGATCACGCGGCCCTGAAGAGAGGGAGAGCTCGTGCTACGATCCTAGACGAACTCAACCCTGAGAGATTCTATCGGTGGTATACGCGACCGTAAGTCGTCGCCTGGGCTCATCGACAGCTTACGTACGTATACCCTTTCTTTTCTTTTACTTCTCTTTATTTACAACTGCGCCCGTTATTTATTTTTTGTTTCTTTCAATTGTCCGACAACACATTAAGTAATTTTAACTAATGTTAGTGACAATCATTTTATTGTCTTTTTCATTTGACTGATAAAATCGATTTTGTAAAAAAATGATTTGATCATAAGTGTACAAAACGATGTTTTTTAAATATCGAAATATAAAATTATTCGATCATTATTTACAAACTAAATATTACTTGGAACGCCCTAACTGAACAGCTCTGAGCTGGCATATTTCTTAAGCTAATTTGTTATCGCAATCAATCATCTTCATTTTGCATTAAAACCCGATACCGAGCCTATTAAATTTGAAGCACCGGTGTGCATCATAACTGTTCCAAGAGCGGCGCAAAATACACGCTGAACATAATCGCAGCCCCAGCGTGGCCGGTTCCGTCTATCGTCGGTCCGAATCTTAGGAAAGGCTCGCCGCGGCCGACTGACCACCGCTCCGCTGCTGTTGTGCCCCGATACCGGCAAAATTGAATTATCCAATTGGGAGGGTCTCATCCGATCGCATCTCGCGAATAACAGTAAAAAAATGCTTAATAAGAAATCGGTCCCAAGCGACCTCCGCCACATGGAAATAAACGTATAGGCACCGGTTTCGAAAATGTCGGCTCCACGTTTTTCGTGATCGCGCCCGCGCAATGGATCGCCACTACAGAGAGCGCGTCCCTCTTGCGCGCTTTCGCGAAACCGTATCGATTGTTGTACCGTTACGAATAAACCGCACACGCGAAGATCGGCTCCCTTTCCACCTCCTTTCTTTTACTCGGCTGGTGGAGCACGTAAAAGGGTGTTAATTTCGGTATCGCATATGCTAAAGCGTTCGCTTTGAATCCGAGAGTTTAATCAATCCGGATCACAATTTCACACTAACAAAAAAATGGACATTTCGTTTTATTGCTGAAATACTTTAAGTAAATGTGGGTAGATGTGTGTGTGTGTGATAGTGGAAGAGATTGGTCAAAGCTGAGTCTGTAGAAGCTTGGATACTTTTTCTTTAAGTACTAGTTGTCTCTATATGCGTTTACCTGAAATAAAATTGCAGAAGATTTGTCTTTTGTCAAGTTAATGAAGAATTTTCCTTGATTATACAACAATATGCTTCGCTTCAACTTCTACAACTTTATCGACTTATCAAGACAAACTTAACGTTAAGCACAAGAAATAACAATATTATTTTGTTCCCGCTCGAGGTCTTTCAAAAAGGACGATACATTGGATAATTCCCCATTTCACATCGGTGGTCTGCAGTTCTGTCGCCGACGCTCCAAACACCGTGCTGAAGTATGCACTAATTGGTGCGGGCGCACACGCATACATTGGGACTGGCAGAAGAAGACAGAAAAAGAGGCGGTAAAAGCAGAGTGAGAAAGGAAAGGAGACAAATATGTTGGAAATGGTCAGCCCGAAATGGAAAGGAGAAAGAGAAAGAGATAGCGATAGCGATGGAATTGAAGATGAGAAGCGAAAAATAAAAGATGAACAAGAAAGGAGGAGGTCGAAGCGAAGAGCGAAGCAAGAAGCACGGAAGAAGGGAGAAGTCAGCAGGAGCAGCGTCAGCATCAGTAGAAGCAGAAGCAGTGGCAGCAGCGGTCGAAGTAAAATTCCAAGGCAGGCGACATGGCGGCTCGTTAAAATGCTTCTGGGGGTTTCGGACGCGAGGACTGCGCGGTTAATTGGTGATTAGCGATTAAAAAGAAACGATCCCTACATTGGGATACCCTCCAGTTCTCTCGGACAGCGTCGGCCAACTACACTCGCGCTTTTTCGGCCTGGCGTTCCGCGTGTGTACCTATGCGGGAGAAGACGCTCGAAGACAAAGAGAGCTGGTAATGTGGCCTCGGAACGCATTATCGCTCTCGTCCTAGAAATTCGCGTTGAGTCCGAAATCTCGAGCTTATATTCGTTCGATTTTTATTAATTTTTCTAGTCTTCGCTCGATTCTCTTATTTGCGATTGAAAAGCAAACGAATTGAGAAGAGAGAAATGGAAACATTAAGATTGAGAAAGATGACAATAATAATGTAGTTATCCAGTAGGAATTTCATGATACATGGGAAACCATTACGCAGAAAAGTTTGTAAAGTTTCGAAACTTAATTATTCGCTATTGTGATAGAAGTCTATTAATTACGGAGACACAAGACATAATTTTATTGCTTAATTATCAATCGGGAGCGGTTCAGCGACGTCAACAGAATTGGAAGTTGAAAGATCTTATCTACAAAATTTGTAGTAGTCTAGTGCTACCTGATATTGAAAATTCTTTTTCATTGATTTTGATCGATTAACAATAATGTTAATTTCAATTAAATGTTTTAAGTAAACTATAAAATTCAAGGAATTTAAAAGCAGCCCACCCTTGAGGTAATTCCTCATTCTTCATGCGCGGGATGATCGAGTATCGATGCATACACACGTGCTTTAGCCTCACGGCTGCTGTACCGCGTCGCTGGCAGCATAATCGCGCGTTGCTCGCTGAGAAAGAGAACTAACCGAGCCAGCCGATCGCCGAGTAATTAAGCTCAATCTTCTGAGATCGCATCGGTACGGCCTACCCGTGCGAGTGCGCGCGAGCACGCCCCCCCTTCTCCTGCTCGTGAATTTCCAGCGAATGCCACGTTATCGGAGGAAGCCATTTCCGCTTCGGGTACATACGCAAGCGTTTTCAGCCACCCGCTCAGGGAATCATCGGCGATGATGTATTATGCGCGCATTCTACTCCGCTACACCATCCCATTGCTATGTTTTCCCATAGTTTCGCCAAAGATCGGCCTGATCTTGCCCGATATGTCCTGTTGGATTATTTCTTTATTCGTGTACCTTATGAATAACCGTTAGGATCGTGCAAGTACGACGTTGTGTAGGTAGATAGAGAGAACTGCTACTGTCGTATTTTTTTTCGCCGATTTTTTTTTTGTACTGCGGCTTCGTGTAAATAAATTATTTATTTTAGCACAGAGCCGCTATACAATGATTTCAATCGTAACTAACTATTAGTGAGATGTAAAAAATGGCTTCACATGCGCACTTGTAAATCCAGTCAACACATTCTTACAATTATTCATGAAACCCTTTCAAATTTAATTGATTGCGTTAGAGAAATTGAATAGTGTCTTATTAATAAGCCTTATCTTGGTCAATAAAATATGACCAAGAGAAAACTTGGATGGAGGAAACGGCGGCACGAAAGCATGCAAAAGATCCTTGCGATAAATCGTAATTTTCTCCATCCGTTTGAAGGCGCGTGCTCGCCTCCGCTCATTCTGTTATCGGTAATTCTTCCTAGTCCTGACCCAAATGTTTCTCGTGTATCGTCGCGCGCTCATTTTCTCTCTAAAGGGAACCTGCGCCTGGTTCCAGAGAAATCCTGGAACAGTCCCACGACAGCGTTTTCCGTTTGACACTCGTTAATTCATCAGGATTCTGTCCTCCCTCTCTCTTTCCGCGCACTTGGAATGCAGCGCCGCTACGTCGTTCCAAGAACATTTCCTCACGTAAGAACGAAATTTGAATTAACGAAGAGAGCGAGCAAGACCGAGAGTCCGGAGATTGGTTCTCGCTCTGTGGCTGAATTCAATTACGCGTGCGTTCGAAAGAGAAGCGCTGTTGGCGCACGCTTCGCAGACCCGACTGAACAAATTAAGATTCTTTTGATGCCTGTATACTGAACCAGCAGCTCGCGAGGCTTCTTTATACATTATCGTATAAAACTTCAGATAGTCCTTTGAATAAGGACTTCATTTGTCCTTTGTTATACTTATGCTAATTTGACCTTCTTCTTCGTATTTGATCTTCTTCTTTGTGTGAAGCTCTCGAATACCCTTTGAGTGTTTCTCATTCGTCGGCAATTAAGAATAAAATCGGAGCATCAGCAGGTGAATTTATTATACTCTTGTAAACTATGTTCAGCGGTTCGTTTATTTTCCACGTTGATTATTAATTTGATGCACTTCCTATTTCTTAAAACCCCCGAAAAAATTCAGATATTTACTTGGTATTGCATCTTCCTTCAACTTCTAAAATAATGTTGGAAAACTAATCAGGGTATGATCTTACAATTAATTAAAATTAAATTTCTTTAGCATAAATTTACGGAAAGTTAGTCTATAGTTCAACATAATTAATTACAACGGAAAATAACTGTTACAAAGCTCATGCAAGTAGACATTCACCTCGTTATTTTAGTAATAACCATAGTTCTGAGCTTTGTAGGAAAAGTAATTTTCTTTAGTGCAAATTGAATCGGCGTAAAGTTCATCGGTAAATCGTAGTAGTCGAAGCTCGAGAGCGTTCGCAGCGAGAACATTTGCAAGGTAAAACGACACTTTTGATTTGCAGCCCGAGCTTCGCGAAGCTACGCGCGGGAGCGAGTGAGCCGTTTTCCCCGTCCATCGACTCGTCCATCAGCGATTTGAATAATTCCTACGGTGCTCGCGCGGGTATATAGGAAGGGCTGCGCACGTCTCGCTCTGCCGAGCGGTTGGTAACTCGTTACGCCGGGCTGCCCCCGAGCGTGGAATCTGGAATTTTAACGAAATTTCCGCGGCATTATGCAACGGCCGATCGGACGATCTTTTGTATATACAGTGAATATTTTCATGAAGCCTCCAAGTGAATAAGTGTAAATGAGTGTAACAGTATGTAGATTTCTTTTGCCGTGGAATGCGCGATTTCCTGTTTCGGAATAGCACTGCTCAAAAATGTATTCTTTTGAAACTCTTTTCCATTCGTTTATTTACCGAGCTTTGCACGCTGGTGAAAAATCATGATTTTTTTCTACTTTTAGTCAATGAAATTTTAAAGGCAAACGGTTACTTAAGTTTGAATTAAATTAATTAAAAATAAAAACAGTAAATGATCATTAACCGTTTACCTTTGATCATGATTTTTAACTAAAATCTGTTTTAATGGCATGCATCAGACTCAGGATTAACATTAATATGCAAACATCGATAAACTTGAGATTTCTCAATTTCTCTGATACCCATTAGTCAACCAGCTCATAAATAATTAATACCGCTCAATCTTGCGATTTTTCATGTTTTTTTTCCTTCAATCAATTCAAATGTGCGAAATCTCAAACGCAAATGCCGCTGAAGCACGCTGAGCATGCCAGACGTTATAAAAAAGCGCACCTTCCGTTACTCGAAATCGTCAATTTCACAATCTGCTACACTTTTTTTCATCTGCTTCAAAATTAAAATGCGAATAATTCGGCGGATTGAACTCTCGGAGGGCACGCAGCATCTCCGGTACGTGTGAACGCAGAGGTAGTCGCCTGAGCCGGGTATACGTCTCCATCGACGCGGAACGAATTTAATGCCACGCGAGTCGCGAATAAATTCGTCGAAATACCCGAAGGAACGACGAGTGAAAGGATTTCGGGGGATTTATTGGCTCTCGGTACGCGTTCGGGCGTATGTGTGCCGCCGCGACGAAGTAAGCGCGCAGTCTGGAAGACTCTGGTGTTGTCGCCTCGGTGGGCGAGAGAAGAACCGCGGAAATTTGTAATGATCGGCTCTTCGGCGCGATGTTTGCGCGACTTTGACACGCACTCACGCCTCCGGACGCTGGATATTAAATTTTATGTAGGAGCGATCGATGCCGCCGCGCCGCGATCGCTTATTACGCGTAATTTTCACGGGTTTTTTGCCGCGATTACACGTATTTATTTTTTGTGCCTGCGCGCACCAGGAAATCGTTTTCAAACTATAGGGGAGCGTGCCAAAATTCTTATCCTCCGTAATGTTTGTTTTCATGAAACGATCACTTTTGTTAATGCTGGTATTTTGATCGAACAACCCGGTACATTATTTTTTTCCCAACGGTATCGAGTTTCCGTTTATTCTTCATTTCGCGATTTCTTTCTTTAAATCTTTAACATTAAACATTATTTATATATAAAAAGAAGAGTAGTTAATCAAGATTCCTCATTAAATTGTTTGTTCTAAGGGTTCCCACCGTAGCGGACAATATGAATTATGTCGCATTTTGGGTACAGGCCGCGAAGACAACCCGGGCCAATCGGCTGTTACCTTAATTGTGTACATCAAAGCCAGCGCTTACTTAATTCTTCCTCGTAAAATGTTAATTTACAATGTCCCATTCGGCGGGCGGAATAGGCTGCCGAGCACACGGGCGCCTCCTTCCCCTTATCATGAACCTTTATCTGCCGTCGACGCACTTGATGCAACAATAAAATCCCGCGGCGCGCTCGCGTACGTATTATATGTCCGAGGCGCTAACGAGACTCGCTCGCCATCAAAGAGCCAAGCACCCCAAGCCAACCTAGAAAATCCTGTGGTGTGTGTGCCTGCTCGCGCGCTCCTCGCTCCCCCGAAGATAAATAGCCATCGGCCGTTTTACGAAAGCCGGCTCGCATTACGCCACAGATATGCATCGCTATGCGCCGAGCACACGAGGGGGGCTTTAACAGCCCGATCCTAAACGTCTCTCCCGCAAGCCCGCGAAACGCCGCGCTAAGAGAGGGAAAGAGAGAGAAAGAAAGTGAGGTAGAGAAGAAGCGGCGTGGGTAATTTTGGTTTTCATTTGAACCGACTCGACTTATGATCAAATCCCTCGCGTCCAGCCAAATTTTTCTCCTATTTGTAGATGCGCAAATTTTAAGAGATATTTTACTACTTTTGAGCCGTTTTATATAAATTGATTTATTAATGGATGGATTAATGGATTAACATTTTTTTTTTATAATTTTAATTGAGCATCATATTATAGCCTGTGAAAAATTCCTTTTCATGACTGAACTTGCTATTTATGTAAACACTGAACTGTACAATGTATTAGCATATCGTGCAAATATATTCGAATTATTTTATTAATTACTATGAGAAGGCTATTAGATCAAATTTTCCGATTTCCTGTCTTACCAAGTTGTACCTTATCTACTTACTTTAACATTCGCCGACTTTGTGGAATTCGATTTTAAGAGACCTTAAATTATGACGGTTGTGTAATGAATCGGCTAGTTTTCACATAATTTATAACTATTACAATAAATTTTAATTTAAACAAAAGTGTAAGCACATAATTCGCGAAACTCATATAATTGCGTACATTCCTTCCAATAGAAATTGTAACTGAAATTTTCTCGCAAATGTTTTAATAAAGAAAGGGCCGAGTAAATTTTGCAAGCGCGGCTAGAAGCTATTTGTAAGATAAGCCGTCGATGTAGGCGCGAGAGAAAAGCTTTTAACTATCTTACGCCGGTCGAGATTGAAAAGTCTTAAAAGGTTTGGGTCCCGCGCGTGCACGTAAACCGGATGTGAAAAATCCCGGTGCACAATATGAGGGGCCCGTGCGCGCCTGCGCTCCCTCCGGCGTTATTTATTGCGCAATCCGTCGCGCGCGAAATGACGAATGACCGCGGCCTGTTGATTTTCCGAAGCGTGCTCGGAGGAGCCCCCTTGCCGCTCATTCGCGAGGATGAGTTGTATGGATCGGCAACCTTTGGCCTCGGGCGATTTACAGCGGATAGGCCCGGCGCACGGGCACTCGCCTCCAGCCCGGCTGACCCCGCGGCCACTTACTCCCGTCCCTCGGATGATCTAGATTTTCCCCCGGGCTCTCAGAGCCTAGGAGAGAGAGGATCCGCGGAAGCCTCCGCACGATTCGGGCGACGCGTCGTGCACGCGAGCTTCGTCCGCTAGATTCTTTGCTGCGAAATTGACCGTTTTCTTTGTAGTTCGTGGAGAGACCTCGTGGTTCAGAATGCGCTTAATTGCAGCTTTACAGCCCGGTGCTTTGAGGAATTTTCGAATATTTGTGCACGTAGGTTCCAGTCGATCTTCATCGATTAATTTTATTGGATGTTACTTCGAAGAAGACACGGGATAGTCATTGTTCGCAATCTAGTTTAGTTTTTCTTAAAGTGAAAAATCTTCAGTCATTGTTTAGACTTTATTTTGGTCACGATGAGATCGCATAACTTATCTCTTCTTTAACTGTTACCTTTAGCGCCATTACGAAATCGCGATTGCAAATAGCGACTCACCATTCCAATGATTTACGAATATCGGCAGCAAAAAAATACGCATCACGAGTTTAAAATACAAATTTACTCTCGTCACGGTTTTCCCACTAACCGCGAGTCTACAAAGTGTTTACTTGCACCGGTATAATATCAACACCGCGAAAACGAAAGCGGAGGAGTAAACCCGCGAGGTTTTATAGGCTCGACTAACTCGCGGCATAATAAAACCGATTCATGTTCAGCGGGTGTTTAAAGCGAAGGCGTAAATGGCAAAGGAGGGAGCTGTTCTAGAGCCGGAGGCGCCCGGGCATCAGGAAATTGGGCTTGGCTGCGAAATTACCGGTGTCCTCGGGTACGGTGTACGGGGATCGCTGCGAGCTATATAGAGACGACTCGGAGAAGGAGGCCTCTCCTGGACGGTGTTATAGGTCTCCCCTCTTAGCCCGCGGCTAGCCGCTCGGGTCAAAGGGCGATAGCGGTACCCGCTCCTCTTGCGACCGGGTGCGAGCTGCACTAGCCGGGAATCTATCCGCTTCCTCCCCCTCTCTCTCTTTCTTTTCCCCCTCTCATTTTCTCTCGTGCATGCTTGTTCGCGCGAGCGCTGGAAAATGCTCAAGTGCAGCTATTGGCGCAGATTCCCCCGTGAAAATTCTTTGGGAATTCTCCGAGGTGTTCTCAATTTTTCACGCAGACACGCGATTCTCTTAAATATCATCGATTTTTTGTACTTCGTGCAAATTTTTCTTTTTCTACTCTTCGCATTTTTGTTGTTTCTTGGAAAATTTTATAAATTGAATTAAATTTAAATTATAAGGCGTGCATCAATTTATCAAAGTGTTTAAGTACAATTTTTAATTTTCTTATCGCTTGCAGGTACGTCATTTTCAGAGCTGTCCGCACAGCCTTTACCAAAATTGCAGCAAATTAATTTACATGCCCGTGTCATTTTCTGCAATTTGTAAACGTAATCGTTTACGTAAATAAATAAACTGTGTCGTCTCTGGGGGGAATGAGACGCTTTCGCTTAAAATTCCATATCATTTGGAAATTTGGGCAATAACTCCTCGATAGCCGGTAAACCTCTTTTCACCTTTCTCTCTGCGCCTTGCATTCCGATATAGCCGAGGGCAACCTGTGCGCGGCGGCTCGCGCATGCATGCACATTCGCGGAGTTTTCGAGGCAACTCGAAAATGCCTGATGGGAGGGAGCCGGGAGGAATGAGCGCGCGCGCGCACTGCACACACTCACCGAGCGGAGGTAGGCATCAGGAGCGGCGCGGCTGCCTTTTGCTACGAGGGCCCGAGGGACGCGCGAATATATACAGAGACAACATAACAGTGCAGGATGAATGAAGAGAGAGCGCGTTTTCGTTGTAGAGTATACGGAAATCGCAATCGATAGGTAAAATTACTTAATGAGTAGCTTTTGACAAATGCTTCGCTCATTCAATTTTAATAAGAAATTATAGCTCACTCTATTCTAATTACTTTAATTAAAACTTATTTCCATCAACATCTCTGCGTGAATATTAATTATTGATTAATAATTTTTTTTCTTTTTTGCAGGAGGTGAATATTAGTATTTTTACATGCGAAAAGTTTCCTAAATGATTTAGTAAAAAGAAACGTCGTGATCGCTAATTAGTTGGAAATTTCTGGTACACGCGTGGATTGCTTGTGGTGATAAATAAAAAAAATTGTGATTTACAGCAGCATTTGTTATTTAGGTCAAAACATTAATAAAAAAAATTAGAAAAAGAAATAAAAACAAAGATGTTTATCGCTGATGAAGAATAGGTAGGCTACTATAAAAAGAAATATGTGAAAAATAATTGTCAGTCTAGTCATAACTTCTGCACTGAAAATGAACATCAGGTTACTTGTGAAAGTTGGAGGTACTGAAATAATGTACTTAGTCACGGATTAATGTAAGGTTTTTATTTCTTTTTCTTCTTTCGAAAATGAGGATTTATTTCAATACTTACACCTTAGTTTTTAATATCACTCTTATTAAAAGCCATAAAAAAATGAAAGCTAATCAAGCTCAAGAAAACTTTTCCTTTAGTGGCAATTATTTAGTAATTATTATGTAGTAAACGATTGTACATTTTGTGAAACATTTTGAGTAACTAATTACTTTAATGGCAACCATTAAGCAATTTTCCACAAATCAAAAATGTAATGAAAAATTTCCTAGTTCGTATTTTATTAACGTTTTGAGTATTTAACAACTGCTTTCGAAATATCGCTTGTTGAACAGAAGTAACAAAGATCATCAAAGTGCAATTAAGAGCGATGAAAAGTCTGCGAATTCCTGTTTCACATTGAATGAGCTAAAAGCAATTGTGTATGGATAATAGTTTGAGTCGAGACCACGTATGCGATGAGCGAGATTCGCTAGTGCATAATTAAAGCGTATCCTCGGCGCCCCGCAGCGATAGCCGAAATTTGTAAAACATCACCGAGTGCGCAGTCCCAATTTGTTGCCCCGGGGGCCTCTTGACGTGTATCAAATGGACTGCCCGCGTGCGGGCGCACCTCGGGCCCAACAGCAGCGTCGATTTGTAAACTGCGCCCTCCTGAGGCGCGCGTGATCTCGATATTGACGCACCTTACTTGCGGCTTGGCGCACGCTGCGCTGCCACGAACCGAATTGCTTGTTAAAATTTCTCCGTCGGGCACGTGCACTTGCGCCTGCGTGCACATGCACTGTGCAACGGAGCATTAAAGCCGCGATGAAGAACGGAGATGCGTCGACTGCGAGATGATTGATTTTTTTTGCGTTCTTAATTGATGGAACGATCTTCAACGGCGTCGATAAGCGTTTAATTGTTTTCTCACGGAAAATTTTACGTTGCTTTTTTCTTTTAAGAAAAAAAATATCGACAGTGAATTATTACCGAGCATTAAAATAAAATTCTGAGTTACAACGCCTACTGTAACTGTTCGCAGTATATTTTTGTATTCTCGTACTCATTTTCCTTTCGCAGAATTCAAGCGATTATTCACGCTAGCAATTGTCATTAAATTGAGACGCTCAATCGGAGACCCCAGGAGTAAAACCGACGATACCGACTCGTTGCTTTTATTATATGTCCGATAAAATCTCTGAAGGTAACAATGCCTGTGAGATAAAAAGAGATATCTTCGAGGCTGAAAAGCAGGGTCGCGTAGGATAGAATTCTAATACTTCGCAGTTCCACTTAAATAACGAAGCAGTAAGTAGTTATGTGACCCGATGCGACCGTTTTGCGAAATGTATTCAAGGACCGCGTGTGGGTGCACTGTTACACCGCGGAAACGGGAACGCGCGCCTCTCGCTCGACAAATACGCGAATAGGCGCGAGGTAGCGCGAGAGACAGAGAGGGATCGAGGAAATGCGAAGGGCGTGCACAAAGACCTGATTGCTTCGTGCATTACTACGGTCGATCCCGATGGTGTGCTTCTAATCCAACGCTGCATCGTTTTGTTCATTACCGGAAAACACGTTATTTCACGTGCTTCGAACACGTAGACTATCGTGATTTCTTTTACCTCCTCGTTATTCATTGCCGAAGTTCTGCTTTCCTGAGACAATTGGTTGTTAGGTGATACTTTGGCTCGCTATTCGATATCTTGATTCATTACCGAAAGGCTTGAGTGAAAAAAATTGTCCGAGACTTTGAGATCCTTTTCTTTATAATAACATACATTTTTTCTAATCATTTTAGTCTTCGTAATTTTTATGTTGAAAACGTCACTTCATTTGAAACTTGTTCAACGAAAATTTGTGATAAAATCATCAAGTATAATCTGTAAATTGAAGTGTCGCATAAATTTCGAAGTGAGAGCGAGATGCAGGGAGAAAGTTAAAAAAAGTCATTGAAGTAAGATCATCGAAAATCGTGAGTTCAATCCCTCGAGCGAGATACATGAAAAGCATCGGTAGAACCTAAATAAACGAAGGAAACAGGATTTACTACAATAAGAATCAAGAGACCACACATAAGAAAGAAACAGATAATTGAGAAAATCACAATCAATGATATATCATTGGAATGCGCAGAAATGGCTTTGAAAACTAAAGATTGAAATCAATCAGTTCATAATACATCTGTAATAATATACTGCTATCCACGAATTCCTAAGTAAACGTAAAAATTAATAGCTCAAGATCTCCCTTCATAAAAAATTCTTCATACCTCATGTTCTCCGTTAGCTCTTCTTATACGCCTTCCCAATTAATATCTCGAAGCGTTCAATAAACTCGTCAAAACGTGCGTTTTCTATTGTAATTCGCAGTCGTGCGAACGCGAGAGACGAAAGTGAATAAAAGAGCGGCCCGCGGCGAACAAAGCAATAACAGCGGGTAAGGAGCGGCGGCAGCGCATGCACGCGAAACGCACGCGAGTAGCGAAGATCGTGAGAGAGAGAGAGAGACAGAAAGAGAGAGAGAAAGAGACCGAGCGGGAGATGATCGGGCACGAAGAGGAAGAAAAGGGGAGCGTGGAGGGATCATCATCATTGGTAGGTCGAGAGCCGCGAGTTCGCTGGGAGCCGGGGCTCCGGCGGCCGTATAGAAAAAACGCCGGTGAGGCACGCGAGGGGGAGAGAAGAAGGTAGCTCGCGAGAGGGAGTGGACCGGACTGCAGGCGCGACCGGCCCCGAGGAGCTGCTCTCCGCCGGCGAGGTCGCGACCCGTAGCCCCCAGCCGGCGCGCAACCATGTGTACGTACAACAGTGAAAGGCCCGCCGGCCACATCCGCCGATGTTCCCGCGGCGGAGATTCCTCGAGCGCCCCGCGGCCGGTCGCGCATTATCGCGCACACGCTGCTAAGCTCAGCGCGGAATCCCATGTTGCGCCGCCGCCGTGGCTAACTTGCCTTCGACAACTTGATGAGCGTCTCGAGGTTGACGGGAGGTCGCGTGCGATTCTTATTCGTTCTTCTGTTTTTCTTATAAAGTTCGTGCTTCCTAAGCCATATGCGTTTTTATCCTGTCGAAAGTTCACTAGGCTGTTTGAATGTCGAATTCGCGCGATAGCTAATAATTTTCCAAGTGTTAGTGGACTTTCGAAAGGAACACTTGAGGCGTCAGTTACTGTAGGTTCACGCATAATGCTGTAATTATTACTTTCACTGGATAGAATAATTTCCGATTTTTTATATACTTTAATTAGCGACGTCTTCTCTTTCGCGTTGGCAGGCGCATGTTGTATAAAGTTTGAGAGAAGAGCCTCGCTGCTGAAAAGTTTTCCAAGTGTAAGAGTAAGTGCGGTTTCGAGAAAGAATTAAAACTGTGTAAACACGATAAAAGTATCGGAGGAGGATTAGTACCTTTTTTTATTGGCTCTTCCTCCCCATTACGCGCCGTTAAGAGTTCAGTGCACTATCCCTCCGCTCGAGTAAATCCACCTTCTGGATGAGAGCCGACATTATAGAAAGGCGCCGAGTGCCTCACCTCACCGCGGTACAAGGAAAGGGCCCCGCGAAATCATCAGCGGCCCCTGGCGCGCAGCTTCCAATAAGAGAACAAGAGGCCGGTGGAATCCTTCACCTGTCCGCGAGGCTCACGCGACTTTGAGCTTTTACTTTTCCGCGTGTTCAGCAGCGAGTTGTTCCTTGTTCTCGGAATATTTATCGCTGAAATGTATGATCTATATATCTATAATTTTAGGTTCTCGTCAAATTTAACTAGAAAATATAAAACTTCAAAAAATAAGACGTACTAATTAAATTATGTAGTACGGTGATAGTTCCAAGTAACGATTAAATATTTTCATTAGCTGCATTGCTATAAAACACTTCATAGCTTTCAATTAAACTTAACTACAAAACTCCTTCTTTTAACTAGTTAGGAAGATACGCCTTAAGTGAATCGCCTAAATGAATAATAAGTCGCATTATGAATTTAATTACACCCTATTGGATTTTAGCGGTATACAGTTTAATGCTTCAATTAAGAAACTTGTAAGAAGGCGTGAAAAAATTGTACGCGGTTTGCGAGAAAAGTGCCCCGGCATCTCCGCGAAGCATAAGGATGCTCCATAAACGAGGCCAAGCTTTTCATCGCTGAAAAATAAAAACGAAGGCATCAACCTGTAATTAAACGGTAGAAAAAAGATGAGCGGACTTCCTCATCAAAAGGATCGGTGGGCGCGAAGCGATCGCTCGCGAGGTCTATCCTGAAAAATAAAACACGGCGATTCGCGCCTGTATACGTGTGACTCTCGTCGTAAGTCGAGTAACCCCTGGCGAGCGAGTTTGCGGCGGCTGCGGCGAGGAGCAGCCGGACGTCTCAGGGCTCGCTCGATCGGAACGATAATTGGATAGATTACGCGGAACCTCCTCCAACCCCGCGATAGCATCGCGTTTATGCGCCCGTTTTATGTGCGCGACCCTTGCACCGACTCCTTGCACACGGTGCACGGCAAAAAATCACCGGAGGAAGGAGGAGAGAAAAAAGGAAAGGAGGCGAGAGCGGGTGTGTGCGAGAGAGAGAGAGAAGAGAGAAAGAAGCGCGAGGCGCGCCTCCTATAATGTATTTGCGACTTTCGTGTATGTGCGATATGATACCAAGCGGCGGCGGCGGCGCTATACGGTGACTAATAACGAATAAATTTGCGGAGGGGAAAGAGGGGGATCGGACCGCGCGCTCCGAGTTTTGTTTGATTTTCAAGAGCGCGAGCGGCCTAATCGCGCACCGCGGGATCCTTGCGGTTTTTGGTTTATGGTACGAGCCACGCGTAATTCAGCGTTGTTTCAATACCGCCCTCCCGAGCGTATACGCGCTACACGCTAGCGCACTTTGCGAATATTTTACCGCGTGAGAGGCCTCGAAAACTCGTTTGTTCCTAATGACACGGAATAGTCGTTGCTTTTTTTTTCTTTCTTTTTTTTTTTTTTAATAAGCTTTTGGTGCCGCGCGCGAGGGTACGTGTGCTTTATCGTGGCGTAACGTACTGCGAAGTAAGCCCGACTTTACGAGCTTTGCACGGTAGGCGGGAAAGCGGCGTTTGAAGCATTCGAAATTAACGGGCTTTACGAGTAACGCGAGAATTTTCAATGCCCTCTCGGCGCTTTGCGCATTGTCGATCGCCAACGATTTTGCCGATCTCTGTAGGCCTTTGTGCAATCATTTACTTTATTGAGTAAGAGAAGAATTTTAAGCGCCGACTATTTGGCCTTATGGACCATTCCTTTAAATTCAATTTAAAGTTTTCGAAGTCTTCGGGATATATTTAAGCATTTGTTCTTTGAAGATTTTCAAAATTATTGGAATCTAAATAACGCTTAAACGCTTTACTAATTTTCATAGAAAGTTCCTCCATTAAATTACAGTGATTTCTACTTATTTTGTGACGTGCAAATTGGATGAATTTGGCAAGGAGAGATTTCGTGTGAAAGTATGCAATATTATGGATCGTTTGAGTAAAAAAAAATGACGGCTAGTTTAAAATTAATAACCATTCGAGAGAGATAAAAAAAAGAAAAAGCGCAACAAATATCTACTGTAAATTGATTTGTATTTTTAAAACGACGAGTTTATTTTGCTGGATAAGAATAATCTCGGTAATGTTATTCTAGACAGCATAATAAAGCATTACTCGTTGTAATCAATCCGTGTTGGCTCATACACGAATCTCTCCACGATCAGGACATCGCTTTAGCCATTGTAACACGGCTTCAACGCTATCAAGATCCGCCGAAATTTCGCTGTTACATAAAGTTGCCTTTTTATTTTAGCGCAATACACATTTACCCGAGATAGCAGCGATAGTCTCCATTTGGCACTTCGACGGCAATCGCGAAATCCGCGCGATCGCGATACCTTCGAACTAGAGCACCTTCTGTTTACTTTCCGAGTCGACCGACAGCAATTTGAACCGATTCGATTTGGCGAAAAGGCCAAATTACTTTTTTCCTCCTGTCCGTTTCTTGACGCGTGCACGCAGCTTTGCGCAAAGCTCGTCGGCCTCTGAAGCAATAACGACGAAAAAAGCTAGCAGGAGAGAAACGGAGGGGGGGAGGGGGTAATAAAAGAAAGAGCGAACCGGGAAAAAAATGAAGCGGTGCATGGGTCCCATGGCCGAAGCGGCTGCGTGCAGTAAATTCGATCTACTGGGCGTACGATAGAAATCGTCGATAATCAGTAAATGTCGAGAGAGCGAGCGCGCAAAGGTGAAGTTACCGTACTGCAGGCGCGGTCTTTCTCTCTCTCGCTCCGTCGATTTCGTGCGAAATCGCGAAAAGTGGAACGAGATCTCCCCAGGCGATGGCTTTGAGGCGCTGCGAGACTCGAGGGCGAGCCGAGAGGCGAGAACGAGACGGAGGCCGAGGATCCGAGAGAGAAGGAGCGAGAGGGGGGAGAGAGAGGCGTGCACGAGAGGCCCGGTGATGCCTGGCGGCTGTGGGAAAATGATCCGGCCGCGGACGTCGAAAAAAAAGGACGAGCGAAGGAGAGTGAGTAGCGCAGGGGAGGAGGAGAGCGGCCGAGTCGGAGGAGAGGGACGAGGATGAGTAGAGTGGCGAAAAAAGAGTCGGCTAGTCGCCGAAATAAAAAGCGTAAAACTAGTGATTAGACGCGGCTTCGCGCATGCCGCCTGCTTGAGTGTGTGTATGTGTGTGTGTGCGCCCACCGCTCGCGCGCCCGGCGCAAGATATCCTCCTTTTGTTGTCGACGATTCGAATCCCCTCCTCCCCCTTTCTTTCCTCGCTTTCTTTGGCTCTTCTCTCGATTGGCGCGAATGCCCCGCGCAACAATGCGAGGACGCCGACGCGCCGTTTCCTCTCGACCTACCCGCGGATTTACTTGTCAGTTCGATTGGTCATAGCTCAATAGCTCTATTATCGTGGATTATTTTTTATCTTAATTGTCCGTGATCGTTAAATTCAATCATTTCATCCATTAACTTTCCAATAACGCGCTTCGCTCTGCTGTCCTGCGAGATCTTCTCTCTTCCCTTCTTTCTTGCGATTTAATTATTTTTTATGATGCTCGATTATTGTAGTAACAAGTGGAACGTGCTTTTCACTGCTCGCCGGATAAGTTCTTGTCCGCTGGGATTGCCGTTTTCGATTGGAATGTTCTCTTCAAAAAAGCAAACTTTTATAGCTTCATTACGCTGTCATGAAAAAAAAGACGGCCTTTGTCACATCGATTTTGGTTTGTTGAGCTATCCGACTGCTCCTTTACCTTATACTTATTTATCGTATCTAGACTTTTTTGTTTAATGTATTCCAAATAAAAATTTACTGTTTCATAATTTTTTTATTTAACTAATAACAGAACTTGCGTTTATTAATAGTTACTTAAATATTTTTTTCATTAAGTAAATCTTACAAAAATCCTAATACGTCTATTATTATTTTTAGGTATATCTACAATGACATTTGATGCAATAAAAGAAGCTTCCAAACGAGAGCTATCAACTTAGAAATCATCAAGGGTAAGTCATTTAAAAATTTTATTGTAATAAACTTTAAAAACTATTGAAGATCTATTTAATTAAATTATAATGAAATTATTTCATGATAGCATAATGTCATAGAGTAAGGGTCACGAATCTAATTTTTAAAATCTGTCCTTTTAGGTGATCTACACTAACGACCAATGGGATAAAAGAGGGACTCGCCATAAAAGACGACTCAACGCGATCAGAAGGAAAACTATATAAAGCCGTAATACTTGGATGCGATGTGCTAGTGGTGGAAAGTGAATCCAATCTTATCTCGATTCAGCGGCAAAAGTAAGGTCCGCTGCTGGGTTGCCTAAGCCCCCTGCGCGCGCGCGATTCCGTGCACAATCGATACTTCAAAACATCTTATTCACGCGTGGCTCGTGCCATGGCGGCCAAGGCGAAGGTAAATCGCCTTGTGTTCGCTTGATTCCGGCTTCCTCGATGGCCTCCCTTACTCCCCTCCGCGTGTACATACCTTCGAGGACGTCAGTTTCGCATATCGACTCTCGACTGTGCGATTGTGCAACACAATGGACAGCGATTCGAGACAGAGCCTCCGTCCGTCCTGCGATGTCCTTTCTTCCTCTCGCTTAGAGGCAGCGCGCCCGTCTAAGCACGCTTTAGCGGCTTTTCATTTCGAGAATTTATTACCGCTACGTAGCGACGTCGCACCGTGAAAAGAGACGGAGAAAACGATCGGCGTGACTCTTGCGCGTGACAAATTCATCGAGTCACGCCGAGTCACGTGCTTTCGACCACCGGTCTCTGCGGCGCGGGTGTACGAGAGGAAGGAGGGGGGGGGGGGTGACGTCGCGCACGTCGTTTACCCTCTTGACGTGGGGACTCGTAAAATCTTTTCTTCCCTTACCTTTTTTCAAAGCAAACTCTTTAGCGGCGTTCTTTTCAATTACGTGTTTTGATTGCTGCAAAGCGCGTACTTTTTGTTCCTCCCTCACGACGTTTCTTAGTTACGGCTTTAATTTAGTGCCGCACTTCATTTAAGCGTGACCTCGTAAAGCGATCGTTTTAATTTTCGAAATATTTCGATCGAGAGAAATTTTTGCGCAGTTCTTGGTGCACGGCTTTTATAATAGTTCGGCGCAATTGGAAAGACGTCGGTATTGATTACGTCAGATGACGCGAATATTTTCTGCCCCAGCGTTATTGCGGGCGAAGATGCGCGGAGGTGCTCGCTCTATTACCGTGTAATAATCCAAGCCTTCGTTACCAGTGCTGCTTCATCCGATAATAAATTAAAACTAGAAGAAACGAGGCTATTAGCGGCCCATTAACGCGGCCGACCGTGCGTGAAAAGTCGATCGCCCGTACTCGCGAGTCACGGGGGTCTTGTACGATCCGGGGTTCGCGTATACACGCGCGTAATCCCCGGCATGTCGGGGTCCGCGCACTCAATTCGGATCATCGGCTTTTATGCCTCGCTTTTTCGGATTCAACTTGTGGGAATATCGGCCGCGGCACGGCTCGGCCCCTTTTTTTGTCCTCCCGCCTTGCGGTGCGATACTTTCGCGTATTATACACTCGCAGCCGGAAATTGTTAAGGCGGGGGAACCATTTTTTATCGTCATCGAAATATTGCGTGTCTTGCTCCGCTGAACATGGGAAGCGCTGGAGATGTTGAAGCTTGTAAGTAGATAAAGGATAAGTTGTTGCTTTTGTGGAGGTTGTACGGGAGTTACGGGCAATTACATAAAGGAAGTTTACCTTTGTCGAAATTCGTCGAGACAAACTTTTTGCGGGTAATACCTCTGAACTCGCTGTTGTAGGCGAGAACGCATTTTTCAAAATAAGGCTAGATTCTTTTTATACACAATTTTCTTCGAAATAAAAAAAAAAATTACATTACGCAAGTTTCGTAGGGCATTGACAGTCGTTTAATTGTTTCTCGTAAAAGGACAATGATTGGCCTGATTAAATGATTCATTTTTTGTATTTACTCAATTATAATTTCACTAGTAGACCTATAGGCATTATGATTCTAAAGTATCGCGAGCAAGCCGATTCAGTATTCATAAATCAATACGCTTGAGAAGAAATAAAAAAGAATTAAAAAAATGAGAGCCAGAGTATTCAATTTCGCAATTATCAAGCGAGTAGTAACGGAGGTGCTTAAGAAATTAATAAAAGCCATTGAACATGACAGCCGAAATTATTTCGTTACAGAGCCGTTCGTAGCTATCCGACCTATAGATAATATCACTTAAAATGCTCGAGAAAGCCATCTCAGCGTCGAACGGGGCATGAACAGAGCGGTGTACTCGTCGTTTTACCACGGGACTCGAGGTGCCGAATCAACCAGATAGGCCTAACGCAATCGACGAACGCGTACATTGGAACGATCGAACAAAAAGACCAGAGGCGGGGGCCAATGAAATAAAGAGAAAAAAAGGTATAAGACCCGGCGCGTCCTAATCGATACCCATCGGGAAATCATGATGTCGGTCGCCTCTGGTCTTCGTGCCCCGTGCGATCGTCCCCACGAACAATCGAAGCGAGTGTGGCATGGCTTGGTAGAGCCAATCGAACTCTCGTCGCCTAAATCTCTCCCTCGAACGATCGATCGCCGTGGCTTTTGACGGCTACTCGCGGCCGGCTGAGCAACTCCTCCGTTGGGGCGCTGAGGAACGATACATCATGCGAAACCGCGGGAGGCCCGCCGCGCTCGAGATAATAATCTTTGCCGTACCCGGTGTATATCTCTTTGAGTGTGTGTAAGTGCGTACCAAAGGTGGAGAATCGAAGGGAGGGGGAGATCGGCTTCGTCATTACCAGAACGTGCGCCTCCGATAATCGGTATCGGTTCGTCCAATATTCGCGTCGCGACCTCGCATGTAGGTACACACGACCGAAAATCCAGCGGTACGTATAGCGCGCCGGCGGTTTGTTAATGGCTTTTACATGCGAGGTCTTCGCGTGTGCTCTCGTTGTTGCCGTTTCGCCTTTCTGCTTTTATTCGCGGCTGCGATTGCCGACTGGCTTAAAGGAAAGACAGAGAGGAGGAGATAAGGACTTGTTATTTTTGTGCTCATTTTTTACGATCGGAATTTAATTTTAAGCTCGAGCGAGGAACCGAATTGCTTTATAATGCAGGCAAATGTTTTGCACTGGGGGTTGATAAGGACCCGCTGAGCGCGCTCAGTCGCTCCGCTGATTTATCATTGCTCGATGGTAATGGTACATGAAAATTAAAGTTCATGAATATATTCATTGGGGGGGGGATCTTTTTCATGATTCGAAGATAAGCTTCAATTCCGATGATTTTCATGAAAGTCCTGGAGAACATTGCTAATGATAAAAATTGATTACAGAAATATGTTGCGTTTATAGGCAGTGCGCCTCTTTGATAACGTAATAATTGTCGATCATAATTTAAATATCTAATTAAATAATAATTTATTGGATCTTTTGAAAATTTTTCTAAACGCGCTTACAAATGTCTGCATGAAACGCGACTCTCTTTTACGCACGTCCAAAGCGTACCGCAATTTATATGACTGAATAATATATGGGGCGCCACCGCAGTTTGCGATTCAATTTCCCGTAATAACATCAGTGAATTGGTCATTTGATATCGATATATCAGCAACAGCACAATGAATGGTAAAAAGAAAATTATAAAGACGTGAGCAGGCGGAGTACCATTTGGTCAGGCTTTTTATATTAATGTTTCGCAAACCCTCCTCGCCGACTCGTCCCCGCAGGGCAGTGAGCGGCCGTCGAATCTCGCGTGACTGCAATCAGTTGGCGCGCATTTTTCATGGCCGGCCCTTATGGCTGACAGTTTCCGTTTGCGGTCGATGCGCACTCCGCTGAGCGCTTTGCGGGGGGTAGATAAGGGCGCGCGAGTGCTAATCCAGCGCCAGATTTTGCGGTGGTCTCTCGGTCACCAGAATTCAATTGTATTATTGCACTGTAGCTGATGTGCGTGAAGCCGTGAGAGGTGGTTTCGAGAGATGACGTTTTGACGTGGAGACCGCGCGCGCGCGAGTAGATATCGGCTACAACGGTAGATTAGACACGTTTGGATTCGAGTGATAAATTGTGCACAGTTTATAGACTGTTACAATTTCTTATTGTCCAAAGCTATTGACTTATTATAGTCATTTTTAATAATATAAAAATGCAGTTAGACGTGGAATTTATTTTTAGCTTTGTAAAATTTGTGTAACACGATTATATGTCTCTTATATTAAAATGCATTGCGATTATGATCGAATTGAATGAAGTCGAATTATCGCATTATCGAAATAGAAGAGTGTGAAAGTAGTAACAATTAAGCGTTTGCTTTTTTGTTTTTGTTGTCTCCGAACTAAAATAATCAGTACGCGAAGCGCGCGTGTGAATTCTAGTTTATTTTAAATAATATTAACGATAGATACTTGAAAATAGACAATTTATGTTTTTTATTTGTATTTTGCATTTGGATAGTCAACACTCTCGACCTCGTTTTTATTGGAGTATTACTTTGAATTCCTTTATTTTATTATTTGGAAAAAGGTCAACATTTCATAACCTTTTATCAAGTTTATTACTTTATTCTATCAAGATCTCTTTGGGTTCCATGTAAATTTTTATATCGGTTCGTGACCATTCAATTCACATTTATAGTCTAGCCTACACAATCTCGTTATTAATTTTATTACAAAGAAAAAATATTCGTTTCATTTTCATACAAATATTTGAATTTACAGATAACTTCAGTATTTTACAATCGTTATAAAGTGGATTGTCCGCTTCGAAAGCAGAAAAAATAGTATAAGAAATTACTTCAATTCCTACCGATTTATGCATTTTAATAAAAATAAACGAATTAATATAAATATTTTTTGTTACAGATGTCTTCAATCTTCTATCATCGTGTCTTCAATGTTGTACCAGCGAGCACGGGAGTCGGCTTCGAAGGCAAAATAGTAGGGGTAAATTACCTTGACAAACAATATAAAGTCAAGTGTAAGGTACGTCTATTTTTTTGCGTGTCTTTCGGACTTCGGTCTTCGGGGATAATTCGAACCCTAACGTGGCGGGATTGGAAGGGATCTCCGAAGTACCGGGACACAGAAGTAGACGTAGGAGGCTAAGCTGCCATCGTCTCTAACGTGGGAATCCGCGCCGATAAGTTTCTTTAAATAATATATATAATTCTTCTGTGCAGTCTGCGTAATTTTTATTTAGACAACATTATTTTAATATTTCTTGAATGATCGCAGTCTGCACACTATTTTGAAATGTTTATTTTAATTTTTTTGGATATAATTTTTTTTAACACTGCGACAGTGTATAACACTTAGTTTTCATCTAATAACTTTTCTTTTCATAATTTGTGATTTAATTGTAGCTTTTCCAAATCATTTTTAACTTAATTAACTTTCATAACTTTTTCATGTCGTGGCTTATTTCTCTGTGTTAAAATCAATTTTTTTACAATTATTAGAATCACCCTTATTAGTCGCATTACGCCAACCCTCTCGAGTAGTTGGCATTGTACAAACTGCGGAGTAACAAAGCATTTTCCAATATTCCCAATTAACTGATAGCTTAATAATTTTGAATAACTTTTTTTGAAACCGTTGTCTGACCGTTAAACTGTTTTTACAAATTATAGCATCACGAGTTAGAGCAGTAAAGCAGGTTAAATAGTTTTGTATATGGGTCTAGTAGCGCGGAAGTGTCACCGAGCTCCACAAAGGCAAGAAGGAGCTCCAAAGCGACTTGCCGCAGGTGGCGCAACTCCGCGCTACCTTATATTAATTAGTACATAGATAGTTTTTTTGCGGTCCGGTATATTATCGTTAAACTGTTCAAAATTTACGTTTTTTGTTAGTCCCACGCTACCCTCCTCCCTTGCAGTGTTATAGCTCATATAAATATACTTTTTTTCTATTTTTATGTAAATAATCCTTGATTTTTATATAAATGACCATTTCAATATATTAGTTGTTCAAGGGTTGTTTGCATAAGATCGG
>JAWWEN010000038.1:16897855-16927564 GCA_035582955.1 Sycophila texana | reverse complement strand
TTTGGAATAGATACCTGAATAAAGAAATTTATTAACTACATATTTATAAAAAGTCACATTTTCAATTCATTTTACAAAATATTATTGAGCGGTCGAGGAGTGGGAGAGAACTGGAACATGTAAGGGAAGAGTTGCTAGTTCACAGTTAGTTAAGGTGAGACGTGGAGAAAATCGACCAATCGACAGCCTTCGTTGGCGGTCACGTGGTCTCTCGGAGGTAGGAGTGGGATGAAAGCCATCGACCAATCACAGCAAGGCGTTAAATTTTTAAAACAACAAAGTCCCCAAAGTTTTTTCAAAAATAATGTATGCGTATAAAAAATTCATTTTACAAAAAATTATATAACGATCGAGGAGTGAGAGGGAATTTTGTACGTTAATCTACTATATTTCCATGCAAATGTTATTAATACAATAACATATATTTTATACACTTAATACTTACATTCAATAGTTTTATTAAACTCGTTCTTGCAGTAAAACAAACAATGAAGTTAGATTGTTCGTTATTGATATCTATTACATATTATCATTGACAGTTTATACATTAAACTTCATTACAATATCTATAAGTCACCACATTCCTATTAATTAAAAATATTCTTTGTAAACCATCTTGATAGTTGTTTATCTGTTTTCAACTTGAAAAAGTATCAAATGCCGTTGCAACACCTCAATGTAACTGTGAATTCGAACGTACTAAACTGTTGCATAGATTGCCTATATGTAAATCTTCAGAACAGGCATACTAAAAACAAATATGTATTCATTAGATACTCTGCTTACAAGATATATCAGGTTGGCGACACTGACATTTGAAGCTATGCACATTTCACCACAACGTTCATGTACATAAAGAAATACCGGTATTTATATTAATGACTTGTTATAAATTAATATTACGTAATCAAAATTTAATTCAAAAACATAATATATAAATTCATAAAAATTGTTTTCAAGATATTGAAATAAAAAAAAAGTTAAAACATTGTTACATTGATACATGTATAAATTGAAAACGATATAAGGAAGACATAACCTCACTCTCTACTATAATAGAAAATCAAATTTAATATTATGCTTTTAATGAATGTAAGTATTATTTCTGGTAGGAAGAGACCAAATCCACCAACCAACATATTCCGTTGGTGGTCACAATATAAATAAAATATTGATAATAAATAACATTTTAATAATTATTTATATATTCGAAATTAATAATTAATATTTCAAAAAATAAATTTTTTTTTCATATTATATTTTCACAATACATCCCGTGTGAACAAGCTCTTTCCTTGACTCATACCATTAACGTTATATTACATTATCAATGTATTATTATATTAGTCGAACTTTCAACATCAAGCACGTAAAAAATTCAATTCCTCAGACCTTTACAAACAATCTAGTCAAACATTGCACACGAAAATTCACAATGTACGCAAAATGAATTTATTTTACATATAATTAATTCGCAAACGTAACTTTCAAGCGAAGTACCTTTATCCCTCAGGACTTGATTCTAAAAGAAATACTTATAGAACGTGTGCTCTAAGCGTAAAATGTTGCAAAATTAGAAAATTTTCATACCCAACTTTCTTTGTTCTTCTTTTACGGACTAACTTTGTGTGGCTTGGGCACTTTGCACTTTATGCAGAAAGTGCGCCTCTGCTTCGGCAGACTCAAGATATCGGAGAATTTGCAAAGACGGATACGCCAAATTATCAAACTTCGCCCAAAAGTATATTATTACTAACCTTTACGTCGAACTGGCAACATTAAGCACGTAAAAAATTCAAATCCTCAGACCTTTACAAACAATCTAGTCAAATATTGCACAAGAAAATTCACAATATACGCAAAATGAATTTATTTTACAGATAATTAATTCGCAAACGTAACTTTCAAGCGAAGTACCTTTATTACTTAATATATTAATATAATAATATATAGATATTATATTATTTCTTATATATTATTATATTATTTCTTATTTATTAAATATTTACTTGTAGAGGTGATTATAGAAAATATGCGTAATCTGAAAGTATAAATGGACTTTCCTTGAATGCAAATTTTATTAGAAATTTACATTGTTCCAAACAATGTTTTAATCTTCTTTCAAAAGTTATTACAACTTAAAGAAGAATTTTTAAAGGTAATTGGATCACTATTATATTGATTTATCAACTTTTATTTAGAATTTAATCTATCATTTTAATCTTTGAAATTTAATTCTATTATCATTACGCCCATGAAAGAAATATTCTTCTTATAATTACCTCTTTTAAAATAACTATTACATATTATACAAAGTTACATATTAGTGACTTACTATTTAGCGATGTAATTCACTAATTTAACTTTGAGGGGTAAGTCAATTTTTCAATAATAAACGAGAATTTCGATAATAAAGAAGACAGAACTTAGCAAACGTATTATCGGCAAGTCTTCAATAATTTTTGTAGCCCGCGCCTTAGGGTACATTTCCTTTTTTCACGGTAATCGCACGCGAAGCATTAGTCAGCAGAATTCCGGGAGGGCAGATGCGAAAGAGAGGAAAGATTGTCTTGAAATCAGCAGACACCACGTGGCGCAACGCGTGCATATAAACCCTCGAGATGTTCGTCTCTTGTAAAACGTGGTTCATTATACGCGTTTGCTCGGACTGCCGCATCATTTTATTGTTCATTATTACGGTAATGAGCGCGGCTCGCATTTCGAATTACACCGATCAATTAGCGGAGCGAGGGGGACAGGGAAAGGGACGGGAGGGAGGCAGGGGGGAAGTCGAGAATGTGAGAGAAAAATTGGTCTCATGCCGGGGCGATGAGACGCGACGATATAAGCGCTGTGCGTAAATGGCGAATCCGAGGAGGGAGAGTATTCGCGAGGAGAAAAAGGAGGAGGTTTTCTGGCATCGGTGCGCGGGGACCGAATTCGAGCGAGGGAGAGAATGCGAGACACGTGTATTAATTTCTCGGGACTGCTCGTAAAACCCGCCTTTACGATTCTAGTATAGATACAGGTGCGTTACCGCTGCGCCGGCTTAGAGTGTACAACATCGGCGGAGGCCGACAGGTACACCTTACCTCTAAATATAACGCGCGGCGCGCCGGAAAAAAAGGACCCCGCGCCGAAGGAGCGCGCGGTGCGCGAAGAAGGCAGTCTCCGCGTGTGTGCCTACGTGTGCAGCTGAAAAAAACGCCATCGAACGGGCGCGCTCGAACGCCGATGCGGATAAAGAGAGAGAGAGATAGTGTTGGCGAAGCTAGGATGAAAGATGAAAGGAAGCGAGGGACAAAAATTATCTCTCTTCCTTCTTCCTTTCACTTGTCCATATATATAAATCCTACTTTATTTCTGTCCTGTTCTCCATATATCTCTCGATCTTTCGCTGGCATTCTTCTCTCATCTTTGACAAGTTTGCTTAATTAATTTTGCCGGGAAATAATTGAGCATCTTGACGTCTTTTGAGAATTAAACGTCGCAGTGAAAAAAGTGCGAGACTGGTCAGGCAAGGAATAATTAAAAAAAAATTGCTCGTGTGTAAAGTACCTTTGACATGATTAATTTCTTTATTACCTCTGCCCTTCGATCTAGTCAAATCGACATTTTTTTATTCTGATTTTTACAATTATTTATTTTGTAGTATGAAGTTACGGATTTGTTATGCAGCAGCGTGATTCTTTCTCCGGGGTCGTAAAGCAAGTTAAATCTTAATTATCTACGTAATTTGGACTGCTGGTCTCTAAATTTCGTCGAGGTCAAATTCGCATTTTCGACTTCATCGTCGTGTCGCTGTTTGCAATAAAATACCGCGCCAACTTACCTCTTTTGCTACGTGTGACGCCACACATTAGGCTCTTTTTATCTTTCTTGTGGCTCTCTCGCTCATTTGAAGACCATTTTTTTTTTCTTGCTTTTTCAAAGCGACCGGAGTCGTATGAAAGTAAGCTAGCGCATATTTTTAATTAACCGAGAGAAAGAGAAACGGCAAATGAGCGATGAAGTCAGATGAGTGGAGGTCATAAAAGAGCTTTGGTTAAATAGCGACGGTAAAACTTTATTGTGTAAAGATGCAACTCTGATAAGAGAAGGTTTATCGCTCAAATAATTTATTAACACTTTAGTTTTCTTAATATTTATAATTCATAATGCGTTCTTTTAGCATTAATTCTTAATGATCGTTATTATAGTATAACTAAGTGGTAAATGATATAGAAATGTGAAAATATTATTCGCGCTTGTTAGAAGTTTATACGATGTACTAATTTTTTTAATTTTATTTTTTTTTTTTTAAATAATTAGAGCAGTTAAACTCTCATTAATTTGAAAAGTCAACTGAAAAAGTTATTTTAAGCGCGCCTGACCGAGTAGTGAAAAATATTTTTTATAACCCATACCACGCTTTGCTTGATAATCAGACATCGATTAATTTCGCGCCGCTATCGACTAATTTCTTAAGTAGGTATCAGTCAAAAAAAGGGATAGGAAGCACGCTGTTGTACTCGTACAATATAATATACAGCCGGTGCACATCTTAGAGGCGTGGAATGCGTTCTTGGGAACTCTCTTGTACGAGGGCTCTTACAAGATTCACTTACGACGAATCGCGCATACTCGCACGAGCCTACTGTCTACCTTTCTCTCTCTCTCCCTCTCTTTCGTTTCGTAAGCAGGTTTACAGCACTTTGCACGTCTTTTACGATACACCAATTACCCTCGCGGCGCGTCGTTTGCCTGCCTTAGCCTCCGCAGAGGAGAGCCTAAGCTGCCCGAAGGCTGGGAAACCTCCCGTTAGCCTCGAGAGCAAAAGAGAAGAAAAAGACGGCGCGTACACGCGCTTGTCGACGAAACGCGGGCATACCTCTTCCTCTCTTTTCTCGGTTTGATATAAGCCGAGCGGTCAATTGGACTGGACAATAATGGCCGGGAGGCGATTGCATCGTGGCGCGGTATCATAATAAATCGCTTGGCTGGGCTACCGCTTTCTGAGTCACCGCGAGATCGCGTGATAAACGCGTGCGCTCCGAAAGGGAGGGGTTGCATTCTAGCAAATTGGCTCGATCGCGCTCATTCACTATTCTGATTTCTCTCCATCCTTTATACTATTGCACAATCGCGCGGTCGCCGCTGCCTCGGCGGAATTATTGCATTAAGACGTTGACTGACTAACTAAACTGATTCTCTATCTTGACTTCTTTTTCTTAGTAAAAAGCACTTGTTTTGCCTATTAGCTTTTCTTGCTGACAAATCTTGATGATACTCGTGGACGTAAATTAATTTGCTTAATAAAACGTTGAACCTTGAGACGGTTGCAGGCCAAAGGCTTTACAATTCTACTCTTTAGTTTCTTTAAAAATGTAAATTATTTGATTTTTTTAAGATTTGGTGACCAGTAACATTACTCGTACCGAAAAGAAACCGTAAGAGTTCTAATTTAACCGCAGGCCGGAGGAGTAGCTTATTAGTCGTTTAAAGTTTCTGTCACAGCGTGAGGCTCGATTTCGAACGTTCGATAGAGCCGCTTTACGAGCCCAATTTTCCCGGCGCGCGCTTCCGAAAAGTATCATTCGTAACTGTTGATCAGCCTGGAAGGTTGAAAGATAAAGCTGTAATTTACGGCTTGTCTTCTACCCGCCGCGACGGCAACTTCAAGTAGTTACGGCAGTTCTTCTTCCCTTTCCGCTGCAAAACAGCTTCGGGCGTTCTGTAAAAGTTGTCGTATAGGAGTAAAATGCACGCGCACCTGTAGGACTCTAAATAAAATGGGCCACCATAAACTCCGGCAGAGGCTTTTGCTGATAATTAGGGGCCAATCCGTGAGACTCGTAAAATCCAGACGCGCGGACTTTAAACTTCATCGTCTTCGTTGTCTTCTTCACTTTAGAAAGTTTTTATTCTTATTTCGACCTGGAAATGCAAAAAAAATTGGTGCCTCTTTTTTCGCTGCGAAACTTTCTGAGTTTAGCCAAAAATTTAAGGACCCGAACAAATTTTTCTTTTTTATTTAATTACTGTTATAATTTTTTAAAGACAAATTAAATGCATATTCCAAATTCTCTATAACTATTAGGATAGATATGATAGAAAACCGACCTTTTCTTTATTTTCTGCTTTCGTTGTATTCTATAATTGATTATATCAAACGTGTGGTGTTCATTTAATGATATGTCCTATTGAACATGTTAGTTTATCAGCTAACACATGTTGCATTGACTTAAAGTAGTAGAGGTAGGATTTCCGGTGGATGAATTATTCAGACAAAAGTACAAGGATAAGTCAAGTAATAAAGTTGTCTTACCGTCTAATGAGCATTGACTGGAATTTTAGTTCGTTAAGAAGTGAATGACTTTAATTAAGACATTTTTCAATTACTTTTTGTCAATACCGAATTGCATTGACATAGAAAAATATACGTGTTGATAAAAACAACGCATTGATTAAATCAATCAGTAAATCATTACGAGACATGTACTCTCATTGAGTTTTCTGAATTAATTCATATGTTTTGTTAAAATAAAATGTGTTTTAAAAAGATTATAATCGATCGGTGCATATTTTAATAAAAAAATGTCAATTTCAATTTCCATTAAATTCATAATTAAGTATAACACCTTGGGCACAACCGCAACAAATAAAGTAATCAGCAAAAATGCTACTCCATTAAAGTACTGCTTCTCAATGTTGTCATCAATAATCATAAAGAAAACACCGATTGAATTTCATCTGAATGACGCCACGGCCTAATTGCAATTGCTGTGCAAAAAAAAAGTAAGAAGAAATCACGCGGCACTTTACTTACGTACAATTATTTTTAATTATCAATTTCAGTTACGTTCAACCCTCTTCTCGCTTCAGAAAAGCTGTACACGCTTGATGAGCAAGTATTCACCTGCGCATTCTCGCTTCTTCTCCCGTTATGCACTACTTTGCGGTCCCCAGAGCGTAATTTTTGACTTCCATATAAGAAAGCCTCTTCAAAAATTTTTTTAAAGGCAGGATCCTTTCGAGACAGCCGGGTCAGCAGGACCTTTAATTCTCGACAAACATTCATCTCCGCCCCTCTATATCTCGCTCCTCTTTCTCCGATTTGGTCGCGCGCTTGCGCAATAACCGTCCGCCGAATTTTCTCCTACAATAAAAAGTTTAACTTATATACGCCGGCATAAATCGACCCCGGGGAATCGAGGATAAGTTGACGTCAAGTGATAGTGGGATAAGTACATTCGTTGAGCGTGCGATGCGCGCAGTATTTAAAGGAGCAGAGGGGGGCAAAAGTGACTCACGCGTGCAGATCCGCGGTGCACCGACTCCCAAAACTGGTTTCCCGTTTCGGCCGACGCTCGTTCACGGGCAGGCGAATTCGAAAGGATCGCAAAAACGAATTCGCTGTCCTCTGTCGCTCTCGCTTCTCCGTCTCACTCACTCGGTCGCGCTCTCTCGCGCGCACTCGAATAAAGCCAAGCTTGGTGGCAGCCGAGTCCCTTCTGATCTCCCTGATCTAATCTTCGACTGATTAACGATCGTCGCACTGCGAAGACTCCGTACGTCTGTGTGTATCTGTGAGTAGGTGTGTACGTGAATATCGATGCAGCAGTCCGTCTCGAATTCTCTTCTGGTGAGCTGGTCCTTCCTTCTCTCTCGCGCCAAGTTCTAGATAGGCGCGAAAACGGGAAGAGATAGAGAGGGCGAGATCCGTCTCTTTCACGAGGAGAGCGGAACGGGCCCGCACACGCGAGCACAAGGTCTCGCACGTGGATCCCTCAGATCTAGTCGATCTAACCTCCCCGCGCCTCATTAACGATATGTGTCCGTCCGATGGCGGATGCGCGCAAGACCCTTCCTCTCCCGGCCTCCCCTATCCCCCCGAACTTTCGGGACGACTCTTCAGTGGTTCTTCTTCGCGGGATCGGGTATCGCGTCCCCCCTCGCTCCGCTTCCGAGGTGAGCTGAAAAATGTTTTTTTTTTCGCCGGACTCGTCGATGGTTCATTCATTCATGCAGGTATCGCGCGGGACTAGTTTACTGCGATTCACGTTCCTTGCTATTTTAACGAGTCTCGAATCTTCAAATCTACGCTGAATCAAAATTGTCGTCACTTTATACTGAGAAATTGTTAATCGGACGTGGGATACGGATCGAGCGAAGAAATTGTTGGTGAATGAGCAAGTGTGCATTTTATTTTCATTCCAATGAGTCGTTTTTCTTTAATATATAAGTTAGAATAAAACAGATCGTCGGCGGAATATTAATCGTAAATTATTGTTTATATATTTTTTTAAAAACGTATAGAATTATCGGAAACATCAAAATTAGTTTATTTATATTAAAATTATAAAAAAATTAAGTTCCTTAAACAGAAAACATTTTAGAGGAATTGATTGCGACAGGTAATATCAGAGTAAATTACTTCATGAAGATAGGTACATTTTATACCGGTTAGTCGTTTACTCGTTGACGTACTCTTTAACTACTTATTTAATTCACGATCAGAAGTAACGATTGGAGCCTTTGCAGAGAGTCCTTCTTTAAATGAAGAAAATAATAATAACAATAATTTCCGATGAGAGTTTTGCGAGCGATTTCTTTTATTTTTCTTCACGTATATCGCGTTTGCGGTTCGTGAGCTCTCCTACCTATTCGTTTCCTTCACTCGAAACGGCTATTTAATTAAAACGAGTTTCGGGTGGGCGCTGCGGGTCCCGGCTTTTGGGTAGTTGCGTTAACGAAGGATCGTTTCCTTTTTTATTCATGAAATCTCGATCGTTATCACGCCGAAGAGTTTTGCGGCGTGACAGAGTGGATTTCGGGAGATGACATAGACATCGCCGTGAACGCGCAGGGGTATACATATTCATTACGGACTGGAAAAAAAAAGAAACATTCCTTCGGCTCTCAGCGACTTTGTATTTCATTTATTCCATTTATAAATTTCGCGTGAAATCCTAATTAAATTACGAAGCATAATTAAATGTTACAGTAGTAATACTTTAAATTTCTTCAGAGTTTTTACAAGTCAAATATTTTTTATGTAAAGATCGTCCAATTTTGTAGATGTCCTTCCCTCGTTAACATTTTTTTATAACTGTTAGAGATTTAAGCGTTTGCATAAAACATCCTTTTTATTACTGTCAAATTCAATTTTCGTAATTAAGTGTTTGGCAAAATGTTAATACAAGTAGAATTCTTCGTCTAATTACAATTTTTTTTTTATATAAATAAATTCAGAACCACGTCGGTACCAAATTTAGTAATTTATTATCGAATGACATTTAGCTCGGTTTGAAAATAAGTTCTAATTTACCAGTGAAGAAGTCAGATTAAAAGAGCCTTAGATATGCGAAAATGAAGTCGAACGCGGTGCATAAAAAAATGGCGAAAATAAGGAATTCCGGAGTGCTGGAAGGTGTAACGCGTCGAGGGAGCGGGCTGAAGAGAAGAAACTAAGTCGATGCGATCGACGCGGATAATCGCAAATCCTGCGTGAAGAAGCTGTGACCGAAGAGAGCGGGACAAGCTCGTGCCAACAGGCGTGACCCACACCTCCACTTTGTTATATTCCCTCCGCCGTGGACACTGTTTCCTCCTCTCTCTGTCTCCTCCAGTTCAGTTCCATCGTTTTTGTCTCCTCCCCCTCTTTCATCAGCGCTCGTCTTTTTTGCTCCCCGCAAAAGATATCCCTTGTCCCTCTTCCCGACCAATTCCTCTCCTTAAGCACTAACCGTAACACCTACCGCGAAGAAACTCCTTTTCCCCCTGTAGTGGCGGTCGCCAGGCGTCGCGCCCGCTCTCCCGTCCTCGTAATTCTGCGGGCCGGTCAAGTGGGAGAGAGTGAGAGAGAGATCGAGGGATTGCTTTTAATTTTGCGCTCCTTCTACCGACGGGATTATTAATTCCGGCCCCGAGACCGAGCCTGATTACAGTGATATCCACTTGTGGTGGTCCACTTCAAATGACACTATAGAGATAATGATGGGGGCCTTTATTTTCGGGAGTTTTAACTGTCAACTCACAATTATGCCTCCGATTTAATCGCAAATGTATTTTTTTTAACTCAAAAAAAATTGTTTCTTTTTTTTTATATCCGACTTCGGCAAATTATCGTGTTTTGTGTTTCCAATCACTGTTGGTATTACTTCGTTAATTTGATCTCTGATTATCCACAGATTTTAATATTGACTCGTAATTGAAATAAAAAGCTCCGCATTTTCCTCGTCAGCCCTTTTGATTTTACTGACACGTGGAACGATAAATAAATACTATCCTGAAACAAACTTAAACATTACCGATAATGAATTTTCTTTGTGGAGAATCACGCGAGCGCAGCTCATCTCGCACATCGCTTTGATCTCGGTAACAAGAGCGAAAACAGGAGAAACAAGAATTATCCCATTCACTTGTCTTTACTTTTGACGAATACTGGTTCAAGGGTGATTCATTAAATTCCGTAATGAATAAAATAATATAGAACCCCATCGTTCGCGCTCCCTTTCTTTGTCTCCCCAACCTTTGTCCCTCGACTCGTTCCCGCCGATCCCAACCGGCCATCATAGCCGTGCGCGCGCTTTAATATCGTTAGAACGAAATTATAAGGCACACGCGGCGCGCAAGGGTTGCAAGTCGGGCGACGTGGCCGATCTATTGTGGCGATCACGTAGAAGCGATCATTAGGAATCGAGCGTCGCGAGCCCGAACAATGACTGTGCGCCGCGAGCGAGCGCGAGCCGAGGCAGAGCCGTGCTCGCAGAGCCTCCGCCTCGCCTCGTGTAATTTCGTAATTATGATTCTCACGTGAGCAGCGCGCGGCGCGGGCGAGAGACACCCTGACACCTTCTTCGCTGCGTTCCTCGCGTGTATATACACGTACCGCCGAACGAGCGCGTCGCCGTCGCCGTGAATACGCGCGACGTCTCGGAATTTCCTAGGGGGACACTGAAAAAAGGGGTAATTGCAGTGAGAGGGCAAGCTCTTGACGTTGATACTTATTAGGAGCGTGATGCACTTTGTTCAGGATTCCTGCTTTGTCACCTCGCGCCTTTGTTTATTTTAATTTTTTTTTTGTCTTCCAGTACATCGCGCATTGCTGCCCCGATGGGCGCCTCGTTAAGTGTGTTTAATTCAATTTTCTTCCATGACTTTTCCATTGTTTCGACCGGATTAGCTTCGGTCTGAATTTCGGTCAGTGGCGACGTCCCACATTACGTGCTGTGACGTAGAGCAGCATTTGTCAGAGGTGGCATTCCTTCTCATTAGTGATTCGGTACCGCTATATGATATAACGCGAAATGAAGTCACTTTTTTTGTGAGGCGGAAGAGCCGAGGATCGCGAGTCGAAAAAAGAAAAGGAACTTCTTAAATTGATAAATTTTAATTGGAAGTATATCTTACGCCGCACTTTTTTCTTATTTGCCAATATTGACGTTCGCAATAAATTTCGCGTGAAAAATGTTCGTATCATTATTTTCGTTGGTCGCTCGCTCGCTCGCTCGTTCGCGCGTACATAAATATTATTCTAAGCCATTACTCTTTGCGAAGGCTCTTTGTGCCCCTCAGACATCGGAAGCCCGTAGCTTTAAAGGTGAACGTTCATACGGGCATTTATGATAATTCGTGTCGCACCTGTCTCACGGCGCGCCGAGCCCGAGAGAGTCGCCGCCGTCCCCCAAACACACGGGCAAAGATGGAGGGAGGCAGAAGTAACGGGATCACACGGAGTGCGGAGTCGCGAGGCGCGTGCGGCTCTCGCCTCGCGCGAAAGAATCCTCCGGGCACTTTATTTATCATATTAGGAGAGGCGGCCACCGAAAATATATATATTTACGATCGCGGCGACCGCCGCTCGAGATAACGGGAGGCCAATAAATTGTTCACCCTGGCGCACTTTATAGTCTGTGCGGTTTTTAATTGAGCCGATTACGAAAAAACGAATCCATGTCTCGAGTACGCGCGCTTATGGTGGCCCGTCGAACCCACTTGGGACCCAAAGAAAATCATTAAGGGGCAATAAAAATCGAATAAAAGTCTTCACTCTTCTTGACAGGTTTTACGACTGATTTTTTTAAATTTGGAACGTGCACGAGTTTGAATATCAACAAAACTGGACTCAAATTGTTTCTTTTTGGTTTTATATTAATGAACAAATTTTCGGGGTTACGCGCAAAATGTTTAAAAAAGTACGACAGACAAATTTAATCCTCTAATGGGGTCAAATGATTCTTTGAGTATTCAATTAAAATCGCAATTATCTTCCAGGAAATTGATCGTTCAGATTAATTATCCGTTTGCTATCGACAATTTACAAGCCGTAACGTAGATTCTTAGCAATACCGGAGTTTCGGTTCGTTGATCCCGTTCCTTGACTGAAAAGGATTTGCTCAAATTCTATCTTTGTTGAGCAAATAAAAGTAAAGCGAATCAGACTCAATCATCTGTTAAATTAGTGCAACTGATTTAATTGACTGCGAATGATACCTTTTTTTTATTACTCCGTTTGCGATCGTAGCTCGACAAAACCAAGTCTCGGTGAATCTACATAGATTTTGCTCGCGGCTCATAATGGGAAGAGAAGCTGAGGAATTTTTGCAAAAGCGTCGGTGTTATTTTACCGGTTGCTGATGAGACAGAGAAGGAAACAGACTTTGAAGGAGGTCGAGGTAAGGCTGCGGGACAATCGGCGATCTATTTCTAGTTAGAGAACAACGACCAGTAATAATTTTCGCGCCGCGATTGCGAGATGTGCGATAATGCAGCCGGTGATTGTCTTTTTTTTCGTTTCATACTCTTTCTTCATAATTAAATGCCTTTTGTACCGGATGCTGATATAATTAATAACAATGTTGAAACGGTGTGAATTGAAGGTACATAGGAGTCGTTGGTGTTGCGCTCTTCACAGCGATGTAAACGATTGAATTACCAGAATCAATATTTTTGCTTTCGATCCAAGAGCAACGCTGAATTGCCTCAATAAGGCCGTTTACTTGCTGTATTGCTAAACCGCGATTTTTTGCTCCTACTTTTCGACATCGTGAGATAATCCCTAGTTCAATGGCGCGATGGTTTGTCGCAAGTGGCACTACTTATTTTCTGCGATTTTCACGTTTTTTTCTTTATGTCAAGTTCTATAAAATCATAAAGTGTCTGATAGAATATTTTTCAATTTGACGTAATTTTTTAAACCGAATGAATCGAAATGTACTTTTTTCGATAACATAAACAAAGTTTAATGCAACAATACTATTATTTTTACAAGTATGTTAATATTTCTCGTTGTGAAAGCAATTAGCGACGATTCCTACCAGCTCAAAATCACTGTAGTCAGCCGTCTTGAAGGCGTTTCCTTTCGACGCGCGCAATTCGCGACTGCTTCAATTTATGTAGTTATCTCTCGGGACGGTGCCAAATAACGACAGCCGGCGCATGCAAATCGCCTGATCTGCACCTCTCGGACACTTACAGTCATTTTGCAGAATAACGCAAAGAGTAGAAAGAGAAGCCCCGTCGCTACTTCGCGCCTTCTGTTAACTCGGTCTATAGATGCGCGCGCGCAGACTGAATACCAAAGAGTCGATTATAGGCATTGTTACACCGCGCGGGTACCTCGAACCTCGGCTGGTAAAATCAACGGCGCAAAAAAGGCCAGAGAGCCGGGACTAGGCCGATATTTCAATCCAATAATGCGGCACCGGAGCGAGTAGCGCCTCCAATATTAACGATATCCCGCGACTGTCATTTCGCAAGGGCTTTCAGGTCGCGGGGATCCGCGCGCGCTCAAGCGGTCGTAACTCTCGTCCGAGTCTCTCACGGGCGGCCACGGACGGGGGGAGGAGAGTCGGAGGAGACTGCCCCCTCCTCTCGATACACAGGTGTCAAAGGGCTCGTAAATTCGCTCGAGATCTTTCTCCTTTCGAGGCCCGGACGAGATATATTTGCGCGCGCTCGTATATATATATACGTACCGTTTTAAGCGGGAATCACGCCGGCTATTTTAACTGCGTCTCCCGCAGCTCGTTCCCGTTCTGGCCACCTCCCCCTCGACTTTATGAACATTGCGAATCGGACCGAGAGCGAGGAGATGCTCATCGCCCGCAGTGGCGTGGGTAATGAAACCGAAAGACGGCCCCGCGCGCGCCGCATATAACCCCGCCGAGGTAAGGATCGACGTCCGAGGTGCACACGTGTATGCGCCTATGGCGCGCGAGAGAGCGCAGAAAATGAGGAGGACGAAGGGCGAGAGCTGGAGAGAGAAAGAGAGAGAAAGGAGCTTCGCGAGGAAAGTGACAGAGAGGCGCAGGGATAGAAAAACGACGACGAGCGAGCGAAAGAGAGAGAGAACGAGACAAAGACGAGCAGCAAGCCGAGTGAGAGTGAGAGAGAAAGAAATGCAGGAGCCGGAGATGCCAGAGTTGTCTGGCTCCTTTCTTGCCTCCACCTCGATCTCTCGTCCTCTCGGCGCGCGCGAAAGAGAGAGAAGGAGAGAATCCGATGGACCACCTACCGTCCCTGATCAGATCTCTGTAACGCGCGGGCTCTGCCGCCCGTGTCCGTCTGTCGGTCGCTCGGATGCTTCGAGCAGCCATCGGTCTGTCCGCTTGCGTTCCTTACACCGACTCGTGCGTACACGTCCGTCCAGCGGCGGCGACTCGCTCACCCTCCCGGCCCGTTCCCATCAATAACGCTTATAATATCTAATTAATCACGAATTATCTAGATCCCGCCGGTGGGCGCGCACCGCGGCACCACCTCGAAAACGCGATAACGCGCCCCGCCACACCGACAGCCCCACCGATAAAGTCCCGCTGAAAATGCCTCTCGCCGGGCCCTGCCCGGAGGGCCGCGAAACGATCGACCCGATAAGCTCGCGCTGATACGCGTCGCGTTTTCGGTGGACGTCAGTCCCCGCAGATTGCTTTTACGTTGCGCGATCGCGGACCTTCGCTTTCGTCGCCGGCAGAACACTTCGAGGCATCGGTTTCGATTTTTTTTTCGCCGTCTCTCATCACGACGCTCACGACTAGGGTCTATTGCAGAGGACTCTATGCATCTCATGGGAATGATGTTGCAAAGCTTGTTAAAGGCTTTTCGTTGTTATAATCGAGCGAGCTGCTCGCGGGAAGCTTAGCAGGCCGGTTTAATTTCTGCGACGACTTTATTTCCGGGCGCAATTTAATATTTTCACAAGGTTTGGAGTGATTGCATAATTAACGGGCGCAGTATTCCCGCATGAAGTTTTTCCTTCAAAGTCAGCTCATTCGCTAAACTATCCAATTTAGATTAAATCGCTGCTATTGGTTATTATCAACATCAATTGTGCGTTACACCCAAGTAGGCACATTTTTGCGGCGCCATCGCTGAACTGCGGAAGTAATTTAGTTGCGAAACTTATCCTATTAGATAACACCAACAAAGTTTCTTGTCTGGGCAACGATTCCAATATATCACGTCTTCTAGCAATTCCAGTGATTCACTGTGCGAAAAGCCTACCCTGGTGAATATTAAAATCTTAGTTAATATAACGGACCGCGGTATTAGTGTAACGAACAGTTTAAAATTAATTAAACTGCAAAAACAAAAAAAAAGAGAAAAGCAAATTCTCGGTCCGGTCAAATAAATCGCACTCGTTACATAAAAGTTCAGTACCGAAGTTTTTTTTTCTTTTTCTTTTTTTTAAAGGTCAACTTATAATAGGAAAATAGTCGGTTATTTCAAGCAGCACGTGCAGATTTTTCGCAAAGCTCGGCGTGCAAGCGCACTGCAAAAAAAGAGGAAGAGCAGCGAGGATCGGCTCACCTCACGGCTCCGTCCTCATCGGGTCTAATCGCCGGAACGCGTATACCCGGCGCGGCCGGCCTCTCACGGAGAGCGCGCGCCGTGATCGAGTTGCGAACGCGTGCGGCGTACATTATCCACCTGGCGGGGCCCCGGCGATCGGCCACGGCGCGCTGCTTGATTTTTGTCAGCTCGTACTCGAAGATCGCTCGTTACCGGTACCGTTGGGTTCGTGGGAAGGTCGTTGGTAACGAGTCCACCGCTCCCGCGCACACGCTTCGCCACTTCATTTCTCGCTTCCCTCTCCCTTTTTTCTTTAACCTTTATCAGTTTCCCGCTTTTTCCCGCCTTTTCCCCCGAGCTTCGAAGGTAAAAAATGCGCAGTCTTCCTGGCGGTCTATTTTATTCGAGGTGCCGTCGGATTGTCGAGCGAGTGATCCTCCATGCTGATTGCAGGTAAAAGTTATAGTTGCGCAATGTCGAAACTTTCCGCTGCAATTAAGTAAATTGACTTCCCGCCGCGTTATCGTTCCTTTTTGAAGCATTACAATACTTGATTAAGTTTAAATCATTTGCATGCTGCCTCTATAGCGACTCACTTAGTCGCTATAAAAAAAGTGAGAAAATTGTTTATTTTGTTAGGCCTCGGTATTTACAGTTGATTTTAAACTTTTGTTTAAAAATCTCTTATCGGTAATTAAAAAAATAAAAGCTGATAAGACAAATAGAATACTATCCGTACGGTGCGAGTTTTGATATTAATAGAATGATTATATCGAGACAGATAGAGCAATAGCGCTAATTAAAAAAATATCACTTTCATTCATAATAAAAACTTCATTACATCCTTCAAATAACGTAACTACTTTTTTCCTTATCGACCTTATCACTACGCTATTATCAGATGTCCGGTCGACATTAATAAGCGGAACAGTGAATGAATAAAAAAAAAGAGAGAGAAACAGTAAATTAAAATTTCTCTATAATTTACAATTTTAACAGTATAAGTTAAGTTTGTTGCAGTGAATCGATGTAGAAGCAGATATCACGGATAATCAGATGTGCAATTTGATTTTCCGCGTGCCTTTCTATTTCATTTTCTCATCCGTACCTCCCAAGAGAATGAACGGACAAAAGTCCTTCTTGTTCCCCGTCTCGGTCACGACTTCTCATACTCGTAGGCTCTCTAACAGGATTCGCCGGAGTTTGTAAGAATAAGACCGCGAAGTCAGAAAAAGGGAAAAAAATATCTGTGGGCGCGCGAGTGTTCACAGACACAGCAGGCGACCATACGTCTCGTTATTAAGAGTATAGCTGCCGGCGCCGACGCTGCTGCTGTTGCTGCCAGCTCGAAAAACTCGTTTTTCCAAAATGTGTTAATGACCGTTATGTCGCGAATTAATTAACAGAGTGTCTGTCGAGACAGGCGAGAGGATTGAGAGGGGATATAAAGTCTATCGACTCGGCCTAGTGTGGCTTCGTTTGGTGCTGGTTCCACGGCTGCGGTAACTGTAAACCATTATATCTTTTATGCCGCTCTTTTCAACTGGAATATCATCACGTATTTGAATATGCTCACGGCAGATATATGAGAGGCTTGATGACTTCGGCACTGACCAAAATCTTGATAAATTAATGCGCTAACTTATACATCACATTCTTTCTCATTTCCACATCTTCATTCATCAGGAATTATTTTTTTTCTCTCGTTCGCGTAACAGAATAAGGAGCTGTACCAGATACTTCCAAAATAGGGGAAAAAAGGCATTCGATTGAATAAATGAAAGAGTAAAAACAAATGGGTCATTTAATAGTTAAATTTTATTATTAAATAATATTGCATATATTTTATTTTGTAAAAAATAATATTTTTATTTAATATTCAATAATATTATTATTTATCTTAAGACGTGGGCAATTATTTAAAATGTTATCAAATATTTAATTAGCATCTTGCATGCAAAATAAAGTGAACGGCATGTTTCGTAAGTTAACGTTAAAAATTAAATTGATAATTACAATACTAAACATTTAAACTCAGATGGCTTTTTTACATTTTCATTCAAGGACGATATATGCGATTACATAGGAGAAGCAGTAAATAAATAAATAAAGCGTTAAAAAAACATTTTAAAAGTTTGTTATGTAAATAGCTGTCTGTAATTAATAACTTCATAGACACGTTCATGATCGATAAATTTAGATCTTCTATAGACAGTATTTGCATAATCCTTCATTCAAAGTTTTTCGTTTTATTTGCTAACCGATCTAAGCATTTTCTTGAAAAAAAAAAAAAATGATTGCATCTATCGCATAAAAATTATTTTTTCTACATCAATTAAATTAATTCCATTCCATTAATTGTAAGCTGGCTATTGCATCACAGTGTAAGATAAAGTCATTCCTCGAGTCATTCGTATGTTTAATTATGAACATTAGTTTACACTTAATTAGACTCATTTATTTATTCAATAACCAATGTCAAAAACGTGAGAGCAGAAACACCGATATGACAAGTCATTTATTTGAGAAAATGGAAAACTTATTTGCAGATACCTGCACCGTTTAAGCTAGATGTTAACGTAACTGAAAGTCATGCCATAAATTTCCTCAATTCGAACTGATAATGTTTCATTTCTTATCGAACCTTCAAACGCCACTTGTCCTCCATTAATAATTTACTGACAATTAAATTTTGATTATTATGACAATTAAGCGGGAAAATTAACAGCTAAAATTAATACCTGTTTAATACAAATTTCGCACTGACCTCGACTGAATGCAAAGTAATGAAGTTCACGTGAAAAAAAGGATATATTTCTTGATTCGAAGGTGAATTTGTAAGGGAATCGCGAGCGGTAGTGTTCGGTACAAATCGTTAAAAGCACAACAAATTAGATTAACTGATGAAATCGAGCGATTGTCGACAAAAAGTACGGAAAGCGGATAAAAAAGGGGAGAGGCGAGGCGAAGGCGAACGCGAGGTGGATCGTATAAGGAGTCGCAATTCGTGCGAATCGTTCTCTCGGCCGTTTTTTTGCGCACACGTAGCGGCCGCCGCGATGGTGCTCAAGCCGAGCGCCCGCCACTCGACGATTGTGCGACGTCGACGAGGCCACATTGTGTCGGCCGGCCGACAGCCGTTCAACAATGAACTCGTCGATTCCGGGATGGCAATAAAATCAAAGCGATCGCCCCCGAAGAACTTCACTAAGCGCGGAGCGCGTAAGGTGTAACGACCTCTAAGGCTTGTTGCGCGGCCACTTTTTTTTCGTGCGCGCACCTCCGTATACCTCGGCGCAACAACAAAAAGAGCCACCACTTACGTGGCGTCATAATTAAAAGATAGTTCACGCGGACCACCGCTGTGTCGCTGTGTGTGCGCGCACGTAGCGACGGTGGACGGGTCAATGAAAAAAAATTCAACGGCTGAAGAATGGGAGCTCTAGGTGTCCGCTCACCACTCACCGAGTCGCGTTAAAGAAACTTATTGAAAAGAAAGGAGCGGATAATCCAATGAATGACGCATTCTCACTCTGTTTGCGCTAGATGGACGGTTGAATCATCGACCCGTGTGTGTTTGTGCCGCGGCGGAGGATTTGATGCGCGCCGATTACGGCTTTTCGTCAAATTTTAACTGCGACTGTATCCGTTTATAAATATTTCTCCCTGGGCTTCACGCTTCACTCTTAATTGTCGCGTTACGCCAATTAACCGCCGACGGAAGTAATAAAATGACTTGTTTATGTAGCCTCCTTCTCGAGGAAAGCTTTTTTTCGTGGCTCCTTTTATTGACCGACGCCTATTTTTTCAGCTTTTTAACTGTTGCCAATTTTTTCCCCTGCACCTGCGTAAGAGCTTCAATAATATAGTAATGCACGATTTGTTTAGCGTGACGAACTGGAAAATAATCATAATTTATTCTAACCGGTATTTTTAACGTCTCAATACGGTACCTATACGTGAAGTATTAATGTAATATAGATCGGTTATAGGAACAGAATAGAAATTTAATTAACAAGTCAAAGTATCATTATCTGATTTAAATTATATTATGCGAACACGTGTTAAGAGGCTTAAATTCTCCTACGCTTCCGATCAGAACAAATAATACCGATATGATTAATGAACTTATCACTAAAAAGTGTATCTAATATCTAATATTCTACTTGTTACCTAAAGCTGTATTACCTGTTAAATTCGATCAGATGATTAATGACAGAAACGTTTTTCACACGTTAGCGATATCGAGGTTGCTGTTTGGTTAAATTATCTTCGTGTATGAATTAATAGTTCGCAGACTAAATGTAGCGGTTAAGTGCCTGTGAGTAATCGATAAACAACGAGTTGCAAAAAGAGGAATTCTTTGTTAGAAAACTTATTAGATGCTCGACATGCGATCACTTCGATGTTGCTTATTAGTGCCAGTAATACAGTCCGCCTCTATAATCTATAGCATGTATATTACACGCGACGGCCATATACCACTTCGGAGTTTTTTCTTTTCGCTTACGTCGAAGCAGTATCTTCATAATTAGCTCGATCACCAGTTTAGACGCGGCGAGTCAACAATTTTGAGACACTCGAGCTAACGAAGCAGGGTACCCTGCGCCAGGAAGGAATCAATTGGGATCGTCCATTTTGCTTTTGGACATTTGATAATTACATTTCTCAGTGATTCACGACATAGCAGTCGAATAATTGTTATTTCGCGCGTGGCTTTTATGTAACTCCCTAAACTGAAAGTGTTTAATGTTAATTTTATTTCGATTTAAATAACGATATAGTTTTAAAAAAAGTTCAATTTATTTATCTTAGATCTAAAGTTTTCTAAAGAACTTCGATTAACATCAAAGTTGACTTGTTGAGTTATTTTTGCATTTAACAAACTACAGATTTTAACCATCTTTTAAAAATGTTCATCACCTCCCGAAAGGCAATTTACGCTGGAAAATAGCCGCTACAAGATCCGCTAGCGCTGAAAGGAAAAAATCGCGATGGAAAACATCCGAGTAGTGGGCTTTGTTCTCGTCGCTCTCGCGTCCGTGTAAAAAGTGATCGCCGGAAATTTCACCGCTCGTCACGGCGAGATCCGTTTTTTGCGGCGCTTCGTCACGGCCGATCGAGAAAAACGGAGCGGGCGGTACACACGTATACATATATTCTCTCGGGCAGCGAGTAATGACGATTCGCGGACTTGGCGCTCGCGGGTCCCGCGTGTCGGACATGCGGTGAACCGCAGCAGCGGCGGCGGCAGCAGCAGCAACTGCAGCGAGTACAGGGGCTTAATTGCTCCCTCGTAAGGCATCCCGAGAGACAAACCCCCGTGCCTCTCCCGGGGAGAGAAGTAGCTTCGGGCGCTCCGGTCTCGTCGCTAATTTAACGACTTCTGAATGTCGATGCCGATTAATATCTCCGCGCGATTCACAGCGCGTGCTTTAACTGGATGCCCGGCCCGAGTGTGTCCGCGTGTACGTGCACTCCCTTTCTCTCCCCCGAGTCTTCTGTGAACTGATTATTTCGCGACTCCGAGCAGCCGTAGTGTGTCTTTCAGCTTGACGACGGTCCTCTGTCGCGTGCACTGACGTGGGTCACCGCGAGCGGCTCAGGACGCCTTTTCTTTTTCGCTCCTTTTTTTTGCGCGGCGTGCGAGCGCATCTTCTGTCTCACTCAATCTCTCTCGTCGTTCGATTGAACGAAAGCCTTCGCGAGGAACCAGTCGCTTTTTTTCATCGCTTCATCGCCATGTCAAATTAATTATTTCGATTGTATTTAATTGCTGCGCAATGCTTTTTGGAAAATCCCAGATTTTTCTCACGACAGCCGCTGGGAGAAATCTTTTATGAACTTTTTTTTATCTCCGCACTGCAGTCGTAAAAGCCGCGGCATAAATATACATTTTTGCTAATGATGTGCAATTTATTTTGAATTGAAAAAAAAATTTCATGGACGAATTTAATTAACTGTAAAATTTTTATGTAAATAATCGTGAAGCTGTCACTTAGCGATTTAATAAAGACGATATTTATTAATGCATAATCACGGGCGCGTTTTGCAACGAGCAAATCTAAAGATTGTATCTTTCGCGATGACAAATCGATCACCGACTTTTTTCTCGTCGGCCGGAGGAATAGTAATCAGCATTGAGTAAGAGAGCGAAAATCATTCGTGTAGCTGCTGAAAACTTTAATGAACCACGCGCGCCCACTCAGTCCGGCCTAATACGAGACAAACCATCTAATTATCCGCATTAAAAATGCCCGTTGTAGGAGAGTAGCCGTATCATCCTTCGCTAAATTGCAAAACTTAATGAAGATTTATAACTCGATGCGAAGCGTATCCTCCTCTTTTTTTTTTCTAAAAAAAAGTAGGATGTTTGGAATACCTAAACCCGTGTGGACTCAGACCGGGGCTCGCGCATCTGCGAAAAAGAGCCGAGAGAGTAAAATCGGGCGAGTCCGCAGGCGCGAGTAGCGCGATATGAGGGACAGTCCTCTCCTCTCTTTCTTGTTTGATCGAGGGCCGCAATAATTGCCCTCGGGCCGATATCTGCTCCCGCATCTCCGACTAATGATTATTAGTCCTAGCGGCGAAATCTCCTGCGCTTACGACGGCTCTTCGTCTCTCGCTCCCTTTGTCCTTCTTCCGCCTCCGCGCTGGTCCCCAACCAGAATAAAGATACGAGACCTTTATGACGGTCGACGCAATAAAGCGCTCTCTCTCTCTCTCTCTCTCCCTTTCGTCGGCAAAAATAACATTATAATAAAGTAAGCAATTTTAACGCCGTGTGACTTTGGCGAGTGGTCGCGGGGGCGGGGGAAAAAGTGAAGAGAAAGAGAGGGAGGGCGAGCTTTTTTTTGCGAAGGTGTGTGCTCGCGTCGTCATCTTCGGCGCGCTTTAACGCGTGGCGCGACGCGAGTTTTACGCGTCTGCCATAAGGACACGCAGCTTGGCTGAGTTATGTCGGCGTAAATGCGCCGCGCGGATCTTTTATCACTGCCGAGTGCGTAGGTTTTTCGAGAATTTTTAATGTTATTATGCCGCGTGGCCCGTTGTAAAAGAATCAGTCGCGGGAATCGTTGGCCGTTAAATTTAACAAGTTTTTCTTTGTTTGAGCGATGCGCGCGCGGCTCGACGTTGCACTACCGCGCCGCACACCAGGCCCGCGTGAGAACACACCGTCGAGCGTGCTGTTTCTTTTTCACCGATGAAAATGTTATCTCCGAGCGTTGAGAAGACGACGACGACGGCTAATTATATATATACCTTAATTAAAAAGACGTTACTTCTTATCGGATGCGTTTAATGCAATTTATCTTGCACATCGAGAGCTTTTACCGCTCGTTATCTCGGCGCGAGATTCAACAAAACCAATAGAAAAGTCGGGCGCTCGTCGCATAATTCTCCTCGTGTCAGCATCGCTCTTCGTCCTGGCAACAGATTGCTCGTCATCGTCGCTGTCGTCCGGCCGCGACAATTAACCTCGCCAGGCGAGGATGATAAGCAGCGCTCGGCTCGTGTACGTATCAATTACATGCGCGATTCACAAAGAAAATAGAGTTTGCAGGCCGACGCGCGGACTATCGTGTGGCCTGCTTCCTCATCTCGAAAACCCCATTACAAAATAAAGCGTCGAGTGATCTATCGACGTTTGCTCGGCGCAATAACCGCTCGGTAGCTCGGGCCGCCATAAATCAATCCTCGTGCGGCGGCGGTATATCCAGTGCCGAGGGAAGAGGCCCCCGCGAAAATGACGAAAAAATCCGACGCGCGCGGAGGAGCCGGATCGTGCCTCCCATATCATCCGCGGTAGGAGAAAGAGCGCGCCGCGCTCTTCGAAACAGGAAGTTGCTTCGGAGCGACGTGATCGAAGCGGTAGCGGCCGGCGCGCGCTTAAAAAGGCCCCGATGCGCGGATCCCCCCGGTCTTCCCGGCACCCGCCAGTCTCGCCATTAATCTTTTAATAAGAGGCACCTCGCGGACTTTCGGCCGGCGCGCGACGCGAGGTGCGGCCCCACCAAGATAACAACAATTAATTGCGACCGAACTGGATATCGACAGGCCTAGCGAGGGACGGCCGAGATCATCTTTTTCTGACGCATACACACGGACGAGGCCCCGCGGAGGGGGGAGCGATTACCGCTGCGCTCACCTTTTGACAGCCCCTGGAACGCGCAATTCTACGCTTCGCTGGATATCTCGATATTGGAGAAGTTTTGCGCTCGTGCGCTCGCCGCGAGAGGCAGCTGCTCCAGACGCGCCTTCGAATGTGGGATCCCTCTTTTTTGTGCTTTTCTTTTTATTCTCGCAGCTTTCTCACGTCTGCATTCTGAGATAGCGTCGAGCATTAATTATGAAAGCACACCGAGCGCGCAGCGTTGATAAAAGGAGGAAGTCCCGGAGTGAGTTAATCTCGAAAGGCATTTTTTTACTTCGGAGATTTTATGGACTCAACGGTAGCGCCTGGGCCGCCGCTAATTTATTTCCGTTTTCGGGGAATTTTACGTTGCCGCAATAAAATTCCATAAAAACATTAATTTATCGGTCGGTAATAACTATAATTTTTCCGCAAACCGCGTTGTTTATCATCGGCTCGCACAGACGGAATTACTCCGCATCATTTGAACGAGGAGCGACCAAGATAGCAGTATACAGTTACGTGCGATAAAATGTAGCGCGTACGAGGCAAATTGAGCAATAAAAGCCGAGAGAGATAAACTGATTAGACAGATGTCCGTGGTCGGAACCGTCCGATCACGCATATTTTCAGGAGAGGCCCCCCGGAAAAACGTGGATCCATGCCGCGGTGAGTCCTCCGGAAGCGGCCAGTGCGCTGCTGGAATTAATGATGCCAGGGGCTCCGGCGATCGGCTCCGCGCTCCGGAATCATCATCGCTTCGCCAGAGCTCCGACGTTCCGTTACGGACGAGCGGAGCGGTAGCGCGGGGAGGGAATCGCCGGGCTTCTTCTTTCCGGGTTCACGCGTCGTTACGTGCCGGGCACGACGCCGCGGACGCGGGGGGCTCCGGTGTGCACGTCGATCGCGCGCGCACCACTCGATTTTCCACCGACGTCGACTCCACGGTGTCACGCTTCGCGGGCCGCAGAACTGCGGAAGCCTATGGCGCTCCGAGTGCTCCGCGGCAAGGAGCCGCCGGAGGGGAGCGAGAGGGAAGGGATTGTGTACAGATGGGCCGGCTAGATGCTCTTCGCTTCGGCCGGGCTTCTCGCCGATTTGTGAGAAACGTCTTGTTTTTCGAAATCTACATCGCGACGCTTGAGTTGCGAGCCCGGATGGACTCGGATAAGCACGAGTTGTGCTCGGATCCGGATAATAGACAGCCAAGATATTGTGCAGCTTCCCCGTTGTTCCGATCGCTTGTTTTTCTCTCGGGCGGGAGCTGTTTATGAGCGACCAGTCCAACCTTTAATTACGCAGTTTTCATTTGTTGCTATTCTTCTCGATTCCTCTGTTATTAGAGTGTACGTTGATCACACGATTGCAAAACGAACATCGGCAACTTTTTTATCGAGTTTTTAAAAAGCATCTTATTACATTAATTTCCGCAGTCGTCAAACATATTAATGATCTTGTGATAGATATGAATTGTTGGCCAATAAAAGGGGAGATAGAAATCATTAGATGATAGCCTACGATATAACGCTACATTTATTTTCGTGTAAGGTTGCAAAAGCTTGCAGAAAAAAAAAATGGAAACAGAATACGCGACACGGATGTGCCTTTTTTTTCGAGTGGTCGATTATCGATCGTAATCTACCCTCGCGGTTGATGATACTCGGGGGGTATAGCATCGTCGTTGTTATGGTAGAGCGAACCCCGTAAAAAAATCCCAGTGACACGCGAGATGCGAACAAGTGTGCTTATACAATGTCCTGCACGCTGCAGCCGTGAAGGAGGGCACTTCTACGTGTATCATCTGCAAAAGCAGCGTAAGCCATTCTGGAACGGAAAAATGGGGGATTCCCCTCGTACACGCCCACCTTTTGTTATTCTATCAATTTAGGTTCCATCTGCTTGGTCATAATCCGCGCCACGCTCGTACGCCGCAGAATCCGTAGAATAAACTTTTCACTTTTTTTTTTTTAAGTTGAGTCAACCTTATTTTAAATTTAATTCCTTCAATGGCATTCGAAAAAATACTCTTCAATCTATTCGTCTAATAAAAAAAAATTCGCAATAAAAAAACAAAATTCTATTATGCTTGTTAAAATAAGAGTCACCAGCGACCGTAAAAAAATATTGTCCAATAAACATGAGCACACAATGGGGCAGAAAACGCATTCTGGGATGAAACGAAATCCCTCGCGACTCGCAGGGGTTTCATTTCTTAAATCCTACACTGAAAACTGGTCGCGACTCGCGACCCAATAAAAAAAGGACAGCGGCCTCGGCATACACCGCACGGCGAAGAAGCGAGCCGAGGAAAGAGAAGGAGCGAGGAAGCGAGAAATCCGCAGAGAGGCCCCGGCGACGACTTCCTCTGATTTACACCGCATGCTCGGGCGCACCTTACGCGAGCGGCAAAGGGGCCCGCGCTCGCGTGACGTGTATCGTTTACCGCGGGAAATTCGAGACTGCCCCGAGGATCGGAAGAAAGCAGGAAGGGTGTATCGTCCTGAAGGGACGAAAAGGTGCGCGCCCGCCGGCTCGGATTACGCCACGCTCTCGAGAGTCCCTCCGAAAAACTTTGACGCGTGCTGCTGGCGATACTCTTGCGATGGAGAACCGCCGCTCATTCCCCTTTTTTTTTGCGTACGCAAAAAAAAACAGCCAATAACAGCCCTGCTACGTAATGGACCCTATATGAGCACTAACAAAAAATATGAACATGATGATTTCGCACTTGCGGAGAAAAATGTGCCGCTTCGCAATAATCGGCCGTGACAGCACGAGGGTGTGATAGTCAAATGAATCGATCCAGATGTGAACGTGAATGGCCGATGCAAGGCCCCTATAGTCCTTTGACTGAATGTGCAACATATTTTATTGTTTGCACGGTTCAAAAGCTAAAAATTAAAATTCATGACTCAATCGTTAGCACAATGTAAGCGTAATTAATTTTTCTGCTTTCAGCTAAAAAAAAAGAAGATTTTTACCGATTAACAATATTATAATTAAAATTTTCAATAATCATTCCTTTATATAGCTTATTCCCAATTTCCTAGATAAATTTTTATGTTGTCTCTTATTAAAAATTGTCCGTGTAATTATTTGTAATGATTTGAAAAGACACACATTAGGCTGCAGCTATAAAAATACTCGAAACGAAAGAAAAACATAACATTTTCCAACAAAGCCGATCCATTTTAAAATGCTAAGCATCATTATTTACTCACCTCCCTGCCTCTGATCTTCGAATAAGTAATTTAATAATCTTCGTCCGCCTCTCTGTTACCACAGGAGGCGCCAGATAATGGCTGCGTAAACACGCCAAGCCGATAAGGGAAATCAAGCTGCCGCAGCCGGTCTATTTAATTTCACCCCCGTTGTAAAGCCGTTGACAGCCGCTAAAGATCCCGGCGCGTCTGGCGTTGAGGCGAGCCACGCGACAGATGCGCTCGGCCCTTTAAAAGCGTTTAGCGCCTGAGGCACGCGCCTGCATGCACCCTTGCAACCCCCGCAGCGCCCATCACGCCCCCATTCACGGTACAGGTGTACGTACGCGCGTACCCCCTCCGGACACGATCCCCTCGCGCCTCGTGAGCTCCATTCATTGAACGCATCTGCGCGCGATCTCGCCCGAGTGCGAACCTTTATTTCCCTCTCTACGTGTGCTTTGTTCTTTAAAGGGCGGACTGCAGGCCGATTTAAAGCGGTGTCGGCTTAAATCGTGGGCTGACCACGTTCTCGCTTCAATCCTTCTATTGATAATGAATGCGGAGCGTTTTTTACTGTAATTAATGAAGCTCAATTTAACGTACACGAGTTTTTTTCATTCTTAATTCTATACCGTAAATATTTAATTTTGTTGATGAAATCATTTGCATTTTATAATTATATTTTAATTAAACTATATAACGATATACCTCCGTTAATTGCCGCTGACTAAAACGTTTATATTCAATTTTAAATAATTATACTATTTCGTTTTAGTTGATTTTTTTTACTGTGGAGGGGTTTTACGTTATCCGCGTAAAATAAACATTTTAGTTAATCTATTAGTAAACTACTTACTCTAAATTGATCTCTGAAATAAAATCAATGTTTAATGAAATAATGCTCTCGCCGTACATAAATTTTCATTGGTTTCGCATAAGCATCTGAAATTTTAATAGGGGGGAAAAAAGTGAAGCGACCCCGCGGTGAAAAGCTGCGCGCAGTGCACGCTCTGTTCAATCCTTATAAATTATCTGGGTGCGCGCATCGCGCTCATACACGTAGTCGGCGGTGTCGCGGCTCGCCGCGGCCGATGCGACGACAACGAGACGAGGAGCAATTTTATCGCGGTGGCGCGATCTCCACCTCCTTTTCCCGTGCACCGCGACTCGCTCGTTCGGCCGCTGTACGCGCCGGTCTCTCCTCTTTCTGCGTGCGCGCACAATCCTCCCCCTCGGCGAGGAGTGCGCGCGGCGCGTGCGCTTGCATCTCTCCGCGACGCCGGTCATTATCGGGCCGCGAGGATCTCGCCGAGCGAGTGGCGCGAGTCTAATTTTAATGTGGCCGGGGCGACGTGCACACAAGGGAGCGCAGCGCCGGCGGAGAACCTAAGTCGCCGGCGCGCTCGTCCGCATGAATTGAATGGCGGCGCGGCATTGTGAGCCCCGACGGAAACGAATGTGTACAAGGTGTACGCGGATGTATGCGAGCGGCCAAACGAGAGACGCGGAAATCCGAGCAGGCCTCTAAACACTGACGTTTGCTTCCTTCTTCGTGCTGCGTTTCCGAAATTGTTTATTATTTATTTATAGCTTCTTTTTTTTCGTAGGTCGTGTCTTGAAAATTTAAGGCCCTGTAGAGGAGAGAAAACCAACTTACTTTTTAATAATTACGTTTGCACGTTGCGACATTTACAATTTTTATTTAAAAAGTCTTTTAAATTTTTTGCAAAGCTTGTTCCTGCTTTTTTGTAGATTTTGAACATTAAAAATTGATTATGGTAAACAAACAATAATTCAGATTTAAAAAAAAAAATAAACCTGTTTAACGGAGATGCGATACACACTCGTTGTCCGCGGGCGACTCCGATGGTGCAGGCCACCTGAGAGACTAGCGGCATTAATTCCCACCGTGGAGCAGGAAACGCACGTTCTACACGTCCGAGATTCGCAATTCGTCGCTATAGATCTGACCGGTGCGCCGGCGGCCCACGACACGGCGGGCCCGCGGCGAAGCAGCGGCGAGCGGTTGCACCGCCGGCACACATAACACGCCAGTACTCGTCGGCGAGGCCGCGTCAAGCGCCAAATATGGAGGGCCCTTCCGATTCGCCTCCGCAGACACCGCCGCCGCCGCCGCCGCCGCCGCGAGTTTTCTCATGACATTCGTAAGCGAGTCTCGCTCGCGCGCTTTTAACCCGTGTGCGATGCACGTGAGTGACGTCACTGGCGGCGGGAGAGGCAGAGAGCAGTCGCCGGCTCTTTCCAGCATTTAGCGCGCGCAACGGAACACTCTGATGGCTTTGCCTTCCGCGTCGCTCGTGGTTCACCCTGCGAATCGAATTAGTCGCCAGAAAATTATATAGCGAAGTCAAGAGTAATTCACGTTCGATTGCACCGATGACTTTCAACTTAATGACGGCAATAAAAAGTAGATTACGGTTAGAAAATAATTTAAACAATTAGTAATAGTGAAGTTCTTTCATTATATTTATTTATTTAATTTTGAAGCTGTGCTAAGCTGTGCTTCTTATGGCGCGTCGCGTGAACTTGAGGGTAAATCCAAAAACTATGTAGAAAAGTATGAAAGGAAGGGTCTGT
>JAWWEN010000038.1:16828576-16897755 GCA_035582955.1 Sycophila texana | reverse complement strand
CCCCGGTCTCCCCTATCATGTAATCATTTTAAAAAAATTATTTGACATTTATTAATTAATTTTATCATTTTTAAATATTGAGAGAGAGAGAGAGAGAGAAAGAGAAAGAGGTCCACATATGAGCAATTCTACAAAAAATAAATAATGAATTGCTCATATAAGAGTTCGGAAGCATATAGCTTCTACCGTGTGGCCCGACGCCACGAACCATTTTTTTTCCATCTGATAAAATTAAAAGAATTAATTGCTATATGCGCTTAGTAATCTTGGGAACGAGTGATTTCTTTCGTCAGAATAATCACATAAATTTGTGAATAAATATTCAGAAATGTTCTTTTTTTTTAAGTAAGCATAATTTTTAGGCAAAAAAATGCTCTCCTTGATATGTAGACCAAGAGAAATTTTCGATCGCTATTTCCTTGGTTTTGACAGCAACCTGCGTAAATTTTATTTTATTATTTATAAAATTTTCCTTTTTTACATGAATAAAGATTACTTCGTTATCTGAAAGAAACTCCTGGGAGTGCAGAAAATCTACGGTTATACTGTCAAGACAACGGTAATTTTTATCAAAAAAATTCCCTCCGTGTATACTTCTCATGAATCATCCAGATAAAATAGTTTTAATATTAATTATTATCAATTAGACTCGTTTCCCTTGCTTCGTGTGCTTAAATAATTTTCGCATCGTAAAATTGTCAATTTTGCAAACCGGCTGTCGGGAATGCATACCTCGACCGCAGACAATCCATAAGTTCGCGAGCAGTGTATTATATACTGGAGGTGCAGACGTCGAACCTCAAGTAAGCAGCGCGAAACGCACAAGAGACATAAGCGCGCGTTCTCATGGGACCCCACGCCGTTTCAGCAGACAGAGAAAGAGAGGGATTTAACGGGCGCGCGCGCGACTCGCCTCAAGCTGCTGTCCCCAGTTTGTGCCGCTAAAAAGTACCGATGCAAAATGGCACGAGCCTCGCTCCCGATTTGGGGGCAACACTGTCGAACAGATGAAGGGGATAGCGGATTGTTTCATAACCGCTCGTTTATACCTCACTCGCAACGTTTCATTAATACTGCGAACCTTCCTCTTCTCGTTCTACATAACGCCGGTTTCCCGCGGAAAATTTTCTCCTGCACTTGGTGCCTGGGCGCCCACTTCCGCTGGACATTGTTCAGCCAAATGTTTGTCAACGGCGCGTAAAGTTTTGATGAATTTGATAAATTTCGTAAATTCGAACTGTAAAGTGGTCATTTTTTTCTCCGTGAATTGTAAATTTTAGTTAAACTTTAATAGCTCTTCCTAGAACTTATGACTCATTTTCTCTCAAATTAAAGTGCAATATAAAGGAGACTTAAAATGCCATTAAAGAACTTGAGTATCTCGCGCGACCTTTTTAAAATAAATGTAAATTTAAGGAAAAAAAAGAAAGATCTTCGTGAAGAAAAAATTTATGACGTTTCAAAGGAACATTCAAAATGAATCTTTACGACGGAACGAAGCCACTGCGGCGAGCCTCGATGTATAAAATTAAGTGCTCGGCGGCCGATCAAAAAGCGACTAATCGCTCAAGAGCAGAAATCCGCAACGGCGCGCGCGTATGTATCGCATTAGCGAGAACAAATTCCGCGCGCTTGTAATTTATGGTTTCGGCGCGCGGCTCGCACAGTCGCGAATCAGTCCCGGACGATCTCCACGCGTATTTGCGCGCGCATTAGTATGTGACGTACGCGAGTAATTCGAGTAAGCGCGAACAACTCGTGCCCGACGGAGCGGGGAAACGGCGCGCAGGTAACTCGATAATCGGCATATCCACGGGCAACGGCCCTTTTGCCGGGCCCTATTAAGGCCCAATAACGACATGTAATAGTGAGCGCAGAGGCGCGAGAAAGAAACGCGACGAAACGGTGGAACGGGGCACACGGTGAAAAAAGAGCGCGAGTCCGAGACCGATGAGGGGAGGGGGGCTACTTGCTCTCGCAGCTCATTGCGGAGCGTGACTAAGCTGCGAGTCGCGAGAGAGAAAGAGAAGAGGTGCAGGTATCCGCTCCGCTGGAATTCCGTGTTTCACGACAGAGACAAAGAGCGGCGGCCGGGCGAGCGAACCGTGCGCCGGGGGAAGAGATCTCGCGGGACGAAGCGAGGAGCATCACGAGAGCATCGCCGGCCGCTGGGATGCATATAGGAGCCGCGAACGGTAGGAGGACGATGTTGTACGGAGGCCGACGCCGGACCAATAAATAATAAATGCGCTATGCTAATGTCCGCACCGTGACGGTTTCAGGCTGCCGCGCGGTAAAGCGGGGACTGCAGATCGATCTATTATGGATATCTGCCAAGTGGAACTTGGCGGACGCCATTGGCTGCGCGGCGCTAAAAACCTCCTTGTGTTTTTTTTTCTTCCGCCGCGAGAATAACCCTTTTACCTACTTACTTGTGCAAAGAGAAAAGTTTGTAGACGGCACGGTCAAGTAAGCGCGGGATGGCAGTCGGAGCTGGTATCTGAATACTTTCGTGCCTTTACGCAACGTAAATATGCCAGGGCTATTTATCTACATCAGCGAAAAAATTTCATTCAGAAAATCAGACTTGAAATTTTTCTCACAGGCCGGTCTCGGTATCGCGAGGCAGGAATCAAGTATGCGAAAAAGTATGTCAGGCGAAAAAGGATGACGGACCGCGATAAAGCACAATTAGAATCGAAAGAAAGAGCACGCCCGAGCGGCTCTGGGCTTTCCGAACGAAAGGACACGAATAAATGGGCTCTTCAAAAAAAAGGAGAGAGAGAGAAAGAAAAAAAGTCCTCGAATACACGACGCAACGGAATTGTGAGTCAGCACGAGCCGGGAGAAGTCGGACGTCGCTAGGACAGGACGAAAATTCCAACGTGATACGCTAGAAATGAGCCGTCGCGGCGTTGAGCAACGAGAGAAACGAGCCCGCGAGCGGCTCACAAAAGGGTTGGATACATAATGGAGTATAATTGCACGCGGCCCTGGGTATTTCACGGTCCTGCAACCCGCGACTCGGACGCGCGTCCACGCGTCCGTAGGCCTCGAGGAAAGTTACGGCCCTCCAAATTATCCCGGCCGTCCGGCAATTAGGGACCGTGACTGGTGAGCGTCGCGCGCGTCCGTTTTCTTCCCCTCTGTTTTCCCCTATCGGTGCTATCTCTGTTTCTCATCGATCGCAGCCCCGAAAAACAGACGCAAAGCCATACATTATACGCGGTTTGTCCGGTTTTCCGACGGGAGTACTCGAATTTTCGGTCGTCGATCGGCCGGACTCCGGTTTCCCTCCCCTCCTCCGCTGTCCCTGTTCTCCTCGCCGAGGATCGAGCATCGAGCTTCCGGGGGCGCTATCTCGTCTCAGGCGCAAGGGGCCGCCACCGCGGCAGCAGGTGTCGGGAAAATTAACAGCTTAACACGAAGGCAGATCTCGGCCGTCCTTCCTAATGAGGCTTGCGCCTCGCGGTTGCACCGCGCGTATATATATCCTTCTCGCGAACGTGTCGGCCGGGGCGCGTTATCAGCGCTCACCTGAGCTCCTATCACTGGCGGACTCTCCTTTCCCGCGTGTAAACGTACCCCGCGTGATGAGAAAAAGCTCTCGGCGCGCCTCCACGACATACACCGTTGATTAGATTAGCGCTTCTCCCAGCCCCTGCCATTCTTTTTTTTTTTATTTAATTTTTATTTGTATCTCGCTCGCTGCCTCCACGCGGCCCTTGGCTCCTTTTTCACCGGCGCGTCGGCAGATCGCCGAGTTAATTAATCGTTGTTTCCGAGCGGCGAACGGGTTCTCTGCTTTATCGGCCGTGTATATACGCGCGCGGAAAAAGAAGGGCCGGTGCGGCGCACGGTTATCGATATCCAAGCGGGGCGCTGTTATTACTGTTGCGCGGCGTTGATTAGTGCTTTCGCGGAAAGCTAGCGGATCACATCGATAGTGACCTTTGTTAGCTACTATCGCGGAAACGATTGCCCGGGAGAATTTTCCGATTCGATGATACAAATTACGCGGGGAGAGATCGGACCGTGTAATTTCTCTAACTGTTTGTTTATAACTTATAACGAGCACTTATAAATTATCGGTCGCTTGTATAGCAGAGATAAAGTATATCCCTCGTGATAGTCTAATCTTGGCCGTAGAAACTTTCACGGATGATTTCGATGTGTGATTTGCACATCCTCGGGTGAATCTATCACGGCGATCTGAAAGAAATTGCAATTAAAATTAAATTTTCTTTTTCATCCGTTAATCGGATTTCTGTAATGTATACCAATAATCGTTACCGGGGTGAAATTGAAGAAAGTGCATTTTTAATCTCGCTATGAATTCATTTGATAATTATCATAAGCAATTAGTATAAATCTTCATTATATTCCAAATAAACATTAAAAATATTAATTGAATTTTAAATAAAAATTTCATTGTAACTCAAGTGCAAATAGTAGCTTTCCTATTTGAAAGAGTACATTTAGATGATTTCATAAATGGACAAATTATAGAGATAATCTTTTTTTAAACTTGAAATATCTTTATTTTGTTCATTTTTCATGATTAGCTTTTTATTTTTCATTAAGGTTCCGTTATTTTCAGGTGTTCAATGGTTGAAAAAGAAAATTACGCGTTATAGCTCCTGTAAATAATGAGCATTTAATTGACATAATGAGAAATGAATCATGAAATTAACAAAATGTTTAAAAAGGAAGTGCTTAAAAGTTAAACTTTAAAAGCCGAAATAAGGTATGCATAAAATAGCATGAAGAAGCCATTTGTGCACAAAAGAGGAACCCTCGTCATCGCTCCATTCATAAAAATTACGGAGCCTCGGCCGATCATATTCAGAAATCGTTAAACTCATCGGTGGCGAGCAACGGCGTGTGAGCGCGCGCGTAGCCCGTAACAAGCGGCCCCGGCCCTTCCTCTCTTTTTTATGCAAATAACGGTATAATTATCATATCATTTCGGCCGGAGAAGAAACGAAATCGGCCCCGGCACAAAGATTCGATCTGCGCCTCGAAAAAGGAGGAGGCCAACCGGCAGCGCTCCCGCTGCTGCTTCTGCTCGGCTATAAAATCCTTAATTTAAGTAGTTTAAGTAGGCCTCTCCCCTTTCTTTACGCGCGCGATACCCCGCATTCGTTCACGTCCTCCGTTTTTCGTTTATTTCTCCTTCCTCCGTGCTGTCGGAGGTAGCAGCCGACGACGCCGGGGTTTCGACGCACCGAAGCGCCGAGATTCGCATTACCGGAGATTACGGGCGCTCAGTGAGCTCCCACACGCGCTAATTGCGCGCGGCGACGTGCAAATAAGTCGCGCGTACATTGCACACACATGCACGCGTCCGCGTCATCGAAATCCCTGGCGCTTCTGTCTCTCCCCTCTCTCGCCTCCTGCGACTTTTTTTTCTCGCTCCTCCAGCGAGCGCGCGAGGAAGAGAATCGGTAAAAATAACTTAATTAATGCCGTGGAGAGAAGTCGGGAGTTTGCGGCTGGACGAAAACCGGCGGCGGCGATGCGATTATCTTGCCCGTCTAATTAGACGGTGAAAAGGGGATTCCGTGAACGGAGAGTCCCAGAGTCAGCAAACGGGCGAGATGGCTTGGATTTTCGATTGCGAGGGTCTGCATCGCCTTTTCGCCGTTCTTCGACCGCTCGACTTCGGCCAGCTTTTTGTTTTCTGATAATATTGCGATTTTCGGAGAAGCTCGAGTCTGCGTGCCTCGAGGTGTTAGCTGTTTGGTCTGGCTACCGCTGCTCTATACGCGGCAATGACCCCTGGGCCTCTTACGTTCGAAAAGGAAGAAGCGCTTTATGTTCTTCGAGGACTACAGACAATCCAAGGTCACTGCTCCTTTTGTGAGCGTCTGAAAATTGTGACCATTACTTTTAATTGGAATTCGAGGGGTATACTTTTTTTACACGGTTTAAATTTTATTCACAATAGCTTCGTTGGAAAATCCTTTGAGTTTTTTGCTTGGGGAAATTTGAAAATCGATCATCGATCGATTGTTACGTAATTTTAAATTATTAATCAATCTTCGTATAAAAAATGGACAGTTTTAATGCGATAGTGTCGGTTTGTTGACTTTAAAGTACATATAAATATGATATGTTGTAATTCAGAAATAAATGATCCGCGAAGACAAAAGCAATAATGACCAATGATTGATGTTACGAAGGGCACCCACTGTAGTTGTAAGAAAATTACTTAGAGTCTGTATTCTGAAGCAATCACGGATACCTTGAAAATAGCTCTGAAGCATAATGAGATCATAGCATTCTATCCTCAAACTATCGTTACTTATATATACTGACCATTAATCATGAAAAAAAATACCTCGCGCGCACAAAAGTGATTCACAGAAAAATAGTGGAGACTCGGGGGTAGCGCAAGTCGCTAGTCACGCGGTAACTTTCACTCGAAAAAAAATGTCATCTCGATCGATCGATACAATATCTTCCCATGGAGTTATATCGAATGATCGCGTCCGCTGCACACATTATTCGCCCGTGGCCGCTCGCGCGGCAATTTCACATAAGCAAACGACTTAATTAAATTGGAGCGGGCGCAGTCGCGGCGCACCAGCATTTTCTTCGATTCCGGTTGCATCAGAAGCGGGTGTACCAAGAGGACCTATCCTGTACTTTCTCGCAAAAATGCCCCGCAGTATTATAGTCCAAGTCCGAGTAGGCGCCGGAGTCCGGCGCTCGTTACACATCTACAATCAGGTAGAATTACCGGATTTTCTCCCGGCGCGTATCGGCGAGAGAGCCTCGAATATCCCGATAATAGCACCAGTCATTAAATACCGGAGGATATTTCTTGTATAATGTGAAAAGCCGATAATCGCCGCGCCGACCTCGTTATAGTTCGCGAGTCACACTCGTTAGACTCTTGTACGGTTTGCCGGCCACTTGAGCACGCGACAGCCTCGCTCGGCTCTATATTGGCTTTTGCGCTGAAACAATGCATAAAAAGGCCTCTGATTATTCACTCTAATGCGATTATCATCGCGCGAACCCCTATTTACTGATAAACTTTCGCTAATAATTGACGTACTCGCGCGATTATTAAAATCAATCACGTATAGAAATTTCACCTTGAACGGATAAAACGAAAAGCGAGCGAGAATATATGCACTTTGCGTTCTTAAATATTGAGAAACGCGAGATGCGTTTTTTTTTCGGATCAGAATAATTAACTTCCCTCGATGCCGTAACAGTGACGAACTTTTATTCACGCATAATTCGCTATAGCTTACAAAGCCTAATGTTCTCATCTGCATAAAAAAAAATCGGTGCCTCCTTATCGCACAGCCATCCAAGACATCCTCGCGCCACTAAGCACGCGCACCTGCGAGCGATAAAAGCAAACGGAAAAGGCGGAGTAGCCGGTCGCTTGTGCAACGTCATATCTGCATCGAGACGAAATCTTACGCAGCAGCCCGACTCGGGTGGCGGACTTCCGCGGACATCGCTCGCCCGCCCCATACCCACGCGTCGAAAGAGGAGGCAGATTTCGAGCTCGCGTTCGGTTACCTCATCATCCGCTTTATACCGCAACCCGATACCGGCGCGCTCCCTGGCACCGCTTTCGCAAGGAGTCCCGCTCGACTTTTCTGCCGCGCCGCGGTGTTCGGAGCGCATTGATCCAGTTTTTTTATTCGCTTCCCGCGGTGACGCTGTCGCCGTTTCTTTCCACCGCCGATGTGGGAACTTTGACGGTGAACTTTCATACTTTTGAAAATTGAGCGGTCAATTGGACGCTTTTTATCCAATGCTCTGTACGCGCGGCGTTGCGTCCCATCGGGTGCGTTTGCAATACGTAGACTTTGCAATTATTCAACAGCTACTGAGTTATGTCGCAAGGCTTTTTTCCTTTTTAATTGACAAATATAGACGCTGATTTGTCACTAAAAATTTCATAGTGACGTCCGACAGCGAGTTTGGTTATATCACTGCTTGATACCGAATCTCTCATTTTTTCATAATTGTAGCTTTATGTTGGTCCAATTTTTCTGAGGTATTATATTAGTCTGTAGCTTTGTATTTTTTTTTTTTTTTATTTTGCTAACGATGTTTCAATGAACGCATTCCAATTGATGATTTATAATGAAATGGGTAAACACAAGCAACACCTACTAAATCGATTTATGGTCTACTTGATTAGAACAATAATCAGCGCTAATCTTGCCAGTTCTTATCCCTTTCAATTTACCATCGAGGCGGAGACTTTTAATTAACGCTAAATAGCACGACCTACAAGAAGCATTTTTTTTTCACTGCCTGCCTTATTGTTACATAAAACGAGAATATTTCTTCGAGAGCGAAAAATCGATCGCGATAAATCTTCCGGCATATAATCAATCGACGTTTTCTTTCTCGCTATTTTCCCAGTCCAATAACTCTTTATCTCCGGCGCACATCGACCGGAGTGCGACGCCGCGGAGTCCCGTCTCGCGAACAATAACAAAGAGCAAATTTTCTCGCGACTCGCAGCTCGTGCGTACGCAACGGTGCAGCCGTCGCGACTAGAGAAGGGGCCTCGTATACACCGAATCGACGCAATGAAAAGCCCATTGAATGTGTACCCCATACGTGCTCGTCGAAGAAAAGGGATAGAAAGAGGTGGGGGGTACGTCGTGACTCGATGATGTATGCGGACTCGAAACGAGTTTGTCCCTTTTTTTTAAGAGCAGCGTCGTCGTAAAAGCAGCCTTCGGGGTCTCTCGAGTGTGTTTTCGCGCTGCCAAGTCGCCGAGAGAGGAGAGGAGCTTCGCATAACCCCCGACCGGTATGGCCTTTTTTACGTGTTATACGAGCTTACACGTCAGGCGTATATATTCTATAAACGCGCCGATATTTCTTTAACTCTCGATTTGATTTCCGCGAAGTTTGACGGGCTCTCGATGGCGCGCTTACAGAACTTTTACAATTCTTTCGGCATTGACATTTTTACGGGACTTTCCAGTTGGAATGTGTGCCTCTATTATTCTTATACTTTCTAGTCTGGTTGTATTTATAGATTTTGAGCATAAAGAAAAGATGTTTTTATGAACAAGGATTTAAAAAAAATGACGATCTTTTTATATCTCAACTTCATTCACTGTTCTCTGAATACGCTCGTAGTAAAAATTACTAATGCAGGTAATAAATGAGAAATGCAAGTGATGCAGCTTTTGTACCGTAATATTCTTTGGTAATAGGCTATTAATAATTAGCTATAGTCGTTTTATATACACATTTTTTATATTTTAATAAAAAAAAATGGACCAAAGGTGCCATTACTTTTTACATTTTCTCTTATTTTTTTTTGTCAACTGTTTGAGTGAAAGTTGAGTCGATTGATAAGGTTGTCATTGTAAGCGTCTAACTGGAATTTCGTGTCTCCGGCGGAAGACGTTGATCTAATAGCGGATTAATGAACGCATTTCAAGCGATAAGTTAAATAATTCCAAGCGGTTAAGAAAACAGACGAGTATCCATTCGTATAAAGAAAAGTGCGGCGCGATGAAGGCAAAGAAAAAGAAACGAGTTCCCCCGGTCCCTTTTATCCGAGCGCGTTAGCGGCGTCTGTACCGTAACTATACTTGCGTTTAATATTCTCATTTTTATTCCTACATCCGTCCATAATTACGTTGTATCTTTCCCGCTGAAAACTCCGTGGAAAGGTCAATGCGCGTCGGCTCTTTTTCGTTATTAATCTCCCGGGTAGCGCGGCACTTACGGAAAAACCCATTCATCCGGTCGACACCTCGTTAACCATACGCTCGAGAAAATTATCCGGGCTTCCCGGTGATCGCCAGATTGGTATGCGACGAATTTATCACTCCGAAAGTTTTCCTCCCCGGAGCATTTAGGCACCCGTGCGCTTCTTAGGAATTTTTGACGATTCATTAGTTTTGTCACAACTGCATGAATATGCGACGATAAATAAGTTTTACGTAAATATTGTTGAAAATTTTTTGTCGATTTACAGCCTCAATTACTTTGACAAAAGCCTTTTAGTTGTGAGAAAAGATTTAATGTGTACCGTTAAAGTTTCATAATTACTTCCTGTTACACTTCAAAATGGCTTCTAAATGGCAAAAATCGATTAACAGACTGCTAAATTGCCAGTTTGTTTCGAATAGCAGCGAAATGAAATTAGGCACAACGATAATTTTCTCACAGTTTGTTTGTCTAGTAACTAGTTTTATTACCTCGTTATCTCGTTTAATACATCGCTATTAACTAATTTTTCAGCAAAATTACGATTTGATGGACTACTTTATGCTAAATAAAATATGTTCAAACTTTCTCATTAAAGACGAACTCATTCGAAAAAGCTGGACAGCTATCATTCTCCGGAGCTTCAAAAAATTATTGACATCTATAAACGAGGTTCTAAAATCTGTCATAACACCAATATTACACTATAATTACGTTATTTTTTTCTTTTTTTTTTAAATCACTTACTACTTATAAACTCAAGCTCATAAATAAGGTATCTCCGAAGTTTCTGTCCTTAAAATTCGAGAGCGCGCCTCCCATTAACGAGACCTCCGCAGTCAAGCTGCTCGTGCGCGCGCAGCCACGAAAAATGCAGCGAGCCTCAAGTTGATGTCTCTGTATAAAAGTCGTCCCTCGTACCCGGTTGCATATGAATCGAAGACACGCTCAGGCGCCCATTAATATTCAAACGCGCCCGCTTGCTCCTCCCGCTTATTTCCTCGTGCCCCAAGGCCGGGATTGAAGCGCGTGGGTGTGTGCGCGCGCACCTCCGCTACTGTGGGACACACATTCGGGACGACACGTGAGAGAAACAGAAGGAGGTACATCGTTCGCTCGCGTTCACATGTAAATTTTCGATTGAGACGCGCTCTTTTGTCGTCGACCACTGTGGGATGCGTCAGCGCCGGCTCGCATAAGGAATGAGCCCCTGTCGTCGGCGCATATTTTTTTCTCTTCTTCATCGAACAATAAACTCGGTACGGGTTTTTTCAATAACTAAACAGGATCCAGGTCCGGCTTCGACCCGACTTGTGTTTGGCACCTTTTTTTTTTGTTTTCCTTGATTCTGTCCACGAGATACCGATACGCTCTCTTTTGTTCGAGTCTATTCAGATTCGCCGTTGTAAGTTTTTGAGGCTCTTACTTTTTATTCTCTACACTTGCTGTCTTTCGACGCGCTTTTTTTCAGTATATTGTGATTTTTTTTTACTTCCTGTTTTAGTTTCGTGCGCGGCTTTGCAATGGACCGGGCGGTACTTAAGTCGGAGAAAGGCATTCCTTTATTAGTCATTAGCTTCTTACTTCTAGGCGCAGTAAAATTATTTTACTTTGACTTAAGTTGATCATCAGGCGTTTTATGCTTTAACAAAGCACGGATTTATTATGTTGTCGTAGGGGAAACCCACTATCGCTAAAATTAGCGATACTAAAATTAACGTACTTGTATAAAAGCTGAGTTTTAGAGAGACATTGTTAAACCCACTGAATGCTGGCAGTAATATTTTGTTACGTAATTACATGAAAAGTTATTTAAAAACTTAACAATAATGAACCATAATTGTTGTATAATTTAATTATTTTTATTTTAAAAAATATTTACATTCTATTGCAAATATCAATTTATCTTATACTTTACCGTAGGTTATCGTGAAATTACTCTACGGTTGTAATAATTAAAAGAAGTTTTACATGTTTCAAGCAGTTATCGTTCATTAATAATACGCCGGTATACAAGCATCCAATAAAAGTTAATTTCAAAAAACCCTTTTTGTTTGTTTTCGCATTTTAGTAATGTATTGGCTATTAACTCGAAATCATGCACTTGCACTTTGATAGGAAATTGAAATACGTTCTTTAAGCTCTTGTTACAATGTATAAATTTCTTACTGCCTCTTGAAACTTTCTTATCGCAACTAATTCATGACTCTAATTAGCTCATTTACGGAATTATTATTTGTCGTACGTACAAGTCATCGCATAAAATTAAAGCAAAATTAAATTTATTTACGATCTAGCAACTACTCCGTCGCATTAATCTTCATTTAATTGCCCCGACCAGTAAACGTACCTGTGCTCTATTTTAATACGATTTGACACATACAAAGCAGCGTAGGAGCGCGTTTCTAGCAAATCAATTAGACAAGAAAGAGTGAACGAGAAGCAGGTGGAGAATGAAGGGAGAAGGGACCAGAAGAGGAACAATCGTTATGCGTCGGATGCTGGAGGAAAAAAAATGTCGACTTCATTAACAATCCTCCCTTGCGAAGTTAATTAAAGGTCGCATCGTTCGGAATCCCTCTGCGAGAGAGGAAAGGCGGAACTCCTTCCCTCTCTCTTTCACTCCCGGCATTCATCACTCGATCGCGATCGCGACTTCGTGTTTCTTCTATCTCCGCGTTCCTTACTCCTACAACGAATGACGTATTCTCGATACATACCGAATGCATATGCTTAATGAGATCAGACCTATAATTACGAAGACAAAGCAGTAAAGCACTGCCGTAAACGATTGTACTGCAAATAAAAGTGATAGTCCGCTCGGACTCCCGTGTATCCAGTGCGCGGGTTCAATAATAACTCATGGAATAGACAATTACGTCTTTGCAAAAGACACGCTAACATAGTCCTCTCATAGTCTCATTGCTGGAGCACACGAAATCTCGGGGAGGAACTCTTTCTCCATGGGCCTATTCCACCTGTCCTCGAGGGCACAAAGAGCACGCGACGCGGAGTACATGAGTACGCGTGTACGCGCTTCGAGGAGGCTCTTTACGCTGGACCAGCGGAGTACCTCGTTCACGGCGCATTAGATTACGAGTGGAACGCGCGCGCATATATAAACAAGCGAAGCCGGACGCTCGGGGTGGGGTGATAATACGGCTGTTAGTATGCAACCGAGTACTGTTACATTAATGTTAATGCCGTGGCCCATTGATCCCCCGCGCACGCTCGCCCGTGGCAGAGGGAGCGAGATACCGCGAGTCGCTGCGTTGCCGTTTTCTCCTTTTAAAGCTGAGAATTAAAATGCCACTCGCCAAAAGTGCGATAATCGAGAGGGAAGCTTTTTCCTCGAGGAGCCGACCGACGTTATTAGGATTAGTACGATGCAATTATTTTAATTGCGCATTTATTATGATTTTCTTTTTGGTTGCGTAAGTTGAATAGGGCAGTGATAAGTGCAACTAACGCTTTTTTCATTTATTATTTTCTCGGTCGTTTTCTTTCTTTTTATTATAAAAATGATAAAAAAATGGAGTGTTAAAGGTCGGCGCTCGCTAATAAAATCAAGCGTTTTTGCTGATCCACAAATAACAGGGTAAAAAATTAAACGTCTCTATTAAAGCAATATGATAAAAATCATAATACACATATCATCCGTACAGTGATCGGCGATCGTTCGGCTATCGATTTTTTGCGCCCGAAATGATTACCCAATTATTTTACCATGTATAACATTTCTTATAACAATTTGCGGTTAATTTCCCCTCTCTTGCCGTCCTCATTCGCCTGCGCTCATCCTCGCATCCACTCGGGACCTGCAACGCGCGCAAACCCACACACATGCAGAAAACACGCAGGTACTCCCTCACAAACACGTATATAAGTAGACGTGCACTCAACGTTTATAAGAATCCCTTCCTTTGCCTCTTTTTATTTTCCTACCTTCGCCTCGTCTTCTTCGTGTTTCTGTTCGCTTGCACGAAGAAGCCAAGTGGAATGTCAGACCGATCTAGCGCGCATATAGGAGCCCCGCAACCTGTCGGACGTGTATATACCGACTAGCGTATACACGGCAGTTTCTTTCTCTTTCTCTCCTCCTCTCTTATAAATTTTCTTGTTTTAAATCTTGGCATTTACTATTTAGCGTTTTACCCTACCTCACATAGATCGTGTTGCTTGTCGTTAAAAAAAAATTTTATAATTTGAGGAATAAATTAATTTTAGTGATCAATAATTATTGGTTTATACCTTTTTTATTATTTAGGAAGTAATTCGATTTAGCACGATTAAATTGAATTTTATTCGTTCTTATTACTTTTTTTTTAAGTGACGGTTATGGTATGCCCATTGCAGCTAATTACGAAAATGCGAAAAAGTCCTCTGAAAACTTCATTTACAGTCTAATAAAATTGCACGTTTAAAATCAATGCGTTACATAAATCAAAATTATGAACTCGCGGTACATTTTCCCAGGCAGTCACACCGAAACAATTTTCTCTTAATACTTGGATATAGAATGTGACGAATTTGAAGAAGTTCGTCAGCGTGCTCAAGTCACTCTAACCTACCTGGCACCTAAGGTGAATTCTCTGTTTCTCGCGGGAAAAGGAGAGTAAAACAGGCCCCGAAGCGTTTATTACGTACTTGCACGCAGGAGAATTTAAAGAGGCACATTCAACAAACTAAGATGCGTTTTGTCGACGAGAACCGCCTATAATTATGCAAGTTTTACGAGAGAAATGAAGTCGTTAGCGATCGAACTAATGGGTGTCAGCTGCAGAGCCTCCTTTTCTCCAACAAGCGCAGCGAATACTGCTAAATTTTAAGATTATTTCCTTTAAAAGTATAATCGATACTCGCTTCTTTATAATTACGCATCATACATTTGACATTAGGTTTTTGTAAAGGACAATGAAAAAGATTAACTTCCTATAAAATTCTCAAGTTTCTTTTTCAACGGTCGTTTATTTCGTAACGTGTAGTATATATTACCTTCTTTGTTTAAATGCATTGTTTTTGCTTTGAAAGGTTTTATGAATCTTCACGTGGTAGTTAGTTTTTTTTTAACGTTAGAATAAGTATATAAGTATGTTAAAATAAAATGCCATTTTAACGTCAGTCGCTGAATTAAGGTCGTCATTCCCTAACGAATAAAACATATTTCTCTTATCTAATGATAAATTTTGTCCCCACTTAATTTTTTTTCGCCTCATTACTTCTTGAAATGTTAATGCAAGCTCTTAAGAAATATCCGACTTACGAAATGCTCGAAACTCGTTTTTTTCCCCTTTCTAGTTTTTCCTTTTGACTTTTCCACGCTGGAACGCAAAGGTAAAATCTTAAGTAAAATTCGCAACGAATTAACTAAGCGCCAGGCTGGACAACGGCCAAAGAAATTCTCTCCAATTTCAGGATCGTAAAACTCGCTTTTACTTTAATTCAAGTGTGCGCGCGCTCGGCGCAGCTCGTGGTTCCACCGGCGCGCGTTAGTACCGTGACCCGCGCGAGTGAAATCCCGGCATTTTAGCCTTTTATGTTGGGAAAACTTTGACGACTCGCAAGCTGCCGCGACGGCCGCCGCTCGCTTATGTAGGAGACTCTGCGGGTGCCACGCGTGCTTTCGGCTCTTCGACGCACATAACCGGATATACCTTAACGAGAAGAGAGCCGTTTTCTGCAGAAAATCATTTAAATAATGTGTGACAGCACTCGTTTTTCTGCAACATTCGTCAAACTTATTGGTCGCGCTTCGAGCTCGCGCTTCGACTCGCGTAATGACGCGTTTTTCTCATGCAAATTGTGCGCCGTGGAGAGAATTGAAGAAGAAAGAGACTTGTTTCTCGACGCGGCGAACGGTTTAAAGCGCGCGATGGGAAAGAAGTTGGTGTCTCTTTTAATTTGAAACCAATGACTGCTTGACTCGCGGGAGATTTCAAAAATTAAAAATATAAAACACCTCGCGTGTCCGTCCGCAAAGAAAATTGGCAGTAATTTTCACGTTGGAAAAGTCCCTTCTTACATAGTAAATAATTTTTACACCTATTTCCATTACAAACTAAACTTATGACTTCTTAGTACACTGCAAATGTGACGTTTATAGTTTTGAGGTTTTTTATTTTCATCAATATTTAATGTTATTTTATTCTTGAATTAATTTTACTTTCTTCAAATTGATTTTTTAGGATTATTTTACATTTACTTACCTTACACTGGAGATGCTTTATTGAGCGTTTAAGTAATTGGAATATTTTTAATTAGAAGGAATCGAGAAGTTATTTTGTAGTGTAGGAAAAAGATATGAGAATATTATATCATATTATAATATTTTTTGCAATTAATTTTAAATTCGATTCTTAATGACAGTTATCGCGACTCAATAACAGATAAAAAAAATGTCTTATTTTTCTTCGAAAATATTGCGAATTTCTTTTGGTATTATATACTTGTATTTTTGCTATACAAAAGTGTATGTTGCATTGATCTACTTTAGTGTCAGGCTGCTGCTCGTTTTCTTCGACCGTGACTGTCGGTCAATTAACGCTCGTGCGCAGTGTGTCGGAGGCCATTTTGGCCTAGTAGAAAGTGCCTTTGGGGCCTCGTCCGCGTCGACTCGAAGGTCACTCGGACAATTACCCGTCCAAGCTTTTCCTGTGGCCGGCCGGTATACCCGCGGTAAAAATTAATTTGATCCGCACGCGTTGCTGAAACTGCTGTATACCCATCGTGCCAGACTAAAAGAGAGAAACTAGAGAGGGAATGACTTACGCGGGAAGAGCGCGCGGCGCGGCGGAAGAGATTTTTATGGGGTCCGAAACTACCCGCGAGCCACCGCGGGAATGCTTGGAATTTTCGGAGTCAATCCCTCTCTGGACTCGCTTCTCGATGCGATTACTCCTTAGTTAGGCCCTTCTCTTTCTTTCTCTCTTTTTCTCTCATTCGCTGTCGCCTCCTTTTTTTCGCTCTCTTACTCCTTGCTCCGCCAATGCGCGCGTTTTCTTTCGACGCGCATTTTCTATTTGCTCATTTTTGCCCGGGTATTTTTTGGGCTATCGTGCGCTTTGTTTTTCGCCGCTTTTGGACCGACCGGAAAGATAACCGACTAATGCAATTAAGTTTACGAAAATATTGCCGCTGCCCTGGCGGGCTTCAGAATTAATTGCGACTTTCACGTGGCAAATTTTTTTAATGACTTTTACATGACTGCATACAACGTCATTTTTATTCATTAAACGAAGAATTTTTAAAGTATTTTATTTTTTTTCTTTCTTTTGGCGTAGAGTATATCGCAGTCATCAAGAACATTTTATTTAATGCGGTCAAAATTTATGGGAAAGAAACTTAATTGCTATTAAAACTGCATTTAAATGAATTGCGAAGGGAAATGCTTAGTTTATAAATGCTGTAATTGTCACAGTAACAAAAAAAAAAAATAAAATAATCCACGAAAACAATCTTTAAAAGTCAGCTATTAAATTTCTTCAAGTCATAAATCCGTTCCACATCAACGACAAATCTATGAAAGTTAATCAAGGAAATTACGCAGGGGTAGCGACTTAATTCGCATAGCTCGGCCATCTCGACGAGATGTTTAATCGCTTGAAAAAGCGGCCAGCCTAATGCTCGGACGAGCATACGTACGCGCAGGTATACTCACGCGATAAATATTTCACGCGAGATTGCGCAGCATCCCTCCAGTTGGAGAAACTTGTCGGGGGAAGAAGCGAGAGTGAGGAGGGGGGGGGGGCGAAAAAAAGAGGCGCGCGCACGGGCAGGCCTCAGCAAAAGGTTAAATCTCGAAGCGCGATAAGCTCATTACTATGCATTATTACATAATTAAGGGAATATCACGTCCTCGTTCATTATATGCGGACGGAATTTATTTGCTCCACGGTCCCTTTTCATCAGCATCTCATTCTCTTTCTCGCTCTGGCTCGCGTCCGGGTCCGCGCGTTGGTTCGCGTGTGTACCTCCTCCTTCTCCTTGATCGTCGTCGTCGTCGTCGTCCGTCCTCCCGTATCTCCCCTTCGCGTCGCTTTGTTTCTTGCGAGAGCTCTCCGAGCCTTAATTAAACGAGTCGGAGGAGAGGGAGGGAAAGAAAGAGCCAGAGCCAGCGAGAGGGAGAGAGAGAGACGGATTTCGTTGACTCGCTTGAGGCATTTCCGTTATCTCGAGGGACTACAGCGGCAGCCAGGAGCAGAGGGCCGCGAGCCAACTCAGGGCCGTCGGCTTCTGCTGCCGCTGCTCCACCGCTGCCCCGAAGCTGATGCCGATGCCGCACGTACGTCGGGAGATGTATGTGTAAGCACTCGGACCTGTTAGCACGAGCCACCTCTTTCACATGGGGCGCCTGGATATTCGCGGGGTACCGCGAGAAAAGCCTCCGCTCGCCCGCCGCGAATCAATGTCGTGCCGATAGCTTTATCGAAAAATTTTTCATTAATTTCGTCAATCGTTTTTGCGACTCGATAATGTGTGACTGCTCCATACCGCGTTGTATAATGATAAAAAATTACGCGCTGCTGCGAAATTTCAAAAACGATTATGCAAATGTAAAGCGCATTAGGCGAGACAAGACGTACCCGTACAATTCAATTTTCTCGAGACGTCAAAACATGCTCCGATTAATACGCCCCTCCTGTAGCAGCTAATTAAGATAAAATACGTATTCGATTCCTGAGTATTTGTTAATTGAACGTCCGCTGCCGGTATATGTACAACAGGTCTAACAGTATTAAAAGCAGCGGTGTTACAATGAGCCTGGCCGACTACAGATGTATATGTATGTATGCGGACGCTTGCTTCATTCCGGTTCTCCCGCATGCGTCGCCGCATCGCCACGCTGCGTACAGGTGGATGCGTCTGGGTGTCTGTGTTCTGGTCGCTGGCGCGTGTGAAATCATCCGACGATGCCCGATGCCGCAGGAAAAGCCACTTTCACTGCCCGGCCATAGCGCCGCCACTCTCGCGAATCCCGCGACAGTCGCATGCTCCTTTTTTTTTATTTTCATTTATTCTGCAAACGTAAAAAGAAAACGGCTTGACACGATTTAGCGTTAATGCGCGCAGCCCGGTAGCCCGTATGTGCGCGTTATTACAGTCTCGCTCTATATCGCTTCCGCTGCCCAGGGGCAGAGCTAATAGAGATGGTTCATCTGCAACTGCTTTCAATGCAAATTTGTTTGCTCTGTGGGATATTGAATTAGCCTTGTGAGTGAAGATTAATCAGGATACGTTTTAAACAGCATCGCTTTAAAGTTTTGGAACGACTCAATTGTTTTAGTTTCTAACAAATTGTTTTTGAACATTTTTAAATACTGCATTTCAAAATTGTCGAAAGCTTCCGCATTTGCTTTCTATATTAAAAAATCGCTATCTTGCACATTTTAGAAGCTATAATATGTAATGTAAATATAAATTAAACGTTCCAGAATTTTATAATAAATTTTATATTTTTCCTACAAAATAACATTATTTTCTGCCCGAATGTTATATTAATATATTATCGCATAAATAAGTTCACTTAGAATTATTTAATAACAAGTTGGTAAAAGTTGATTGCCAAAGGGGAAAAAAGCATTTGATCTTTTTAAGCTAATCGAGTTTTACTGTGCAGTATTTTTTGCCGCGCCAAAGCTGCGTACGTGCTTCTGGTTCCCAATATTATAGCCCTGCGGAGCAGGAAGGATCAATTTCGGGCGCAGTGTTTGCCCGTAAAAAGTTTAGTAAAAAAGAAGCAGCGCAAAAAAATAGGGCGGAACGGGAACGTGAGTTCGTGGACGCGTAAAAGGTCTTCGCGGCCTCTTGCTTTCGCTCCGCCGAAAAAAAAAATTTGCACTTCCCCCCTGCTTACCTCAAGCGCGAGATAATTTCTTTCAGTGTTCAACAACTGATAATTTTATCAAGAACCGCTAATTAATACCAAAATTAATATCGAGGCCAGTTTAAGTACAAGGAAGAGGGGTGAGGCGAGCGATAAAAGAACGAGGCATTAGAGGACCGAGGAGGAAGAAGCGATGTCTTAAAAAAATTGCGAAAAAATGCATGAGAAAGAGAGGAGGTAATGAAAAAGAGATAGAACAAGAGCGCGGGTTGAAAACAAGAAGAGTGCGAGAATCGAGAGAGCGCAGGAGAGGCCAAAGGAGATAAGTTAAAGGGAGAGAGAAGAGGGACAGGCGCTGCAGCGATGTTGAGATATGGTTTTCGCTTTGGTGGAAGTAAGATAGTGCGGGGCCGCGAGGAGGAGAAAAAAGGACAGGTCGAGAGAAAGAGAGAAAGGGTGAGAGAGGGAGAGGAGCTCGGAGAGGAGAAGGATGGACTACCGAAGAGTCTCGAAGGATGGAACCATGGAAGCAAAAACAGAAACCAGTCTCACTGGCTCAAGGCTGCCCCTGAGGAGGGGCCCCCGAGCCTTGCCAGAAGTTACCTTGCCGTCTCGCGCCTCTTTTCTCTCTCCCGCGGGCTCGCGTATTATACCTTTATTTCGAATCGGCTCTAAAGACCAGAGACTCTGCCCACCCCTCGCTTCTCTTTTTTTTTCTCTCCGCGCTTCGCCCGGCGATCTCTCGGCGCTCTTTCCAGAGCGCGAGAGCACTTTACTGCGGGAACGCCAATAAAACTGCCAGAAAGTAAACAATGTTTTTTCGGGAGGAAATCGCGAAAAAAAAGTACACACCCAAGTTACTTAAAGTCTCAGTTCACATCGTTCTCAAGCGCATGAATGGCCCGGCCTCGAAAACGTAATTGCGCCAGTACCTGAAAAAATAATTTTCACAACTCGCCTCACGCGCAAGTTAAGAGTCATTATCGCGAGTGTGTTTCACTTTATTTGAAACAGATACGCGGTTAAAAGCAAAACGGATACTTTCGCGCGCTTAATAAATGACCTAATAACAAGAGTAAAAAATCTCGCAGCTGCTCCTCTCAACCCCTACGGGTATTGTTGTTTCACACCTCTCCGCGGCATCCGATCCTCGGAGAAATTGGTCAGTCACTGTCTCCGGAGCGGCGCGCTAATAGTTTCCTCGTCATCGGCGGGCCGACTAACCGACTCCGCTCGTTTCACGCAAATTCGCCATTCGTGAAAAAAAATAAGTAGACTCGCTCTCGGCTAGCGCGGGCTCCTCTTAAAGGCGCAGGAACCAAAGGGGAAGGAGCGCGCGTTTCGCACTCCCGGTAAAATCCGTGACGCATCGACATTCCCGCGGGGATGCGACGGCTCCCCGTCACGGACCGATCGTCGTCTTTGATGTTGCACGACCACGCGGCGAGCTTAATTTCCGTCGGTAATTGGCGCTCGCCGGTCCTCCTTTTCCATCTCCCGACCCGTACGCGAGAGATGCCCTTCGAGCTCCGGGTTGCCAGCGCGCCGGGAAAAATAGGACTATACGCGAATATGCTGGGCAAAGCGCTCGACCGGGCGGATAATTCGCGCAACGGAGATAAAGGAGCTTAAGGAGGCCTCCTCTGCTGTCCTTCTCCGGGCCCTCCTTCCGCCGCATCCTGCCCTCCAGTCCTCTATTCTCTTTCTCGTTCCCTGGCACAGTAGTGGCTGCGGTGCGCTCGCGCTGCTTTGTTTTTGCGTTCCGCTGATTCTCGAGAATGATTTTGCGAGGAGAGGCGTTTTATTGCCTTTTTAAAGGTGCGTGGCAGGTAAATTATCGCGTTGCTCACAAATTATTGAAATTGCAACGATGCGTATATATCCCTAGCTAAAAAAAAGTATACCGTGCGCCTCATTAAATATTAATGCTTAATGACAGACAATTTTTGAGTTAATTAATTATTTTCCTCTTCGTCACAATTTTTTCCATTCGTTATGGAGCCATTAATAATCTCGTCGAGACTCTCCCCCTGACAAATTTTTTTCGACACAAAGTAAGGAGCAAAAGTGCAGCGATTGAAAATGAAAAATAGAAGCTCGCATCGCTTATCTCGTTAATTTCTTTAACAGATTAAGCGAAAAGGGATACGGAGATGCTAATACAGACAGCGCGTAGCAGAGGACGGGGTATATAGAACGTGTGTAGGTCCCCCCCGAACGAAAGAGCAGCGAAAGCCGAAGGCGAGAGAGATAAGCGAAAAATGCGGAATGACTGATTCCTTTTACGGCGGCCCGGGAATGAAATCAGTTTCGTGATTTCGTATTAACTAAGGGGTTAGGGGGGGAGCAGCAGAAGGATGAATCGAGGGGGCGGAAGGTCCAGTTTGAGGAGGTTGGGGGGGAGGGGAGGGGGAGATAAAACGAAAGCGGAAAGGAAGATACAGGAAGAGATTAAGAATCAACGGGCGAGGAGGAGGAGGCCGGGGGGCCGTGGCGAGGTGCGCGAGAAAGAGGGAACGAACTGCTGCCGTTGGCGCGGCTGCATCCATGAACGCGCCCGCGCGCGGACTCGCTCTGTACACGCCAGCTTGGATTATCTCTTGATAAACGTTCGTTACATACTCGAAAGTATTCTTGAAGCTGTAAGTGTTACCGGGAACTGCATTGCATTATTTTGCACCGCACGAACTTGCATTTCACGATGCTTCTTTTTTCTTCGCCCCGCTCATTCTATTTATCTCTCCTTCTCGCTCTTCCACCTTCGTATATGCCTCAAGAGTAATTGCACTTATTTGTTTGCTTTTTTCTCGCGTTTTATTTCGGCTTCTTGTGAATTGATGTTTTCGAATGTTTCAATCACTGCAATTATCATAATTGCGCTAATGATTATTATTACGTTATGCCTTTTAAGTAATCTCGACTTTGCGTTACGGCTTGAAAATAAGAATAAAAAGAGGGGATTAATTAAATTGATCGCGGTAATTAATTACTTTGCAAGGCGAAAAAGGCACTTGAATAATTTTCGAATGGATTGTTATTAAATGTCGCTGTTTACAAATAGTTTTGAAATAAAAACTTTAATTATTCGGGAATGAATATCCATTTGTCATTATCGCGGCGGCTGAAGGAAATGTTTCTCGCGCAATAATCAAAGGGGACAGAAAACGAATAACGAAAATAATCAAAAGGAAAATGCTCAATCCAATCGCGGCTCGTTTGCTCAGCTGGCTCACCTTCACTTTCATCCGCGGATCCGCACTCGTAGAAATATTTTCAATTACCAATCTCTCGTCAGATTTCACCTCATTCCTCGCTCAGCCTGGGCCTTTATCGCGCGAATTTTCAAGCGCTCAAATAAATCAAATATTTATTTTATAATATATGTATATCTGCCGGGTGCATCGGCAGAATTTTCGTTCGAGAACTTTCTCTCCAAATCATCTAACGCCATAATACGCATTACGCAAGTTGGAAATCGCACGTTGCGCCCGCGGGATATTTCTCCTCGGGAGCGCAATATTGGCTCTCTTTCTCCTGCTCTTTCTTCCCTTCTTTCTTCTCTCACTCTCCTGCTCCTTCTCTTTTTCGCCAAAGAAGAACGAGGGACCCTGACTTTGTTTCGCGCGCAGATTAGTTCGCGCGAAAGAAAGAAGCACGGAGGGCCGCTCGGCGCGCCGCGAGAAGGATGCATTATCTCGCGACCGATCGATTCGTCATAGATTAAGCGCCGCGCGAGAGAGGAGAGACCTAAAAGAACAAGACGAAGGCCCCAGCGCCTCGCGAACAACGAACGGTTGAGTATCATCAGGAATAAAAGCAGCAACTTATTGTTCAGCTTTATTAAATCTTTCGTACAGAGTGAACTCTGCAAAAACATTTTCTTAAATGCCTTTTAAATCTTCGTTTGCTGATTTAACATTTTATTTCGTTATTGTATTATTTTCTTTTTTTTCGATTGCAGTCGCTAAATAATAGAGATAATCAAAAAATTAACCGAGAGGCATACGATTTTATCATTAATATATAGGCCTTTTCTTTTTTTTTTTTTAAAAAAAAAGAAAAATGCAATTAAACCATTCATGAACTACATGTAAAAGTGAATTAATTTACAGCGTGAAAGTTGCAAAATAAAATTATTTTATTGATAAAATTTCCAATTCGCCGAAAGTATATAAATTAATTATTAAAAATGCCTAAGCGATGCAGCACTAATCGACAGGCAAAATGAGGGATGCAATAAAGCCTAAACGTAAAGCATTGGGTAAGCAAAGGTGAAGAAAAAGCGGCCGCTTATCCAGGCCATTATTGCAAAAATTCCCAAGCTCACACTTTCGTGCGCTCGCACACTCCTCTCCCATAGAGGAGGCATGGCCGCATACACACGTCTGCCTCGGGTCGAAAGTAAAAGCCGCGCGCGAGTTGACTCTCGGAACTTTCGCCGAGATATATAGGAGGCGCGCTCCGGCCTCTCTCGCTCGCTCGCGGTGTCGCGTAGGCGTGGGAGCGCAGCCCGAGAGCGGCGACCGAGTCTGCAGGCTAATCGGATGCGTCCGCGCGTTTCTTATCGCCGTGGAGGAGAAAGAGAGACGGAGAGAGTGACGTGTGCGTGCCGCGCGCCCGCCGCTAAGGATGAACCGGAGACGAGGGCGACGCGACGCTTCTGGCATACTCTAATGCAAGCGCCCTTATCCGGTCGCCGTGCGCTGCGGCGGACGAGAAGCTAAATCAGCCTCTCTCTTTCTCTCTGTGTCTCCTGCGTTTTTTCTTCTCTCTCCCTCTCTCTCTCTCTCTCTGTCTTTACGACGATGCCAGTAGGTACCGATCGATGCACTCGTTCCTCGCATTTGAATTTCCCGGAGAGCGAGGAAGCTTACGACTCACGGACGGCTTTATGTCAAATGCTAATGCGCCTTTACGAGGCGTAATCGTGACCGTTTATTGCTGTGGCTGAGGAAATCAATAAAGCTCTGGAAAATTGTTTCATTCGGAAAGTATATTTCACTCGTCGTTAATTTAGCATTTTGAATTTTTTTTACACGAACGCGCCAAAAACGGCTAGTGTTGAATTAAAAAGATATTCGATATGGCGGAGTGACGATGAGGACGAAGATTGTATAGTGAATGCGGGGCTTGTGCCACGCTGCGATTACTGCTTCAAAAATTGTTATTTGATGAAAGTAGCGTATTTTACTATTTGCTCGAGGCCTTATAGTGCCAACCGTGGGAAGCTTTCCACGATATCTATTCTTCATCACGTCGTTTTTTTCTCGCTTAAAATGAATTGAAAGCATTTGAATTCGCATGCAGATAACACGATAAGCGTGCAGCAATTTTTTTTCTCTTCTCAAATTGCTCGAACATTTTTATTTATCGTAACTTAGCGTCGTTATTAAATCGATCGAATTTATTTTCATCGAATGGTATATAACCCACGACAAAAAGAATCGTATCGTAAGTAAATCCCATCCATTGGAGGTAATAAAGACCGAAAAGAAAAGCAAAACTTAAGCGGAAATAGAAGTGCATAAAACCCAAGGAGCAGCGCTGCAGTTGTATCTCGTATATATCTACCGCCGCCGGATAAATAAAGAAAAGCACCGAGTAGGATGGTTCGAGCCACTAGAAACGGTTGACCAGGCGTGCAGTCTCTTCGATCGTGTTATAATCGTATAGAATAATTGAATTCGAGCTTGCGGTATACGCGCGTTTTTTCGCCCGCACTCGCATGTCCAGCAGCCTCTTTCTTTGTCTCAAAAAACACACATATTTATAAGGCGCCATGTTGCATTTTTCACAATTTTCCCCAGCTCGCGTTGATCAATCGTATATCTATAATCTCTAACTTTTCTTTCCTACTCATACTGATCGCTAATTTTTTCCCCATTTTGCTCGTCATTAATTTACAAAAAAGATGCATCGTAATTTCGTAATGAGTACACATAAAATGAACAGCACTTGCAATTGTAAATTTTTTTTATTAGAACAAAATTGATGCACGCAATTATTTCATAAAATGTTTACTATCAAATGAAAGCAGCAATCGCAGTGCGTTTATTTGCAATTTACACCCATCAAAGTTTCCATAAATTTCAGAAAGTAATCTTTTGCTGGAAAAAAAATGAAATTATCATAAACTGCCGGTCATTAATTCTGCGATGCGAAAAGAGCAAACACTTGTCCACTTCTACCGAAACAGCATGTGACATAAAATAATGGTCCGCGCCCGTCTGCCGTAATCGTGCCGCTGAACTGTAAACCCAGTGAGTACGATGAAATAAATCGAATCGAAATCGCTCCCTCCCCCTTCCGTTCTCCCCCGTGCCTCTATATATTTATAAGCACTCGGAGGGACGAGCGTCAGCCGCGTGTATGCGTATAATACATAAAACGCGACGTGCGCACTGCATTCATAAAAGAACGAACCATCTCTCTGTCTCTCTCTCTCACTCTCTGTGGCCGGCCTGCACGTTTTCCCGTGGTGGCTTCGGAGATATGGTATGCGCGTGGAGGTCCGTTCTTTCTTTGATTCAAGAGTGAAACGCCGACGACGACGTCGCGATTAGGCAGCTACTGTTTGTGCGTAGCCTGGCTGCAGCTGATGCGGTCCGTGCGCTCGAGGCCCTCGGGCGAGATATCTTATACCGACGAGTAGCCGCTACCGCGCTTACTCCCCTTCTTTTATAACTACTAAGGCCTTCTCGGAGAGAAGAGAGTGAGAGAGAGAGTGAGGTAGAAGTGCCTGCACCTTACGTGGCGCCGATCGAGCACACGTGAGACTTTCATGATGAAGGGGTTTATTTTAACTACACTCTAGAATAATTATCATAATACTTGAGCAGTGCCAGTTATGTATTTCGAACTAAATTACACACAACAATTAGACAAGTACGGTATATGCAACAAACCAATTTGTTTACTGTGGAAGTAAAATCCATTGTTTCTGTAAGTAGATCGACTCGTCGTAGTTAAAAATATGTTAACTTTAGAAAAGAGCACTGCTTGAAATCCTGTTTAATGATCTCTTACCATTCATATTTATTTTAACTAATTTAGAAAGACCGATTCTTTCTTTTTCAAATTCATTTAGATTGCAATTTTAGATGTTTTGTGGCCGTTTAAAAGTCAAGGGGTGGTCGCTGTCGTTTCTTTTTTACTTCCAACAGCGTACATTCCTCGTTAAATTGCTTTTTAAATATATTGTCCATTTGTTTCATGAAATTGGTTGGAGTCCCTAGAAAAATCTTTTTCAGCTTTAATTTGCCAATTTTTTTCTTTCTAATTTCATATATCCTTGATAATAGTCAATATTTAACGTCGAGTAGAAAAACTGTTTGCAAATCATTCAATTGAAAATCAAATTTTAAACGGCAACTACCGATCCTCATTAACAATCGACCGAGCAAATAAACGTTAATTAGACGCTAAAAGCAAGAAGATTATTGGTCGGGAAATAATTTAGGCTTATAAATTCACGCGAACACGGGAGCCAGGCGGTAAAATTAGAATCGGCCTCTTCAGAGAGAAAAACGGAAAGTATTCTCGGGACGATAAGATTTTCTCCTCCCGTGGAACAAATAACGATTGTACATCCAAGCGGTAGCCAGGCTCATGCAGGAGAGGCCTGGGAGGGCCGGACTCACAATTATTCTAACCACAGAGGTGCACGGCTACCGCCGCCGCAGCCCAAGTTCGCGTATATTCGAAAATCCTCGGTAATTTCGAAAGGCCAGGACTGCGCGCTGCGGCGCTCTCCTTCCTTCTCCAGCGGCGTTTATTGGCTTCGTGCGTGCATTTTCTTCTGCCGTGGAGGTAGCGGCCGGGCCCCGGTCAGCGAGAGTCCAGCGCACGTTCACAAAGAGAGGAAGAGAGAGAGACGCAAAGGGAGAAGGGGCTCGATATGCTCAGGCGCCGCGCGCGCGGATGTGTGCACATGTACGCGCGCACGCACGGTAGATTGAGGCGGAGGAATGGGAATTAGAGTCGGAGAATAAAGTATCTTCGCGGCCGTGCTCAAGCGCAGTAGTATAAGTAGCAGCCGAACGTGGCCTTGAGTGTCTGGCTGTAATTGAGAAACAGTCGACGTGGACGCGGACGTAAACGCGTGTATGCTGCATATGCATATACCCGCCTTTACCGTAGGGGATGGATGCCAGGCTTGCCTGTTGGGTGCCTCCGCACATTGCAATTAAAAGCGTATCACATGCGCGAACGTGAGTGATAATTCCCCAATGCCGTTGCTTTGTAAACCTCTTTCCTTTTCTCGTTTCAGTTTCACTGCGAATCGCTTGCCACTTGTTTTTTCGATCATGTTCAATTTATCATTAATGCGTGTTTTGTTTAATAAAGAGGTGCAAGTAAGATTTTTTATGCTATACGACATACACGCGAAGTTTTTTAGTGTTGAGTTAAACGATCGATGTCGATGCGAGAGAAATGATATTATGATAATGAAACTGTCGATAAGTATAATGTAATATTGCGAAATAAATTTGGTTTTGGTTATATTTCATACGGTGAAGTTAAAAGGAATAATTGAGTAAAAGCAGTACTACTATAAGCTTGTTTGTAGTTTTAGGATTATCCTAACCAAACCTGTCTTCATTTTTCAAGAGCTAATTCCTGCTTGAAGTGGACGTTCGACAGATTTGAAGTGGCTGTGTTTTCTTCTGCCGTATTCCGTTTTCCTCGCAGTTGAGAAAGACTAAAATAAATCTGTTTATTATGCTCGTTACTTTTTTCTCTTCTTTTATCTCTTCTCTTTACTTTTAACTCGAGCTTTGTAATTATTTATAAAGAATAGACGCGTTAAAACACTTGTTTTATTATTACATTCTTGTACAAGGATTAGAAGGTACGATCGACCTTCGATTTACCGACGGAAAATCAACTTCCACGTGTCTACCGTGAGAATCACACACATTGTCCTTCACCTAATAGTCGACGTAAACGCTGGAATTACCGCGTATAAAATACTTAAATGTGGTGTACTTCTATGTACTGGATACATTTACCTCTCACCTTGAAGTCAGTCATTGCAAAATAAAACTGTAGCATGTCGTTGCGGTAGCCGTCAATTTCTAAGCACTCTTTCGTCTTATCGTGAACATTTGAATATGTTAAAATGCAGCAGATGATCGTATCGCTTAAGCACAATCACTTATGTCACTTGATTATTCCTCAAGCTCCAAAACATTTGTGACGTTGTATCTTAAAAACTCTTATCTTGTGAAAGTTCTTTAGTTAATTTTATGATCAAAGGATCTTCCAAAAATAATTATTCATTTCCTTTCGTTTATTTATATAATGACTTAAGTAAAATGTGAATAAAAAATCAGTGACTGTACATTAATTAACTTTAGGCGTTGTTTAAAAAAACTGTATCAATCAGTTCAAGTATTAATAATAAGAAAATAACGGAAGTTTCACTGTCACAGATAAAACTACTTTAGTTTGGAAGTAATTCGTAAATTCATTAGACGATCAGTCAGCGGCAGAGATCAAGCTTTTGTATCTTTCGCGGAGAATCAAATCGCGGACATGACTTGTAAAAAAGCCCCTCGAAAAGGTCAAGGAACGTGTAAACTTGAGTGCGAGCTCGAACAGTTTCCCGTAACGCCCTCGCTCGTTCACCCCAAGGGCCTCTATCTCTCTCTCTCTCTCTCTCTCTCTCTCTCTCTCTCTCTCTCTCTCTCTCTCTTCGTCTCATTGTCATTCAGGCTCGCGAGTTGTCGAGAACTGCGGAGCGCAGCAGTCTGTTATACTGCTTCTGGCCTCTTCTTCTTAAAAAGCTGCTCTTCGGTCCGTGACGAAATATTAATTGACACAAAAAACGCAGCGGCACGGCCGACTCGCTGCTGCTGCGGTTTCTTATACCAGGTGAAATCAACTTTTAAATACATGACATTAACATGAAAACGTGAAAACGACCTGAGCATTCTCCGATCGTACGCCGGTGCTACCACGTCGCGGAAAGAGGTAATCATGAGCAGACACATTGTCGAGATTCGGTTTAGTTTTGATTGATACTTTCCGCAGCGAATCCTTGTTACTTGCGTCGATGTAGGACTTTTTGCTCGGGAGGTTATAGTTTGCAAGGTGGACTTGGTGCCGTGGAACGATAGCTGTTTTCGCGATGGATGTACGAACGGGAAGTAAAATACTTGTAATTATTGGAACTGAAGATACTTACTTGAACTAATGTTCATTATGCCGGTACGTGCTCATTATTTTCAGTATTGCTTAAGGTGTTTATTAAAAATAAAGACTACTGTTTCGCAGGAGAACAGCCTAGACCGTAAACAGGAAAATATTAAACAATTTTTTTAAACATTTAACTGATCGATTTATCAGATTCATTAAGCACATATTTAATCATATTTTTGATCACAAGTTGCATCATATTTTTAATATCCCGTTTACATTGCCTGGATGCGAGAGAAATTTAAGAACGGTAATTGCCTTGTTCTGTTTAATGACTTTTTTCTGTTTAATGACCGGGGCAAACACTTTTTTTTGAGAAAAGATGATATGCTTAAACTATATAATTTTCATTAGGCGTTGACTAATATGACTTCATGTCAAGTTTAAACGTCCTGCTACTTAAATAGCCGGGTATCATATTGTTTATTTTTTTCTATTTTTTCCTACAAAAACCGTGAATCAATCTTACATTCAGTTTTGATTAATCGCTCCCAAACGTTATACTTATATTCACGAAGTCATTAGATAATGACCTACCGGTACTCCTTTTTTTCGTAAGCTTCGGGACGGAACACAATGTCGAAATTCAAAAGCCATTCCTTTCGTGCATTGCCCACAAATACACCCAGGTAAGGTTAAATATCTTTAACACAAAAAAAAAAAACGAAAACTGTACCCAACTTCGTATAGCGATAGATTTTTTGTGCGTCGCGCGTGTGCCTCTCGCAGTCTAATCGCCGGAGGAAAAAAGAGGAGGCTGCGACTGGAAACGAGCTCATGAAGCTGAATCACGCGTGCAGGCTCGCGCGAGATGTGTATAGGAGCGCCGCTCGCTCGCATAAAAAGCGAGCGTGCAAAATGCGTTCGCGCGTGGGACAAAGAAGATGATACATAATATTATAACGGCTCAGTTAAGCCAGTCTCACGCCCTCGTTTTGTTCTCCCTTCTCCCCCTCCGTCCAGGTAATTGCGCCTCGGGGATCCGGAACACCGTTTCTTATTTGGCGAATTAGCGAGGGTACTTCTTCCTCGTGCCAGCCTCCAAGCCCGCCCCTAATGAAACGATTCGTTGCACTTGACGTTTTTAGATTTTCTTGCGCGCGATCGAAGCGTGGCGCGCGAACGATGAGAAGCGCGCTTGAATGGCAGCGAGCACCTTCATCGCCTCGAAAAACGTAAATCGCAATAGCCGCTCTTCTTGTGCTACTAGAGCTTCGGATCACCGTATTTTTCGGATCATTAATATCGCATTTGCTCGCGAAAAAAACCGATAGTCTTCTCCGTGGAATCGTTGCAATTTACTTCTCATTGATTTCACGATGGCAGGGGCGGGTGGTGTGCCATTACAGTAATTACCGCAATGAATCAAAATTTTATTTTTGCTTAAAAGTCTTTCATTTATATTTATAATATTTAATTCAGAGCTTTTGTATTCAAACGTGATTTAGTTGTTAAAAGAAATGTATCAGGTGGTAGCGTGCGACTAGCGTCAGCTGGTACCTGTACGGAAATTTCAGATTTAGTAACAGGTGTGCTGTAAATAGGCAGCTCGTCTAAGATTTTTAAAATGCACTTACAACCCTTAATCGGTAAACGTTTTAAAATAAGAATCTAAAATTATAGTTTTTAAGAGACACATTCTCGCTCCTCTTGTTAAAATCGTACCCTCATTAGACTATTTTTTATATTCCATTGTAGGATGAATTCCATAAAATAGAACGAACCTTACACCTGAAAGGCTTAAACGTTCTACACAATAAGGTACTTTCTTAGTAGGATGAGAAAGCTTTATCTAAAAATTGCGAAGCAACGGGAAATGGCATTTTTTAGGGGCAGTTAAAAATCTTGTTTAAACATCTTACTTCTTTACGAGGGAATAATGAAACGACGCCGTGCACATTAATAGCGTTTCGTTTGTGCACGCGCCCGTCCCGAACAATGCGCCTTATCATTATTACGCGAGCATTGACATTAGCGCGGCGTGCGCGAGCGCGGGGCTTGTCGGTCGTGCGCGTAATGATTATTTTCGGGCCCCCTTAACGCATAAACGCCGTTATTAACGTGAAGCCGCAAGATTGTGCGCATACGCGACCCCTAGAGACAGAAAAAGTCGAGGCTGACGTGCGGCGGCGCGCACCTCGCATTCCCGCAATTTTACGATCGTCCGAGCGCGCGCACACACACGTACGCGCGCACACGCGCGACCGCCCTTAATAAGGTTTTCGCGCAGAAGAGCGTGTGCGCGTTTTCCCCTAAATCATAATTTTAAAAATTACAGCCGACGCGCTTCACGGTCAGGAGAGAAGCAGACAGGAGGAGAAGCGAGTCGGGGGAAAGGGAGGAAAGAAGAGGAGGATGCGAGGAGAGAGGCGTGCTCGTGGCTTCGTACGCCGATTAGCTCTCGGGCCCCGGGCGGCGCAACCTCAGGCGATGTTTTCACTCTCTTCCTCTCTCGGCTCTTTCTTCCAGGCCGTTTTGGCGCGTCGGCGGGGGTGTGCATTAAGAAACGGCGGCGCGACTCCGATGGATCGAGATTTCTTGACAACTCGGAGAAACCGAGTTTTTGGATCTTTAAAGTTAATAGTGCATCGGGGATACTATTGTGCGACTACCAGGCGCGTAAAATTCGAAGAAAATGCTCGAGGCGATTACGTTGTTCATTGACGCTTCGATGGGAAATAACAGGGTTGTGTATGTAATTTTTTTCGAAAAAATTGTTTCGACGGTATTTTATTTCCTTAATAAAATTTTTTTACGTTAATTTAAAAAGTCTTGCTGTGTATAACTAATTGTCATTTTATTGGTAAAATTAATTTCCAAAACTAACAGCGCTGGAACGGAAAATGAGATTCTTTATAAATGTATCAAGCTGTACGTGCGTTGAATACTGATGTTTCTAAAGGTGACTGACATCAAGTACGAATCAAAGAATGTCATTAAATTGCAGGAATTTCTTGTGAACTCAACTGACTACTTCTTACTCTTTATCTTCTACTCTTCCCCGTATTCAATTCTTTCATTTTTTTCTCTCAATATTTCATTAAAAATAATCATCCACCTTGTGAGTTCTCAAAATAATTGCCTTTTTTCTAATTACACGAACAATAGCATCCATGACGAAACGCGCTTGATTTATTTACTTTGAAATTTTGCGTGAACAATCAGAAAGCCACGTCAGAATTGATGAATGCTAAATGTACATTCAGCCGACGTTAGTTGTATTTATGGCTCAATATGTGTAAACTTTAATCATTCATCAAAAATTAACCAAAACATAAAAACGCTCGCCGATTAGTTTATTTGTTTTTCTTTTTCTTTTTTTTTTTTTTTTTTTTTTTTTTGTTTAATTTCGTCGTGTATCAACGCCCGTATATAATGTAATCTCTGTAAACTTCGACCATTAATAACATTCATAAATACAGTAATATTTGTTATTCCTGGCTACGTTCTCGCAATGTTTCCCCCCTCTTTTTTTTACGGTGCTCTCGAGACTCGACAGCTTTTTTTGCGCTATCCCCCGGTGTACCGGCCTCGGTCTTTCGTCTCAAAATAAGCAATTAATTTCCTTCCGCGTTGGGCTTGAAAAATAGTCGATGTATCGCGTCGCCTTATTCCATCCTCTTTTTTGGGCGCAGCGCGCGTACATACGTTTTCCCGCCGAAGCCGTAAATCAGAGAGAGGAGGCCGCATAATATGGGCATCTCGGCTGCTGCCGGTGCCCGCCGCAGTCGCCGCGACTTCTCCCGGTCGCGACATTGTTTATGACGGCGCTCGCAGACTTTTGCATGGCGGATTGTCGCGTAGCGCACGGTAGTAGTTGTTGCGAGCAGGGTCGAACCGCCAGGGACCGGACCACCTCCCGTTCATTTAAACTAACTCGTGTACTTCCCCCCTCCTCTTCTGTCTCGCGATTATTTGTGCCCAAGTTCTCCTTCGTAAGGTTACATTTAAGTATCCTGCTAACTTAACCGTGAGCGTATCCCGTTCAACTGCAGAGAGAAGTTCGTAAAACTAAGTTTACGGGAAAGCTGCTGGAGCATTTGTCAACGTTATTACGGCTTGGCCGGGTAATGAGACATTTCCGGGGTTAGGATGAAAGAATCATCCGCGCGCTCATATAGCGGATCGTCGAGAAAAAAAATACAATTGAAGAATGCGACAAAATTCATCACTTCTTTCGCTTCAAGCTTATTTTTCTCCTTTGTAAGCTCGTCATTAACGTCGAATAATTCAAAGATCCGAGGGGTTTATTAATGAGGCGCTATTTGTCAAATTTTTTTTTCGAAGATGCCGAGATGATCGGTACTATTTTTCCATCGCCGTAAATGGCGCGAATGAGTATCGGCGCTATTTTACAGTTGTGTGAAAGTACATTCAATTCAAATTTTCGTATGTTTACACGTACCAAGATGAAAGCTGACGGCGAGCATAGGTCACGTCGGTCATTTAACTTATTCCCACGTATAAATTTTAAATGAAAAACGGAAATTGAAAGACTAACGATGCGAATTCAATATATAAAAAGAGTTTTTTTTTCTTCAAAGAAACTGGAAAAAGTAACTTGATTCATAAATCAGTGCGAATAAAGCCAGCAAGAGTCGCGAGCAAATGAAAATTAGTAGCATTCCTCGCCGTCACTATATCTCAAAAGCTTAATCGTTCGTTTTCTGAAATAAATCAAGCTCCGCATGGTGGAAGCAATCATCCCTCGAGCCTTATCTAAACGGATCAAATTAAACTCGGCTTTTCCCAATTCAACGCTCGCCGTACGCGAACTCACCCTGCAGCGCCGCCTCGATATAGAAGCGCGCCCCGACGCGACAGACCCGCTGACTCGGCACCGTAGACGGTTTTACGGGGGAAAAACGCCGGCCGTTAAAGTCCGTAATAATGTTCGTGCCAACCCCCTCGTGCCACCATCCACCAGGGAATATTCGCGGCTTTCCGGAGCGAGTCGCCGGTTATACGGGCGCTTAATTTCCTGAAAGACGAATAACGATCCCTTGACGCGAGCCCAGGTCTCCCCGTCGTCATGCTGCTACTCGGTGTATACAATTGACAGGTGACCGAGTGCCTCGCGCCTATCTATCTCCGTCTTTCGCTTGTGGCTCGCCTTCGGGGCCGGATCTCTCGGCCCGTAATAACTGTGGGACACATTCTTCTTTCCGCTTCTATAGCCCCCTCGAATCTTGCCATCTCTATCTTGAAAATTTCCTGTGTTTTCGAATTCATCGACGACAAATGCCTATTGATCTTCGAAGCTGATATGCTGACACTGTATAGAGATAAAGGGAATACTTGACTCTCAGATAATGCGATTTCACCTTTGTTTCCGCTTGGGGAGTTAGCATCTTCAACCCTGCCTCTTCAGGGACCTGTGAAAATAGTTTAGAGCGTGTTTAGGGACATATGTTATAGAACCAAGAAAGTGAATTTTTGTATTCAAAGTGTAATTTCTTAAATTAATTTTTGCAAACTCATTAGTTTTCGTTATATGATTATAAAGGATCTTACGGGAGTCGAGAAATTATATTTATCCAATTAAACAGCGTCTTCGGAGTTAGCGAGTCGCAGGGAAAATGTGCAAAATTATTTACTGCGGGGATCTTTCAACGTAACTATATTACCCGGGGGTTGTGCCCTAACTCACTTAATTCTTCAGGCTTGCCCAAAGCATGCGCGTTTAGTACTTAGAAAATGTTTTGCCGAAGCACGCCGTAACCCCGCAGTCATTCCGCCGAGTATTAATTTATTTACTCAACCCACGTCATTTCTTCTCTCTCTCCTTCTCTTCCATCATCCTTCCTCCTGGACCTCTTTTTCTGTTTCCCACTGGCCGCGCTTGGCGCTGCGGCGATGCGTATTCTCCGCAACTTCTTTCGCCCGCCCGCGTGCCTTTCTTTTTCCCGCATCCAGCGTCCTATACATCGGCCAAACGGATTTCAATAAGTCGAGAGTCGCTCCTCTCTTCCTTCGAGGTTCTCTCTCCTTCTTTCTCTCCCGCGGACCAACAGTAAGTCCGAGGGAACGACACCTGTTCGCCGTAAGGATACTACACGTGGCTCTGCCCCGCCGAGGACTGGTGCGTGAGACAGGACCCTCTTGGCTCGTTAAAAAAAAAGCCTGAAAGTCGGGGTGGGGATAAAGGGGAGAAGGACTATCGCCAGCGTCTCGGGCCCGATATATCAACGCAGTGGCATGCGCGCCTTGACATCTCGAGGATGTGGTCCCCGCGTGGCGAAGAGGAGAAATCGAGAGAAAGAGAGAAAGAAAAAATGCATGCGTCGGGCGCTTTCCTGCTCTAATGGGATTTTAACTAAGTATCCGGCTGGCGGGTCGAAACCTGCCGAGCGCGTGCTCGAGAATTGTGTCACCTTTTCACCTGCGAGCCGACAACTTTGGGCTTTCAGTAGGGATCCCCTATTTATATTCTTGGACGTCGAATTTAATTGATAGTCATTCACCTGCTCCTGTCCGCGCCGATCGAGCCGGGGATCTCCCGGGCCGACTTTCTCGGTGTGTCCATTTTTATCGGGCGACCTCAGTTTTTCTCGTCTTTGGAGATTATTTTTTTTGACCGACGCATTTTCGCTTTACTTGTCGATACCATCAATACTCTTGTAGGTCAAGTTTTAATTTATTTATTTATTTATTTTTAATAATTAGCCCTTTCGAGCGAATGGGCCAAATATTGGCGCGACGCAATTGTACAAAAATAATAAAATATTGAGAAAAAACGTACTTCAAAATTAAAAGTTAAGTCCTTTTAATAAATATGGCAAAGAAATTCCATTCTCGCCTTATGAAATTCGTCCATCTTCATTCGACTTTCTTTTTTATACTCATATTACACTGCATATATTTTTCGTTTCGAAAAGATTCTTTCGTGCGGCTCGTATGTTCGTATCACGATCGTTAAGTAAGTAAAGTAATTCAAGAACTGATAAAAATACCTAAATTGTGTAACATTAAATACAATGTATTTAATTTAAAAAAAAAAAAGCAGGTCGTCCATATATCGATTAAGGCGCTAAAAGGTTAACGGCACCTGATCGAGAATTAAGAAATCACTGCGATCGCAAATATGTGCTCCCAAGCTGGAACCGCATCGTCGAAAAAAATACATTATTTCCCGCGTTAACAACGATAATAAAAATTTTAACTGCCGGACGACACAAATGGGAGCTTCGAAATAAGCCAAGCTCAGCAAAATCGGTCGAGGAAAGATGGTGCGACCACCCCAAATACAACGAGGACATCACCGTGAATTATCCTAATCGTTTAATAATTGACGATTTCTTCTTTCTCGCGGCTTCCATTACTAGATCTTCCCTTTTTTACGCTCTGTTTCTTTTTTTGTATTTAAACCCGCGCCCAGCTTAATTGGTACTTTAATCTTGCATGTGTACGCGAACGTGTCCCTTTCTTTACCTTATCTTCAGCACTTTTCATATGTGCTTTTATTCGTACGTGCTCTTATACAATTCCCGATGGAAATGAATATGCGCGTAAAAAATTTTAGCTGAATTGCCACTTGCACTTTGCGATTATAAATAAGATTTTGTCGGACACGAGTATACAAGCATCCAAAGCCGGAAACCCAATTGCGACATTTGACGCTGTAATTTTTCTTTTAATTTATACTCCGGCGCATTTAATGAACAGAAACTGTAAATGCGTATCAAGTCATAAATCAAAAGATAAGTTATTCGTTAATAAAACACATTATCATTGATCCACTTGGTATATTCATCATTACGATAAAAAGTGAAGAAGTGCTTCAAATGTAGCTTCCATTCGTCTTTACGTATTCGCACTACCGTATAGTCCTTTGACATGGGAAGCTTCGAAATCGGTCCTGGACACACAGAGACAAGCCTTGCGCACACCGACACTCCTACACTCGCGCGAGGAAACCCGCACGCCCGTATCCTCCGAGCCGATACGAGTCCCTTTATTCTTGTCTGGACTTTTTTCAACATTAATTAACTCGACCGTGGTCTTATCGCCGGTGCGCTCGCGCACTGCTGATGTTCACGAGTTGCGCACGCACGTGTAATGCATGTGTGCCCTGGAGTTTCGGACGCGGGCCGCTTGCCCAGATTGAAAGAGAGAGAAAGAGAGAGTCGGACGGAGAGAGAGAAAAATCGTTACCCAAGTGACTTGCCAATACGCGGCGCCGGATTGAACGGTCAGCTATGCTCGTGCGCGATGACGATACACCGAGAGGAGGATGTGTACGGCTACGTGACGCGCCGGCGAAGCGCAATTCCCCGCCCTAATTAGCGCGCGGATTCATTTTTACCCTTAATTGCACCGATGCGGCCTACGTCAGCGCGAGACTGCGCTCTCCACGCTAACGTCCTCGTGTGAGCGCCGCTGATTCGCTCCCGTCCCTTTTTTCCTCTTCCCCACCCGGCGCCGTACTTTTTTATTCGCTTTTTGCATTTGCAATTTTCTTCACGTGAGAACCGGGCTGGATCTAGTCGAATGGAACGAATTAATGATGGAAACTCAGTGACGCGAGGTGTTTGAAACAGTTCACTTGCATCACGGTCAGCTCGCGTGTATCGCGGATGGATGATGAAAGCGGACGATTTTGAGGAGTCGACCTGAATGGGTAGCAAATTAGTGCGATATTAAGGTCGATAGTAAAAATCTAATGGTTTTTTCGAGAAAATGTTGTTGCAGAGAAATTGAAACTGCTGAGCTCTGTAGAATGCTAATAAAGCGATTAAACTAGGCAAGTGTAAACTTCGAGGTTTATTAGACGAATAATTCATTTATAAGAAAAAGCTAATTATAAATTGAAGTAACTTCATTTCGAAGATCTACGAAGCAACATCGGCAAAATTATACATCTAAAGTACCTCGAAGGAACGTCACGAGATATTTTAATTAATTGAAATAAAACATCAAGCACAAAATCAAGACGCAAGCGCATCAAAGTGACGTCTAACTTGAATGTGAAAAATCGCGAGAACTAATGAAGACTTTGAATAAAAGTAAAAAAAAATAATATAAAGTTTTATCGGCGAACAACAGCCTACCTTGGCAACTAATTCGTGTCGCATGTCGCGCAGGCACAATCGGCAAGATTCATGATGACTGATTTTTTTCATTAATCCTCCATACGTCGGAGGGACGGACGCAGTCGCCTGCACGCGGACGTGAAATTTATCTGGTGTCGCGACTTCATCCTCGGAGCCGTTAGACTTAGGTCGCGCGCTCCAAGGATAAGTCTCGAGTGCGGCTATTATGCGCCTCGCGGGGAAGGAGGAGAAAAAGGCAAAAGCTCGCGCGAGCTGCGCGCACTTCGGCATGCGCCGACGCTGCAATGCAAATAAAACGTGGCCTAACGGGTTCAAGTGCAATTAGCCCGGGTGTCAAAAGGACAGGTTTTACGAAGCGGACATTCGCTCGTCTAACGGTTCTTAGCGACGAGCCGCCAGCGAAGAATATGCACCTTGCCCATTCTACCTTTCCGACAATAAAAATGAGTTTAATAGGACGCACTGACGACCGCCGCCTGTTAACATTAGTTAAGTGCCGCTTTTAACCAGGCATAACGCAGCGTTTAACAAATATCTCGAGATAAAAGGCTTCTCCTCGAAGAGAATATCCCCCCCGGTCAGACGCTGAAAATTGAGCGGTAATTTTATTTCGCTGCTATTATTAATAATTCTTTTTCTTTAATCGTTCGTATAATCATTCAAAATTGATACACCAGCAATCATGCGCAACTGGCGCATGAAAACAAAATAATTGCATTAATGTTGCAATAAAAAAAATGAATGCGCGCATTATATTAATAAGCAATGACGACAGCGCGTTATACGGTTATCTTCGGAACACCATTCCACATATCACTGAAATGACCAGAACTAAATCAGCGTCCCGTCATTGAGCATCGGAATTATGACGTTAATAAAACGAAATTGACGACATCGTCGTTTAGTTGGTAAAGCCATGCTCTCCTACCTACTTCTCTAATGATCATCTCCGTGCTCGTCGAGTTTTCCAAGAAACTTCCGACTTCATCGGCGCTAATTCGAAAATAAAAAAAATGAATCGAGTCTTTGGTGCCCGAAGGGAACATTCTCACACCTCCATAAATAAAAAAGGCCGAGAAAGAAAGAGAGAAAGAGAGAGAGAAGTAAGACACACGAGAGCCTTACGAGCGTTCAATGCATCACTGTTGCATTATCTACGGCGACCCATCAGCCGCGATAAATCCCGCCGAAAAAGAGGGCCGCCGTCGGAAAAATGCCGTCGTCCACGGTCCTCTCTCCTTCTCTCTCCCTCCGGACCGCTCGCCTTCTTTATCGAATCGCGCGCGCTTCCCCCGCCGCCGTGAGTAAAGAAGTCGCGCACGACGTCATTACGTAAACGAGGGTTATCGTTGCGCGCCGAGCTGAAATTGAATAATACGCGTCGGCGCGCGACGCATTTAACGGAGTGCTCGCTATCACGCGAACTATCAATTTGACCGCGTTTATACGCTCCACCGAGTAGTGATAATTCACTCGTGCGACGTGCATTATATACCTATATCGGGAGGTCCCGCTGGCGAAAGAGGGATGGAGAGAAGCTCCTGCGGCAAGGACATTCGCGCCTGACTTCCGGGGACGCGCCGACATAGTGTAAGCGCCGATGATGCGATGCTGCACTGCGGAGGGCCCCCCTCGCGGCCGCGTAATAAAGGTGTACCGCTGCGTGCGAGGAGATCCTGGCCTCGGGCTAGAGTTTAGTTTTATTTGCGACGCCAGCCACTTTGATCGCACCTGCGTTTATTCTCGATCCGCAATTGGGCCGTGGGATAATTGAGTAAAGTAGGATGATTTGTATAGGAAGTTGTATGCGGGTAATCGAGACATTGCTTTACACCTTATTACGTTGCCTCGTCTTGAGAATGCCACTGCTTCTTCTTGATGTCATTTTTACTTCTACGTAATACTGCGATTTACCTTATGTACGTAATTAATGCACGTACAATTATCGATTAAGATTACACGTAATTCATCTCAGGATGACTAATTAAATTGAAATTTATATTAATCGTGGGAAACAGAAAATTATTTTTATAAATAATTGGTATTGCATCTTCATCGCATAAAGTTTGAAACAAAAAAAATCTCATCAAAGAAATAATAAAGATTTAATTCGATGGATTAAAAACCAATTTTTATCGAGATACATTACGGATGCAAAATGAACGAACGAGAAAAATTCGAGGAGCTTCGAGATCTAATAACGTTAAAACTGTTGACCGATCGCCGGCACGTGACCGTCCAATCTCATTAGGCCGAAAAAAAAGCGGCAATTACGAACCGTTGTCGACGAAAAGTCAGACAATTCCCGAGGGCAAAAAGCACTTAGCCCGTTAATACACCGGCGTACCGTAAAGTATACACACCGCGCGAGCGCAGAGCGGCCAGGGGGATTCCTGCTGAAAGAGAGTCCCGCGGCAAGGACACGCGCCTCGAATAGTTCCGGGGTGAATCTCGCGAGCGCAAGTAGCCCGAGAGCGGGCATAAAGGGCCCCCTGTTCGCCCGAGGGCGAGAACTCGGGCCTTGCGTAAAAATGCACGAGTGTTATTGATGCCTCGTGCGCGCTCCTACGTAAGGGGGAGGGGGCCGTGAGCAGGTATAAGCGGCGGGCGCGCGCCTTCGTGCACAGGTGGAATCTGGCGTGCAAGAGCCGCTCCAGGCTGAAACCCGCGCGAGACGGAAGGATGCGCACTTAAACACCCTTGCGTGCTCCGCGACGACCTCCTCTCGCTTTATCTTCTCGCGAGCGCGGACGAGTGTGCAAGCCGGAGCCCTGTCGTGTGAGTGTGCGAATACACGTACGCGCGAGACTCTGGACTCCGGGGGCTCTCTTCCAGCCGGGATTCTGCGCGGCTTGTACAGTGTGCTAGGCGCGAAGGGGCCGCATCTTTCGCGCGGTCTAACAGCACCACTCGCCAATATCGCTCGGCAACAATCTTGGATTCATTAATTATTCTAATAAATGTTGCGAGGAATTTTCTTCCCCCCTGCCGACCGTTCGACCTCGGCTCCCGCGGAGGCTTTTTTCCGATTTCAACGTGCCGAGCTTGCCGAGGTGGTGCCTTTTAATTTTTCGAGTGCGATCGCGATTACGCGATTGAGAATATTAATGAAACCGCGCGCTCACTCGCTCGAAGTTTTTAGTTAATAACGCGTTGTTGAATAATTGCAGAATGTAAATCGTGGTGATTCGTGGCGGATGGGGGTAGTTTATGTTTTTTGGGCACGCGCCGGGCCCTCGACCTAAAACTTATATGCATGCAATTCCGCGAGGAAATAGCATTTGCATCTTATCTACATTCCGATGTCTTTTTAATTCTTTCATTGTGGTTGATTTATTTTCTAGATACAATTTTTCGGGGCACATTGGATCAGCCCAATTGACAAGCAATTACTGACCAGTATTATTTTCGTACTTAAAAAAAAAACAGTTACAAAATCAATTTTCAAACTGAGCACAAAAAAAAATGCATTTACGTGAGATAATTTAAGTTTGCTAAAAATGCAAATCGAATCGAGTTAAGACCGTGTCGCAATGCTTTCAAAATTATTTAAAATTGCAACCGTATGCGAGGCGGCCTCCACTTATTTCCCAGCAACGTGAATGGACCGATGGAAAGTCTTGTCCGTCTCGGGGAAACCTAAGCCTCATTGAGGTTCGCGCTAATTATGCATGTCTCAACCGCGACTAATTGATCTCGCTAATTAAACTACCGCCAGGATTCCTTTCCATCTCCGCCGGTCGACCGGTCGAACTTATTATCCCCGTCTCTCGAAGAGAATACCACGCGGAACGATTTTCGAGCGCGCGCTCTTGCTCTTTCCTCGAGCGCATCGACGGAGAACATTTTCCCAAAGTCCCGCGGCGCGAAAGACGATAAACTTTGAACTGGCCGGCACCGCTGTAATTTCGCTCGGCCGTTGCGCAAGTCGCAGAACGATCGCGAAGAAATTTCCGCGATATCAAATTACCCCGAGCTATCCTTGCCTCGGCACGCGCGTAATAACCGCGACGGAGGAGACGTACGCGCGGCGTTCTGCTCGTGGAGACGAACAAAAGAACAGGAGTGCTACGGCCGCTACGCTAAAGTCGACGGCGCGAAAAAGCGACTCGGCCCAAGGGCGTAATGTGTACACACACGCACTCCCCGAAATCGGCCGGTTCCTTCGTCAGCGGTGCGAAAATCCGCGTACCTGGCCGGCGGCTCATTAAGCCGGCGAAAAGAAGCGGGATCCCACGCGCGGGGCCGCCTCGACGTGGAATCCGGGCGAAGTTATTAATGTCACATAGCGCGCCCGTTCCCTTTGCTCCGGCGGCGGAGCCCTACGCGAAGATCCGCGCCACATGGACGAAAGACACAGGGGGGAAGGCGAGCGAGCGAGAAAAAGAGAGGAGCGCCGCCGTCGAGGCGCATAACGCACGCGAATCCGTGCATCGCGTGTACAGCGCGGGGTTGAGCTTGCGCTCGTGTGCGCCGGGAGGAGGATGCCAACGGGGGGGCCCGCGGGAGGGGAGCGAGAGAGGAGCGCGCGAGCCCCAAGCTGGACCACCGCGCGCACGCACACCAGCCTCCCTTTCTCTCCTCCTGGGCCCGTCTTTATCCTCGCGCGTGCACGTACACGCGGAGCCCCGGCGCGCACACACTCGCGCGCGAGTCTGCAATCCACATGGCCGGGAGGGAGTAATAAGAGAAAATAAGGCATAAAGCCCTTAGGTGTGCGCTCGCGGTGCCGGTGGGGGCCATAGGGCGGTGGGCGGGAGGAAAGGAGCTGCTGAACCTGTTCCCTAGGGAGTTCCTTGACCCTCCGGGGGGGCAATCTTTCTCTCTCTCTCTTCTCTTCCAGCGGCCTCTCCGGGCGAGCGTCGCTCGAAGAGCCGGCCGCCGGGCAAACTCTCGAGGCTCTCGAGAAAAGAGAGTGAGGGAGCAGCAGCACCGCGCGCGAAACGAGCCTGCGCCGCCGTCGGCGCGCACACACACACGCCGAGCAGTGGCGCTTCTTTAGCGCGCCGCCGCTCTCCCGGGCTCTTTCTTCGGCCGAAAGCCGGCTTTCGAGGCAGCGCGAGATAGCCGAGCGCAAGCGGACTCGTTACCTGCGCCGGCAGCGATTGACTCAAGGTCTGCGCCGAGGGCAAGCGCGAGCCGTCGCTGAAGGGGGGGGGGGGGGCAGTCGAGTCTCGTACCCGTTCGCGAATGAGGATAAGGCCGAAATCGCGATTTTCGACGGGGGAGAGCGAGAGTGAGAGAGAGAAAGCAGAACATTAGCAAAAATCGACACCGATCGACAGGGACATTTCGCGGCGCGCACGCTCGATATCGGCGAGTTGCAATGTTTCGTTGTGGGAATTTTTGGATAGCGGCTCTCTCGAAGAGATGTGCACTCGCGGGAATTACCTGCGGACGAGCCGGGTTTTTAGATTAGCAGATGCGTTTTAAATGCGCGATCGGATCTTCTTTTATAGAGAACGATTCACTTATAATGGAGCAATTTTACCCGGTCATCTTTAAAGTCGAAATGATTAGGGGCAGCGTAATTGACCACTGCTCCCTCGAATAAAAAAATCTTTTTCGGAAATTTTAAAACGTTGAAGTTATTTCGGGCGAGGCGGTCCGTTATCAAACCGAAACGTTTCTTCTTTTTTATCTTTTTATAAACATTAAACAACGCAACTAAAGCAGAAAATTGATTGAGTAATATTCAGGGGCAATCTACTCCGGCAGTCGTCTCATTTCGAGAAAATAAAATCTAAATGTATTTCTCGGTGTGCGAACGTCTTGAGAAAGTCCTTAATTAAAAAAAGTTAGCGTAAGGATGAAATATATTTACGACAGTTGCGGACGGAGAGGCGCGCGAGCTCCGGCAATAAAAACCGGAGTCGCAGAAGTTAAAAGTTCCAGTGCGTCGCGGCGAGAGAAAAATCGGGGACGCGTAAAAACGCCCGGGCGCGCGAATAAAAGTAAAATACGCCTACCGTTACAGTTAGGCCCGTATTACGCGCTCCTCGCTCGCAAGGGAGGGGAGTCTCTCGCGCGCACCAGTCCGCTGCGACAATAAGAAGTCGCCCGAGCAATTTGTGTGGCGCACGCGAAAAGCAGACGAAATTATGTATATTTCGTTCGGGAATAATTTCCACCGACCGATGAATAATGGATAAGCGCCTGTCGCGTGTCCCCCGTCATTATATCTGCGCGCGTCGCACGGTCGCGGCCCTGAGGGGACACATATTATGCTGCACCGATCGCTCGATGAGCTTCTTGTCGAATTTGGCGTGGGGCGCACGAGATGTACCGTTTTTAGTAGCTGCGTCGACCATCGACGTCGTTTATGTTGCCTTATAGCTTCAAATGATTAAACGTTGATCATTACGATAAAATTCTTTATTTTATTCGCAATTTTATAAAACTAAATGTAAACAGAAGATTTTTTTATTAATATTAGATGAGATGCTAAATAATCGTGGCGTTTTAAATCAACGTCAAAGTTCGATCGAGTACTTTTATTGAATTTATAAATTAAGTGTCGGGAAAGAATTGAAGAATCTCGAGGCGGTCACGATCAGCACACTTACCCCATAATGCAAAGCCGAAATCCCGTTTTCCAGTCTGTGGAATCACGGCTCTCGTGCTCGAGATTCATCTCATCTATAAGGCGTATCGCGTCGCCGCACACAAGCTACACATTGGCCGAAAAGGGCGGCGGATCCGGATCGGGCTGCATACAAATTATAAGCGGCGCGCGTGAGAGAGTGAGAACGATCGATCGGCCGGCGTCCCTCGTGGCGCTCCGCTGGGAGCCCTGAACCCGCCGCCGATCCTCCTCTTCTTATTCGTCAAATTAAAATTTACATCTCGCCGACGAAACAGGTTGCCGGACTGAGGTGCGACTCTTCTTGCCGGCTTTTTCTCCCGCGGCGTTCTTTTTTTCCTCTTGCCCCTACCCACCGCCGTCGCGCCGTTAAAAGACATTGCGAGTTTTCGGGTGATTGAGTGTGCTCGGTCACGTCGTTTGTTAATTAATTGCGACTGAGTACAGATGTTTCGAGCCCGTACCCGGGCGTACACGCGAATTATTCATTTGCACGCTTATGCAATCGCAAGGAGGATGCGACTTGAAAATTGGCTGGCCCCATTGATTTTAAATTGCGCTGCTAAATGACACGCGTAAAAATTAAAATCGAACCACTTCGTGGTGTGAAATTTTGTTAATTCATTTTAATCACTCCCGACTGTCTAAGAGAGTCGCGATTTCAATTTCTCCAGCGATGAATCAGAGACGTTGCGAAATCGCAGTTAATTAAATTTTAATTGCATCCTATATAAAATATAATACAACTGTACGATTCATTCAGGGACTGGTAAAAAAGCGTTTCGAACGGAACATAAATATACGAATACAATCAGTCGCAAAGATCGATTGACAGGCTTTGATGGATACTCCGTGAAATCCACCTCCACCCGATGACCTTTTTGGGTCAGAGGCGAGTTGCCGCGTTCAATCGGAGCCTTCTCTGCTTTAACAGTTTAAGTGGGAGTGAGGCAATAGCGGATAAACTCCACGGAAAAACCAGCCTCGGAAGCAGTTGAATGGGAACACGGAGCCAGGTTCCCAATTACACCCACCGTCCTCTAATGAAATGGAAAAATAATTGCTCGTGGAGCCGGAAAGATGGATTGGGTACACTCTCATTCGCTGGTCGCGCGTCCAATGACACGCTCGGCACAATATCACCGCGGCGCAGATAAAGGCGTCGTGCGTCAGATGGAAGAGTGTCTGGCCACGCGAACGCCGATTGCGAGATCGCGACTTACACCCGCGAGCACAAGTGCACGCGTATCATTTAATGTGCCTCGAGTCTAGTCGGTCCCCACGGTCTGATAGAAAGGACGCGGCGCTCTGAGTACATCGAGGAGTGCTGCGACGATAGAGGAGGCATGCATGCGTATGCGCATAAACGACTTGACTCTCTCTCGCGCAGATCTTTATACCGTTTTGTTTTGTCTCGGCTTCTATGCAGCTTCCCGCGTGTGCCTGTGCCTCTGCAGAGCTCCCCTATTTTCCTCCGCATCTATTGACAATTTGGCATTTTTTTTGGCTGTGGGCTTCCCTTCGGAGAGAAGCGTTTCTTTATTATATAATGTATTACAGCGGACAAATTAAAAAAGAGGACCGTGGCCTATCAAAACATGTCTATCTGACTTTCAGTCTTTCCTGTTTTGAATTATTAATAGATATCTCGCGTATCTTTATCGCGTTATACGATTTCTCGCCTCTCACAAATGAATGAAGTCTTCATTTTATAATTCACGAGCGCCGAAATTCTTTTTTTTTTCTGTACGCTCATTTTATATCGTATGCAAACCATCGGCAATGTTCAAAAATAACGTACAACAAAGCGCGGTAATAACAAGTAGAGCGAGTTATATCGAGGGCTGTTAATTTCGGCGACCCCTCGTAAAATTCCGTACTACGCGGTACAGATACCGAAAATTTAAATGGACCACGCTGAGAGATTTCGATCGCCTAACTCGCTCCTCGACTGAACATAGTGAACTCGTAACTCGGCTTGCGCTCGGAATTTCCAAGTTGTGCGCTCGTTGTCTGGATGTCTTCCAACTTTTCCTCTTTCCCTCCGGCCCCCGGCTCCCGAACTTTATATACCCGCTGGCGAACTTGCACTTCCCGTCTCGGAAGCGCCGCCTCGATATTCCCCAAATTTGCTCGGAAGCCCCGGCGACAGAATCCGCTCCGCCTCTCATTCTATAAAGTCGCGCTTCGAAATAGAGCATCGAAGCTCCCGGCGAACGATCGGCGGTCTCTCTCTTTTTCTCTCCCTCTCGCGAAAGCGGAACCTGGCTCGGAGCCTATACTCCCGTCGGGGGCTGTAGGCCATCGGCGGCAGAAGCACACCGGCAGCCTCGGGAGAGCTGCCGAAGAACCGTACAATGCTCGCATGTACAGCGGAGCCGAGAGCGGGAGGGGCGGGATGAGATCCACTACGTCTCTAAGAGAGTAGAAAAGCGAGAAGAGAGAAAGAGCGTGCGAGAAAGCAAGCGAGTGAGCGAGACAGTAATATATATAGAGAGAGAGGGGACGAGCAGGAGCGAGGGAGAGAGCGAGTCATCGAGAGAACGTAAGAGTTCCCCTTTGGCGATGATGGGGAGGTCGAAAGGTGGGAGAGCTCGAGCAAGCGAGAGAGAGAGAGAGAGAGAGAGCGCGCGCGATGGGACGACTCGAGTGGGGAGGCCCGCAGGCCGGCCTGCGGCTTTCGACTCAGTATCCCTCGAGCAAGCGCCTCGTCTGTACCCCGCGGATGTGCCGCTCTCCGCTCCACCACCGCAGCCTGGCAGCGCGCAGTGCCTCAACCCCCTCGTGTCGCGCCAGTCGAGCGCCTCCGCACCTGCGCCCCGCGCGTACGCACCTTACACACGCGTACCAGTGAGCGGTGCGCAATCAGCCGAGCCGCGTAAACACGCCCGGTTCTCGAACGTGCAAGTGCAGTGACGAGAGTGCACAAAGGGAGAAGGGAGCAGCCGCGGGCTGATTTATCGTCGCATCCCGGCACACCGGCTCCCGGCCGAGCTTGACAGTCGACTCCGCAGACTCTTATCGGCCGACTCGTGCTTTGCTTTATTATTTCGTTATTTCGGAGCACACGGAGCAGCCCGAGTAAGAAGTGCCGGTGGAGAAGCAGTCAGTTTCCCGTGATTTGGCGCAGTGTCGAGGAGTGTAGAAGATCTACGCGGCAGTCCGAGGAGTGCAGCAGAGAGAGAGAGAGAGAGAAGAGAGAGATAAAAAGAAGACGAGGAAGGGGTCACGAGTTCTCCAGGTCAGGTCGTGGGGCATCGGCAGCAGCGACGGCGGTGCGAGAGAGTTTCGCCGCGGCGCGAGGCTATAGAGAGTCGGCGGTATCTCTCCCATCGGCTTGGCGAGGAGAAGAAGGTGCATAGATCGAGTGCGCGGAGGCCGGCGGGGGGGAAAATATCACCTTCGCCGCTCGACGTCGCCATCTTCGATGTATCCCCGCGGCAGCCTCCGGTGAACGGAGCCGCAGCCGAGTCGCGCGCGGCCTAAGTGGAGCGCGCTCGCGCTCGCGGGTCGTGGGAGCGACAGCGATTTTCCGCGCGAGCTCACCTACACTTGCGCTCGCACACATACGTGCCCACACCTCACCGTGCACGTACGTGCGGCGAGGCGCGCGTGCGTGACTCGTCCCCGCGGGAGAGCGGGAGAGTCGCTCGGCCGAAAAGGCGAGGAGTCGATCGAGGTTGACGAGCCCCGCGAGACAAAAGGGTACGATACCGAGGCGTTGGTGATCGCCGGCCACTCTTGCCGGTGCGTGCTCCGCGCGGTGTACGCGTCGCAGCGCTCCACGTGCTCGTCGCCGGGCGCACATGCGCACGCGACGCATCGCCCCGACGAGCCTGCCCTGGACTAGTGGCTCCGACGCGGCCAATTGAGTCCGCAGCCCCGGTGCAGCGGGGTCCGGCCGAATAGTAGCGCCGAAACGGGTTCACCTGTTGCGTGCCGGGCGCCACGCGCAACGCCACCGCCAAAGGAGGGAAGGAGAGTGCCAAGTGCTGGATTATCACAGTGTTTGTAGTGCGCAAATTCCGGTTCTTCGCTCGATTATCATTTGGTTTTGTTTCTTTTTTTTTTTTACTTGCGACGAGGTAAAGCAGTGCGAGGAGGAACCGTCGTCGGCGCGTGCAGTGCTCGTAAGATTTCGTAAGAGTGATTTGAAATTCGGTTGTTGAGAAAATTGAGAAAATTCAAGTAAAAGTATAATAAAGAAAAAAAAGTGACCCGAGTTCGAGGTGTGCCTGACAGCTCGGGCAAAGCAAGGATAAGATACTACGGTTAAAGGGCTTATCGGTGGGCGCGCTGGCCAGTGCAACACGGGCCGCGAGTGAATCATTAGACGAGTGGTGATGCGGTAGTCGCGGGATTCACGAGGGAAGCCATGAGGGCGGCCGCCGCCTACGTCCTGCTTCTTGCCCACCTCATACAGGTAGGAGCATCGCTCACTTCATTTACAAGAATAGAAGACTATTTGTCTCGTATACAAGGCTGTTCCCAGCTTTTCTCCAACTCGTTAAACGATCTTTTATCGCGAATGTACACTCATCGCATTAAACATCAACAGCTTGCAAAGATTTTTTATCTCTTGATATAATTGCACGTTAATGAACAAAGCTTATTTATCTCTTGTTTTTTTTTTTAAATACCGCAGATCTTGCAGGCTCAGGTATTACGTCATGATTTATAGTGAAAAGGCAGACTATAAATTAAGATATTAAAAATTTGCGTTTTATAATTGCCTGTTTGCGATGGAAAAGATAGTTTAAATAACAGATATTTTAACAAAGTAGTACGCGTCGTCTGAAATAGAAAAGTACTTGGGTACAGTAAAATTTTGAAATTCTCCGAGGTATTTTGAAAATCAGGTAGAGAGCGCAGTTCAGCGGAGGAAAAGTAGCAATAAAAAGTAGACACATGGGTGCAGAGAGGTAATGTCATAAACGGTCGGAAGCTCGGCGAGCGGCATATTATTTGCGGCGTCCACCGCGCATAAGCGGGTAGTGAAATGTCGTAAACGAGTGTAAGGTACTCGACGAGAAGCCGAACCAGATGCTTGATTGCCGGGATTATCTTTTCCACGCTTCGCTCTTAATGAAATTTCGAATGCTTTTCCCACGCGGCCCCCGGAGCTTAGAGTCACTAAAACCAAATCCCCGGGAACTTTGACACACTTAGGCGCTTCGCGACTAGAAAGTACACGGGCACGTAAATCAACCAGATGTCATCGGGTCAGATCTTGATTTGCATCTGGGAAAAGAGTACGAAAAATATTTTAGTAAAAAGCGAGAATTGTGAAAATCTTGCCTTGATTCCTCCGGCGAGATCGTTGCGCAAAGCATTTTTTTTTCTTCCGTTTATTTATACTCGTACGCCGTTGCTCGCGGTTTTTAGTCACTTTTATATGAATTTATGATCGCTCGAAGGTTGTTTCTCAATCCAAAATAAAAAGCCAGGTAATTAATCGGCACAATATTTACCAGCGAATTTCTGAAAGACCGCAATGCTTAATGAAAAAAAAAAGAAAGAACGAAAGAGGCGCGCGCTTTTCCCATCTCCTTACGTATGCGCGGCAGTCGTAGGCACTTATCCAACGCGGGGGACGGTGACGCTACGGAGGCTCGTTCTGCCTCTCTTTTTCTCTCTTTCATACTCGCGGCAAAGGCAAACACACATATATACATACGTCACGTTTCCGGTTTCGTCCCGGGCACCATACGAGAGAGAGAGAGAGAGAGAGAGAGAGAGAGAGAGAGAGAGAGAGAGAGAGAGAAGGAGAGGGAGAAGCTAGACGGAGAAAGAGCATGCATGCATGCATATGCGATTATTGCTGGGGGCCCCATCCTCGAGCCGAGATAATTCCGACTCTCGCGGGGAAATTATGGCGAAATTAGAGGGAGCGCGGATATTGTTTTGCCCGCACTTCTGTCTGCCGCCGCCGCCGCCGCACAGTAGATAAACGCTGTCTGATAAGGGATAACCCCTTTGTTCCTCAGAGGTAGTCGCGAGCCCGCTCCAGGAGCAAACTCGACTCCTGTGTACTTTCATTGTTTGTTTACGCGGGTTGTTAACGCGTTATAGGCCTAATTCGGATCATTGACACAGGCTTGTTGGTTTCTTTTCGGTCTTAATTAGTGAACTTCTCTTTTTTTTTTTATTTATTTTTAACTACTGTCGGAAGTAAATTTGGTATTCTGGTGCGTGCCGGCGTGCGTTTTACGAGAGTAACCTTCCATTTAGTGCGAGTTGAAGTAGCCTGATCTTTGATAACGAAGATTTCCGGGAAAGATAGACACTTAATTATTTAAAGTGAATGACTTTTATTACGAGAAGATCATTTTCAAGTAGTTCGCTGTTTAAATAAAACATAAAAGAAGATTGTTAAAACGTTTGTGCAACATGAATTAACATGCGACTTTATTGAATTTCGATTATTTAACACGGCCAACCGAGTAAATCATAACGTCGATATAAATATTTACACAAATATTTTACACGGGTAACTATAAATTAAGACTTCAATTTTAATATGCAAATCTAGATTATACGAGTAGTAACTATCTGCTAATAAATACATCATCCCCGTAAATAAACTCTATTAATTTTCAACACTTTTTAAAATTATCATTAATGCCTCCCAGCTGATAAATGTTTAACGATTAAATCAAGCGAATGTGACGTCGTGTGCAGCGTGCAAAAAAAAAAAAAAACGTCGCCCGTACCGAGCAGCGCAACATGAAAAATATTCACGAATTCCGATTAATTTTTTTCGTTTTTCATGCTCCCGCCGAGATAAGCATTCCCGCGTGTACCCCCGCATTTACCCGACGCGCCGCGTACACAGCTTCACCGGGGAATCGCGAAAAGCGCGATAAATCAACGAGCGCTCCGACTAGAATTTACACAAAAGAACGTGAACAAAAAAGAAGCACCGTGAGTTTGATCTTTTTTAAAACTCCAGCCCGGCAATTCCCATGGTCACGCGCGTCGCGAGGCTCGATAATTCAAGCTCCGAAAGAGGCTAGTGCGAAAGCGCGCCGATCGACGACACCCAATGAAACGCAAATCGACTGGTCGTTTGCGCAAGATAAATTCACCGAGCGCGGACATGTGTGCGCTCGCTCGCGAGAAGAGAGTTCGGCCTAACTCTTTTCCCTCTCTTTTTTGCTCGCTCACTCGCCTCGCTTACTCACCGTTTTCTTGCTCCGACTCGCTCACGCACGATCCTGCTCGCGCCGGCTCGCAGGAGGTCGTATTCTCTCCGCGTGCGCGCGGCCTCCGTGAGAGAGTTTCTGACTGTGCATATGTGCACAGGGGAGCGCCTCCTAGACCGCGCCAGTGAGCCTCTATCCCAGCCAACAAAGAGGAGAAACGCGAAAAACGCCCGGCGAGCGCGTTTTTTTAGCTGGACGCATTCCTGGCTCGCGCGAAATTTTCGGCTCGCCGATTTTTTTTATTTTAACCCCTTCTGAGCAAGAGTTGCCACGGGAGCGCGGGACCACCGCACCGGAAACGAGCCGGGACAGAGGGAGCTTTTTTCTTTTTTTTTTATTTCTTTCGCGTCGCGGCTTACATTTGAATGTTTGGCCTTTGTAGTGGAGGCCTGGAATCCCAGCTATGCGCTGGGCTCTTTAGGCCGAGATCTAAGTAAATTTATGGCTAGCTGCATAATTTTTTTTCCTCGCGAATCGTTTTGGATCGATTCCCACTAAAAATACAGGCTCTTCGATCGGCATTTGTTTTATTAAAAAAAAAAAAAAACATTTTAGACACTACAATGCTTCCTTGTTACATACTTTCAATGAGATTACTTCTTTACTAAGTAGTGAATTATGTCACTTGTTGGCTTCAATATTTATAAGACCTCGAAATCGGAGGATGTTATTTGAATTCACTCGCGACTTAGTATTTCCGTATGATTTCACCCCGTCATTCGATTCCAATTTTTAACTCGACACTTTTAAAAACGCTCGTGAATTACGTTACACAGCGTAAAAAATAAAATTCGGAAATTGAATTTATCGCTCTCGTCTATTACATGCGTAAACCTAGCACAAGGCAATGCATCATCATCCATCTATCGCGCCAGCTAATTTTATCCGAATCTTCTTGAAAATAGTGCGAATAATCGTAAATTATCGCCGGGGCGTTCTGCAGGGCGAGGGACAATAAAGGCAGCGGCAAAATAACACACACGTAACCCATTGAATAATCAGGCAGTCACACGAGCGCACACTCATAGAGACTTTCCCTGTAAAAATTCTCCTTCTCTCCTCGTGTTCGCGCTCTATCGGCTCGAATCGCCTCGTATTTCCCCACGTCTGTCGCGCTCGCCCCTTTTATGCGAGCGTAATTGTGTCGTGCATAATCGGCTCGGACGTCGTCGGGGGATTAGCATAGAGTTCGCGCGCTTCGAGGGAGGCGAATTCGCGCGTTTATGTAATGAATGGCCAGAACGGGGTGGGGATTATACGCACGTAGCGCGCTAAATTCAATGAGGCGCTTGAAAAACGTCCCGTCGTCGTTAATCGACTGCGCGAATGCACGGTCTCGCCTCGCTTCGAGTTTCCCCTACCCACATCTTTCCGGTAATTTGGAAAAATGCTCGAGCAGACCTTTTATTTTTCTTCATTTTTGGTTTGAACGTTGGGAGACATTTTTAGACGTTGTTTTACTGGGATTTCTTTTTGTGGAGATTTCCGGGGGCTTTTAAATGACCACTTAAATTGCGCTTATGTATCTTGAGGTTTTAGCAGGAGGTCCGCGTGCGGTTGAAGGCTTTTAAAGGCTCTCGCATCGAGATTTTCTTGCTTGATCGTGGATACCACGCTGGAGGGCTGCTTAACCGAAGCTTGATTCGAGCGACGATTGCGCGTTTTTATCGCATTATTTCATTTTCGCTGTATGCGTGTTTGCACATGCAAAATGATGGAAATTAAGTGAAATCAGCGTGTAATATTCGTCGCGGTGAAGGAGCATCGTGACTTTATTTTACTCTTACAAGTGCTAAGTGTCCGTAATTATTTAATGAATTTACATTTATATTTTTTCTTTTGCCGGGGTCTCGTGTACCTGGTAATGTTTTCAACAAATTAGCTGTTACCCAATTAGTTTGCAAAATCGATCGTTAAAGTAATATTCATCATTAGTGTCCGAAGAAGTTTCAAAAATGTAATTAGTTAAGCGTAATGAACTCTTTAGCGAATCAATTAAACGTATGGCGAAATACAAATTAATTTTTTCCAACTCACTTACTTTAGAAATAGCGTATAAAAGTGTGTTCTGCGTGCTTACGTAAAATATTGCTTAGAGCGACAGCAGAGCATTTTTCCTTTTTTTCCTCTCTCTCTCCTACGAACTGTTCTAGCACAACCGAGCATTCACAAGCTTTTTATTGTAAAAAAATTGCTTTGTTTCTCCAAATTAAGTAGCTCATTATAACTTTAAATTAACATCCGTTTTCTTTCGCTGTAACAACCCGGGTATCTTTTTATATACGCCACTTCATGAATATGCTGCGCGCGCTAACTTGGCAATTAAACTTAAGGAAAAAAAAGCAACGAAATTAAATATCACAGCGCGGAGAAAACGAAAGAGCGAGCGGGGCGCGTAAGGATGGGGGGCAGAGGGAGAGCATTCATCCGGTGCTTTAGTGGGCACTCCGCGTGCGACTCCGAGCCGACTTCTCTCTTCAGCATCGAGAATAATGGAGAGCTTAGAGGGACGGCAGCAGTGGCGGCGGCGAAAAGTCCTCACGCGTGCGTTTGCTTACTTACGCTCTTGATGTCTCGTCGCTGGTGCTTGCAGTGCACACATTTACAAACACACTCGTGGCCGCGGGCACGTGGAGGGGGAGGAGGGCCAAAGGCTCCGCTTCTCGTCGGCGTTTAAATACGACTTTCGAGAAGAGCCGCACCGCTTCCCGTTCGGCCGATTTCTTTCATCTGCAATTAAAGCCCGGCCACGAGGAAAGGAGGGGGGCAACTCTTTCAATTTCAACTGGAGCCCTATTACCGTTATAAACGCGCGGCGGTTGCGCGATCGTAAGTCGCCACGAAAATTTGCGGCTACTTCTCGGCGCGCGGCTCTTACTCTTGTGCTTGTACTTGTTTTTTTTTTCAACTTCCTCACGGTCGACTGTCGCGATCTCGCCAGCGAGCAAGCGTCGCAGCGTACCGTGCACAGTACTTTTTTTTCGTCGGACCCTCCGCCAAGGCACGCGTACGTCGACCTCCTTCTCGCGCGACGAACATAGGAGCAGCTTATTTTTTCTTGATTTTCGCCGCAAGAATTCGGTAATAAAAGAGGCATTTAACGGCAGTTGCGAGGGGACGCTCTCTTTTTCTCTTCCTGGGTGCGCCGCAAAAATTTCCGACGTTTAATTTCGCGTGCGTTCCGAGAACTACCGCCGGCGCCCACTCCGTCACCGTTTTATCGCGTAGAAAAACACGGTATTTTATTAGGTCTCCGGGGCAATTAGGTCTCGCCCTTATCGGAAAATATTTTTCTACCTCCAATAGTTAATCGATGAGTCAACTCGGCTACCCAGTGCTTCGCGTATCCATAAGCACGCTACTGCTCCGGTAATCCAGAGCGGCCTATAAATTCGGAAAAAGAAGGATAAAATCATTTATCAGCGGTATCTCGGATAAAATGAGCTTTTGCAAACAGCATCAATTAGCCGGCTGGCTCGCGGCGTCCCTTCGTTAAAACCAGCCTCGGTCGATGCACGGCGCGCACTTAATAAACATAAATTAAGCATCAGCGCGATTAGCCGGATTGCGCTAGAGGCGCGACAAGCATAAAGAACTCAGTCGTCAAAGGATGGAACGGGAGTAAAAAGGAGCGGCACAGGCAGCAGGGGGGGGGGGGGGAAGGCACGAAGGGGTATAAGAGGAAGCTCCTTCGCATAAACAAGCCCTTATCGGCGATCAATAAAACGAGCACGAAGACGTCCCTCCGTCTCCTTTTTCCCCGAGTGAGCTCGGGCGATAAAAAGCGGCGCTCTCGCGAGCGAAGCTGCAGTTTCGCCAAAGTACACCGCGAAGAAGCGCGCGCGCGCGCGCGCCTCCCTTTCTCTTCCTCCCCGCGGCTAAGTGCGCGCGCCCGAGAGACAGTTGTAAATCTCGGTGCCCGGCGCGCTCCTCTCTGCTGGAAAAGCCGCGCTCGCGCGAGCAGTTCGCACTGGTTACCCTCGCGCCAGACGCGAGGGAGAAAGGCCGCGGCGGGTATATACGTTATATATATACACCGTGGTGCGCGGAGCCCCGCGCGCGTTACGAGCGAGTGGTGAACTTCCGTGCAGTGGCTTTCACAAAGTTACGAAGAGAGGTGCGCTCGGATAATCGAACCAACGAACGAACGCGACTATTAAGCGCTCAAATTGCAGGATACTTGGAGCAATTATCGTGGAGGCTCCGTTAAAGTAGCTCTCCGCGGCAGCAGCCCATGGCACGAAAGAAAGAGATTCGTCTGTGCGCCGCGCACGGGACTCTGCGAAATCCCCTGTCCTTTTCTCCTTTTCTGTCCTTCTCTTTTTCTCTCTCTCTCACTTCGAGCTCTCTCACTTTTGAGCGCGCGAACGCTTATTCTTGGCTGCTGCTTTGACTTTGAGATCCACGCCTACTTCTTTGCCGTTCTTTTTCCCCCTTGCCGGCTCCTCTCCCTTCGCAGAGGTGGTGTATTTTTTCTACGCTCTATTTATTCCAGGTTCGCCATTCTGAGAACGAATCTGCTCCGCCGCCAGACTCCGGATATTGTTTGTTGGGCTCGCTCAGCAAAAAATGCGCGGCGTCCCTCGTAACTCGCGAAACATTGTCTCAACTAGCTTGTTTAGTACGATTGCTAGGATATCTTCAATGAACTTGTGTACTTTTCTTTGCGGAGCATAAGAATTCATATCGGAGATGCGAGAAGATCGCGGGAAAACGTCTCATTAATGCTGGCATTGATGGCTTAGATTCATTTCTCGAAAAAAAAATTATGTTTAATACATGATTATATACAATTTGTACCAACTACAAGGATAGTCATTAAAAAATGTACTTGAACATAAATTTAATTAACAATCTGGGCTTTCGGTTAAATGTACTGCTGTAGAAATGCTGCACTGAATTTTTACTACATAATTTCTATCAGTAATGACAAGCATTTATCATTAATGATGATAATTATATTACCGTAACATTGATTAAAAATGAAAGCACGTCATTTTCGACGACCTCGTAACATGATCAACTCGAAATTAAATTGGTCATCGCTTAATCGAAATTTGCATACTAACGCGAGGCACATCTTTTGTCTGATAAAAAAAATTGCTTATTGAATGAACATTGATGAACGAATGAATGAACAAATAATCGTTGAACGAATCAAGAAATCGTTTCAACTTTGCCGATACCAAATGTTTTAGCTCACATGAACCACGTCAATATTCTTATCAAATTAATTGTATTAATTAAAAAGTTGGAATTTAAAAAGCCTTTAAAAAGAGCATTTATCAAATGATCGCGAGAATCGTTCCCACGATTAAAAAATACTTTTGGAATGACTTATTTTATGCGAGCAAAAAAAAAAGAAAGAAAAATTATTTCTGGTTTCCGAACCGGTTCAAGGGGCGCAAAAAAAAGCTTCGTTCTCTGCTTAATAATCGAACGTTTCCCAAATCCTCGAGTAAGCGAAGAAAACCTGCTCGGCATCGTGCGAAATCACGAAATACTTTCCCATGCACTCTCATCGCACCCCGACTGTTCGCTCTCTCATTCATTCAGCGCCGGAGCCCTGCTCGCTCGCATCGACGGCGGCGGCCGGACAATTCATCATAAACCAGTCCGCCGGCTCGCTTTACCTCGGCACTTTAATTACTTCTCTCGGGGAGCGGACGTGCCGGCGCGATTCGGGTGCGATTCAGGCGTGCGCACCGCGCCAGGATCGACGATCGCAAATTGAGCGCAAAACCGGGGAGCGTCCAGCCCGAAAAAGTCGGCGAACGGTGCAGGAGCAAAAAGAAAAAAAAAAACGAGGCGGAAAAAAAGGCGAGACTACTTGCGTAGCGCAGGAAGCCGAAGTAACGGAAATGCGACGCCGCTGGTGGTTCGCGTGTTGTATATAAAGAGTAGGCCTGCGGCTGATTGAATTACGAGACTGAAATTTATGGGGTTCGCCGTGAGTCGGCGGCTGCTCCGAGGCGCAAAGAACTTTGTTTACGCGATAATTGCGAAAAGTTCGGAGGTGGTACTACAGGCCACGCGGAGGAGGGCCCGCTTACAAATAAAAAGACCCGGCGTTTGTCGCCCCTTTTTTATACGAGAGCCTATATACCGCGGGGCTCGCCGCGCAGCGGATAAGTTAAGAGACTCGTCGCGAAGGTTTTGTGGGGCTGAAAAATCGCGACGCTTGTTTTCTTTCGCCGTGTAAGAGCGGAGTTACGGTGCCGCTCGCGTGAGAGCGTAATTTATGTGTTTATTCTAGCCGCGAGAGGCAAAAAAAGTCGAGGGCTTTTCTGCGCGGAGCTTGCATTTTACCCCCGTGATTTGTTTACCCGTTGTTTTGCGCGCGGAAGTAGGCAGCCGGTTTAATTCTGACTTCGGAGCTCCGGCGTTTTTTTCCCTTCGGCATGACACACGTTTCGGTAAATCAAACTGCCCTTTACCCTTGGCATGCATATGAAACACTCGAGTTTATTAAACTGGTGCAGTTAGTATTTTCGAAAAATTTCCTTCGCATACTTTGCTTGATATATACGCTCTCGTATAATTTCCGCTTAATCGAGTGTATATCAAAAGAGCGTGCGCGCAGTATTACGATAGTGGATGCATATGCATGAGTCGTATATGTCGCAGGCAGTATATGTAAAAGCGCAAAAACCGCTTAAGGCAATAATTCGAATGGTCGAAATTGAAGAGGAAGGGAAAAATCGAGCAGTCGCTCGACGAGGCCGGCGCGTGTAATCAAATTACAGGCCGGCGCTTACGTAACCTCGCGAAACGAATTCACTCGAAAAGGACGGACGATTGACGGCCAAACGTTTTTGTATCGATTTCCGTTTCGTACGAGCCGAATATCCCACGAATCTTCCATCTGTCTGGCCGAGGCAGATGCCGTGCGCGCGGACTCGTTGCGAAAGCGGCTCGTTCGCCGCGCGCCCCATCAATATTCACCGGTGGCACGAGTGCGAGCCGGCGACGCTCGTAATTGTCGTGGCTTCATTAGGCCGCGCTCGCGACCCGATCGCGAAGGATACGCGAGAGCCTCGCATCCGACGCAAACCACGGTCCTCCGACGGCTTGCGAAACCAGCGGCAGAGGCGTTTTTTTTACCTCGCCGGCGGGAGAAAAAAGTCGCGGTTCAAGATATTTTTCTTCTAAACGACTTCGTGGCCTTTCGCAAAAGAAAAAGGATCGCTTTTTTTCGATCGGCACGAGAAAAAACGAAGGGGACACTCGATGAGATTTCATTAATGTGAGAGAGTGGCAAGAAAATTTTAATGACGCGGAGTGAGGCAAGCGATGCGTTTCATTATACGAGCGGCGTGAAAAAATTGCGAGAAGCCCGAGCGAAAGGTTCTCTGTGCTCTGTACTCCGGCGAGTGCGGTCAGTCTCGAAAGCCGGGCGTGCTTGCGCGCGTCCACACGTCGCGCTGTCCCTTCCGCCGATGCTGGCAAAAATTCTAACGCGCATCCCCCCCGCGTGCTGCCTCCCTTTCTCCGGATAGGAAAATGTAATGCGCCTAAGCGAGTCTCGCGGGTAATCCAAGAAACTATTAAGCGAGCGGCCGGGTCGCATCATAAACTTCCCCGCGCGCCCGCGAGAGCGTAATATTTCCGTAATGCCGGCGTAATTATATACGACCCGGGACCCCGGCGACTGGACTTTAATAGAAAAGAGCCGAGCGAGCGAGTGCCTGCTCGACTTTTATATCCGCGTTGTCCTGTTTTCTCCGGGCGGTTGACCGATTTTCGCAGCTGAAATTTTTCCGAGCCACTCGCGGGGGTATGCCTACCGTGCGAATGAACCTACCTTCGTTACGCGGCGCTTTTCCTTCGAGCGATTTACTGTTCTCAAGGATTCATTATCATTGCGGGCGCACGCGCGAGTGAGTGATTTTTATGCGCGACTGTAAATTAAGCTAGCGCGTAACTCAAAAATTTTCCGACCCCCTTACGCCGCGCGGCAATCATCGTAAATAATAAGGAAGAAATCGTTGCAATGCGGGTATTAGATTCTGCGTTTGCGCGCCTTGCATTCTGTTTAAATGATATCACCGGCAGAGGCTCGCTTGAATTAGAGATAAATCTTTTTTTTAAATTGTTCGCGATTTACTGCCATTTATAAAAGTTAATACGGCTGCATTTTTTTTATGATCGCACTATTAATTTTGCATTAAATTACCGAGACGTTTAACTACAATGTAGTATATCTCTCGGGACTGTGGATAATTTTCACCTCTCTCACACGGGAGATGCTTATCGCGGATATCAAATAAAGCTTTTATTCCTGACGCACTGATTCCCACACCGAATAATTTTTCTAAATGCTGCTATTTTTTTTCTCGGAGAAGGAGCCCCCGAGCGGACCCGGGCAATTCCGGAAGGCGCTTAACATAAATCCACATCTGAATGCCGCGGCTCTGCGGACGAAGAAAACGGACCAAAAGGAGCCGTGAAACCGAGAGAGAAAAAAATGCCCGGGTCACGTATAAAAAAGTCGCCCGTTAAATTCTTCCCCAGATAAGCATCGCTCGTACGACTCTTTAGGCCCTCTAAATAAAGTCTTGTCACTCGTGAAAAGGCCCCGTAGGCTCACTCCATTTTCTTCCTTAATCATCATTATCGTTGCCGTCATCATCATCCTCGTCTCTCGCGGCCTCTCTCGGTCTCACTCTCCCGTGCCCGAAGGTAGGGGCCTCTCCTCGTATCCAATTATCTGTCGGACATCAGGTGGCTCTTCGAGGTTGTTAGCCTCGCTCGCAGGCGAGCGCGCGCTCATTCTGTCTTCCTTGCTTATGCGCCTCCGCGTGTGGGTATATGACTCGGCTCGTTTCGTGCCTCGCGCATTCGGTGAAAACGCGGAATTCGGGAAAGCGGCGCCCCGGAAAAGAGAGAGCGCTCGCGAAATGCTGGCTTCTTTTATTTCAAAAGTGCCAGTCGGCTCTTGAGTTTCGGATGAGATGCATTTCCACCTTACACGACTCCGCTTTTTTTTCTCTATTTCCTCGGAAAATGCCTGGCGCCATTGTGTGCGTATCTCGCATGCGTGCCGTAAGTACAGGCTTCGCGTTAGTACGACTGATGATACGGTAGCCGATTGTCGAGTCTTGCGCGGCTTGTCTAATTTAGCGTCTCGGAACGCGCATAACTTTTCGGATGGCGACTTGAAATTTCAATGCTTTTTATCCTCTCATTAGCAAATTAGATTTCATTTTGACGTACATGAGCAATTTTTTTTACAACTTACTGCGTTTTCGATAAATTGCTAATTTACATTAACCGATAATTAGTGCAACAATATTTTAAGTTTCAATTTCATAGCTTAATGAACTTAATAAAATTTCTCTTTTTTAACGTGACTTTCTTTTTTTTTTTCATATTTTCTCTTTTAATTATATCTAAAATTTAAGACGGCGGAAATGGACTGTATCGAATTCAAACAAGGTTTCACATCGAATTCTTCCGTTCGATGTTCACCAGAGGTGCACCATCTGCGACGTTTTATATATAACACTCGTTGAATTTCGGATAAACTGTACTGCCCTCAAAAATTCAGTGAAAGTCGCACATCCTTCCGCCCTCGCGGATATTTCCTTAAACTGCTCCTTTGTCAGGTCAAACGAGCAAAAATTTATTTTACCCATCCTCGTTTATCCCCATTGTATATCCACACTTCGCACCCGACGACTCCTGCTCATTCGTCAGCCTCCGGGAGGCCTTCCGTACACCTGTGCGCGTGAGGCCGTCTCCCAGGGCTATAACGTGGCCGATAAAGAGATCGCGTGCTCGCCGGGCTAGTCGAGAGAAAAAAAAAAAAAAAAAAAGAAATTGGAGCCCTGGTCGAAACAACGAGCTCCGCGCGAGGCGCATTTACACATCTTTCCTCGGCTCTGGAGCGGCGCGCTCTAAGTCATGGGCGGGCTAAAAGCCGGGCCCTTTAGGAGCGCGTCGGTCACGCAAGCCTCACGGCGGCAGCCGCAGAGAGCCATAAAAATTGGCACTGCTCCCCGCCCCGGAGGGCTTTTCTTGCAGCACAATCCTCTCCTTGATACTAGACGGATAAACGCGGCTATCTCACCGGGGTCGTGTATACAGGTGCGTGCCGCAGCTTCTTGCAGCGCCAGCGCGGCGTCACGCCTTTCCCAGAAACCAGCGCCGGGATCTCACGGAAGGCGATCGGTCTTCTCCCGTGGTGAAAAAAAGCTGCCTCTTCGGACTGACGACCTGCGCCGGGGATGTAGCTTAATCGGTGTGTTTTTAATGACTGGAGTCTTTATTGCGGTCGATCGGAAGTCCTGAGATTGAGTGATTTTAAATTGTTAAAAAGTCGCGGTTTAATGATTGCAGAATGAATTTGGTAAAATTGACTTAGATAGTGTTGGAGACATTTAGCGGTCAATGTACTTTATTATTTTTGCAAGTTTCATTCGATCATCGTGGTACCAGTTCAAAGTCAATGTAGATATTTCGCGATTAAATAAGGTGCGAAAAATTAATTGAATTTACGGAATAAGCATAAATGGGTCACGCTTTAAAACTATAAGACATACAGTTACTTTTTGATTGAGTCGCATAAAAAAGGCGTGAACTAATTTCGCCAAGATCTTTCTCTTTTTTTTCAAATCAATTTACTTTACTCCAGTAGCTAAATTGAATTCAACGGATCGTTCGTACAAAAAAAGAATCGAGAGCATTTTTTTCAGTGCACGCATAACGCTCAAGCTACTTGTACTTTTTTTAATAAGTTCCCACAACATTTAACATTCTCGAAGCATAAAACATTGCGCACGAATGCGCGAGAGCATAGGGCAGGTGTGTACGCAACGGTGAAACTCGTCGCTCGCATATAGTAACTTAAGTGTGCTGACTCCGTTTTCTTGACGAGCAGTCGCGGAAGGAACCTACAAGTATGTCAGTTCTTGCCAAACGTAACCGGTGCACCTTCACTTTTCTTGCCGGTCCTCCGACGAATAATCGTACACGCCTTGATTCGCAATTAGACATTCAAGTTCCTTACTCCTGAAAAGACATTTGAATTTTTTTCTTTGACGTATATTCATTGCGATTGATTTAAAAAGGGCAACGGTAAAATATGAAATGACAATTATTATAACAAAGGGAAAAAATTCTTTAAAATTTCAAGGATATCCGTCGAAGTTCGTTTAGCATGGAATTTAGAGAGTATCGTTGGTTACATCGCCGTAAAAGCGTTGCTTTTAATTATGACCGTCATAATCGCGCGAGAGCTAAAAAGTACGTTCCATTATTACGCACTTGGCAGTGCGATAATTAAAAAGTGCAAAAATGTCATTGCGCAACCCTCGGGGCTCGCGGCGCACATGCTGCGCTCTGGTACGCGCCACTATACGGTTAACCGCTAATACTTGTTTACGCTACGTCGCGAGCGACACTCTCATGCATTCGAAAGGCTCGCTGCGCTGTCTTGCGCCCGGCGCGCTTCCTCCGTAACGCCGTAAAAACTCCATGGAAAAACCGGCCGTAAATCATGATGGAAAAATGCCCCTCATCCGCGCGATCCGCAAGGTGACCACTCTACCCGACTTATGCATGTGCACGCGGCCGTGCGAAGACACCGGGCACGACGATCAATCACCCGCACGGCGACAATTTGCACTTTGTGCGCGAGGCGTTCATTGAATAATTTCCGTATCAATCTCGGAAAGCCGCGGCCGTCACTCCCTTTTTTTGCCCCTATCACCCTCCTCCCCTCGTTCCCCGCCTCGGTTAATAGTCCCCGTCCTACATTAAACGCCGCTTTTTATACGCGCGACGAGATCCGCGGCGGTCGCCGTCGTCATCTTCGATCGCGATTACGCGACGGCGAGCACGCGAGCCGATGAGAGAGATTGCCGGAGTGACAGCGAGATCGGAGATTGAGATTTATTCATGAGTCGCCCGGAGCCCCGAGGCCCCGCGTCCTTTAAGGGCATTTTCTGGGGAGTCGATGCCTCTCGCGCGTAATGCGCACTTTCGAGGCTCGTTTTCGCTCAGCAATTTATGTATCGCCCCTCGCGGCTTCTTTCACTTTTCTTTTTTTTATATCAATGCAGCCCGCGACGATGACAAATTCTGTGGGAGGGATAACAACTTCGAGCTCGATTTCTCGGCGGAAATGTGTGTTTAATGGTGAAAATTGAGATGAGATATACAGTTACTCTAATGAATTTTAGCGTCGCAACGAACGTGCAAAAGTGAAAAATGCCGCTTATTGAAATTATGATTCGGTGATAAATTTAATTAAAATAAAAACGGAATTTACGGCGTGGCGTTACCGTAGCTTTCTCCAGATGAAATTCTTATAATATATTTTGAAATGAATGAATTAAAAAAAATGTAATCATAATTATACTTACGTACGTGTTTTAAAAGATTTACTGTTAAGTGTTTGTATCGATGACTGATAAGGCATTTTTGCACGTTACAAATACCTCGTACAGCAATTATATTAATAGAATGATACATCACACTTTCGTCTTACACAACTAATTATAGTTTACCTTTAAATACTAGATACACATTGCGATAGACTTCCATTCCGTAGATTCAACGATAACAAATTCATGAATAAAAGAAAACCGTAGATCTTAACTTATACTCATAAACGAAAGAATCCTCCACTTACGTGTACAAAGCTATTTTCATTCAATCAATCATACTTTAAAAATAAAAGAACGTAATCTAGAGCATAGCCGGCGAGAGTACCGTAAATCATCAACAGAGTAAAAAAGAAAAATAGCCAAAGCACACGCGCGAAGAAGTGACAATGTAGAATCGAAAGTGATTATAACGGGATTAAAATCAAAAGGAAATCACAGACGAGTTGGCGCGATCTTGAGCACTCGGTTCACGGCTCGTCGGTCGGCGCCTCGATGCACGCACGTGCACGCACGCATCGCGACTCTCATCGCGTATAACGTGTATATTATGAATGACGCGAGCCGCGCACCCGTTAAGCCGTAATGGACTCGAGTCTCTCCCTCTACTCACTCCCGGCACTGTCACGCGTACTTACACAACGTGTAATCGTCGGATAATCACCCTCGTAATCTATGCGGCGCGCGCACAGAAGCTGCGTCGCCGACGCCGTATATATTTGTAATAAGCGATAATAACAATAATATCGGCTCCACTTTTCTTCCGCGACGGGGAGACGAAGTCCCTCGGGCGAGTCCCCAGCGCTTAGACACGTCGGGACCTCATGTTTATGCATCGGCATCGCGAAGCGCGCGCCTCTATATACATAATGCAGACGTGCCCGGCGGCGACGAGGCGTTCGCGCGGCCAATCAGCCCCGGAGCTCCCGTGCCGCACGCTCCCCGAATGAAATTTTGCTATCTGGAGCACGCCCGCTCTCACAGGTCAGGTGAAAGTGCGCGATTTTTTTCTCCGCTCCTCGACTCTTGGCTTTCGGCTTCGAAGGCGTCGGGATGGGAACGCGCGAGTGCGTTTTCACGCGCGCTTGAATTATATAATTAAGCGCTTTAATCGCGATTAAATCGCGTGCGAGCAGATGATGAGATTAGTCGATCGTAATCAGAGGTTCGGACTAGAAAATTGTTACTCTCCTTAATTTAATAATGATATGAGTTTTAGTATTTAAATAGCTGCGGATAATGGTCGCGTTTAGCGAGCGATGGATATGTGTTTTTTGGCTAATGGCTTGACATTAGAATTTATAATTTATAAGTGGCGCGTTAAAACAAAAGTTTCTGAAAATTTTAATCTTTTCCTGCAGCCTGCAGAAAATTGCCCGGTCCCGTGATTGATGAACTGACGTGTGCGACGGCGGGGTGTTTACCCAAATTGAATATTATAATTGGTTCGGGCGTCTATTATCTTAAAAGGATTCTCTATTATCTTTAAATTAGATTAATTCTTAAACACTTGTATCTTTATTGCCGCATTTTTTCTAATCATGGATCAGAATATCAGATGAAAAAAATAGTACGTTTCTTTTAAGTCACCGTTTAAAACGATTAAACAATTATCTGACGTAACAATCAATTCGTGGCATTTAGATGGCAGAATCGGTAGAAAAAAAGGAGTAGGGTGCGCGTCGGCGAAATCTGTTTCATCAGCGGTCCACTGATCTATTGTCAAAGCTAGAGAAGCCAAAGATTCCGTAAAAAAATCGGGAGCCCAGTTCGCTGGATCTCTTTTGATGTACTATTAAATTTCGGATGTAGACTACACGGTCGGTCAAAGATTTTTGAAATCGATAGATTCGGCCACAAAAGAGGTTACAGGTATACATGTCAGAGGCACCTTACCAAGTATCGCTTACCCGCTCTCCTGCAAGTTATTGAAAAGAGAACAAGCGAAGTAGAATAAAAGGAACCGAGTGGAAGCACTTTTTGGGTTGTATGTTGTTGTCGCGAGAAGTAGTCTTTTAAAAAATTTTTACTTTGTATTGTGGACTCTAATTTATTGAAAATACAATAATTTCGATAATCGTGCTAAGATGATCGAATAAAATTGATAGATGACAGAACGGATCGAATTAGAAGTAGCTGCCGAAAATGAATCTTAGAAGATTGAGACGTCAAATCGCTGCTGGCAGTCCCAGAATGCCGTTAATCGATCAACCGAAGCATCGATTCGAGAAACACCCTCTTGAGAGATGCCTGCTGTCTCCAAACCGGACGAAGGATCCGACAATTTTTTTTTCTGGTCTTGTGCGACTTTTCCTGCGCTAGCCAACAAAGCCATTCTTCAATCTGTCGAGAAACCTTTTATTCCCACACTGAAATATACCGCTTTCAGATATAATCTTCGCTCAATATCTGGTCACACTTTTTGTCACAGAATGTGGCTAGTTGCGTATGAATCACACGTTGACCACCAAAAGTGTCTTATCGTTAAAACTAATTTTATTTGTAGGATTTTTTATCATTACCTTGTCATATAATTAATCTTCTTCAGAATATGTCTGTATTAATTAAGAATGAAAATGACTTATGTCTTATAATTGTTCAATCAATTAATTGATACACATCGGCAATGCAGGCTTAATTAATTTTTATGCAAAAATAACTGCGGGTCTCTTAATTTATTCGTTCTCGTAAGATCAAAGCACAGTCGCCGATTGAAATTATATTATAAGTAATCCAGTGTCGCATACACAAAAAATTTAATTATTCGAATATCTCGGCTTAAAGGCGATCCATCATCATATAATACGAATCCCGAAAAGAACTAAATAAAACTGCCTTACCTCCCGGTTATCTCGACTGTGTCCCGCGTCGCCTCGGCTTGCCAACGTCACGGCCAGTCTTTATCTCAACCCCGCGCCTCCATCTCTCACCCCAATCGGTCGAATTATATAAAGCGTAATGCGAAAAATCGGTTTAGCGATCGGAAGGCCAGTCTCGAATTCGGGAGGTCCGCGAGATTACTCTCGAGCCGCGAAATAAAACATTGACGTCGACCGAACGAGCCAAGACGGATACAACAGGTTCAGGCCGTGCGCTCGGCAGAAAACCGGAACCCATCGCGCGGCCAATGCGCCCCTTGTCTCGTGCTCGTTCACCCATCATAATTCGCCTCGGGCTCTCCTTTCTCTCTCATCGCGCCGAGAACCTCCGCTGCAGTTTCTTGTCCCGCTGCTTTTTTCGCTTTTCGCGTGCGGATTGTGTGCTGATACCTGGTGGACATCGATTTCGTTCTGTCTCGGATGCGCGCTAACTGCCGCATAAATTTGAATTTCTCGAGCGACTCCGCGGCTAGTTTACTCGTCGCGATTGTCTCTCCCTCTCTTTGCAGCCTTTTTATCGCGTCACGGCGGATCGAGATGATTCGCTGTTTGCGCACGGCTTCACGCGAAGGTCAAGGGCGCAGTCATCGCGATCTGAAATTGACGCGACTCGGAAAAAGGAGATACGATCTATCTCGGCTCGATCCTCGCTTCTCTTTTTCTCTCTTTTTTTTAACCTGTCCGCTCGCTGAATGGCGTTCGCGTGCTCGTGCCTTTTTTATTGGGCTGTGAAAAAAAATTGCTACTTTTTGTTTCTTAGAAAGGCTTCTGATTAATACGAAAAGGTGTGTAGACCGAAATAATTATAATAATTTCGGAATGATGCTTCGCTGATTGATGAATAATTGAAATCGTCCTGATAGTCAGACACGGATATAATTAAATTAGTAAATATTAATTAACAAATGATAGCTATTCATTCTTTATTTGTTTTTGGTACTTTGTGTAACAAAATCCTAATGTGCCTCTGCTCGAAGGAAAATTGTATTCAAATTATTTTTGGGTATCACCGTCTGAAACCTGAATCAAAGGTCTTCCATAGAGGTGCCGAGGAGACCTCACGTTGAAAAAGTGAAAAACAATCAAGGGGTTGATCGCGAGGGGCTGCTTACGCGATTTAAACGATTTAAATCGCAATTAAATCGATTTAAAAAGTTTAAATCGCTAACCCCGAGCAAAATTTTTTTTAAAACTGTTAAAAATTCATTAAAATCGCACGTACGAGTTAAAAAAATAATAATACTGAACTATTTAGACAATATAAATGTTGCTTGGATCTAAATTAATTATTTAAACCAATAAATAGAGCCCGAAAAACGGACTTTTGCGG